>JAQSEB010000047.1:1200000-2400000 GCA_030063045.1 Pratylenchus scribneri
TGTTCCTCCAAGAATTTTCTCACTTCCTTTGCATCCTCATGCCAATAGTCCGCCGGCAGTGACATCAATTCATCCCTTAAATATTATTTTGATTAAATTTACTTCAATAAATCAAACCAATTAACGTCGCCAAGTCCATCCAAATTCATCGACTCTTTTGTGGGGATGGTGCCAATGGCGGTTTCCTAAAAAGCATTCATCTATTATTTCCCAATTAAAAAAAAAATCTGACCACTCCAATGCCTCCATCCTCTTCCAAACGTCGCACAATCCAATCAATGACTCGCACATTTTCGCCATATCCCGGCCAGAGGAATTTGCCTTCCGCCGATTTGCGGAACCAATTGACCTGAAAATTGCATCCAGATTTGATTTTAAAAAATTGGATAAACATGGAAAATGCGAGGCATTTGTCGTCCAGGCTGCTTCAGACTGCACCAATGCTCCAAATATTTGCCAAAATTGTAGCCCATGAAAGGTCGCATTGCCATTGGATCGTGCATTACGGATTTGCCTGACAAAATTTATTTTAAATTTTATTATGATTTTCGATGTAAACCTTTGTGCTCGGCCGCCGCTGTTGTTTCCGATTTTAGTCCAGCCCCGGTCAGAATTCCGTGCTCCCATGAAAATGTCTCAAAAACCAGCGGAACACCTTCCGGCCGACGCCCACCAAAAATGATCGCATCAATCGGAACACCTTCTAAAAAATACAAAATTAAATTTGAAATGAATTAAAAACGAACGCGGTGCCTCCCAAAGTGGATGAATTATTGGGCATTGTTTGGCCGGTGCGCAGAAACGTGAATTTGGATGAGCCGCCGGTGTCGAGTCACCCAACTTCCATGGATTGCCCAGCCAATCGGTCACTTTCACATCCTTTTGAGTTGGAAATTATTTGAAATAATTATAAATTAAGCAAAAAACCTTGTCACGAATTTCTTCCTCCAATCCTTCCCAATAGACTTTGCCTTCGGAAGTTTCGGCCACATTTGTGAAAATTGAATTCTTCTGGAATGTGGCCATCGCAATTGGATCTAAAAAATAAATTAATTTTATTTAAATTTTTTTCGACCAAACTTGTTTTCTTCGATGTGCCCGGTGCAACTCCAAAAAATCCAGCCTAAAAAAGAAATTCATAATTTATTCCAAATTATTTATTTTACCTCTGGATTGATGGCATAAAGACGGCCATCTTCGCCAAATTTCATCCATGCAATGTCATCCCCTTAAAAATGAGAATATAATTTTGACCCAAATTTGGGTGGATTCTTACCAACGCATCGAACTTTCCATCCGGGCAGGGTTGGCTCCAACATTGCCAAATTCGTTTTGCCACAAGCCGACGGGAATGCGGCCGCAATGAAATGCTCTTTGCCCGAAGGACTTGTCACGGCCATGATCAACATGTGCTCGGCCAACCAACCTTCGTCACGGGCAATGTTGGAAGCAATTCGCAAGGCAAAACATTTCTGCAAAAGATGAATTAAATAATTTTAATTTGGAACCGCCAACCTTTCCAAGCAATGAATTGCCACCATAACCCGAACCAAATGACCAAATTTCACGTTCAATTGGTCGATGTGCGATGATCACACGCTCTAAAATTGGATTTAGTTCATTCAATTGATATTAGAGACTAACCAGGATTGCAAGGCCAATGGCTGATCACTTTCTCTGAAATATTATGGAATAATCAAAAAAGCCATTTTAAATTTACGTTTGACTGGTCGCGGCAATCCAACCGAATGAATGCCCCGAACAAAATCATTGTCGCCAATCACTTCGGCCACATCCGGCAAAATTCGGGTCATAATTCGCATTGACAGCACAACGTAGGTTGAGTCGGTCAATTGAATGCCAATTTTGGAGAGTGGCGAGCCAAGAGGGCCCATCGAGAATGGAATGACGTACATGATTCGACCGGCCATACATCCTGGGAATCGGCTGTCCAGCTCATCCGCAAATTGCACCGGCGACATCCAATGACCCATGATTGGCTCAACACCTTCGGCTGTATGCGTCACAGTCTGAACAAATTGATTATTATCTTCAAAAAATGGCAAAAAATTCACCTCATATTTGTCTCGGGTAACCATCCAAGTTTTGCTCTCAACCCGGGCACAGTCGCGTGGATCCGTTCGGCACAAATAATTGTTCTCATAGGCACTCAATGGAGTCAGCACACCGCGCTGTAAAAATTGAATGTTTAATAATTAGTTTTTGTGAATTTACTTCGACAAGTAAATCGGTCATCTCTTCGGCTTCATGCTCGGAACCATCGCATATGAAAATTCCCTGAAATTTAAACAATTATTAAGACTAAATTCAGTTTATTTTTACCCTTGGTCTTGTTAATTCTGCCTTTTCTGCTACAAATCGTTGGACTTTGAATGGAAGAAGATGAAAATCGCCCTATAAATTTTTTGATTTATTTTAATTAATCGAATCGATATATTTATTCAGGAGAAATCGTTGTAAAAAATTTTAAATACCGTACCTTCAATATTGGGATTGGGCCCAATCGCTTGATGACCACCTCGTTGACCACGTAGAATGCGTCGGCACTAATTTGCCGAAGTGAAGAGCAAACACCGGGTGTTTTTTTGAAAGGGACCAGCTTTTCTGCTGTGCCATCTTGCTGTTGTGATTGAGGCGAAACTTGTTGCTGCTGCACTGCTGCAGTTGCCATTTTTGTTTAATTTATTTATTTTCCTTAATTTGAAGGGTTTTCAAGGTTTAAAATGAGAATGATGGGAATATTTATTTTGGAATTGAGATGGAGAATGTAAACAAAGATAGGCCATTTTGGGTTGTGTTGTTTATAAATTTGAAAATCATCGATAAAAAAGGGAATTCATTAATCATTCATTAGCTTTATGAATCTGTGTTGGAACAACGAAGAACCTTAGAATGTATTCCTAAGAATTAACCCATAAAAACACTTTCCGTGATGTTTTTCGATATTATTTTTGTTGTTGATGGGTTGAGGAGCCGGTCCATTCTTTCCCTTTTGTACACTTCAAAAAATGATCCCAATTGCCCCAATGTTTGTTGTTTGGGAATGAAAGGGACCGTCAATATGTTCAATAGACGGGATGATATTAATGAAGAAGGTGGATGGAGGGCAAGGGAAGGACACAAAAACGTGACTGCTGCTACCTTTCCCAACCAATACCCAATCGGTTTATTTTAAAGGGTTTGGAGTGGGTGGTGGAAGAGCTACGTTTTGGGGTTTGGTGGCTCCCCGTTTCGGGATGATGTTTTGTTGATCTCGGCTGACTGCTGTGCCCTTTTTAGCAACCAAAAATACACCGCCCGCCGGTTTTGTTGGGGACAAAGTCCGAAGAGCGTTTCGACGAGCGACTGGCGTGTGGTGTGGAGGGAGGACCATCGACCCTTTTGGGCCCGTCCAGTCAAACCCAATCCCAACAAAAGTTGTTTACCGGTGTGGGGAATATTTTAGAAGGGCGAAAGTTATTGGAAGATTTTGTGTTTGGAATTGGAATTAAATAGGATTGGATTGGGATTTGATGAAGGAATGGAAATGAATGATAAAGGGGAATTAATTGGGGCAATCAATTCGCCCAATAATGGATGAATAATCTCCATTTGGAGGGCATTTGTGATGTACTTTAATCGACAATTAATCTGACCACAAATACAATCCTTTGCCTTTTTCTCAAGGGCACATTGGGAACACCATAAATATTTGTGCAGAAAATATGGGGCAAAACGAGTGACGACGGTCTCAAATTCATATGGAGCTCATGACTTTGTTTGTCTTCCTCCGTACATTTTTTATTTCCTCCAAATCAGGGCCAAAGATAAAAAAATGGAAATTTGAAGAAGAAACAAAAAATGAATATTATTTGCAGGGTTTATCATATTTAATTTTGACGTTTGCCTCAGGCTCAGGGAATTTACGAATTATAAATTCACCTGTCAGTGGAAGAGAATGAAGCCAGAGACAAAATTGTTTATAGAGGAGAATATGCTTATTGGGAATATGGCAAAAGAAAGCGGAAAAAATTTTTCCCTTCAATTTATGGCCATATAAAGGTAAGAATAGCCAACGACTTTTGCCATATCCAGCAGAATTCATTGGATGAAATCATGAAAAAATATCTCAAAATGATTTAAGGAATGGCAATTGACAAGCAAAGAATGGACCAAACCCCTTCTGCCTTCAATTTTGCAAATCGTTTGAAAATTTCCACGCAATCCAAAACCACATGTGACTTCATATTTCATTTTGGAAAAATTGATTAGAATGGAATATTTTAATGGGAATATTATTTTGTTAAGATCAGGTTTTATATGGAGCCAGAAGAATTGGGATTGCGCATGAATGATGGATGATCTTGTGGCCTTTATTGCGGTTTTGAATAGAGAAAGAACACCCAAATGGACGACGATTGATTTAGAAAATATTAAAGCCTTCCGAATAGATAATCTTTTGCCTTTTCCCTCGGTCTCAACTCTCAATATATCAAAATTTTAGCCTTTTTTTTCATCCAAAATCCATGAGTAAAAAAACCAAATCCCCTCCCTCAAGGGTTCATTCACATTTTATTGCCTCACGCCTCCTCATTTCCTAAGGCGCCCGTCATTTTCATGGAGAACAACATGCGAAAAGGAGAAGGCGAATTCTGAAGCCAGAGGAAGGATGCTTTTTAAACAACAAATGGTTCCCCATAATCATTGCTGCCAGCCTCCCCATTCAATCATTTGAAAAAGGGCAGACTGAGAAAGAATGGGCAAAGGGTGGCTTTTTGGAAGGAAAATGTGCCCCCATTCATTCATTCATTCATTCATTCCTTGGAGAAGCAAAAGGATTGTCCTTTCCCCTGTGGAATGAGTCAAATCCATCTTCCTTCGCCTTTCCATAAACATTGCCCAATTGTTGTTCCCCATTTCCCACAAATATACCCCCTGGCATTAAACCAAAAGTGCTTCAAGGCAATACCAATAGACAGACGAAGCGACTGGCAAATGAATGGAACGAAGGATTTGCTCTTGAATTGAATGTGTAGGGCTAATCAAACGGCAATAGAATGGATGGATCAAAAGAGAATGGGGGAACTTTCTTGTGGCGACCGATAGCGCCTGTTCCTCCCCGCCTTCCCCCCAATTTATCCTCCCAAATCTCACCCTTTTATCCCTTTTCCAAAACACATTCCTTCTTCCTCTGCTGTTCCACTTCCCTCTTGGCTTTCTCGATCAATTCTCTTGGCCCTCGAAATCCGTCTCAGATCCGACCAACATATTCTCTTTAATTAATTTTGTGTGATTTGATTAGCCGCCGTCATTTTTTTGTAGCAAAAATGGCGAAAAAGGGAAAGCCAGCAAAAAGGAATGTTCCGCCCTCAAAGTCGGCCAATGATGCGCAGGGACAAGGAGATGGGCCACCGGGTCGAATTTGTTGCTGCACACTTCGAGTAAGCCTTCCTCTCTATGTTTTCAAATTGGGTCTTGAATCTTGTACCTAGGGGTCTATCCATAATCCCCCTATCTTTTGATTTTGCAGCCTATGAATAAACTTTCAAGACATCGATCTAATTAAATGGATTATCGTTTTATACATAAACAAATCAAAAGGACTTAGCAGCCTAATTCTACGTAAAGGACCAAATTCATCCGAATAAACAAATGGAACCACCTTAGGGCATATTCAAAATCATTTCCTGAATTCACTGGATTCAATTCCTTCCGATTAATCCGCCCAATCCAATTTCCATCTTTCAAGACTGCCGCTTATGTGGTCGCCTTTGTCGAATTCCTCCTCATCATCCTCACTGTCTATGGCCTATTCCGTAATTTGGCACTGTTCGGCGTCTCCTATTTGATTTGGTTCGTGTTGGGCATCCTCTCCGTGCTGATCATCTTGATCGCGATTGCCCTCCTTCTTTACGCAATTAAGAAGGAGAATGCCCGATTCTTGATACCGCATATTTCTGCCCAAGTTTTTGATTGCATTTTTCCAATTCCCCTTCATCTTTCACCCAGATTTTCCTCATCGGTTGGTTGATTATTGTGGCTTTGGTTGTGGCATTGCTGCTGTTATTTGGCGCCTACGGAGGCATTCGGCGTCTGGTTGGCCAAGGCGATTATTACACCAGCGATTATGGTTGGTGATTTGGCCCAAATGAATAATAAGAATAATTGATGTTGATGAGAATTAGATTGGAAAAGAGTGAAAACGTGGAAAGAAATTCTAAAATTATTTTCAGAAGTTCATATGCTTAAGTATATTAATTAAAATATGATCATCAAGTAGGGTTAGTTTAATGGATTAGTTCGTTGGTTATACCATCGATAGTCACGGGTTCGAAGCTGTGCCGAGTCCAATATTTTTAAAATCATTATCGGTCATTTTTTATAATTTCAGCAACACGTTGGCTTGGTTTTATGATCATTGTTGTCTATTTGGCCGTTGCCTTTCTCGAAATATTCTTCCTCTACATTATTTGGCAACTTTACAAGTAATTTATAATAAATAGCCAATTTAATTCTTTCTAATAAGGCATTATCGTGCCTACTCAAAGATGACGGGCCACGGTGAAAGTGGAATCATTATCAGAAGATCGAAAGGAGACAAAACCCCATTGACCCATTCCCCTGCAAATGGCGATTGGTACATTCCCCCCAAAAATGAGAATGCTTATGGAGGATCGCCAGAGGCGGGAGGTAAATCAAAATCCAAAGGAATTTTTGCGCTCAATTTCATCAATTTCAGATATTTACCCATATGAACCACCGATCAGTCCTCGATAGAGGGGAACGATGAATAAATGAGATGCCACATTTTTTCTTGCCAATTTTTTCACCATACAGCATAGTAAAATTTTTTAATGAGAGCTACTAGTCTTCTAAATAATTTCCTATGTCACATTTTTCTATGGCTTTTTGTCTTTCCCTCTTGCCAAGCAATCCCATTCACATTTTATACCCTACATAAAGAAAACCTCAATCCCCTTTACTGCTGAAAATCATAAATCTCGGTTCCCTTTCTAATATAAAGCAATAAAATTGACGTCCATTTATTCAACAAAACATTGAAATTTGAGCAAATTTTTAATGATAATTATTTTTTAAGGCGTTTGGGTAACAATTTGTTGTAAAAAATTACAAATTGTGAGGTAATAAATTGTCTGATTGATAAATTTTTCTGAATTTCGTCCATCGATTTGTGCCCTCTTAATCCCATCTTCTTACGGCCTGCCTCCGAATTCAATTGCTGAATTTGATCAAGTTGATAGCCATTTATTCCACTTTTCCAGGCCAATGGAAAATTAGTTTGATGCTGGTTTTTCGCAAGTTGCTGGAGGGCTGAAAATTTAATAATTATTTGTTTATTTTTTGTATATTTCTAGGAATAGATCAAAAATTTGGCAATTTTCTTCTACATTATTTTTTATTATTGCTCAAATAACCTTCAAATTGTTTTTTGCATTCATTCATATTTATGCCCTCCTTGAGCGTCCTTGCATTTTCATCGTCCTTTGAATGGCCCGGTAGATGTGGGAATCCATCCTCTAGCCGTTTCTCAAGCAAAAATCGTAAATTTCTGTCTTTGGATTTGGATAATTCGATTGGCCAATCCATAATAATCCGTTTGTAATGTTTGTAAAGATATGAGCCTGGTTTAACTGTCATTATCTATTTCTAAAATTAAAATTAATTAAAAAAAGTATCAATTATTATGTATGGAAGGCAAGGCAGTGGAAATGGAAATCCCGCAATATAAAAGATAATTCGGATTAGATTCTTTGAGATTGGATGGAAGGGAAGTTAGCTTGATTTTTGCTTAAGGGTGCGTGAAAAAGCCTAAATATTTTGCTTAACCAAATTTTAACTTTTTGTTTCGATTTTCGTGTTATTTTATAAATAATTTTAGGAAAAATTAAAGTACTAGCTATAGCTAGCAAGACAAGATCAAGAGTCGAGATTCTCGCCTCCCCTCCATCTCATCTTCTCTTCATTCATATAAAAAATCATTTTATTAAATTAGGATAAAATGTCATCTTTTGAAGAAATATAATGAAGAAAGAAGAGAATTGGGACGTGAGATGAAATAAAAATGTTTTTTTTTTTTCATTTTAATTTTAACAACAACAACAGCCAAACGCAAAACCTAAAAGCAAAATTTTTTTATCATTCTGCGTTCCTGCCTGATTTTTGAGGATTTCGATGTTCAATTTTTAGGTTTAGAATTTAGTTCAGCAAGGCTTGTAACCAAATAATATTAGAAAAGTGGAAAAGTCTTTAAAACATCTTTAAAAACATTTTTTTAAATCATAATTCATAAAAAACATTTTTTTAAATCATAATTCATAAAACTTTGCGAATAAATGAACACACAACAAAATATAAATTTCAGGATTGGAATCTTAATTTATTTCTAAATTATTCAATATTATGGAAGCAGATTCAAAACCTCTGTTTTCTTCAGAAGTTTCTTCAAAAAGACGCCATGACGATGATAATCTAGGTAATTTTAACAATTGCAACTTATAAAACTCATCACCTTCTTTAGATATCGGAGATGATCTGGAGGAAGATGCGAAGAAAAGACGAATGCCGGCCGGTCACGACATTGGACCAAAATTGGTGAATATGATCAAAAAATTGGATGAGGATTTAAACGGAGAAAGCGTTGAGAGTGCACTGGAAATTCTGGCGAACACATTGGAGGAGAATTTGGACCCATATGAGGGCCAAATAATTCACATTTTATATGAATGGTAAGTCACAAAATTCCTAGCTATTAATCAATTTTTACGCATTTAAGTGCTGCATATTTGCCCGAGAAAATAACAACATTTTCGACATTGGTTGGAATTTTGAATGCACGATCGTCTGAATTCGGTGAAAAGGTCAGCCCGATAAATCAATATTTAAACAATAATTTATTATTTAGCTACTTGCAAAATTTATCAACGAATTACAAGGCACATTCGTCAACGAGGAATACGACATTTCAATTCGAATCGTAATTCATTCATTAATAAAATAATAAAATTCATTTCACTCCAGATAACATTTCTGTGCGATCTTGGCAATGCGCATGTGGTCAATGTGGATTCAATATTCGATTTTTTGGAAGATTTTGTGGAATTGGCTGTTGAGGACAATGTAATTTATTATTTTTGGCTTATTTATATTCGATTTTAGATTAAATCGGACTTCTTTATTTATTCCGTTTTGCATGCACTGCCCTGGATTGGCCCAGAATTGAATGACAAAAATGCACAAAGATTGAACGCAATGCTCAACAAAATTGGAATTTACATTGCAAAACGAAAGAAAGAGCACCTTCAGGTAAATTTTTTTAGGAAAATGGAAATAAAGCCAAAATTCCCTTAAGATTCTCCAAGTTTGGTCATCCGATGCAAATTATCCCCAACCGGACTATTTGGACAATTTATGGGTTCAAATGCAAAAATTGAAAGAGGCAAATTGGCTGGAAACGCACATTCTTCGCACCTATGTCTATTTTAACAAATATTTGAACGAAGCTATCGAACATGAAATGCCCAGGTAATTTTCCTTTGACTATAAATTAAACAAAAAATTTTAGCATTGATCGAGAATTGATCCGGGAGAGCCGAAATCATCCACTTCCCCGCTGCGTTTTTCGTCTCTTCCAACCGTCGGATTGCATTGACAATGTACAAATTTTATTTTTAATTTTAAAATTTATTTAATTTTTTTAGGACATAGCCCTGCCAGTTGGCGATTCAATTGAACGATTTTTGGTGGAGGAGGATTTGAACTGGATAATCGACAACAATTACACGGATTGGAAGCTATGCGCCCGGGCATTGTTGAATTATTATCGAAAGGAGACAGTCCCGCTGAATTATGTGGTCATCGAGGTCATTTTCAGCCAACTTTTCCGTCTGCCCAATTCACCACATTTGGTAAGGATTTAAAGAATATTAATTTAAATATGTTTATTATTGATTTTAGGAACTTTTCTATGGAGCACTTTTGATTGAATTATGCCGTACCCAGTCCAGTTCAATGCCTCAAGTGCTGGCTTTGGCCGCCGAAATGCTATACCAACGGACGGACACAATGCAGCCAATTTGCCTTGACAGGTTCATTTAAATATAAATTCAATAAAAAAAATTAAATAATCTTCAAATAGTGATTTAAAAAATATTTTGAAAAAATTAAAATTCAAAATTGAATTAATTTTAAACTTAAAAAAGGATTTTTTCCTTAACAGATTTGTGGACTGGTTCAGCTATCATCTTTCAAATTTTGAGTACCGTTGGTCTTGGAGTGATTGGGCCGAATGTGTTGAAGTGAGCCATATTAATTATTTTAATTAAAAATATATTTTTAAGCTTGATTCTCTGCATCCAAAGAGAATTTTTGTGCGTGAAGTGATCGACAAATGCATGCGACTTTCCTACCATAAAAAACTGTTGGAAATTCTTCCAAAAGAATTTGGGCCAATCATTCCGGATGAGCCGAATATCAGTTACATTTTGGACGATGGTCGGTTTTTTTTTTTAATATTTTTAAACTATTAACGATTAAGTGGAATTTAACAGAACAAATTATTAAATAAATTGATTAAAAACTTTGTTCAAAATTCACAAAATTGACTTATTAAAAATTTTTTTTAATTTTCTCCTCATTTTATACCGCACCGTTGCATTTGATAAAGCAGAACAATTGAAGGAGATGATAATGCAAAAAAGAAGCGATGAGGACATTCTTTCCGCTCTTACAATGGTCAAAAGCGAAGATGAACCAATTGGTGCCGAAACTGTTTATTCGCCCGATTCCGTGGCTATATTCTTTGCGGTTTTGTTGAAATTGGCCTCAAAAACATTGACACATTCATTTGCTGCATTGACCAGGTTATTTTTGGCTTTAAAACAAAACAATTCTTAGCCGAGAAAAATATTCCAAAAAAATAAAAATTTTTGAATTGTATTTTAATTTATAGATTAATTATTCTAAATCAGTAATAACAAATTAATCCTATGTAATTTGTACAGATATCATAAAACTTTGAGCGCATTGACCAACGGGAATGAGGCAATGCAATCCATCATTTTGCGCACACTTTATGATTCGTGGAGTCTTCATAAACAGGTTTATTAAAATTAATGAATATTCCAATTTAAATTAATTATTAATTAAAGATGATGACAATTTTGGTCGACAAAATGATCAAAATGAAAATTCTGGAGCCGACCATTGTGCAAGCCTGGGTTTTTTCGGAGGAAATGAAAGTTGAATTCAAGAGGTTTTTGCCATAAATAATTAAGCAAATATTTAATTTGGAATTTGCAGGACATGGGTTTGGGATGTTCTCAATTCGGCGGTGGTTCATTTGGAGAAGCAGAGCAAAAAATTGGCTCGAGATGGTCAAATTCTGGCAAAACGACTGCGACGTTTGGAGGCACAAAGCAATTCAATGGAACAGAGCGGTCAGAACCAAAACGAAGAGGGCGAAGCGGGAAGAGCACCACCACCGCGAATTGTGGGACCATCGAATGGCAGCGGCGGCGGCGATGAGGATGAACGAATGGATTTTGATGGGAATGCGGAGGAGGAGGAAACGACGATGATCAACGACCCGGTGGAATTTGATGAACGCATCCAGCGGATGAGAGAACAAATTCAGCAAAATTCGATGGAATTGGAGCGAAATGATGGGCAGTTGCGAATGATTTTGTTGAGAATTTGTCATGTAAGGGAATTTATTTAATATTAAATTAATTTAAAATTTCAGAAATTCACGCTAATCATCACTGAACACATTTTGAATTGTGAGACCGACGGGACCGAGGTGGAGACAAATTTTTATAATTTTGTGATTGGCCGATTCAAATTCATGTTATTGAAGGTAAAAATTGGAAGCAGAAATATTTAATTTAAATTCCAATTTTAGCACAGGGAAAGTGTATGGAAATATGCGGCCGATTTGGAGCGGGAATTGTTTTCGTCGCAAACAATTGAGCCGAGAATTCGTCAAATATTCGAGCAGTTCAAATCGCTGCATTAATTTTATTTTGAGAAGAAGAGGAAATGGAATAAATCATAATTATTTTATTTGTTTTATTGTTCACTTTTATTTGGTTTTTTGATTGCATCTCATCATTATGAATAAATATTGGATATTATTTAAAATATTAAACAAAATTATCAATTATTATATTGATTTTTAATATCTTATCAATTTTAAAGTGAAATTCAATGTATTTCCAATTTATTTTTTAGTAGAAAAGTCAATTAAATAATTGTGCAATAAAGGAATATGCCAAGCAGTACAATCACAGTTCAGGTTTCTAAAAACATTAAATTAAATACATGTTAATTCCAATTCAAATTAAAGGTTGGCCAATGTGGAAATCAACTGGGAATGGCATTTTGGGAGCGGATGTGCGTGGAGCATGGCATCACACCGGAGGGCCAAGCCATCAGACAAGAGGACCAGCAAAAGAGCGACGATTGCAAAGAGATTTTCTTCCATGAGGTTTTTTGTATTAAATTTAATAATTAAAGTATTATTTTATAGGCGAATTGCGGACAAAAATGGGTACCCCGTGCGGTTTTGGTCGATTTGGAGCCCCGAGTGCTCAGCGAAATTTGCAACTACGATTTGAACCAATATTCGATGCTTTTCGACGTGGACAATATTTATCAAGGACCAACGGGCGGCGGGGCAGGCAACAATTGGGCATGTGGATTCAATCAAGGGGCGGATGCCATCGAAGACATTATGACCATTGTGGAGATGGAAGCGGAGAAAGCGGACCATTTGGAATGCTTTGCAATTTGTCATTCCATTATGGGAGGTTAGCATTTTTTTTTGTATTGAATCGATTTTTATACCATTTTCGCAATTAGAAAATAAGCCATGTTTATTGGAAAGTTAATAGTTTTCAAAATTAAATTCTCAAAAGTGCGAGAGTTTACTTAAATTTGTGGTTTTCCCGTATTTCTCCTTATGACCATAGGGTAGTTATAGCATAAAAGTTTTATGTTACCCATTGGCACATTGGTATGTCGCTCGCCTTGGTTTAAGAGGGTCACGGTTTCGATTCTCAGTGGCGGATTGTAATTTTTAATTTTTTTTTTCTTTTATTTTGGTATTTTCCTCGAGAACTGAGTGGGAGAGTCGATTTAGATTTCTGTAGTATAGCAAACAATTGTGTAGCGATTAGTTCAAATTTATAAAAATATTATTTTCATAATTTTAAAAAATTCTATACAAATAATTCACCATCATTTTAAGGCACTGGCTCCGGTTTGGGCTCACGCATATTGCAAGAACTCCGTGATCGGTTAGTTCACCAAAATTTGTTATTCTAATTTCTCCATATTCTTCAGATTTGGGAAGAAAATCATCCAAACTTATTCCACTCTCCAGCCGATGACCTGCAATGTTCAAGTGGCGCCTTACAATATTGGTCGGTTTTATTTGTTTATAATTAATTAGATGAAACATTTTATATAATTTGGCCTAAAATCGGTTCAAAAATTTAGACGATTTTTTTGAATTAAATAATTAATTCAACCATTTTTTAGTGCTTTCTCTGGACACGATTATGGAGCATGCGGACATGTGCCTCCTCTTCGACAACGATGCATTCGAGAAACAATGCAAAGCGGTGAATCCTCTTCAACGATTCCGCAATGAAGGAACCAATGAGGACTTGACGAATTTGGGCGCAATTGATAAGAAAAATTACTCCCAGATTAATTCGATGGTAAAAAAAGCTGAAAAAATGATTTGTAATTATCAATGAATTTTTAGATGAGTCAAGTAATGACCGGTTTGACCGCCCCAATCCGCTTCTATTCGCCAGTATACAGTCGGATTATGCATATTTCGGCAATGCTCAATCCATTCCCGCCAATGATCTTCTCGCAATCTGGTATGTTTTACGCCAGAATAAATTTATCTAGAATTCTCTTTCCGTAAATATATTTCTAATTAAAATTTTAATTAAATTTGTTTAATTATAATTTTTTATTGTAATTAAATGTAATGGGTTTGGATTTTAAATTGTGTTTTCGATTGTAATTGTAAATGTGTTTTCATTTGTAATTGTGTTTTCGTTTGTAAATATGTTTCCGATTATAATTGTGTTTTCGTTTGTAATTGTATTTTCGTTTGTAATTGTGTTTTCGATTGTAATTGTGTTTTCGATTGTAATTATGTTTTCGATTGTAAATGTGTTTTCGATTGTAATTGTGTTTTCGATTGTAAATGTGTTTTCTAATTGTAATTGTGTTTTCGATTGTAATTGTAAATGTGTTTTCGATTGTAATTGTAAATGTGTTTTCTAATTGTAATTGTGTTTTCGATTGTAAATGTGTTTTCGATTGTAATTGTGTTTTCGATTGTAAATGTGTTTTCTAATTGTAATTGTGTTTTCGATTGTAATTGTAAATGTGTTTTCGATTGTAATTGTAAATGTGTTTTCTAATTGTAATTGTGTTTTCGATTGTAATTGTAAATGTGTTTTCGATTGTAATTGTAAATGTGTTTTCTAATTGTAATTGTGCTTTCGATTGTAATTGTGTTTTCGAATGTAATTGTAAATGTGTTTTCGAATGTAATTGTAAATGTGTTTTCGATTATAATTTTAAATGTGTTTTCGATTGTAATTGTTAATGTGTTTTCGATTGTAATTGTAAATGTGCTTTCGATTGTAATTGTAAATGTGTTTTCTAATTGTAATTGTGTTTTCGATTGTAATTGTAAATGTGTTTTCGATTGTAATTGTAAATGTGTTTTCTAATTGTAATTGTGTTTTCGATTGTAATTGTAAATGTGTTTTCTATTGTAATTGTAAATGTGTTTCTGATTATAATTGTAAATGTATTTTCGATTGTAATTGTAAATGTGTTTTCGATTTAATTGTGTTTTTTTCTGATTTTCTGATTTTTAATAACATATAATAATAATAAACTAAGCCAACAAGAAAAATTATTCTTTATAAAGATCATTTAATTATTCCTCCCCCAATATTTTCAGCATTTGTCCCGCACGTTCCAATTCGAGAAGATGGTCCAAAGCAGCAATTGATCAAATACCCTGATCCTCGGACTGTCCTTTCATATTTGCTCGATCCGCGCCAATTGATCTCATCAAGCCAGGTAATTCTGAAACGACAAAAGGAAGGAAAAGAAAGGGCAGCAGCGGGAAAGGCGGACAATGAAAAGCAGCCTCAGAAATCATCACCAAAACCACAATTGTTCCCAGCTGATCAAGAGCATCGACTCATTTCGGGATTGTCAATTCTACAGAGCACTGAGATGGACCCATTGATGAAATTGGCTGGCACAGTGGCCCCAGGCGGCGTTCCCATTGCGGATCTATACCAGCACATTCGAGCTCGCAATCAGACCCAGAAATATGTGTACAAGTGAGTTTATTTTTGGATATGGCAATAAAAATGAATATAGTCTAATTTAATTATTCTGATTTAAGTTGATGATTTTTAAAAATTTCATTAAACAATAAATTTTAACCATATTCACTCCTCTCTTTTAGATCACCTCCATGGATGCCGAGTACAATGAATTTGACTTGTTGCCGTCTCTCGCCTCATATGTCCCATGAACAGCATCCAATCACGGGTCTTTTGGTTGCCAATCACACTTCAGTGGGCGTTTGCCTCAATTCATTTGGCAGTGACTTCGAAAAGATGTGGAAACGGAAGGCGAATGGTCAGTTTCATTTTATGTTTTTCTATCAACTTGAATATTGAATTTACCAAATTTTAAAAGAATAAATAAATAAAATAGGAGGGAATGTATTGGGGCATAAAAAACTAATCAAATTAGCACAAAAATAATTCACACATCGTTTTTTCAGTTCACGCATTTGAACAATCCTTTGTTGGAAATTTTGAAGAGAAAATGGGCTCCAGCAAGGAAAATCTCGACTCATTGCTCCAACTCTACAAGGAGGCATGCTCAAAAGGGTAGGTTCAAACACTAACTATAAAAAATGGAGGGAATGAAATTGGCTATCATCCAACAAATCCATTATAGGATGGGGAATAGTACAATTAACAAATCCATTAGGGAAGGGGGGAATAGTACACAATTTGAATTGTTCAAATGCGCCTCTATTTTATATTCCCCTCACAGTTTCATGGACTTTGATTTGGAGCAAATGGAGCGGGAAAATATTACGCCCATTCGTCAGCAGCAACTTTCTTCGCCCGCATCTACTGATTTAACGCTGACTTCATGAATATGGAATAACATTTTTTGACACCCCTCCCCTCATTATTTTTAAATCTCATTAATTTTGTGCTATTTTAAGCCGATCTCCCAATCCCAACTCCTTTTTGCCTTTGTAAAGAAAACATTCCGATGCCTTTTAAAAAAGATAAAATTCACTCGAACAAACAAAATTTAAAGTAATTTTATGCAAATAAATCACATCCACCTCCAACCATCGCCATTTTCACCGGACTTAACACCTTTCCTCCAACCCACCCACAAACCTATCCAACTATCCATCCAATTTGACCTCTGTTGATGACCCCAATAGGTGCTGGCCAATAAAATTTAACCAATCCATCTTCCTCATTTTCGCCAATTGTTGGCCACATTCTCACCTTTTTGTTGGTCCAGGGTGTTCCACTCCACGAAAATCACTTCCGTTAATTTTAACTCTTTCCTTTCCCATTCGGCCCCAAATTCATCAACAAAAGAGGTTGAGAAATATCCCCCAAATCCATCTTTCAAGACTCCCGATGATATGCCTCAAACGGAACCTTGATTTTTGGCGTATTCCAAAAGGAATCGGATGAGTAAAATAAGAAGGATTTGGTCCAAAGGGAGGGAGGGAATTTTTAGCATATTTATTTTTGTCACATTCAGTCTCGACGGGTTTCATTTCCTCCACCAATTCCAATGCACTATGCACATTTGCTCAATATCATTCACCGTCCCCAATTCCAAAATCAGCTGCTTCAAATTAATCTTTCCCCTTTCAATTTCCTCCTCATTTTTTTATTTTTACCCTTTTTCCTCTCTTATCCTTTCCCATTTGGGCCCTTCCCTTCATTTCCATAATATTAATTTTGGTGAATTCCTTTGGCAAAAAAAAGCCGAGAGCGAGAAAAAAATTTGCGCAACCAAAAAGGGCCCCGATTAAATTAATAGAAAATGTTCGCGCAGAATTCATTCCATAAATGGAAAATGGGCGAAGGGGGATTTGTGAGCAATGTGTAGAGCGCAAGGCCAAGATTATATTTATGGAGCGCAAAAATAGTTGGACTGGGATGGAAATGGAATAGAATGGAGAGTCGGCAAAATGATGACTACAAAAATGAGGCGAAAATTATTATAAAGCAGGCCTAAAAATTACAAAATACTCCAAATATTCAAGAAGCATTGGCCAACATAGACCTATGAATAATTTATTCCGACAATTTAACCATTTACATTTATCAAATTCGTTGCCATTCTCCCCCCCCCCCCTCAAAAGATCCTCTTCAAATATTCTTCCCCTCTGTTATATTTATTTGTTGCTGCCCAAAAGTGGTGGATGACGTTCTCGAGGGTCTAGGCGGGATTGATGGTTGGTGGACAGACAAATGGACGGAAAACGCGGCCAAGTGCCCCCCACACCAAAATTGGGTCATACAATGGCCAAAATGGTAGATGAAAAGGGGAGGGGTATTCGTTGTGATTGATGCGTGACACATTTGTTTGGGCCAACATTTGTGGATGTGTGGTAGACCGGCCCATTTGGCCATAACTTGTTGTCCCAACTCCAACCAATCTCCCCTCAAATCCTTTTGACAATTCTGTTGGCCATTCCTCAGAAAACATTATTTATAAATGGGCCGACATTTTGAGCCCAGAAGTCCCCATAAAATTGAACCAACTTCCTCGTCATTTGCCAAGACTTATAGGCCGCGACAAGTGAGTAAAAGATTACAATGGAATTATACAATTTGCCCCACCACCGCTATAGATGACCCATTTAAATTGGCCAATATACATCCCTATTCTTCCCTATCCCAAATTTGACAGAACCAGCTGGTCTTCCCCTCCGAATTCATCCATCCTCTCCATATTCTTCCATATATAATTAATAATAAAGCCGGCGAAATCCCCTCCTTCAAATTGCCTTTGCCTCCAACCTCCATCCATTTCTCCTGCGCGGTGTTCCCCCACCAATCAAATGAATAATAAAAATAATAATCATATAGGGAGGTGAGGGCAAACATACTCCACTCACCACCCACTCACACCTTCCATCCTCCTTCCTCCCCTTGGGGGAAATGGGCCCTCTGAGCCTTTATTATGGATGAGCTTGGTGGTCGTCCGGTGGCCCCTTGGGCAGAAAGGCGCACCACTGACCTGCTCTGCTCTGTTGAGAGGATTGAGGGCACTTTGGGCTGCTGGTCGGTGGTCGCACTGGAGACGACCCAAATGTGGGTGAGGGGGCGCTGGAGGCGACGATAGGGAAAATGGGTTGGGGAAGGATGTAAATGGGCACAGGGAATTGACCACCATCATTTGCATTTTGGAGGGCACAATCTCCTTTCACAATGTTGGTAGTGTGCTCCACATATAGGCAGAAGGGGTGGAACATCGCCCGCAATTTCCGCTCCACCGAAGACTTCCTCCAATTTCATCCATTCTTCGGCAGAACTTTTCCCCCAGTTTTTTTCCAGCTCTTCTTCATTCATCGCCTTTCCCGACATTTTAAAAGCACAATTCTTTTTTCTTTTTTAAAAATTTCCTTATTTCTCTTATGGCCATATTTTCTCTACTGAACTTTGGCCTCTAAACTTTAACTCAATGCTTAAATTATAAAATCATTAGGGAAAATTGGCCTCTCCTTCCTTCCAAAATGGCACAATTCTTTAGGCCCCAACTAAAATCCCACAAAATGTTTTGTCCCCATAAAATTGAATGAGTATTACACACATAAAATGCAGTGAAGGAGGCTTTTTCCCCGTTTTGAAGATGTCTAGCTTTTGTGGCACAGGCACATTCAACAGCCACAGAGAGGATGGATGGTGCCGCCACCATCTTCCCTCCAGCCTAAACATTTGTTGCCCGTCTTCCACTTTCATCCAGCCAGCCCCAAACATTTGTGTGGCCAAATCTGTGGCCACAGCCATCCCCAGCCTCCCAATTCTATTCCAAAAATGGCCCATTCTCCCGCTGTTCTTCTCCAAATTCCTCCACAATTTCCCTTCCTATTTTTATAGACCTCCAAATTCAATGGATGTCCCTTTCGCCCTTCCATTTATAATGAGGGAAATGCCCCAATTTGGATACACATTCACACTCAAATGGGGAATATTTCAACAATCCCCCACCCAAATCCGGCCCAAATCCCCCATTCATCATTTCCATTCGTCATTTCAATGCCGAATTACTTTACACGGCTACTTTGCCCCTCCCTCCTTTATTTCTCCCAGCTGTTCTCCCATCCATCCAATTTCCCCGCACATTTTCCCAGCTTTTTGGCCGGCTGGCTCTTTGGTGTGTTAGCGTGTGAAAATAATTGCATTGCATTTGAGAATTGAGATGGGAATGGGGAGACTTTCCATGGGATAAATGGAATGGGAAGGAAGGAATAAGGAAGACTTGGGTGGGTAGGAGGAGGAAAAGCTTTGCCTATAGGCCGATTGCCTTTGCCCCCACCCATTCATTCATTCTCCCATTTTGCCATCGGGGCTATGGCAGCGGTTGAAGGCCGCCGGCAAAATTAATAACGGAGTAGGGAGTACCCCTTCTTTTGGCTCACGCGGCCGCCAACTCCCTTTCGCCGGGGGGCCAAGGCCGAGACGAGTCGCCTCACAGAAAGTTGGGTCTTGGGTGTATTTCCCCCTCCATTTTCCATGCATTTTTCGATTCATCTTCCTTTTCACAATTTTTTCTTCCTTCCGCCCCTCTTTTTTCCCCCAAATATGGAGCGGGCCTAGTCAAAGAGGCAAGGAAGAGGATTTAAAGAGTAAAGTGCCATCATTTTAAAGGGATGTTTGGGCAAAACGAGGAGAAGAAGTGTGCCCCGGGGAAAAATACGGCGGAAAAGGGGGAATGGGCCGGAAATATTGGTGGATGAATTCGATGGAAAAGCGGCAAATTCTCCACACAAACATATTTTGTTTTACTTCCCAATCCATCCACATTCGATTCGCCGAATTCAATTTCAATCCATTCGAATACGAAAATGCAATTACTAATTGACTGACAGCCGACTGTCGGAATGAGCGATTTTATTTGGCATTTAATGCGCCAAAAAGTGTGCCGACAGACTTTAATGCAACCATCAAAAAAAACATGCCCTTTGGCAATATTTTGAACGGATACAGGGAATGACGTCCTCTGCTGCTCCGAGCCTGGGGGAAATATTAAATGGATGAATGGGCCTCTGGAAATGGGTAAAATAAATTGGCTGACTCCATTCTCACAATGACGTCGTTCCATTTCATTCGATCCCCCATTATATCATCCTTTTGTGGCCCTTCAAAACAACTGTGATCATCCCGAATATTTCCTCAATTCCACCTTTATTAGTCACCCACCTATAAAACTTAATTTCATAAAAACCAACTTATTAAACCACGGCAAAAACTTTCCTTTCAAAATGCGGGGGAAATGAATCACACATTGCACATTTTGCAATTGCATTAGTCCCCTCCCATCGGTTGGCTGTGGAAAGATCAAATCCTCTTCTTACTTTATTCCAAACTTTTTTCCCCTTCCTTTGGCCAAGGAATGTGGTCGATGATGGGCCAAAAAAGAGGCCATAGAAAAGCTGCATTTTGCTGGATTTTTTCCCAATTTTCCTGCAAATTTCAATCTAAAAAGCTAATCGCCTCGGATTAGATTTCATATCGCTCTAATTTTTAACTCATTCAGTCAGCAGAGTCAAATCTCAATCCAATTTTCCCCATTTTACTTCCCCTTCCTACCTTTCCAGCACTTTTATTTGGGCCAAACCCCTTTTCCTCTTCCTCTATAGTGTTGATTATTGCTTCCTTTTCCTTTTCCCATCAATTTCATCCAATTTTCCCGCCAGTCGGTTTGGCTTCTTCCCATCACCTTCACCTTTCTTCCATTTCTTATCATCAATCACCAATCAGCCGAACATCACACAGAATCATCAGAATGTTGTAACGGCGCCCTCTTTTCTGTGTTTTCTCAAATGATCCTTCTTTTTTTACATCATGTTCGCCAATAAGCCAGTTTAATAATTTCTTCATTTCGTTTCATTTTTTCACATCCCGCCGTTCACATGAATATTCTACCCACCTTTTCCAATTAAAATTAAAACCAAAACTGTCGCGGAGTCAAAGTACAATGCACGATTCTAATCTAAAAGTTCCAAACAATCAAAATTGACCTTTGTTCCTATTCCGCCGATTAGAAAGTCAACTGATAATAATGAAAATTCTCGTTAAATCCTCGATTTTAGCCAATTAAGAATACGGTAAAAAAAAGAATTATCCATTTCAAATTTAAATTTTCACAAAAAGTTCTTTTTCTTTTCCCGCTCTCTCCTATTCCCATTATCTCTCACTTTATTCAATCGATCCGCGCATTCGCGGAAAAATCAAAAAATCAAAAGATTATGGATGGATTTTGCAGGCTTAAAATCCTCATTTTTTGCCATTGAATGGGCAAAAGGTGGAAATGTCCAAAAGCGAACGAAGAAGCAAGACCACCATCATTGGAATTTGCAGCAACAGCAGCTGATTATGATGATGAAGAAGGATTATTGCCGATTGATCTCTGTCGCCCCAGTTGTTTTGAAGAAAAAAAGGAAGGTAAAGATTACCATTTTTTATTATTGTTGAATTGACTATTTTTTGCAATTTAGGCGAGTCTTTTGTGTCGCTGACCACTCAATTTTGCAATGATGGTGGTGGATGCTCAAATCAACAAAATATTCAGTTTGTCAGCAGCAACAAAACACGAAGAAGAGGAGACAACCGGGAAGAAGAAGAAGAGAACATTAACCTCTGTGCTGCCCATCACATGTCCAACAATGATCTCCACCATCGGCCAAATCTTCGCCACCATTGCCCAACAAAACCACAAATCAGATGGAGGAGGAGGAGAACATCTACTACAACAACTTCTTCATTTTCGTACAAACCAAACTTCTTTCTTTTTGGCCTTTTCATCACTTCCATTTTTGCACATTCCATTGCGGCTGAAATGTCTGCATCTCCTCCGGAAAGTTCAGGTTTTTGAAATAAAATTTAACACAAAATAAAAATATTATTCACAGATTTATTGCCCAATCCATCGCCACCAAATAGGCAACCAAAAAAAGTGTACACCAATCAATGGGCATTGCGGATCGAGGGTGGACGGGAAGAGGATGCGGATGCGCTCGCCTCCAAATACGGGTTTCGAAATTTGGGTCCAGTGAGTTGACAAAAATTCAGATAAATTAATTTAATAATTATTTCAAGATAATCCCCGGTGGAGAATTCTACTTATTCGAGAGCCGCGTCATCCGAAAAAGATCTCTTCGCAAAGTTCGCCGTCATTTGTACCCTTCGATTGGCCGAGAACACAATGTAAAATTTTTTACGTTTATTTGGATTTAAACAGGTTTAGGTTGGGTACACTAGTGTTTATATAGAAGATTTTACTTTAAAAAATATTTGGAAATTTTCGATTTAAAGTGGGGCCCTTCACTTTCGCAAAATTTAGGTCTCGGGTTCGAATCCGCTCCGAGGACAATAATTTTTTTCGCCATTTCTATGCATTTAATAGTACATTTTTAGACGAAATACAATAACTAGAACAAAAAAAAATACAAAAAACGCCAGTTTTACTCATACTATAGCCATTTTTTTCAGGTAATTTGGCTTGAACAACAAGTCGTCAAAAAGCGAGTAAAACGTGATTTTCTTCCCACTCCTAATCGTGCAAAACGTTCATCACCGTCCAATGCAGCCCCACCAATTGGCCCAATTCGTCCTTACTATTCACCACATGGCCATTATCATCAAAGTTCGTTGGCAACAAATTCGGCGGAATTCAACGAAAAGGCAGGAAATGGAAGAAATCCAGCCCAATTGATGCGAGGAGGATATCATCGGCCACCACGACCTGAATTGGCCCAACTCCATTCGGGCGAAGGATCAGTCATCCAACACAGCGATTACGAAAATGACGACTATTTTGAGGCCGACGATTTCCTCAACATGAATCGAGTCCAGGACAGACAATACTATGGCAGACTGAGGTTCACGGCGCCAAATGATCCATATTGGAAGGATATGTTCGTTTTTATTTATTTAATTATTTAATTTATATTGGGAATTAATTAATTGCTAAAATCGTTGAGAATGCTTCAAATAAATCGATTAAATTAGGGGATTATTAATTCATAAAACTCAAGCCCGTATCCAGAATTTTCCAAGGAGGGGCCAAGGGGTGGGGCCAATTTGAAAAGTTTTTCATTATAAGGGGAAAAAGTAAAATTTTTCTCCAAAGAGGGAAAATTTAGTCAAAAATAAGAAAATTTTGTTAGAAATGAACCCGTGAAAAATTACCATTAGATTTAGGCTGATAAGGGTTAAGGGTTGTAAAGAAAATATTAACAAAAAATTTTGAAAATTTTCGACTCAAAGAGGAGGCACGGTTCAAACAAACCAGCTCAACCAAAGAAATTTTTCAGTCTTGATATACTTTTTTATACATTTTACATTACTTTTCAAGACAAAGTACATTAATTCTAACAAAACATTACCACAAATTAAATTGATAGTTAATTGCTCCTTTAAATGATAAAATATCATTAAATATTTAGTATAATGAAAATATATCTTAAAAAATTTATTCTAATATTTAAGGTGGTATTTGCATCGACGCGATGAACAACCGGAAGAAATGGACCACAACGTGAAGGAGGCCTGGTCCTTGGGCTACACCGGCAAAGGAATTGTGGTCACAATTCTGGACGATGGCCTCGAACGAACACATCCCGACATTGGGCCAAACTATGATCCGGATGCCTCCTACGATGTGAATGACCGGGACGAAGACCCAACACCGCGCTATGAGTACACCGACGAAAACAGGCATGGAACAAGGTGCGCGGGGGAGGTGGCCGCAATTTTCAACAATTCACTTTGCATTGTTGGCATTGCCTACAACGCACGGATTGGTGGCATTCGAATGTTGGACGGTTTGTTTTTAATTTTAATTAATTTGGTTGGGAGCAAATTAGATAGAGATAGACTAAATTTGAAAGGGTTTTCATTGATCAATTTTATTTCGGTAACACTGGCTTCTGGTAAAAAATTTTTAGTTCGAAATACTATATTTCACCAAGAAATATAATGTGAAATGTATAAAAACACATAAAAGTGCCTAATAAGCTAGAAAAAAATTATTGTACTCGGAGCGGACTCGAACCTGGGACCTAAAATTCTTCAAATATATATATTTTGGGCCGAAATTCTTTTTGATTTTAGTTTTTTTCGCATTATATTCATGTATAAAAATTAAATTATAATTTCAGGTGATGTGACTGACGCGGTCGAGGCCACCTCATTGAGCCACAATTCCCAGCACATTGACATTTATTCAGCCAGTTGGGGACCTGACGGTGATGGGTAAAAACTGAACAAAGTGAATAATTCTCTAAAATAAATTTCCAGGCGAACGGTGGACGGGCCGGCAACATTGACCAAAAGTGCCTTTGAACGAGGGATTATGGAAGGTCGCCAGGGAAAAGGCTCAATATTCATTTGGGCCTCTGGGAATGGCGGAAAAGGTTTAATTTTATTTTATAAAAAATTTTTAATAAATCCAAATTCCTAGATGCGGATTCATGCAATTGCGACGGGTACACCAATTCCATCCACACACTTTCAATTTCATCGGCAACGGAACGAGGCAATATTCCCTGGTATTCGGAGGCATGCAGGTTTGTTAAAAATGTAAAAATAAATTCAATTAATATTTCTGAATTAAAGTTCAACGCTGGCCACCGCCTATTCTAGTGGGGCAACCGGCGAACGAATGATCGTGACCACGGATTTGCACCATTCATGCACCAAATCCCACACTGGCACATCCGCATCTGCTCCATTGGCTGCGGGCATTGCTGCTCTGACGCTGGAGGCAAACCCCGATTTGGGATGGAGAGATTTACAGGTTTTTATTGTCACAATTATTTGAATTCATTTAAATTCAAATAGAAATAATTCCAAATCCGGTAAATCCTACAGATAAATTATTTTATGACTTTCCAAATTACTTAAATTCCAATTTTGTGCAAATTATGCAATTAAAACACCATTAAAAACACCCCTTTAATCTTGATTTAAACTAAAAATTAAAGCTTGATATCACAAGACATGTGTGGCGCAGTTGGTTACGCCCCCAATTTTTAACCCATTCGGGTCGGGTTCAATTCCCCGCCGAGGACAATATTTTTTCTATGAACTAAATTAAAATTCTTTTAAAAATTTTCCCTAAAATAAAACTTACAAAAATGTTTATTCATTCAAAAATCAATAATTCTTATTAATTCAGCACATTGTTGTGAGAACAGCCAAACCAGTGAATTTGCGAGCCGGCGATTGGCGTTTGAATGGGATTGGCCGAAATGTTTCGCATTCATTCGGCTATGGACTTTTGGATGCGGGCGCAATGGTCCGGCTGGCCCGAGTTTGGCGGAATGTGCCGAAACCAAAAAAATGTCGCGCCATCTATCCGAATCCAGACAAGTAAGTTGCAAAAATGACCATAATAAATAATTTACTAAATAAATTAGAACAATTCCGCATGGCAATAGACTGCATTTGCAACTGTACACGGATGGATGCGCGGAGAGGAGGGACAACCAAGTCAAATACTTGGAACATGTTCAGGCAATTGTGACGTTGAGTGCCCCAAAACGAGGCGACATCCAAATTTATTTGACCAGTCCAAGAGGTTATAAATTTTTGTAAGAAAAAATTAAATTATTAAATTTTAATTATTTTTATTATTATTTATTAATGGTTTTTGTTTAGGAACACGTTCAACCCTACTGGCTAAGCGACAACGGGACACGAGCCGGACGGGCTTCAAGGACTGGGCCTTCATGACCACTCACAATTGGGGCGAAAGCGCATATGGCACTTGGTCTTTGGAGATTGACAACGACGGATATGATGGTGGGCTTTGGGTTGGGATTGGATGAAGCAAATATCCTCATTTTGTAGATGCGGAATTGCTCAAATGGGAATTGGTGCTTTACGGGACGGACGTGTACATTGGCCCCACCGGCTACGAGCCTTCCTCCATTCTTGCCGAACGTTCTGTCCAACCACATGCACACGGCGCACTTTTTGATTCATCCAACAGTGCGAGAGGAATGCCATGGCTGATCTGGGCAATGTTAAGCTTAATTCTTTCCATATTCCTCCCTCTCATATTGAACGCCTTCATTCTTCCCATTTAATTTTTCCCCTCTCTTGCCCAACCTTTTTTTTGTGAATTTCAACAATTTTTGCCAATTCCCCTCCCCACAACATTCATTCCATTAAATCGAAAACTTAATTTTTGTAAATTGTTGCCTCTTCTTTTTATACTCAATCCACCGTTCAAAGATCCCCTAATGCCAGGCTAGTCATTTTTACCCTCTGAAAAGGTTGTTTTCATTCATTCATAAAATTTATTCTCATCATTTTTGCATTGTTTTTTTTTTGTATTGGCCACAATAATAATGTGACGGCATTAACATAAATTTTAATTTCGAATAAAATTTCAAATTATAAATGAAAAGAGAGTGCATTTTGAATTTGATAATTGACATTTAAGGAAGTTAAAAGGGGTGTGTCAATATTGATGTATTGATTGATTGATTTTGTTCCGAAAGAAGTGAATAGACCCATTATGATTATTGATACTTAAAAAACCTTCAAATGCTAAAATATTTCAAAATTGGCTTAAAGTTTTTTAGTTATCAATTTTTAAAAAATTTTCAAAAATACAAGAGAAAAAATTCAAAATTTTAATTGGCCCGAGTTTTCGGTCTGAAATTTCCTGAAAAAATCTTAATAATTATAAGCTAAAAAATAAAAAAAATCTAGGCCTAGAACTCTATACGTTTTTTAGTTATGAATTTTTAAAAATTTTCAAAAATACAGGTAAAAATCGAAATTTTCAAAAATCAATTTTTCAAAATCGGCCCGAGTTTTCAGTTTGAAATTTTTTGAATAAATCTTAATAATTATAAGCTAAAAAATAAAAAAAATCTAGGCCTAGAACTCTATACGTTTTTTAGTTATGAATTTTTAAAAATTTTCAAAAATACAGGTAAAAATCGAAATTTTCAAAAATCAATTTTTCAAAATCGGCCCGAGTTTTCAGTTTGAAATTTTTTGAATAAATCTTAATAATTATAAGCTAAAAAATAAAAAAAAATCTAGGCCTAGAACTCTATACGTTTTTAGTTATGAATTTTTAAAAATTTTCAAAAATACAGGTAAAAATCGAAATTTTCAAAAATCAATTTTTCAAAATCGGCCCGAGTTTTCAGTTTGAAATTTTTTGAATAAATCTTAATAATTATAAGCTAAAAAATAAAAAAAATCTAGGCCTAGAACTCTATACGTTTTTAGTTATGAATTTTTAAAAATTTTCAAAAATACAGGTAAAAATCGAAATTTTCAAAAATCAATTTTTCAAAATCGGCCCGAGTTTTCAGTTTGAAACTTTTTGAATAAATCTTAATAATTATAAGCTAAAAAATAAAAAAAATCTAGGCCTAGAACTCTATACGTTTTTTAGTTATGAATTTTTAAAAATTTTCAAAAAAATACAAATAAAAGGGAAAATTTCAAAAATTAATTTTTCAAAATCGGCCTGAGTTTTCAGTTTGAAATTTTTTGAATAAATCTTAATAATTATAAGCTAAAAAATAAAAAAAATCTAGGCCTAGAACTCTATACGTTTTTAGTTATGAATTTTTAAAAATTTTCAAAAATACAGGTAAAAATCGAAATTTTCAAAAATTAATTTTTCAAAATCGGCCCGAGTTTTCAGTTTGAAATTTTTTGAATAAATCTTAATAATTATAAGCTAAAAAATAAAAAAAATCTAGGCCTAGAACTCTATACGTTTTTAGTTATGAATTTTTAAAAATTTTCAAAAATACAGGTAAAAATCGAAATTTTCAAAAATCAATTTTTCAAAATCGGCCCGAGTTTTCAGTTTGAAATTTTTTGAATAAATCTTAATAATTATAAGCTAAAAAAATAAAAAAAATCTAGGCCTAGAACTCTATACGTTTTTAGTTATGAATTTTTAAAAATTTTCAAAAATACAGGTAAAAATCGAAATTTTCAAAAATCAATTTTTCAAAATCGGCCCGAGTTTTCAGTTTGAAATTTTTTGAATAAATCTTAATAATTATAAGCTAAAAAATAAAAAAAAATCTAGGCCTAGAACTCTATACGTTTTTAGTTATGAATTTTTAAAAATTTTCAAAAATACAGGTAAAAATCGAAATTTTCAAAAATTAATTTTTCAAAATCGGCCCGAGTTTTCAGTTTGAAATTTTTTGAATAAATCTTAATAATTATAAGCTAAAAAATAAAAAAAATCTAGGCCTAGAACTCTATACGTTTTTAGTTATGAATTTTTAAAAATTTTCAAAAATACAGGTAAAAATCGAAATTTTCAAAAATCAATTTTTCAAAATCGGCCTGAGTTTTCAGTTTGAAATTTTTTGAATAAATCTTAATAATTATAAGCTAAAAAATAAAAAAAATCTAGGCCTAGAACTCTATACGTTTTTAGTTATGAATTTTTAAAAATTTTCAAAAATACAGGTAAAAATCGAAATTTTCAAAAATTAATTTTTCAAAATCGGCCCGAGTTTTCAGTTTGAAATTTTTTGAATAAATCTTAATAATTATAAGCTAAAAAATAAAAAAAATCTAGGCCTAGAACTCTATACGTTTTTAGTTATGAATTTTTAAAAATTTTCAAAAATACAGGTAAAAATCGAAATTTTCAAAAATCAATTTTTCAAAATCGGCCCGAGTTTTCAGTTTGAAATTTTTTGAATAAATCTTAATAATTATAAGCTAAAAAATAAAAAAAATCTAGGCCTAGAACTCTATACGTTTTTTAGTTATGAATTTTTAAAAATTTTCAAAAATACAGGTAAAAATCGAAATTTTCAAAAATCAATTTTTCAAAATCGGCCCGAGTTTTCAGTTTGAAATTTTTTGAATAAATCTTAATAATTATAAGCTAAAAAATAAAAAAAAATCTAGGCCTAGAACTCTATACGTTTTTAGTTATGAATTTTTAAAAATTTTCAAAAATACAGGTAAAAATCGAAATTTTCAAAAATCAATTTTTCAAAATCGGCCCGAGTTTTCAGTTTGAAATTTTTTGAATAAATCTTAATAATTATAAGCTAAAAAATAAAAAAAATCTAGGCCTAGAACTCTATACGTTTTTTAGTTATGAATTTTTAAAAATTTTCAAAAATACAGGTAAAAATCGAAATTTTCAAAAATCAATTTTTCAAAATCGGCCCGAGTTTTCAGTTTGAAATTTTTTGAATAAATCTTAATAATTATAAGCTAAAAAAATAAAAAAAATCTAGGCCTAGAACTCTATACGTTTTTAGTTATGAATTTTTAAAAATTTTCAAAAATACAGGTAAAAATCGAAATTTTCAAAAATCAATTTTTCAAAATCGGCCCGAGTTTTCAGTTTGAAATTTTTTGAATAAATCTTAATAATTATAAGCTAAAAAATAAAAAAAATCTAGGCCTAGAACTCTATACGTTTTTAGTTATGAATTTTTAAAAATTTTCAAAAATACAGGTAAAAATCGAAATTTTCAAAAATCAATTTTTCAAAATCGGCCCGAGTTTTCAGTTTGAAATTTTTTGAATAAATCTTAATAATTATAAGCTAAAAAATAAAAAAAATCTAGGCCTAGAACTCTATACGTTTTTTAGTTATGAATTTTTAAAAATTTTCAAAAATACAGGTAAAAATCGAAATTTTCAAAAATCAATTTTTCAAAATCGGCCCGAGTTTTCAGTTTGAAATTTTTTGAATAAATCTTAATAATTATAAGCTAAAAAATAAAAAAAATCTAGGCCTAGAACTCTATACGTTTTTTAGTTATGAATTTTTAAAAATTTTCAAAAATACAGGTAAAAATCGAAATTTTCAAAAATCAATTTTTCAAAATCGGCCCGAGTTTTCAGTTTGAAATTTTTTGAATAAATCTTAATAATTATAAGCTAAAAAATAAAAAAAAATCTAGGCCTAGAACTCTATACGTTTTTTAGTTATGAATTTTTAAAAATTTTCAAAAATACAGGTAAAAATCGAAATTTTCAAAAATCAATTTTTCAAAATCGGCCCGAGTTTTCAGTTTGAAACTTTTTGAATAAATCTTAATAATTATAAGCTAAAAAATAAAAAAAATCTAGGCCTAGAACTCTATACGTTTTTTAGTTATGAATTTTTAAAAATTTTCAAAAAATACAAATAAAAGGGAAAATTTCAAAAATTAATTTTTCAAAATCGGCCTGAGTTTTCATTCTGAAATTTTAGAATAAATATTAGTAAATATAAGCTAAAATATATCAAAAATTCAGGCCTGAATGTTCAGCCGTTTTTTAGTTATGAATTTTTAAAAATTTTTGAAAAATACGAATAAAAGGGAAAATTTCAAAAATCAATTTTTCAAAAAATGTTCTTTAGAAAAGTTTCAAAATTTTTGCATAAATCTTTTTAATTATAAGCTAAAATATGACAAAAATTCAGTACTGGATCTCTGTTAGTTTTTTAGTTAAGAATTTTTAAAAATTTTCTAAAATACAAAGGAAAATTTCGAAAATTAATTTTTTAAAAAACCATCCGTTAGACCAGCCTGAAAATTTTAAAATAAATATTAATAAATATAAGCTAAAAAATATAAAAAATTTAAGGCTGGATCTCCGACAGTTTTTTAGTTATGAATTTTTAATGAATGGCTCTTTCAAAGGAGGACCAAAACGCCAATCCCTTCATAATGAATTTCATTTTTTCTGAATAGGCCCATAAAATTCGCATGATCAATTTACTTTTGAAAAATTAAAAATTAAAATTGTATTTAAAAAATTCAAAGAAAAAAAAGTACCTTCCTATGCCAGGAATTGAACTTTGATCGAACAGGGCAAAATGTTGGGAGCTTAACCAACTGCGCTATCAATGCCCTGCTTAATCCTTCTTTAAATTTTTATATATCATTTTTACCATGAATTAAAATTATAAAATGGCAGTTATTTATTAGATCATAATTCTAATAACATAAAAATATTAAAATGAAATACAAAATTAATTTAGAGAAAATTTGATTCCCACAAAATGATCCATTTAAAATATTCATTAAAGATTAATCAATAATTAAAATTCAATTAGTATTTCTTTTATGTTTGCAGAAGAATAAAACGATGAATATTTTAAAACAATTGAGTTCAATGCCATTCCAATTGGCACCACTGCAATGCCAACAAACAACCCAATTCTCCACAACTGCAGTCTTACATAAATCGGTGGCCCGCAAATTCATAAATAGGGTTTGTGTTCAAGCAATCTAATTAATTAATATCGCAAATTTCAGTCATATCGTTTCCTTCAAAGAAAGCGCCAAGTTTTGACATATGAAATGTACCGAAGACCACACCATTTGGGCGTTGACAAAGCATGGATGACATGGAATACAACCAATTTATTCGACTTCAGGTTTTTTATTTAAAAAAAAATAGATTTACCCAAAAATAGTTTACATTTTTTTCAAGGAAAAACCAGGGAGTGACAATCGCCCAGGACGAGGTGATCCGCCGCTTTGTCCGTGCCATTTTTCACAATCATCTTCCGCTGACTTTGGGTGGTACCGAGGTTAGAAAATCCAATAAAATAATTAAGTCAAATTCATTTCTTATCAGCTCGTGATCAAACGCCGCGGCAATGTGGCCTATGTGGGCGGTTTTCTGGTGCCAAAAGATTACACCAGAATTGAACAAGTCTATTGGATGTGGGGATTCACCGAGGAGATCCTATCGAATTTGCTGAAGCAACCGGTCAAATTGGAACTTCAATTCGTGCGCAGTGTGGAGGATTTGGCATATAGCCATTGGGAACCGAAAATTACCAAATAGAAGATGAACGAATATTTTTTGGATAAATATTGTTTATTTTATTTTCAATTGTTTTTTTCAATACAATAAAATTATCATAGAATATCTAACTAAATTAATAAGGCAAAATCACAAAGAAAAATGAGGAAAGGGGAGAAATGTGTTGGCAATAATTAAATTGGCTTCCTCTATTCTTTATTCATTCCCTGGACAATTTCGGATCACATTGAATTGAAGATTTCATTGGTGAGCAAATTGCGGGCAATAACCATTCTCATTATCTGAGAAATAAATCAATGTTAAAATTCAATTTAAAATTAAATAAAAAACCTCATTTGTCCCTTCAATTATTTGATGAACTCGGCAATCGCGCAAATATTGTTGGATTGGATAGTCCTTGAGTACTCCATAGCCACCATACATTTGCAGTGCTTGATTCACCACCTGGAAATTTAAGGATTAAGATGAAATTGGTGAAGAAATTGTTAATTTTATTAGGTTGGTTTAATTCCAAGGTTAAGATTAATTAAAAGGAACCATTTTTAAAGGGACTATTTATCCAGGGTTTAGTAATTGGTATTAGTGTAAGCTAAGCAAAATTTTATTGAAAAACTCACATTGAATGCCTCATCCGTCACGTACATTTTGGCCATTGCGCTCATCGCCGAGGCGTGTGCCGTGTCATTTTGAAGATGGAAACAGGCCTCGCGCATCAACAAACGTGAAGTCACCAACTTTAAACACACATTGTAAGGAAATTGAACACAAAAAATGGGTGCAAACCTTGGTGGCCATTTCGGCCAATTTGAATTGGGTCCATTGAAATTGGGACAGGGTTTTGCCGAATGCTTCGCGCACTTTGGTGTGCTCAATGGCCAAATCCATGCTCATTTGTGCTGCGCCCAGGGAACAGGCGGCAATGTTGATTCGACCTAAAACGACAAAAAATTAATTAATTTTAATTTCATTCAAAAACCTCCATTCAATCCTTCCATGGCAATGGTGAAGCCCTGGCCCTCTTTGCCTACTCGATTTGTGACTGGCACCTTAAAATTGAGTTTTGGTCCATAAATAAATCCTCAAATTCAAACCTTGACATCCTCAAATGTGATTATTCGTGTTGGTTGGGTGCACCAACCCAATTTGCGTTCATCTTTTCCCAGTTGAAATCCTGGCATGTCCGGCGTCATCAACAATGAGAAAATGCCTTTTGGACCGGGTGGAGCATCGGCTAACCGCAACATCACCAAATAAACGGAGGACATTCCACTTCCACTAATGAATGCTTTTGAGCCATTCACTGAAAAATTAATTTGATTAAAATTTTTTAATTATTGAAATTATTTTGTTTAGAACTTTTTGAAAATTTTCGACCTAAGGGGACTCCACTTTTCTACAAATTTTAGGTCTCGGGTTCGAATCCGCTTAGAGGAAGTTATTTTTTCGGGACTTGGTTTCCTACTTATTATGTATTTTTACATATTCTACAGCTTATTTCTAGGCGAAATATTGTAATTTGTTGAAAAAAGGCTGGGAAATGCGCCAGTTTTATCATAATAATATCATATTTTAGTGAACCCTACCAAATTTAAACCTCAATTATCAATTTTGTTAGTCCACTAACCAATGTAAAAGTCTCCATCCCGTTTTGCAGTTGTTCTCACTGCCGATGAATCAGAGCCTAAAATGGAAATAATAAGAATTAAAAATGTTTTGATTGAAAACTCACCGCTTCCCGGTTCAGTCAAACAATATGAGGCCAATTTTGCAAAAGAGGCCAATTCTGGAATGTATTTGCGCTTTTGTTCTTCATTGCCAAATTTGTCAATCATCCATGGAACCTTAATAATAATAAAATTGTGAATTTCTAATTTGAACACAATTACAATTAATCGAAAACACAATTACAATTGAAAACACAATTACAATCGAAAACACAATTACAATTGAAACCACAATTACAAGTGAAAACACAATTACAATTGAAAACACAATTACAATCGAAAACACATTTACAATTGAAAACACAATTATAATCGAAAACACATTTACAATTGAAAACACAATTACAATTGAAAACACAATTATAATCGAAAACACATTTACAATCTAAAACACATTTACAATTACAATCGAAAACACATTTACAATTACAATCGAAAACACATTTACAATCGAAAACACATTTACAATCGAAAACACAATTACAATCGAAAACACAATTACAATCGAAAACACAATTACAATTGAAAACACAATTATAATCGAAAACACATTTACAATCGAAAACACATTTACAATCGAAAACACATTTACAATTACAATCGAAAACACGATTACAATCGAAAACACATTTACAATTACAATCGAAAACACAATTACAATTGAAAACACATTTACAATTGCAATCGAAAACACAATTACAATCGAAAACACAATTACAATCGAAAACACAATTATAATCGAAAACACATTTACAATCTAAAACACATTTACAATCTAAAACACATTTACAATTACAATCGAAAACACATTTACAATCGAAAACACAATTACAATTGAAAACACAATTATAATCGAAAACACATTTACAATCTAAAACACATTTACAATTACAATCGAAAACACATTTACAATCGAAAACACATTTACAATCGAAAACACATTTACAATTACAATCGAAAACACATTTACAATCGAAAACACATTTACAATCGAAAACACATTTACAATTACAATCGAACGATTACAATCGAAAACACATTTACAATTACAATCGAAAACACAATTACAATTGAAAACACATTTACAATTGCAATCGAAAACACAATTACAATCGGAAACACAATTACAATCGAAAACACATTTACAATTACAATCGAAAACACAATTACAATTGAAAACACAATTACAATTGAAAACACATTTACAATTACAATCGAAAACACAATTACAATCGAAAACACATTTACAATTACAATCGAAAACACATTTACAATTACAATCGAAAACACATTTACAATTACAATCGAAAACACATTTACAATTACAATCGAAAACACATTTACAATTACAATCGAAAACACATTTATTACAATTACGAAAACACAAACACAATTACAATCAAAAATATATAAACAATTATAATCAAAAACAATTATAATTTGTGGATATAAACTCAATAAATTTTAGTTGATAATAAAAAATGAGCAAATATTAACCCACCATGTTGTGTACGGCCATATAAGCTGCCGTACTCGTGCAACCTCCGGCCAATTGTTCAAATGCGAGGGCAGCCTCCAACCGACCAAGCCCAGCGCCACCAAATTCTTCGCTGCAATAGATGGCCCCGAAGCCCAATTCGCCGGCCTTTTTAAACGCACCCAATGGCAATTCGCCCTTGGAAATTAAATTGTTGAGAATAAAAAATACTAATCAAGGAGGAAACCTTTGCATCCCATTCATCCATTGTCGGGTACAATTCATTTTTGGCAAAATCCTTGGCCGTTTTTTGGATCTCCTTTTGCTCATCAGTGAGTCCAAGTGACGCTTAAATTTAAATGTTTTTAATTAAAATATCCGAAAAAACTACTCACGATTGGCACAATAGCTGTGTCCCCTTGTGGAAATTGTTGTTGAGGCGATCAATGGGACTGCCGTGATGTTTTGAATTTGAAGTGATCCAGCTGCACGGGAAGCCAATTTATAGAGCACATTTCGATTTAACCACATTTTTACGAATATGTGGTGGTTTATTCTCTGCAAAACTTTGGAATTAATTTGATTTTTAGATTGAAAATGTTCTTTGAGTTGTTTGTTTTTTTTAACACAAATGAGGAGGGAGGAATAATAAATTGATTTGTATGAAATGAGCAAATATCAGTCAGTTGCACTGAATTATATAATTCTTCTTTCTTCCCCTTGAAGAAAACAACAAACTAACCACGTGGTTTATTGACTATGACAAAAGACAAAACACATTAAAAATGTGATTTTACGTCATAAAATAATGTGAAAAATAATTTTAAAAGAAATATAAATATTGGTGCGTAAACCAAATATTTTTTATGCAAATTAAAGTATTTTAAAAATTTATTCAATCACAATTTAAGTTGGAAAATGAAGCCAAATTGATATTAAACGAATAAATCTTAAAAATAAAAGAGAGGAATGGGTTTTTTTTGCTAAATTTTCACACAAGTAGAATGGATAGAAGATGCTAGAATTAGGATAGAATATAATGAAGTTGGAAGAATAATAATGGTTGGATATTTAAAAATTTGTTTTCGAATCCAATTCGTCTCTTCTCAATTCTTCTACATAATAATTGGAATGTAGCACTCAATTTTGGCTCGATGGCGTTGTGCAATGCATTCGGCAATCCAAATCACATTGCGCATTTCCTGTTCCTTCAGTTTAATGAATGCGTAGAAGATGCCAAAATGGAATTGATGCAAATAGGCTTGGACATTCAATTTCACCTGTAAAATGAAAATAAATAATTAGAATGTAATTTAAATTCAATGGAATTGTTGGTTTTAACCTCATGTTCGAAAAATTTATCCTCCAAAGTCTTCTCGCCAGGATTTAGTCCGCTGTTTTCGAATAATTGTTTATAGTCGGAATAATATTCGCACACTTGTTTAACTTGGTCATAGTCGTCGGCCTTAATAATTCAATCAATATTTAATTTATTGAATAATCTTACCTTGGCCAGCCCGGTCAATCCTTCCGGATAAAGTTTACCACAGCGAGGATACAAATTGACTCGGTCCTCTTTGTTCAATTCCGTGTCAAAACTGTTGATTGTGATGATTATGGCGCGTCGATCCGCTTCAAACTAAAAAACCGCATTAAAATATTTTTGATAGTTCAAAAACAAACCGCAAGAATTTCGCACATAACCTCGGCGGTTTTTCCGCCTAGCTTCTTGCAGAAATTGTAGAAATCTTCAATGTAGGCCTTGTACAGAGTGTTCCGAATGATCTCCACGTTCAATTCGTCCAAATCTTGTTCGCTGATGCAGTCCACAAAATAGGGAGCTGAAAATGAGAATTTTAATCAGTTTTTCTTAAATTAAACTAATATCTATATTTTGTAATTTTACCCAAAGGTGTGTCCACGAGCACCGCATTGTAGAGTTCAGCCGGGTTCGAAGCAATATGGATGGCTTCCATTTGTTCGAATGAACCAAGCGGATGACATTTGGAAATTAGCTCATTGATGGGTCGTTGGTGCAGAGTGCCGGTAATCAGCAGAATAATGTTGTCAATCATGTAGGAATAACTGAAAATTACTTATGCTAAAGAATGATATAATAGCAAAACTGACGTGATATAGTCCAAAAATGTGGAAAGAGGCTCCAATGCATTGTTGCGCAAATGATTGAATTCGGTCACCAATTTCTCCTTCAGTCGTTCGTCAATCACCTTTGAATTTAATTTATTGGATATTATTAGTGAACTAAAAGAGCTAAACCTGTACTGTAATATTGCCAGGTTCATTGGCCAAAAAGTTGCCGTAATCGGTGGATTGTATGTGCAATTTTAAATCTGCAATTTATTGTTTTGTTTGATCTTTATTTATTTGATTAAATTACCTTCCAACGTTTCGCATTGCACTAAATTTGAATAGTCAAGTGAGGTGAGCAGGCCGGTCTTGAAACCACGAATTAGGCCCTCCAAATAGCCATGATCGATGTTGAAGAAAAATTCGCCCATTTTACTCAGGTTATCACAACAAAATCTGCAATTTTAGAAAATAAATTGTAGAATTTTATGAGATTAAAACGCCCCGGGTTTTTGGGAATGATTTTTTAGTTTTATTTAGTTGATCTTTCATCTATTCTCCGACCGAGGGATTTTTTTCTTTCCTCTCTCCATAAATTAAGCACAAGATTACTCACTCTTTCCACTTTTTTTTTTCTCTATTTAACGTTATTTTTGTATAGATTTTTCATACAAGAAAAAAATTATTTAGAAAAGATCAGTTTGGAAATAAATCAATCGAACGAATCATTTTTTATCCGGATGCGGGATCGGATCATCAAATAATAAAATATTGATTGATGATGTGATGACCGAGTAACGTATATAAATTTTAATCAATAAATCATTAATCATCAGAACTTTATTTTTATAAACCGGAATTTTTAGATTGATTTAATTTTATGTAAAACAAAGAAAATGACAATGCTCTCCAGACTTGGCTCGTCCGCAATTCAACCAATTTCAAGCGTTCAACGAATTGCGATCATCGGCGGAAACAACAACAATTATTCTGTTCGTCAAATCAGTCAACTAAAATTCGACCAATTGCCTGTGCCGGCCAAAGCAAAACTCCAGACAAAACCGCCACCGGGCGAAGTTGGCTTCTACCGCTATGAGCGCTATTGGTCTCGTGATCCGCGATATAAACCACAAATGTACAGGGATACTCCAACCAGGTTTTTTATACAATTCATTTTAAAATGTTAATTTATCTATGGATCTTAAGGTTTTTCTTTTATGGTCTGGAGCATGAATGGGAGCTGTGGCCAGTTTGCGTTCTCTTCCTATTCTCCTGCTCACTCGTGGTTATAATCACCGTTGTGCTCTTCCAGCACATCGAGATTTGGTTGGATCGATGTTAGTTTTTTGGGTTATTATTCAATTTATTTAATATTAAAATTTTAAAGCAAAGAAAGTGCCACCATGGGACTGGTCACGCATCCGGGACAATTATTGGAAATTGATGACATTTATGTGAGCTATTTTAAACTATTTTATATAAATTCCATTTTTTTTAAAGGTATGATCCAACGGGCGTATCGCATCAACGCCTCTACACTATGGAAAAGTTGCAAGATGAACTTCTTGAGGCAGCCCGTCAACGTGGTACACGCGAATGAAGAATATAAAATAGGCCAATTGGAAAGATGGAATAAATGAGATGATTCTGATTAGACTCTGATTATACTTTTTTGTGTTAATTGTATAGTATAAAGATAAAAGGTTAAAAAGTTCAAATTTTATCCGATTATTTAGTTAATAAAATTAATTGCAATTGGTTCATTCAAATCAATCTGGTAATAGTTCGTCAGCATCATCATTTTCGAACAACAATTCCGCCGGTTGTTCATCGCCAGCTCGTCGAAGACCAGTCATTGGACGAGGTGCGGTTGGCGTCGAATTGTTCGATGACTTCCAAACCAAATCGGCGGCGGCTAATTCAAAGGAAGAAATGAACGAATTTTAATTTATTTTTTTTTTATATTTTACTAAGGTTTTGGTATATTAAATTGCCTTTTTTTGAACTCACTAATATCCTTTTTTGTCGCTTGAAAATGTTGTCCGCCTTCCAAAAGCAATTGGGCCCTTCCGGTCGCCGATCGTCCTGAATTGCGTTGACTGTTTCGGGAGGAAGGCGGTCGACTGCTATTGTTCCCACCATAGGCCATTCCTCCAGCAGACAATGTTCTGCCCGGAGAGGGTTGATGACTGCTGGAATTTTTAGTTGGTCTTTATTCCTTAAATATTCCCCTCCATTAATTACCGTTGTCCCGCCGAATCTGATTCTCGTTGAGCGCGAAGTTGGCCAATTTTCTCCAGTCGATTCAATTTTTCCGTATAATCACGTTCCTCCACTGGCATTCGTAGCTCTTTGCACATTTGAACTAGGAATTTCAAACCTAAAATTATAGTTTTATTGCATTCCTTTATTTTTCTTCCTTACATTCAACATTGTTCGGGAATCGTCGATGCACTTGTCTGTACAATTCCATTGCCCGTTGGAAATTGCCGGAACGACGTTGGCAACCGGCCATAAGCATTGGCCATTCCTGCAATTATTTTAAAAGATTAATGTTTAATTTATTTCATTGATTCATTCCCGCAAATATAAAAAATCCATTAAAGTGACAACTAAGTCTGAAAAAAAATATTTGCCTCTGACTGAGGGGGTTCGAACTCATGACCTATGTTGAAAAATTTAAGCATTTTCCCACTGAGCCAAAAACTTCTGTTTTTTTTTAAATCTTATGTCCTAGGCAACATTTTCCCACTCACTGGATTATTCGGCTCCATCAACGATGCCTTCTCAAAATAGGCCACAGCTTTCTCCGCAAATTGGGCATAAAGGTAGTAATTGCCAAGCCAACGGATTACCCCAATATTCGCGGGGAAATGTCGAAAACTCTGAAATTAATTCAATTATGAACTATTTAAATATAAAAAATAAAAAACATCGTAATGGCATTGGAATGCTTGGGCCTTGTCCCCCTCCGATTCGTACAACGCAGCCAGTCGTTCCAGAATTGCCGAATCAGTCGGTGCCAATGAATTTGCCTGGGAGTAGAGCTCCAGAGCTTGGGCCGTGTCCCCTTGTCGTTCATAGCTGAAAAAATTTAAAATATATTTTTGAAAAGGAAAAAGGCTCACATTTCGGCCAATTGGATCATAACTTGAACATTGTTGGTCAAAAGTTCGTTGAGTTTGAAGAAATGTCGTTTTGCCTCTTCAAGTTGGCCCAGTTGACGGCAAACCAGTCCAGAATTGCTGAAATAATTTGAATTTGGATGCGGAATTTCATTTACAAAGTCTTAGATTTAATTTAAAAAAATTTTTGGAAATTCTAGATTAAAGATTGGACCTTTCACTGTTGACTAATTTAGGTCTCGGGTTCGAACCCGCTCAGAGGACAATAATTTTTTTTCAGATTTGATAAACATTTTCATGGATTTTTATACATCGTACAGTAGATTTCAATTTGAAATATATTATTTTGGATAATTTTTATTCAATTTTCGAGTTTCAACAAAAAAAGCCCTTCGCTTTGCAAAATTTAGGTCTTGGGTTCGAATCCGCTCAGAGGATAATAATTTTTTTCAGGCTTGGTTTTCATTTTTATGTATTTTTAAAATCTAATTTTAACAAAAAAAAAAAAACGCTTACAATATCGCTGGGACACATCCGGCCTCAACTTGGAGTGCCTCTCGATAACATTGAAGTGCAGCTGCGTTTTCCTCTTTTTGGACGTGGATGTTGCCTCGATTGACCAGTGCATTGGCATTGTAGCTGATAAATGAAATGAAAATTGAATGAATTTATTGTAAAATTACCGGTCCAAGCTCAATGCCTGCTCACAATATTGGACGGCATCCTCGAGTTTGTCGCCAGAACGCTTAAAACCAATTTTAATTGTTTTTCCTCTAAATTCACCAACCACAATGCTGATCAATGCCAAATTGTTACTAAAAATTGGATATAAATTTTTAAGGATGAAAGAATATTATTTGCCTGGCAGCACTGGCCACTTTGCTGTCGGCTTTGTTGTTGAACGCGACCAAATCTTCTACTGCCTGGTCCAGTTGGCCTTGTCGAAGCAGTTCAATTGCCTAAATTATTTGTCAAATTAAATTTTAATTCAATTTTTTACTTTGTTCATTTCCAATTCGGTGGCCAGCGATGCATACACGGATTGCCGTATGCATTCCACGCACCAGGAATATCCTTCGGAGAAACTGTAAAATAAAAAAATTTGATTAAAGGTAATTTTTGGTGATTTACCTGGGCGCAATTGCCTGTGAAATTATTTTGGCAGCCAGCAAAATTGTCCTCTCCGCCTGTTGCCGCCTTCGTCTCTCCCAAATTGCCAGCGAATCATTGTTCATCAATTGGGCGGCCAACACATCCAATTCCTAAAAAATAAGCATTTTCGGCTGGTTTTAAGAAAATTTTAATGGCCGAATTTAAATACATTTTTTGTAAAATAAATAATAAAAAAACTGTATGATTTTTTTCCAAGTCCTTGCCTGATCATGTGCCTGCTCATCAATGCTGGTGGTCGGCGGTGAAATGTCCACAAGTCGTTGGAACGCCTCGCGCATTTTCTCCTCACTTCCCAAACAATACGCCTAAAGAATATAAATTATTAATAATTATTCCACTTTAAAAACTAACCGCCATTGTCAAATTCAACGCAATCGGATGCTCGTTGATGCCATTTTCCTGTTGCTGTTGATCCAAACAATCTTCAAATGTGTTCATTGCGTCTTCGTATCTTCAAGCAATTTTAATTTTCACCGGTTTTTCCCCAATGGTTACCTTCCAAGTTTGACCAAAGTCACTCCAATGTTGTTTAGAATTTTTGTGCGCATTCCTTGATGAACCTATAAATTTTAATTTAGCCAATTTCCCATTCATCCATACCTTTGGAACTTGATCCAAAGCCATTCGATAATATTTCAGAGCCTTCGTAAAATCCTTTTTCCGAAAATGGATGTTGCCAATGTTGACTTTAAGTCGATGCCCATTCGCATAGGACCGATCTCTGGAAAAATATGATTGTAGGATTTTTTGTAGAACCAAAATCTGGTGGACTAAATGAAAACAAACTGACTTGACGATTGTGTGAAAAATATGGAGCGCCTCGGATGGGATGTTGCCGCCAAGTTTTTGTTGGGCCAGACACACCAAAACAATCCAACTCAAATCCATATTCTGTTGCTGTTGTTCATTCCCAGCACTCTTTCTCAGTCCATCTGCCGTTCGCCATTGGCGAGCCGCCTCTTTGGCTTTGTCCAATGCCTTAAAGTAAAAAATAAAATTAGTAATAATGTCTAAAAATTAATCCACCAACCTTTTTCGTGTCGCCTTCCTCCCCTGCAAAAACACTCTCCCGGAGCAATTGGGACACTTGTGTTTCCAATTTTTTGATCCGTTCCATTTGAGCATTTTGCTCTTCGATTCCACCATCATCGCCTGCTTTCGGTTTCAGTGGCATTGCGGCGTCAAATGTGCTTTCTGAAAATGCAAAAAATAATTTTATTAATAATTAAATAGTTAAAATATTTTGCCTTACTTCTGGTGCTCTCCGATGTATAGCCGGCTGCACGGACAGCCGTCATCGGACGCGCCAAATCCGCCGGATTTGATCCAGCGCCTCCACCAGTTCTGGCCCGGGAGAATAGTGAGGAACGTGCTGCAAATTTTGATGATTAATTTAAAATTAATTTTAACAAAGATGTATTAACCACTTCTAATTCATTATTACCTGCCGCCCCCGTTGTTGGCACCCGTTTTGTGCCCATCTGGCCCATTTGAGCAACATTGGCTAATCGAAGTGCGGCTGTGCCCGGTGCTGCTGCCACCGCCATCCCCATGGCTGTGCCGGCTCGGAAATTGTTGCTTGAAGTTGCCTATAAGTTTTCGTGTTAAATTTATTGCCAATGAAGAATGAACTCACAGGGCGGCGACCATAGCTTGAACGGGCCACGGCTTGCACAAATTCACGGTCGGCATACATATTCTTTTAATAAAAGAATTATTTTGATTAGTTAATTGTAAATGTGTTTTGGATTGTAAATGTGTTTTACGATTTGAATGTGTTTTTCATTGTAAATACGTTTCCTTATTCGTATATATGTATTTTTTATAAAGAATAAAATTTATGATATAAAATAAATGATTTAAAAATGTTTTTTGTACCTCCAAATCGTAAGCATGGTCATAATCATTGAACCCGGAGTATAAGTCATCTTCCGCTTGTTGCAGCGATGACTGTTGATGTTGTAGCATTTGTTGCCGGCGATGATGGCTTTGGGCACTCATTTGATTGTGTATTCTGAAACTAAATTGATATCAAAATGATTCAACCATGCCAATTTCCCTCTAAAAATACCTCGAAAATTGTTGCTATGGCAATGGAAATGCATTCAATGCCTCTACCGAATTCCTGTTTAAATTATTTCCCTCATCCCCATTTTTATGCCCAATTTTTGTATATTTTATTTAAATTAAAATATTATTTTCTTCGCCGTTATTTTCTTTTTTTACGGCATTTTTTGTTTATTTTCTTCTCGCCGTTATTTTCTTTTTTTACGGCGTTTATTTTTATTTTCTCCTCTTCTCGCCGTTATTTTCTTTTTTTTTTCCGGCATTTTTTTTGTTTATTTTCTTCTCGCCGTTATTTTCTTTTTTTACGGCATTTTTTGTTTATTTTCTTCTCGCCGTTATTTTCTTTTTTACGGCATTTATTTTTATTTTCTTCTCGCCGTTATTTTCTTTTTTTACGGCATTTATTTTTAATTTAATTTTTCAATTTAATATTTTTTTTAATTTATTTATTTTTTTTTGTTAAATTTTTCTCATCCTATCTTTTAATCAACATTTATATTTTTAAATTCATCAGAACAAATAAAAATAAAATATGGTTTAAAATAACCAATGCATTTAAATATAATAATAATTTTCGAACTATTTTTTATCAAAAAATTGCAAAAATGGGATTGAAAAACAACAAAATAAAAAAATGAAATTCAAAACAAATTAATCTTCCGGCCTCATCGTTTTGATTGCTGTCCTGCGGGTATTTCCGGCACTTCTTTCGCCTCTATTTCTAAGATTGGTTTTGACCGTCCTGCCTTTCTGAATCTGTCCATGTCTTCTCTTCGAATTGTACTCTCAGGAACTTAAAAATAATAAATTTAAAACATTTTTAACCCAATTTCCTCTACTCACCTTCGGTTGGGAAGCGTTGTGAAAAATCAAAAATGCTATCCGGGAGTGATTGCCTTTTCACACCTGTCAGTAGTGCCGGCGATGGTTCAAAACCAAAAATGCGTTGTACCCGCTCTATCTTGAACACCAACGCGAAAATGATGGACCAAACATTGTTCGCGACCCAATAAATTGCAATTGCCTGCAAAAGATATAATAATTAAAAAATGATGAAGATGAGTATGGAAGAATGATGGGGGACTAACCGATGGCATATAACTGGACATGCAAAAAACGAAGAATGGAGCACCCCAGAGCATGCCAGTTCTGAAAATTGGCGGCATCAAATCCACATTGCCAGTCTCAAGGCCCGTCTAAAAATTGAAGTCAAAATTATCTACATTCTTGTGGGCGAGCTATTTTATTAATAAATTACTTCAATCTTATTTAATCAAGAATATTGATTAAATTAACCAAAAAATTTAGACTATTTATATCGAATTTTTGCACCCACCCTCATTGCAAAATGCATGCTGACGGCCACTGCAAGGGGCAGTAACTATTTTTATTTTAAAAATTAAATTTCAATGATTTTCTATCGATTTACATAAATTGGATCGCCAATTGTCAAATCCTTGATCCACCAGAAGCCTCCGTCCCCAAATCCCTGAACAAAAAAATATTAATTTCCACTTTTTCTAAAAAAAAAAATACTTACCGGATAATTTTTAACGGCCATACCGCGGATTGCAAAAAATTGTGTTGTGAAAACGCCGCCATTTAGAAGAATCCACGGTATGATGTATTTGTCGATCCCCTGTAAAATTTAGTGAATACATTAATTTTTTTTGATTGATTTACTAAATAAAATTATTTTACCTTTTTTCTATTAAAATCCTGCTGCTCCATATATATTTGTTGGGCTTAAAGGAAAAAATAATGTATTTGTATGCAAATTTTCCAAACTTACTTAATAAGAAATTTCCCTCCAACCGTGCTTCGTGCATCCTCTCGTTGAATTCCGCTGTCTGTGGATGGTATTTGAGTTGATTGGCGCTGAGTTTTTTGATTCTGAGTGGAATATAAATACAGACGAGTCGAACCATACTTGCGCCTAAAATATTTTTGCATTAATTTAATTCATTAATATATTCTGGATAATTTATTTATTATTCAATCGATATTTCCCAATTCTTTTCATTAAACTCACATACGACGATGCAGAACCACCATGGCCATGGAACTGGATAATCCGCATACATATGCAAAGATTCGAGCGCCCATCGATACCAGGCCGAAGGTTTCCAAAAAGCCCAAAGATCAAATTGCTCAAGAAGACTTTCACCGGAGGCAATCAATTCCGCAATGGTAGGAGGTGGTTGAGGAGGCGATGGCATTGATGGAACTTGTGCGGCCCATTCAGCTGAAAATATGATTGAATTAATTAATTAATTAGTTTGGATTATAGTTGAATGTTGTAAAATTAAATAGAGGAAACTTATGTTTAGTCAACAAAAGGGTGAACACTTATAGAAGGGTTTTAATTTGTCCAAACAGAGCAGTGGTTTATTCTAGATCCTCAAAATCCTATACCCAATCAATAGATCTCATCAAGACACCTTGTTTATTAAATAATTTGTCGTGTCAAAAATCTAGATTAAACTGTTTAAACCATTTATGATTTTTGGTTTAAAACTAATTTAAAATTGTTAAACCAAGGCCAAATCATTTAGCAAACGAATCGATTTAGTATAGGGTTTGGAGTCCAGGGACAACCATTGAACCGCTATATTCTTTTCGCTATTTTAAACATTTCACATTGTAAAATAATGAACCATTATTTTAAAATATAATTAAAAAAAACCTGGAATATTGCGAAAGAACACATCCTTTGTGGAAAGTGAAGCCAATGGAGTTGTGGAGATTGAACAAACATTGTTGTTATTGATGCCTTTGCATTTGCAGCGTAATATTAAAGCAAAAGGTCTGCTGGTGCTGGTCGCTGCTCGTCGAATCATCATCTAAAAATCTCCCATTTATTTTAAATAATATTATTAATTATAATAAATAAGTACACAAATTAAAATGTGAATTTATAATAATATTAAATAAAAATGCTATAACTTTTATTCAAAAATGTGGACAAATTTTTAAAGCATAAATGAATGAATGAATTGTAGGGTTCATTGGATTGGAATTATTGAAGTGAATTGAGAGAAAAGGGCGGCGAACAATATAAAATCTAATCAAAAATATATTCTAGATGGAAAATTATCACTATAAGGTAAAATGTACTCCAACATTAACACATTTTTGTATGCGCAAAAATATCATCGGTTTATTTGGGATAATCAAAAAAAAGGAATGCATCGGGTTCATCGGTCATTGTTTCATTAGGGTTTGGTCACGCCGGTCACCTCCAATGGAGGAGGATAAATTGCATTCAGCAAAAAGGCGGCCACATCCAAATTTGCCCAATACGAGAAATGGGACTTCAGCATTGACCAGTAGGATTTGTCCAGCACCCATGGTTGTACCTTAGAAAAATAATTTATTTTCGTGCAATTTTAATCCATTTCTAATTTAATAAAAACCTGAAAATCGATCCGCTGGCTTATTCGCCTCTCCGGTGGAATTTGCTCAACCAATCGTCCGGCCTCGCCCATCTTCTTCAGATCATCCAGCGGGCTCATTTTCATTTGGCTATCATCATTGGCAGGCAAAGCTTCTTCTTCATCCTCCGATTCCTCTTCAGCCGCCTCAACTCCCTGTTCGGGTGGGGGTAACTGAATAATTTTTAAATTTATTTCAATTTTTCTAATTCATTTTCCTACCTCATCACAAATTTTCCTCGTCTCATCCATTTTATGGCGACTCAATGGCGCAAATGGAGTGCTCGGTGTGGCCTTTGCCGTTGATGGAGTTTCGGGTTGTGTGGAATTGGCGGTCAAAACAGAAGAATCCGCGTTGTTTTGTTGAGGCGTAATACTCCGCGGAGTTGAAGCATCTAAAAATAGCATTTTAATTTCGGTTTTTTGATTGAATTTTTAATAAGAAAAGAATTTTGTTTTTAATTTTATGTTGAAATAATTTAAAAATTATTTAAATTTTTTAATTATATTAACTTAAGATTTGAAAGAGAAAATAGAGTCGAGGGTTCGAACCCAAATTGGGAGTGGGATTTATTTACAAAAAATTGATATTATATTTTTAAAATGTATTTTAAAAAGATTTAACCAATTTTAAATTATTTAATTAATTACCGCCAGTTGTATATGTGCTGGATGCCATCTCCAAATCTGAGTCCGTATCATCCATAAAATGGTGTTGCTCATCATCCTCATCCGTGATTGGCTTAGCCTTTTGTTGTTCTCCATCTTTATCTTTGCCGGATTTTTCAGTTTTTCCATCGCTCTCTTCACTGAAAAATGGCAAAAATATTTCCCCAATTTTCCTTTTTGTTTGATTACCTTTTCCTGCCATTGTCTCCCTCTTTCTTCGTATTCTTCGATTTTGTCCCTTCCTTTTCTTTTTTGTTCGGTGTTTTGCATTTGTTCAAATAACTTCGATGGCACTCGAAAATTGCATTCTCATAACTTTTTATTGCACTTTGATGGCTGAAATTTTTTGGATAAATATAAAATAAAGCAAAAATTTTACAAATATTTTATCAAAATAAGTCCCATTTGGTCAAATGGTGAAACCCTCCAGATTCAAAAATTTAGGTCTCGGGTTCAAACCCGCTCAGAGGAAGTTATTTTTTTCGGACTTGATTTTCATTTTTATGCATTTTTACCTATTCTATAGTAGGAAATAGTAATTTTTTATTCCTATTTAATTAAATTCATTCATGTGTTTAATAAAATTTTAAAAAAACCCACTGGAATAATTTGAGTGGCCTAATGTGTTTGTAATTTTCATGGAACATTGGCTCAATCCTGTAGGCAACCGGGTCGTATGGATGAAAAATGTTGAAAATGCGTTCCACTTGATCCGGCCTTGGAATCACAGTTTTATAGTCGACACCGCGCATTATGCCAAAAATTGCCAGCGGTGAGCCAAGGCAGAACAGAAATTTCACCTGCAAAATTTATGATTAAATAATTTAAATATTTTTATTTTATTATTTAATTGATTTAAGTAATTAATTTTTATCAAATTTCAAAAATATTAAATTCGACCTTGAATTTGAGCGGTTCCTCTTGTCGAATCAAAATTTGCTCCATTGTATTGTCCAATTCCAAAATTTTCTTCTTGCTGTTGTAGAATTGCTCGAGAAGATGTTTTTGTTCCAACGATGAGCATTCCTTGATATTTTCCGCAATTGCATTTGTGACAAATTGATCGTAGAGAAGGAAGGGGCTCCAATTGGTCAGAATGTCGTAGGCAATGACGGAACCAAGCGAATGGCCAACAATTGAAACTGGACCTGGAAAAATTTATTTTTAATTCGTAAATAATTTTATAAATTAATTTGAAACCTGAAAAACCCGGATTATTTTCCATAAAAGTTGAATAAACACTGTTCAGTGATTTGATAACGCCATTCACGATTTCAGTGCGATAGAGTGGCGATTGATAATACATCAGGTCCATGCAAACCGAATTCAACACATTCCGTGCTTCCGGCATTTTCGGCACACTAACTGCGCCATTTTGTTGTTGTTGAGTCGTTGTTGTGTTGTCTTCATTGATTGAAGAATTTGGAATGAAAGACATTTTTTGTAGTTTTGTGGCAATTTCGAGTGACTAGAAGCTGCTTTTATTGTATTGTGGATTTGTAAAATTGAGACCTAGAGAATTTGGATTATATTATTATTTGATTAAGATAAAGCATAAAATCAATTTAAAAAACTTAAAAATATTTTATACCCGGCCCTAAATCTCAAATGAATGTCAAAAGTGAAAAAAATGCTCGTTGCATTTATTTTCCAGAGTGGAATTATAGTAAGGATGATGCATAATTTTTTCGTTATTAAATGGCAAAATGCTGATTTGTCTGAGAAGGTCGTTATTTACTTTAAACAAACAAAACCCAAATTGGTATATTGATAAGGGTTTGGTTTTCTTACGAATGATATCATTTTTCTAGCATTCTTCCGGTTCTATTAATAGTTTTTAACATCAAAAATTAAAAATCCATATAAAATTAAAGATATAAATAAGTTGATAACTTTGAATAAATAATATGAATTAAAATAACATTTATCAAATTTGTTCGAGAATTTTCATAAAATATACAACAATAAATATTGTAATAAATATGCCATTCAATTATTTCGCCTAAGACGGAAAATCTTGCGCAAAGTATTTGAACCCATCCCACGTTTTGTCAGTGGCAACATTTGGGCGGTGGAATTGTTAGTCGTCGTTGTTCTAAAATACATTTATTTAAAATTTTATTTTATTGTATAACGTACTCTCCCGACTCCATGCTCGTCGATCTAGATGTTCGGCTTTCACTGCCCATTTGTTGGCCATATGATGAAGGCAATCCACCAGCCAATGGCCCAGCATTCGACGATATTAATTGTTGGGTAGAAGTGTTCCGATTCAACTAAATTATATTATTTAATTTTGGCTGGTTTTTAAAAAAATCTATACCCTGGAATTGTTTTCATTTGCCATTGTAGTTGAGTTGGAAGGTTGCGCACCGCTGTAAATGGAACGACCCGATTGGAGCAATTGATGCACATTTGAAATTGATGCGGTCGTTGTTTGGTTCAGTTGCTGTTGATTTGCCGCTGATGTGGAAGTGGATGGAGAGGATGGGAGAAGAGCACTTATGGTTGAACCAGAGCCAAAAAGAAGTGAAGTTGTGGATGATCCGCCGCCTGGCACCAATGAATTGAATGGATTTTGATTTGAATTCAATGCCATTTTTGATTGATCCCAATGCCTAAAAAAGCAAAGTTTAATAAATTCACTGAGAGATTTATACCAAATTTCCACATGAACAAGAAGTGCCGAAAGTTCCAGTGGTTCACTGAATTGATTGAGCAGTGGAATGGAACGGAATCCGGGTCGAATGCAATCGACTGGAAAAACCGCTTGACCAATAAATGGATCCGTCTTGGGGCCAACAAAATCGCCATCTTCAACGTAGAATCGGAGGAGGCACATTTCGGGGTATTGGATATTGAAGAGGAAAGATTCTTGCCATATTGGATTCAGCCCATTGGATGCTAAAAATATTAATGTGAGTTTTTTAAAATATTAAGAGAAAATTATTATAATTTTATGTGCCTAATATAAAAGAAATTCATGAAAAAAACGAACTTATTGTGTTTGTTTTCTGCGATTGCGAATCCTGCGGGAATCCGAGCAACTCAATTTCCACATAGGGTGAACATATTCCGCCTTTATCATAGCATCCGCGTCGGGAGAGATGGCGACCGGCAATGACCAACAAGTGTAGGGAAATTGGGCAATTTGATGCGAATGATGATGATTGATTTTGCAAATTGGCAGAATGGGATGGCTAAATAAGGAAAATCAATTAGAAATAAATGAATTCCGTTTTCACCTGGTCAGAGTCACCGTTGCTTTGGACGTCATCCATTTTACAAGAGCATTTATCATCATCGCCTCCATCTGCCTCTTCTTCAATGGGGAAGGATGAATTTCGTCGAGTGGTGGACTTTAACAATTCGTCATCGGCAAAATCACCGCTGCTGTTGCTGTTTGTGGTCAATGAAAGTTTTGGTGGTCGCCTGGAATTAGAAATAATTTATTAATGATAAATTTAATCAATTTCAATTTAACAGACATTTTATGTTCCTTTTTATTGGTCTCTTTGCTTTCTTCCTCCAAAATTGATTGTCTTCGTTGCCCACCAATATTTTCAGGAGGCAATTGAGATGAGGTTGAGGCCATTGCAATGGACAATTTTTGTAAATATCGTCGACAAGCCCGGCATTTTTTATATTTTTGATCAACGGCTGGCGATTTTTGTTGGAATGTTTCATCCATCAAATATTGAGGTTTAAGGACGAAACCACATCTTAAAAAATTTAGTTGGATTTTATCAAATTATTTGAAATTTTCAACCTTCCATTTGCCAAAAATTTGCCCGCATTCAATTGCATTGCCTTATCACCGGTTTGGAAATTCAGCGCCACCATATGGCATCCATTATTCCACATTGGCAATGGATTGAAGTTGGCTGAAGTTAGTCGACTGGCTTGGGGATAAACCCGAGACAATTGCCGTTGATTGAATCGAATTAGGCCCCTCTCCACCAATTTGTCGTGTTTTGATTCACTGCAATTCAATATTCAATAATTAGTTTTTGTCATAAATTTTTTCTCTGACCTGAATGAGCACATCTCGTAGAAGGAGAATCGGTTGTCTTGGAGTTCAAAATCCGGATTGAATGGCACAGCTTGGCAATAGATCTGAAAGAGTTTTTGTAAGATTAATTCATTTTTTCCATATTTTTAATTTGTAAAATGTTGAAAAACTATTAAATTGCCAAAGAGATTTATCACCAAAATAGTCAAAAACCAACCACTAGACTGGACAATTCGCTGGCAATGCCCAATTGCCTCTCCCTTGTCCTCAATTGATGCATTTTATCATTTGCCTGTTGCGCCTGGTGCTGGCATGCGGTCAGCCATTCTTCCATTTCTTCCGGACAATTAGCCGCCACCAAATATTCTTGCACATTCCAATGGGATTGGGCCAAGGAAATATTGAAACTATTGGCCCGATCCGAATTAAACTTGAAAATTAAGATTCAATTTATTTATTTTTTTTTTTGATAATTTACCTTCTCGAATTTGGTGCCTACCAACTCGATTGTGCCATAATTCAGTTCACTCCCAGTGCCTGTGCCTGCCGGACTCACAATTGTATCCAAATCCTTTAATTCCATGTAAAATCCATTGACAAATTCTCCGCCTGATTCGGGTATATTGTTCACGGTTGCATAATTCCCAACCTTAAAATGAAATGACTTATTAATTTATAAACCTAAATAACTGACCGTTATCTCATTGACCGGAAATTTGAGGCAAATGCCGCGTACAAATTGATTCTGGCTGTAGTAGTCGACCAATTGGCATAAATTCTCGAACATATGCTGGTTGACCACAAATATTCGGCCCTCCCTCTTCAATCGGTAATGCCAACATTTGCCATCAACGCGTAGGGAGAGCACAAAAACAGTACGATCACTGGTGCTATGCCGAATTAGGAAGGCACCATCTGCATTGACGGCATTCAACAATTCCTCGGCTTTTTGTGTATCCGCCAATTCCGAATACCAGGGTTGGCCGCGTTGGAGTTGAGGTTGAGGGCAGGGCATTTGGAGGAGTGTCTGAAAATTTTTGAAATTATTGAAGCAATTTGGATTATTTTAGGCTTTTTTTTCACTTTTTGTATTTAAAAAATTGGACCTTGAAATTGGGTGTATCCAATGAATGCCGTGTGTAGTAACTGATCAGCTCATAGAGAGTGTCCCGTCGAATTGTATCCAACAAATGATATTTTCGCTCACCACCAGCCGAAATGCTCGTTTTAATGCGGCAATGATGGACATTGCCATTGTGCAAAAAGGAAAGAGTGAAATCGCCAATGAATGTGCTGGATTCGCGAACCAGGAATAAACCTAATGAATATGAATAATTATTTTTAGAAAAATAAAAAATTTAATTACCATTACTGCTGCTATTTCCATTCAATTTAAGAATTTTGGCACTTTCCAATAAACGCGTTTTTGCCACTTCCCGATCCACTTTTCCATGGAACCATTCTTCCGTAATATGAGCTTCTGCACAGGCATCCGGACTGCAATATAATGGATAAAGGTAAATTGTGAAGGAATTGAGGCTTACTTCTCAGAAATTTGGGCATTATTTGATTCTTCTTCTATTGCCAAATTTTCATCCCCTTGACTGCTTAAACTGTTTTCGCGACCGGCAAGTGGCTTTTGACCATTTCCATTCAATGAATTGTTTCCATTTCCATCGCCTTGATATTGATCGATTGGTTGGATGAGGAAGCAGAGACGATCATTGAAGAGAACGAAAATATGCTTGGCCCATTCAGATCCATTGCCTTAAATGATTTTTGGGAATTAAAATTTTTTTTAATTTAATCTGAAAACCAACCTGCACTGGACGGACCACCTCGAAGCCAGAGGATACCTTTTTTGATGCATCTTCTACTCAGTATGTCCTGCTCCAATTCATCCTCCAATAGACTGACGGCATCCGCTTCTTGCCGATCATTTTGCAACTTTTTATGCTTCAAAATTATCTTCCTTCTAAGTGAAGACGGCGAAGGTAATTGCCATTCATCACGGGAAACGGGCGCAGTCAACAGCAAATCACCGAGTACTTCTTGGATGTCCACTGCCATTTGACGTTGGGCTGGCACAGAACAATTGTCTTCAATGGACAAAATTAGTGGATATCTGGATGAAAATTGATTATGATGGATTAAAAATGTCACCCAAACTTACTCGCTTCTTTGGAATGCATATTGTTTGATTGTATATAGCACATCTCGCAAAGCCAATTTTGATGTCATTGTATAGCCATGGTAGATTACAATATCAATTTGGATTTCGCCTCCAGGTCCTCGCCTTTGAGCCCCGTCCCAACAATCGAGTTCAATGCATCTGAGATGAAGAAACAATGTTTAATTATAATCAAAACCCATTTAATTATATTACAATCGTAGATATATTTATTTACAAATTACAATCGAAAACACAATTACATATTACATTGTAATCAAAAATACATTTACAATCGAAAACACAATTACAATTACAATCGAAAACACATTTAATCATAAAAAAACAAATAGCATGAAATTTCAATAAAAAACATTTTATTCACCTGCATCCCATCAAAAGTGCCCTGGAATATGCATCCAGTGAAGATTCACTCTTCAGTTGATCCCCAGTCAAATATGTATTGTGTGAGGAGGAGATCCAATAATGGGTTAGGGGCTGGAATTAATTTGGTTGTGAATGATTAAATTAATTTAAAAATACTCCATACCTTTGTCATGTCATGTACAATTTCCTTGTTGATTGGATCGAAAAGTGCTAAAAATGAGCAAATTAAATTAATAATTTGAATTTGATCGTACAATTTTCTGGCGAATATAAAAAATCGATAAATTCCACTGTGCTCAACCAGGGCTCGGCCAAATCTCTGTCCGGATCCACATCCCGCAAATAGTAGCGCAAAAAGTCGGATGCCATTTCAGGGCTTTTGCCAATTTGATCGGTCTTAAATTTTTGGTTAATAAAATTCATAAAATATTTAATAAACTCACCTTTTGAAATGTTCGTTGAAAATCATAAAATTGCTGGAATCGAATTCGCTGCGGACATTTGGGATCGGCATATTCAGCAAACATTGACGTGAAAAGGGAGTGGAAATCGAGCAGACGATTGTGGGCGAATACAAAACCCTCAAAGCTCAATTCACTCTGAAAAAGGATGTGAAAATAAATTGGAGATAAAAATAGTAAAGGTCATAAAGTTTCCTTAATTTTAATCAGTAGATGTAAAAATTCTTAATATAATTTTATTTGAAAATTTACGTCAGTAATTTCCTGCAATTGTTTGCTGGTCACTTTATATTGCAGCCGTTGTTGAACAAATGGTTTCATTTGCTTTATTGTCAGACAACCGGTGTCCGTTGAATGGGGCAACAAAGAGCAAAACTAAACCGTAGGAAAATAAATTAATTATAATTAAATTTAAATAATCGTTGATTGCACCTGTTTTCGAAGCCATCTCTCCACCACTAATGCATGCGGTGCTGAAACCAATTCCGCGCAAATTTGATTCAATCCCTGGGCCCAAAGATTGCATGTTTCCTTACTGTCAACTAAAAATGCGAGGAAAATTGAATAAATGAATAATTATTATTTTACATAGAATGAGCCAAGTGATGGGCAAAAATGCGGTGCCCCATGCAATGCAGAGCACCAAATATGGGTCCAACCGTTGCAAAGCCCCATCCCTGCGCCATTTCTCCGCAATTTGCATAGTTGAGCCGGGACAGGTCAACAACTTAAAATATTAAAATTAAAGGTGGAGCATAAAAAGTTAGAATTACCTTCCCCAGAATTGCAACCTCCCGGATCAAGCGGAGGTCCAAAGTGTGCGTCTTCGATTGCGTGCCAAGTGCATTTAGTGAAAGGCTGGATAAACTTGACGTCCGACTGCCAATTGCCAGAGTGGTAAGTCCATTAGGCATAAAGGATGATGGACCTTAAATGCTTTGGAAATGTTAAATAATTAGTACAATATAATGGAAGTAGGGAGTATTATTCATGGTTTAATTGTTTCAAAGCAAGTTAAGAAAATAGGATTATATATATAGCCGAAAAACCCCAATATAAGATTCCCCGAGTGACCTGGAATGCTGCCAGAGTCCATCGAATTTGTCCATTTGGAGAGTGCAATCTGTTGGGTTTGCGTGTTCAGCCAAATGCGTAGATAACTAGTGTCAAATTTTTTGAGCACCAAAACTTTGCAGACCTAAAGAAAATAATGGTATCAAATAATCATGTTTAATTTTGCTTACTCGATGGCCCTTTTCCATTTCGAGAAAATCACGTTGATCAAGCAGCGCTTTCTGGCGTCCATTTTTTGATGGGGCAGTGCCATTCCATTCGATGATGCCATTTTGCTTCTTCATATTTTAGGCATTTGTGGCGGTAGGACAATTAAGAGAAATCTAATTGATGATGATGATGAATTGATGGCATTTAATCAATAAATTATTATCGGAATGTATCGAAATATTCCATTTCTTTTTCTCATCTGAATTAGAATTAATTAAACTGGTTTGAAAAATAAAATTAATTAAACTGGACTGGTTTTTCTTCTTAAATTGGGAAAAGAAGTGGAATTTCACATCCATTCCTCTGCCCTTTTTTCGCCCATTTTAATGAGGCTTTAATTTAGAATGTTTGCCGAGATAAATGGGGGAAGACCACCGGAAGAAGCGGAGGAAAGGAGGGATCGGATTGCCTCGGGAAATAGCGGCGTGAAAGGTTGACCGGACCGACAATATAAAAAGGATGGAAGTTGCGGGAGTAATTTTTGATGAATAAAAATAAAAACTTCCATTGTTATTAATGGAAATTGATGAATAATAGGATTGTCCCCTCCAAATTTTAAAAACAATTGAGAATAAAGGTGATTCATCCGCATTTTTGATTTTATGACCAAATAAAAATGCTAAGGTTCATGGATAGTTGGAATTTTGTAATTTAATGTTTATAAAAATAAAAACCTATAGAAATTGTACATTAAATTACCGAGAACATAGGATAGAAGAGGCTATTGATCGATTAGTTGATGGTGGATGCGGTGGTTGTAATGGCCGATTAAAGAAACTCGGGACTGTGGTAAGTTTTTATTGGTATGGAGAGAAAATGGGCTCAGTTATTCCGTTGGAATTTGTTAATATGTTGGATTAACTAGAGGAACATGTAAAAATAAAAGAAATAACCGCTCCTTTATTTTTAAAAGAATCTGCGAAGAATTTGAGGGAATGTTCGGAAAAATATTTAGATTTTATCATTGTGGTTAGGATTAAAAAATTGATAAATGATAAAATAAGCCCTCGTACTATTATTGATGGTATGTACATTCTACATTACTCCCATTATATTTTTTACAATGAATTAATGATAAATGAGATATCAAAATCAATTAGGCGTTGGCCTGATAAATAATAATAAAAAAAATAACAAAAATAAATTCATTTTATCATTTAATCAAAATAATGAAATAGGCTAAATAATTATCATTATCACTTTTGGTCAAATTTATACAACTATATATTTCTTATCTCCAACAATGGCACTTTATCCACTATATCTTGTTGTTCTTTCTGCTCCGGAAATTCATCAAGGCCTTTTGACATTCTTCGCTAAGCCAGCGTTGTTTCAGCACCGCACATTCATGTTTGCATACACGCAACAGGGCATCCCGATGAACATTCCTCAACAATTGTTTGTTCACTCGGAGCGATTCGGGCGGCAAGTCGGCCAATTTTTGAATCTTTAATTTTTATTAATTAAATTTTAAGTTAAAAATTCACTTACCAAACGTTCCGTCTCCGCTTTGAAGTTATCATTGGGAATAATCCGCGAGACCAAATTGCATTCCAGCGCCTCTTGAGCCGTCAGTTTCTTGTCGAATAAAAGCATTTCGCAAGCCTATGAAAAATTTTTGATTGTTAATTTTATCAAATTTTATTAATTTTTTTTAACCGACCTTGGAAGTGCCCATCAGAAGTGGAAAAGTGTAGGAAGAGCAGCCTTCGGGCGATTGACCAAGTGAAGAGAATGGCGTATGGAAGGTGGCCTTAGGAGAGAATTTATTTAAAAAGAAAATAAGTATTTTTTACCTTGCTTGAGGCCACCACGAGGTCATAAAGGCCCAACACGGTCACAGAAATGCCAATGGCCGGTCCATTCACCAACGAGATCAGCGGCTTCTCATGTTCAATATGGGCCCGTACGAAGTTTTCAAGGACCTTTTAAAAAGTTGGAAATTATTTTCGGAAATTTGTTAAAATTAATAAATAAAAATATACTATTTGTGAATTTCCCAAATTTGTTTCTACAAATTCCTAAAAAGAATAAGTCATCTATTCTGCCTTTGATTCTTAAAAGGTTGAGGATTTTGCCTGTTCTCCTCGATCGGCCATTGCCTCCATGTCCTTCGGTGTTTTCACATTTCGCATAAAATTGGACAAATCATTGCCGGCACAATAATAATCGCCCATCCCTAAATTTTGAGGATATTTAGAAGATGAATAGATTTGATGATTACCGGTCAAAACAGTGATGCTGGTCTGGTGGCATTTATTCGACTCATAAAGTGCATCGATCAAGGCTGAAAATTGGTTTGAAATTGTATAAAGTATGATTTTAAATTTTAGCAAGATTTATAAAATTTTTGACCTAAAGGTGGAAGGGAGAACCTTCATTTTTGAACAATTTAGGTCTCAGGTTCGAGTCCGCTAGGAGGACAATAATTTTTACGAACTTGGTGCATATTTTTAAGCTTTTTTAATGCAGTCTTCAGTATATTTCTAAATTAAACCAAATGCAATAATCAAAAAGTAAGGTAGTAAACGTGTTAGTGTTCCCTCAATTATCTATGAATTTTCTTCTCATAATTTATTCAAAAATATTAATAATAAACCTTGGTACATTTCCCAATTGATTGCATTGAATTTTTCCGGTCGGTTCAACTCAATTTTGAACACTTTGCCCTGCTTGCTGACCCGAATTGTGTTCGTCTCTTCTGCGCCATTGCCACCGGATTTTTGCGGGTTTTCGGGAACTAGAAATATATATTATTTTGATTTTCGCCGATGAGTCAAATTTACCTCGTTTATCGCCTTCCGATGTGTCGATGCCATCCTGTTTCAGCAAATTTTGAACCAATTCCGCATATTGTTTTTGAGCTTCCTCCTTGAATTAAACAAATTAATTTGATCATTTTAAATTAATAAAGAAACCTGCGTCATCCCCTTGTTCTTGGTCCATGCATCATATTTGGCCCGAGCAACAAAATCGATCATTTTTGGTCGACTGCCTTGAACATCGCCAATGGATGCCTAACAAATTGAACATTAAATTGCCAATTTTTGTTAAATTTTAATTAAAAACCTGCTTGAACAATCCATACATTTGGAGCTTCAAATCATCATCCGGCTCATTCTTCACTTTCTTTAGATCGGCCACTGCTTTCTCGAACATTGATGCGGCGTTTGATGAGGCAAGAAATCTGAATTTGATCACAATTAAAATAGAATACCTAATCATTTTAATTGATTTCATGCTTTATTGATTTTCATTTACTTTCCTTACTTACCTAAAGGGCGGCAATTTTCTGGCGATAACAGCAGAGGAGACCCGGTTTTGATTTGACGAGAATATTGAGTTTAATGTTTTTCGAGCAATGAACATTTTTGATTATAATCTGAAAAACATAACAAATATTTGTGTGCAATTTGCTTCATTTTTTAGGGAACTAATAATCCATTGTTCTTTCTTATCTAATCTTAATTTATCTATCTAGGTACTATGAAACTTAAAATTAGCTCCTAAAACTGGTTTAAGCTTATGTTGCAATTGCAACATATTTTTTCCAAACTATAAGGCGACTGATTGAGTTCGCTTAAAAGCCTTAACTTTTAAAATATAGATTTAACGTAAAACAACGTTTTTTCTCAAATATTGAACAAACAATAATAAAATTTTAATCAATTATTATAGAAATATATGAAAGTTTTTGTTGAATGGCATTTTATATGGGAATGGAAAATTGGAAATTGCACATTATTAAAAAGAGGGCAGTCTCTATTTTTGTAAAAATAAGAAAATTGCAATTTGAGAAATGATTTTAAGAAATTGGGAAAATAATGAGCAACACAGTGGTAAATGAAAATTTGGCAGTTTATAAATTTGGATTTGAATTTGAAAGAAGCCATATTCGGTATGGATGAATTCAATGTTTATGGCGGTTCATTTTTGAAGATTATTCCTCGTCGTCATTCGCGCATCATTTTCCCCATCCTTCCAACGGATCTTCCATGTGCCGGTCCTGGATTTCGGCCAATTGGATTTCACCCGTCAATTCCGTCTCGTCATCTCCTTTTCGTTGGCAAGCCACATTGCACGGATGGAAGCCGGTCAACTTGACGCGGCCAACCTGAAGAAGGAAAAATCATTTAGAAAAATAGGACAATGATTAACCTCTCTGGTTGCATGTCGCCCGAAACGTCGTCGAAAATGGCGCATTTCTATCTCGCGGTCGGCAAATTTGCGTGGTCGTCGAACAAATCGGAAATGGAAGGCAAATGGTGAAGGCAGGAACATCCACTGGGAAAGTGAATGATTATATTGGAATATCTTCTGATTAATTTGAACTGACCGGCTGCATTTTATGGCATAAATCCAATTCACTTTCGGCTGCTTTGTCCAATTTCTTCACTGAAGTGGTGGCCAAAAATTTGTCCAAAACGCAGAGACCGCCCTCGAACATTCGGCAATAGGGAGTATTATTCATGGTTTAATTGTTTCAAAGCAAGTTAAGAAAATAGGATTATATATATAGCCGAAAAACCCCAATATAAGATTCCCCGAGTGACCTGGAATGCTGCCAGAGTCCATCGAATTTGTCCATTTGGAGAGTGCAATCTGTTGGGTTTGCGTGTTCAGCCAAATGCGTAGATAACTAGTGTCAAATTTTTTGAGCACCAAAACTTTGCAGACCTAAAGAAAATAATGGTATCAAATAATCATGTTTAATTTTGCTTACTCGATGGCCCTTTTCCATTTCGAGAAAATCACGTTGATCAAGCAGCGCTTTCTGGCGTCCATTTTTTGATGGGGCAGTGCCATTCCATTCGATGATGCCATTTTGCTTCTTCATATTTTAGGCATTTGTGGCGGTAGGACAATTAAGAGAAATCTAATTGATGATGATGATGAATTGATGGCATTTAATCAATAAATTATTATCGGAATGTATCGAAATATTCCATTTCTTTTTCTCATCTGAATTAGAATTAATTAAACTGGTTTGAAAAATAAAATTAATTAAACTGGACTGGTTTTTCTTCTTAAATTGGGAAAAGAAGTGGAATTTCACATCCATTCCTCTGCCCTTTTTTCGCCCATTTTAATGAGGCTTTAATTTAGAATGTTTGCCGAGATAAATGGGGGAAGACCACCGGAAGAAGCGGAGGAAAGGAGGGATCGGATTGCCTCGGGAAATAGCGGCGTGAAAGGTTGACCGGACCGACAATATAAAAAGGATGGAAGTTGCGGGAGTAATTTTTGATGAATAAAAATAAAAACTTCCATTGTTATTAATGGAAATTGATGAATAATAGGATTGTCCCCTCCAAATTTTAAAAACAATTGAGAATAAAGGTGATTCATCCGCATTTTTGATTTTATGACCAAATAAAAATGCTAAGGTTCATGGATAGTTGGAATTTTGTAATTTAATGTTTATAAAAATAAAAACCTATAGAAATTGTACATTAAATTACCGAGAACATAGGATAGAAGAGGCTATTGATCGATTAGTTGATGGTGGATGCGGTGGTTGTAATGGCCGATTAAAGAAACTCGGGACTGTGGTAAGTTTTTATTGGTATGGAGAGAAAATGGGCTCAGTTATTCCGTTGGAATTTGTTAATATGTTGGATTAACTAGAGGAACATGTAAAAATAAAAGAAATAACCGCTCCTTTATTTTTAAAAGAATCTGCGAAGAATTTGAGGGAATGTTCGGAAAAATATTTAGATTTTATCATTGTGGTTAGGATTAAAAAATTGATAAATGATAAAATAAGCCCTCGTACTATTATTGATGGTATGTACATTCTACATTACTCCCATTATATTTTTTACAATGAATTAATGATAAATGAGATATCAAAATCAATTAGGCGTTGGCCTGATAAATAATAATAAAAAAAATAACAAAAATAAATTCATTTTATCATTTAATCAAAATAATGAAATAGGCTAAATAATTATCATTATCACTTTTGGTCAAATTTATACAACTATATATTTCTTATCTCCAACAATGGCACTTTATCCACTATATCTTGTTGTTCTTTCTGCTCCGGAAATTCATCAAGGCCTTTTGACATTCTTCGCTAAGCCAGCGTTGTTTCAGCACCGCACATTCATGTTTGCATACACGCAACAGGGCATCCCGATGAACATTCCTCAACAATTGTTTGTTCACTCGGAGCGATTCGGGCGGCAAGTCGGCCAATTTTTGAATCTTTAATTTTTATTAATTAAATTTTAAGTTAAAAATTCACTTACCAAACGTTCCGTCTCCGCTTTGAAGTTATCATTGGGAATAATCCGCGAGACCAAATTGCATTCCAGCGCCTCTTGAGCCGTCAGTTTCTTGTCGAATAAAAGCATTTCGCAAGCCTATGAAAAATTTTTGATTGTTAATTTTATCAAATTTTATTAATTTTTTTTAACCGACCTTGGAAGTGCCCATCAGAAGTGGAAAAGTGTAGGAAGAGCAGCCTTCGGGCGATTGACCAAGTGAAGAGAATGGCGTATGGAAGGTGGCCTTAGGAGAGAATTTATTTAAAAAGAAAATAAGTATTTTTTACCTTGCTTGAGGCCACCACGAGGTCATAAAGGCCCAACACGGTCACAGAAATGCCAATGGCCGGTCCATTCACCAACGAGATCAGCGGCTTCTCATGTTCAATATGGGCCCGTACGAAGTTTTCAAGGACCTTTTAAAAAGTTGGAAATTATTTTCGGAAATTTGTTAAAATTAATAAATAAAAATATACTATTTGTGAATTTCCCAAATTTGTTTCTACAAATTCCTAAAAAGAATAAGTCATCTATTCTGCCTTTGATTCTTAAAAGGTTGAGGATTTTGCCTGTTCTCCTCGATCGGCCATTGCCTCCATGTCCTTCGGTGTTTTCACATTTCGCATAAAATTGGACAAATCATTGCCGGCACAATAATAATCGCCCATCCCTAAATTTTGAGGATATTTAGAAGATGAATAGATTTGATGATTACCGGTCAAAACAGTGATGCTGGTCTGGTGGCATTTATTCGACTCATAAAGTGCATCGATCAAGGCTGAAAATTGGTTTGAAATTGTATAAAGTATGATTTTAAATTTTAGCAAGATTTATAAAATTTTTGACCTAAAGGTGGAAGGGAGAACCTTCATTTTTGAACAATTTAGGTCTCAGGTTCGAGTCCGCTAGGAGGACAATAATTTTTACGAACTTGGTGCATATTTTTAAGCTTTTTTAATGCAGTCTTCAGTATATTTCTAAATTAAACCAAATGCAATAATCAAAAAGTAAGGTAGTAAACGTGTTAGTGTTCCCTCAATTATCTATGAATTTTCTTCTCATAATTTATTCAAAAATATTAATAATAAACCTTGGTACATTTCCCAATTGATTGCATTGAATTTTTCCGGTCGGTTCAACTCAATTTTGAACACTTTGCCCTGCTTGCTGACCCGAATTGTGTTCGTCTCTTCTGCGCCATTGCCACCGGATTTTTGCGGGTTTTCGGGAACTAGAAATATATATTATTTTGATTTTCGCCGATGAGTCAAATTTACCTCGTTTATCGCCTTCCGATGTGTCGATGCCATCCTGTTTCAGCAAATTTTGAACCAATTCCGCATATTGTTTTTGAGCTTCCTCCTTGAATTAAACAAATTAATTTGATCATTTTAAATTAATAAAGAAACCTGCGTCATCCCCTTGTTCTTGGTCCATGCATCATATTTGGCCCGAGCAACAAAATCGATCATTTTTGGTCGACTGCCTTGAACATCGCCAATGGATGCCTAACAAATTGAACATTAAATTGCCAATTTTTGTTAAATTTTAATTAAAAACCTGCTTGAACAATCCATACATTTGGAGCTTCAAATCATCATCCGGCTCATTCTTCACTTTCTTTAGATCGGCCACTGCTTTCTCGAACATTGATGCGGCGTTTGATGAGGCAAGAAATCTGAATTTGATCACAATTAAAATAGAATACCTAATCATTTTAATTGATTTCATGCTTTATTGATTTTCATTTACTTTCCTTACTTACCTAAAGGGCGGCAATTTTCTGGCGATAACAGCAGAGGAGACCCGGTTTTGATTTGACGAGAATATTGAGTTTAATGTTTTTCGAGCAATGAACATTTTTGATTATAATCTGAAAAACATAACAAATATTTGTGTGCAATTTGCTTCATTTTTTAGGGAACTAATAATCCATTGTTCTTTCTTATCTAATCTTAATTTATCTATCTAGGTACTATGAAACTTAAAATTAGCTCCTAAAACTGGTTTAAGCTTATGTTGCAATTGCAACATATTTTTTCCAAACTATAAGGCGACTGATTGAGTTCGCTTAAAAGCCTTAACTTTTAAAATATAGATTTAACGTAAAACAACGTTTTTTCTCAAATATTGAACAAACAATAATAAAATTTTAATCAATTATTATAGAAATATATGAAAGTTTTTGTTGAATGGCATTTTATATGGGAATGGAAAATTGGAAATTGCACATTATTAAAAAGAGGGCAGTCTCTATTTTTGTAAAAATAAGAAAATTGCAATTTGAGAAATGATTTTAAGAAATTGGGAAAATAATGAGCAACACAGTGGTAAATGAAAATTTGGCAGTTTATAAATTTGGATTTGAATTTGAAAGAAGCCATATTCGGTATGGATGAATTCAATGTTTATGGCGGTTCATTTTTGAAGATTATTCCTCGTCGTCATTCGCGCATCATTTTCCCCATCCTTCCAACGGATCTTCCATGTGCCGGTCCTGGATTTCGGCCAATTGGATTTCACCCGTCAATTCCGTCTCGTCATCTCCTTTTCGTTGGCAAGCCACATTGCACGGATGGAAGCCGGTCAACTTGACGCGGCCAACCTGAAGAAGGAAAAATCATTTAGAAAAATAGGACAATGATTAACCTCTCTGGTTGCATGTCGCCCGAAACGTCGTCGAAAATGGCGCATTTCTATCTCGCGGTCGGCAAATTTGCGTGGTCGTCGAACAAATCGGAAATGGAAGGCAAATGGTGAAGGCAGGAACATCCACTGGGAAAGTGAATGATTATATTGGAATATCTTCTGATTAATTTGAACTGACCGGCTGCATTTTATGGCATAAATCCAATTCACTTTCGGCTGCTTTGTCCAATTTCTTCACTGAAGTGGTGGCCAAAAATTTGTCCAAAACGCAGAGACCGCCCTCGAACATTCGGCAAGTGTAGAGTAAAAGCCTGAATTTTATTTTTTTTTAAATCATTTAATGTCAATTCCTTTCCAAATGTATTTCCCGGATTGCCTATTCATTCAAACTATTGGGATGGTATAAAAAAAATCCATTCAAATTCAATCATAAAATAATTATTATCGTTTATTTTACCGGCGGTCTTTCGCCTTTTATGTAAAAAACGATTACAAAAAAGCTACCCTCCCCCATAATTATCAATATAATCTGCTGGTTCATCTTTTAAATGATGATTTGGCTTGGATTGAATGAATTGGATGTTAATGGATGGATGTATTGCACCACTTTCCCCTGCGTTTACCTGGTTCTCTTGCCCTCGACCCGGAAATGCACTTCCAAACATTGGTCGTGTCGCAATTGGTAGGTGGGAGTGCGAAAATGAAGCAATGATTCGTTGGCCATAAATGTGAAATCCGCATGTGGATCAATTGTTGGGATCTTTTTAGGGAACAATTTAAATTATTGAATTAAGTAATTTTCTTTGTCTAATGAACGAATAATGATATACTTTTGGAGAATTTTGTGTAATTAAATCATATTTAAGTAGGATGAGTTTTCCCTACTATTTTAATTAGTTTAAGTTTCTTATTTTACAGTGTTTTAAGGTCCTACTTTAATAGCGCAAATGAAAAACATTTTTTCACCTGCTCCAGCAATTTGGATTCTTCGGAACCAAGAATCTGCCAATCTGCTGATAATTTGCCGCCCCGGTTTGCTTCTTTGTCATCAAGGTTGCCGCCTCCATCATTGGCCCGTGCCCGCTTTTTCTTCTTCCATCCTCCTCCAATCCCGGGTTGCTCATGGACTCTTTTCTTCGCCAATCTGAAAAATTAAAATTATTTTTTTTGAGTATTTTCAATTAATTTAGTTTTGGATTTTTAATTCGACCTGAATGGACTAATCTGATCAATGTTGTTTATTATCCCCTCTTTTGTCATTCCATTTTCATTGTTGATGTCGCCATCCAAAAAGGCAATTGGCAAAATGATGGGAAGAAGGACGATGATGACCGCCAAATGGCGGCGCATTTTTATGCGCATAAATTTATGGGGTGGTACTTTTTCTGTGCTTGGATATTTAGCTAGGATGGATGGAAATTTACTTATAATTCTTTTGGACATTTCCTCTCCCAATATTGTTTCCCAAATTTAATTTAGGGCCAATATTTGTGCCCACCCGTCAATCCCTCTCGCCTCCCACCATATTGATGGGCTCGTTGGCCCAAAATTGAGGAAAAGCTAATATAAAATAGCGGTCAAAGGGGAGAGGGGGCAGGGGAAGGAGGAAAGAAGGTGCGAATAATGCGTTAAGAAGATGGCCATCCTTTTCGAAGAAGAAATTGGTTAGAAATTCGGTGAAATTTGATTGAAAAAAGGAATACTATTAATTAATTATAGCATTGATTTGCATATCGGAATAAAAAATTGGTAGAACGGAGGGTTAATGTATGGAGTCATCGACTTTTTTCGAGCCAAACTGAAATAAAATAGTCAGCCGTGGTCGGGGATGGATGTTTGGGGGAAAGGAATTGGCCTTCCGGACCATTTTATTCTGCTCCCCATTTTTGGCTTCCCCTTTTTTGCTGCCGCCCCCAAAAAAGGGACACACGGAGGAACGTCGAGCTCTGGCCAATATTGGTTGGATTTGATGTGCGCCGCCGACTGACGGGCGCCAAAAATTTTATGTCCATAAAAGTGAAACAAAATTCGGATGAGGGAATAAATAAGAAACTAAAGGATGGATTTTATATGACAATTTGAAAACAATGTGATCCTATTTTTCGTGACCTGAAATTTTCTCACTTTTTTGTGTGAATTCATTTTGGAATGCTAGGAATGGATGTTTGAAAGAATGGTCCTAAATTCCCAGGCGATTTGCCTTAAAGCTCCGGTTAAAAAATGAATTGGAGCAAGTGAATACTTTTGCTAGGTGGAAATGGAAGTGAAAGGTGTTGGAAATAGAAGGGGCTGGGGGATATGGCCAGCCGATGATGGTGATGGCCGGGGTTGACCACAGGCAAATGTGTGTGGTGAGGGGGAAAGTTAGGCTCATCATCCAATATGGGTCGAGGAAGGAAAGTGGATGAGAAGAGCCGCCCATAAATGGGTGTTTGAATGAATTGTGCAACAGTGTTTTACACACACAATTTTGTGTTTGAAAAGTTGGATTGGAAGACTTCTTGATGAAGAAGAATGGGGATGCGGTCTCTATGTCTAAGGGGATGAAGCCAAACCCTGGCTGGCATTGGGGTTTGGGGGGATCGGCTGCTGCATGAGAAGCCCCTGCGGGGAGGGGGGAAAGGGTGATATGCGTTTTGTCCCGGCGGCTGCTTTTGCCTAGACAAACAAATAATTTTGTGTTGGAGGAGGCAAATATAGTGTGCGGAAAAGCGGGGAGAAATATGTGTGGAATGGGGGGGGGGGGGGGGGGGGAGGAGGGGGCAAATGCATGAGCCATCATCACATAACAAAAAAAACGTCGTCCCCAATATCCATCCATGTTTTCTGGGAAATTTTCCCCTTCCATGTTTTGTTTTTTATTTTCGGAATTTGAGTCAGATATTTTTGTTTGAAAATTTATCAAAAAAGCAGTATATAAATATTCCTCTAAAGCTGCAAATGAATCAGGATTCTATGATTACAATATTATTTGGGTGGGTGAGTGGAAATATCTGTATAATTTATTTTGGCTGCTTTTGGCTTATATGAGTCAAATATGATTTTGTGAAAAAATTTGGGGCTATCACAGCAAACTTTTAGAAAAATAAAGGCATATGAAGGGGGGAAAAGGTTTAAAGAAAGGATGTGAAGTGGCGGTGAGAATAATCTTTCTTGAGAACAGATTTAAGTAGTTTTAAGGTGTGTAGAGATGAAAATATTCTAATGAGAGTGGGGGAAACTTAAAGGTCGTTTTGTTTTCTTGCCAATTATTTAAGGCGTTGATGAATTTTTTGCCGCCGCTCTCCAGGCTTATTTGGCGATGGCGCTGCCAACAATTCTGGATTGGTTACCATTACCTGGATTTATAGGGAGAGAAATATGGAATTTGAACCCCCGATGCCCCCTACTTTTGTGACCAGATGATCCGTGTACTCCTCCAAGTCCCGGATTCGTTCTTCCTTCTATTTTTAGTGGGAATTTATGAGAGAATATCATTTGACGACCCACCTTCAACAATTCCCTACGCAAATGCCGGATGACGTTCAATAAATGCTCGGGAGATGTTTGCTCATTCTGTGCGGGAAGGAAAATTTAATTAAATTTTGATTATTTGTTGATTAAGATTAAAACGGATTTAATTCCTATTATTCTATTTAATTAATTCGAAAATATTCAACAGCCTATGAATTTTAATCCAATTTTATTATACTCACCAATGCACCCAATTGTCCCGAACCGAATGAAACAAATCCGGAAGATGAGGCAATTGAATCACGCCTGTCCATTTCACGCTGTTCGGCCGTTTGCTTCTTTGTTGAAGAATTTCCACCCCCAGTCAATGCTCGCAATTGTAAAAGTTGCTCAGCCTTTTGGCGCATTTTGACCCGCAATTTTTGTTGTGAAGATGGAGGTGGCGGCTAAAAAAGATATATTTTTTTTGAAAAATTAATAAATTTTCATAATAAATGTTTATATATTAAGGATTTTTTAATTTTGAAAAGTTTTCAAATTTCAATTAATTAAATCATGTTCGGATCCGGGAATTCGCCCCTCGGGTACAAAAACAAAAGTAGAGGAGGTGGATATTTATTTATACATTTTACTTTTATTGGTGCTGGTCTTTCTTTGCCCTCAGGCCTCAAAGGTGAGCGTGAGGGGATTAACTCAATCTAAAGTTGAAAGTCGATGAGTTATTGTCATTTAACCGCGTGCTGTTTTTAGCCTCTGGGTTAAAAGGTGAGGGGATTAGATTAACTTATTTTATGGTTGCCTGTCTTTTCCCTCGGAGACGGAGACTCAAAGTTATGCCAGTTTTTGCCCTCAGGCCTGGGATTAACTTATTTTAGGGGTGCTGCTGCTGCTGGTCTTTGCCCTCTGGGACTCTCTCAAAGGTGAGCGGGGACCACGACCCCCCATGCCCCTTTTCCATAAAAACAAAGCGAGCGACATACCAATGCGCCAATGGTTTACATGGCCTCTTTCCTTACAGCTATCCTATAGGTCATACATGTAACATGTTTACACGAACGAACGAATAAACTCATTTAGTATATTAGGATAAGGAAATTAATAAATGAGGCAAAAATTTGTATAAACTCTTGATCATTTGATTTGAATTTTAATTCAGGAAATAAACTTAAATGTAATTTTAATTCTTAATCTCAAAATTAAAATTATCTGTATTTTAGTAAGCCAATTTAAAACCAACCGTTTTTTGCTGCTGTTCACTCGCCTTATCAATTCCATCTCGGGTTGTCATTGACGATGAGAACACACTGAACGCGGAACGACCCGAAATATTGGAATGACGGCCCAGCGAATTATTGCCATCATCAAAGCCTCCATCCGCAGCATGTTGTGGTGGTTGTTGATGGTTAGAAGACCTCCTTTCGAAGGCATTTGATGATGGCGGTCGCAGTAAATCACTGCTCTGTTGTTGGTGGTGGACATTTTCTTGGCCAAAAGTAGCAGATGAAGATGGTTGCTTTTGATGGGATGAGCCAGTGTCAAAAGAGGATGGCGTCTCGCTGGAGGTGGAAATGAACAATGACGCGGCATTTTGTTGGTTGTTGGCACCGGAATTTGCCCAATTAGCTGCTTAAATGATTAGATAATTAATTTTTTTATTAAAAATAGCCAGTCCACCTCTTCCTCCTCGTCTGGCACTATAACCAATTGCTTCCGGCGTTGTTGAGTTCAAATTTTTGCCCGTCACTTCGCTCTCAATTAATGTCAAAAATCGATCATGATGGCCGTCGTCGGCATCCTCTTCCAATGTTGGTGGATTTGGTGAAGGCGATGAGAAGGCCAATGCGCCCGAATTTGTGGATGAAATTGAGGAACGGCGGCTGATGGTCAAATTCTGATTGTGACGGCCGGCTGCAATTGAAATTGATGCCAATGATTGGGTGTCGGCGGTGGAGCCATCGCCGGTGCCGGTAGCTTTCCGCCCAAATTCTTGCATTTTTCGACGCAAACGGTGCAATTTATTTTCTTAAATACAAAATCAAATTAATGTACTATAATATTCCACCAACCTTTCTCAATTTTATTCAATGACAAATTCGAAATAGAAGTAACTCCTCGATGATCAAGTGGTGTATTGGAAAATTGGAAGCCCAGTTGGATTTGTCCCCTCTCTTTGTCAGCGCTAAAAATCGTCATGTTTTTCCACAAATATTTGTAAATTAACCTGCCCGGTTTGCCAAGCCGAAACCAAGTTGGCGATTGAAGCCTGGGCATCTGCTCCAATTGAAAAACCAATTCACCCAATGTTTCGGTGGTGCCAAAAATTGTTTTGTGATTTATGTGCAAAACCAATTTGGTATCGGCGTCGTTCAATTGGCTGAAAAAATAAAATTTAATAAAAATAAACCTCTATTTATGATTATGTTTATGAACTAATCAACTATTTATTATAAAATCAGTGAACCGGAATAAAAACTCACAATTCACATCGCTCATCCCAGCGCAGCTCCACCACACCACCGGTCGATGACGGTTCCGCCCTAATCGCATTTGTGCTCACTTTGCTTTTCCATGGCCCTTTGCCAGATGTGGACAATGAACAATAGACGTCGACCGGCTTTCCTCCCTTGATGGTGAGGCCGCGAACAGAGACAACTAAACAAAAATATAAGATTAAACGAGAAAATTATATTTATTTTACCATGAACGACCAATGTGTTCCCAGCGCATTCCATTTTTTGCTAGCTCGGAAGCCAGAACTGAATTCTTTAAAATTATAATTTAAATAATATCTTTTCAAAATAAAATAATTGTTATTTAATTGATTATATCGACATTTCAGAAAATTGATAAAATAATAAAACAAAATAAGCTTTATTCAAAAGATCAATAATATTTTAAGCAACAATAACAACAATGAAATAGTCAACAAATAAAATTTGGTTTAAGAGAAAAAACCGATGAATAGTTGTTCCAAAATATTTGGTGAGGAATTTTTACCATAAAAGGATGTGCGGTGCACCATTTAAAAAATCAATATTTGTTCGGAGATGATTGTTCCGCCTCCTCCTCTTCTTTCTCTCAATGATCATCCAGACTGGGAGGTTATTTCCATAATTTCACCACTGCCACCACCCTCATCATTCCCTCCATTGCCATTATTTGATTCGGTCCTCGTTGTTGTGAACGGAATTACAATCAGACGGTTGTGCACTTTTTGTTCTGTGCCTTCGTCGCTGCCGCCCTTCAATATCCACCATCGGCCCCGTTTGTGCTCTTGACCAACGGCGCAACCGATGAAATGACCATCCGAAGAGAAGCGAATATCGTTGATGAAGCCGGGCTGAAAAATAGGAATATTATTTTTAAGAAATTGAGAAATTAATTAATGGGAACTTATGTGTTTATTTTTATTGAAAAAATTATTTCATTTATCAGTCAAGAGTCAATAAAATTTATAATTCGATAAAGTTCATCCTTCCTAGTACAAGTTAAACCAAAAACCAATTGTCATTTTCACTCGTGATTTTAAGTTAAATCAATCAATGAATAGTGAAATTTTTTTAGAAAAGCATTTCGGTTTCAACAATAAAAATATTAAATAAAAATATTAAAATTACCATTTGAATTTGTTGAACTTGATCAAGTTTTTTCCAATCCTGCGACACTTGCCACAGCCGCAAAAATCCATCACTACTGCCACTGGCCACCAAATCCGTGTATGGCAATGCTGCAACGGCGCAAATCCATCTAGGCTCCTTCACTGCCTTTTGCTTATTTTGCTCAATTTCCATTGATTCCGTTGGCTGGTCATCCTGCTGGAAACCGTGGGCATTTCGGCGTACGCAAATCGGCTTCTTTCGTGTCGTTGACCAAATGTAAAGAGATCTTAAAAGTGGAATAATTTATTTTATATAATTTCTGGTTTATTATGAGTCATTTTAACTAAAGTTTTTATTATCCAAAAAAACCTCAAGTTTATGTTATCCAAAAACCTTAGGCTTATTTATTTATTTTTTTCTTACCCATCGACATTGCCTGAAATGAAATGTTCTTCATTGATCAGTGCAATACAATCACTGCTCACACATTCCGCAAATCCATTGAACACTAAATGCGAGTCCTCCAAAACTTTGAACAACCGACAAGATCTTAATTGATTTTTAAATTTTTAAATCAATTAAAAATGTTTTTACTTGTCCATTCCGCCGCAGCTGACCAGCCGTGGCCATTGCAAAATGTCCAATTGTTCGACCGCATCTTGATGACCGTACAGCGTGTTCACAAAGCCCATTTCATCAAGATTCCAGACCTTAATAAATTTTAAATTAAATTAAAAATTAATTTTTTAAAAATGATTAATTAAAAATTATAACTAACCATAATTGAGCGATCCCTGCTCGATGTAAACATTTCCAAAGCTTCACATTGTTGCCGAAATCGAATGGATGTGATTGCACCGCGATGTCCATCAAAGTCATGCAAAAATTCCAAAGTATCAAAGGACCAAATTCTATTATTTTAAAATTAAATATTAAATTAAAATTGCAAAAAACAAACTTTATCAGATTATCCGAACCGCCAGTGATCAAATATTTGTCATCGGGTGAAATGGCACAACAAAGAATTTGTCCATTATGGAAATTTGGGCAGAATTTTTTTGTCGATTTCTTCGCTCCTCCTCCTTTCTTATTCTTGGCACCTTTTGGTTCTGCTCTCAGCATTCCAACACGGCAGCGCTTCTTCAAATCATCTTAATTTAAAATATTAATTAATGAATATAAATAATAAATTCTTACATTTTATTAGAGAACGATCTTTGGCACAGCTGACAAGAAAATCAGAATTTCGGGAAAAGCAAATGCAAACGGGAGTAAGTCGATGCGGTTGGCAGCTGATTTGGGCGGTGGTTCGTATTTGATCGGCAATTGGACGATGTGCTCTCGCGTTGGTGGCCTCTTCCTTTCCGCCTTTTCCTTCCTCATCTTCCGGTTCATTGAGTCCGGTTGAAATTTCCTATAATTTGAAGTATAAAATAATATCAAAAAGAATTTAATTTAACAAAAAAAATTGGGTACTAATGGAGTTTGTCCCTTATAAAGAAATATGGATGATGAAGAAGAAGATGATGGAAGATAATGATGATCAGCAAGCTTCCTCTTCATCATCATCCTCATCCTTTCCCCAGTTATGGGCCTAATTGCAATAGTACCAAAATCCGATTAAATAATCATCAAATTGACAAACCTTGGTGGCTTCAAGTAACTTTAATGCTTCCCGATCTGCCAACGTTCGATCATCCTCATATTGCTGCTCTCCTTCCGCAATATTCTCTTCAGGTTTTTGCCGTTTTTGCTCATCATCACCAATTCCTTCTTCTTCCGAGGAGGATGGAATCTCTTCATCCAGCGCATCCTTCTTCCAATTGCTCTTTTGTTTCTTTTCAAATTTTAATTTCTTTGCTTCCGCCGTTGATGAATTGTTTGGTGGTCTTCCTCGTTTTCTGCCCGTAGAAGTGCCAGCTCGTTTAAAGAAGCCCATTTTCTAGAGTTATATTAATTTAAAAATATACAATGTGAAGATAAAATCGCAAAATATTTATTGAATTAAATAAACAAATATTTATGAATGATAAAGTTAAATAAAAATAATCTTTATTCTTTAAAAAAATGGGTAATACATTTTTAGTGAAAGACGAATTTTTCTAGTCATCATAGAATAATATTTGATTATATTAATATGAACATGGTAGGACAATGATAATTTTATACAAAATAGACTGGCATTTTTATCATTTCACTTCCGCTCCTCTATCTTCTAGCAAACTTTTCCTGGCCAAAATGTGATATTCCCTCCTGGCATTGCCGCAATAATATGATCGTCGAGCACATCCATTCGATTCACAATAACGCCTTGCTCAATGTTGGACAAATAAATGGATTTCATTTGGCGGGGTCGAAGGCCGGGAGAGAAAATGCGTATTCGGTTGTCACTGAAGATAAAATGATCATTTTTAAATTGATTAAAATTACCTGGATGAACAAAATGTCGCTCCCTTGTTCAAGCGGATATTCTGATGGCCCCACAATTTGCTGCCATCCGAAGCCGTCAATTGCAACTCCTTAATTTTTAAAATTATCAATGGTTAGATTAGGAATATTAGGCGAATTATTAACCATTTAAAATAAATTTTTTTATCTCACCTCAAATTTTAGTTCTAATTTTAATTAAAAATTGTATTGGCTCACTGACCGTTTCAATTTGTAAATTGCCGGGATCGAAGAAGAGAAGACGTCCATCGCGTAAGCCAACACAGAGCTGCCCTTCCGAATAGTCCAAATGGGAAATTGTTGTATCGGCACGATAGCTGGCAATAACCTGTAAAATTATAAAATTTATAATAAATATTGGGAATGGATTACTTGTTGAAAATTGCGTTTATCCACTGCATTCAGCTGGTAATCATCGCCGATGGAGAAAATTTGGTTGGCATCTTCGCCGGTGGCCAGATTGAAAACCGGCCTTTGGCCATGACAATTTTGAACTGCTTGAGGTTGTTGAAGGCCGGCACGCAAATCGAAGAGGATTGGACCGTTGCGGTAGGTGCTGACGAAGAGCAAGTTTTCGCCTTCGCTGAGGCAGCAGAGAGCGGCCGCCTGCATCTCAATTTGTTGAATCGGCTGTTTTTGTGATGCATTTTAATTTATTATTATTGAATATTTCCTACCAAAATTTCGGCCTCTGCCACACACCATTGTTTGACCTTCTTGTCCCAACCGGCTGAATAAAAAATCTCGCCACCGGCCTTTGGTGAAATGGACCAAATCCAACCGTCATGGGCTTTTTGAACTTAATTGTGAAATTTTTAAAATTTTATTTTATATTAAAAACCTGTTACCTGTTGTATTGATCCAATAATCCGATTGATGGCCACCCTGCAAAATTAAAATAACGATTTAATGTAAATTCTTTTTGAAAATTTTCGACCAAAAGAGGGACACCTCGGGCCTCGGCTTATGCAAAACTTAGGTCTCGGGTTCGAATCCGCTCCGAGGACAATAATTTTTTTCGGGCTTTGGTGTCAATTTTATGAAATTTTATATATTTTATAACATAATTCAAGACGAAATATTGTCATTTGACTAAAAATAAGAGGTATCCGAAGCTTTGGTTATCATTATTTCATTTTTGCGGTTCAAATTATTCAAACAAACCTCAGCTGCAGATCGCATATTCCACATTCGGATTTGGCTATCCCGACCACCACTCAAGCAGTGCAACATTCCATCATTGGATTTGAACAATTTGATTGCATCAATTGTACCAATGTGCGCATCAAATTCGGTCAGTGGCAAATGGGAATTGTATTCATTTGAGCATCGATTGGCCACTCGTTCCGTTGCAATGCATCGATAAATTGGCATAAGGCGTGCACGCTTAATATGCAAAATATTTTCAATAGAATTTTAAATTAAAACAAACTTCATTTTCGGCGTTCGGCTCATTGTCACTTCCAGTCGGCTGATCATCTTGTGGTGGATTAAGCCTAGTTGGCAGCTGCAAATCAAATCGGTGGTTCGCTCGTCTCAGCCAAAAGTTTGCACTTCCAATCTCATGATTCAGGCTTCGATTAACTGAAAAATACGGAAAATGAATTTTAATAATTATTTGGACTAATTAATCATATTCTCAATCCGTATTAATCAATAATCATATTTTACATTAAATTTCTATTTTATTGTTGAAATATTTTGCAAACCTGCTCGTAAATTTCTCCAAAGATCATCGGGCGGCAAATATTCAAATATTCGATGGAGCAATTCCAGCGGGAGTGTATCAAGTAGCATATTTTCTTTTACTAGAAATTTTAAAAAATAAATTGCATAAAAATTCAAGGTAAAAATATTTCGATTGAAAGCAACAATATAAATTAAATATAAAATTGCAAATAATTTATTCATAATTTATTAAATATGGCACATAATAAAAATGAGGAAAAAAGAATGAGAAAAAAATCATTTGGAAAAAATATATGAATTCATTTTGGAAGATGCATCTGGCACAAACGATGGATTCCATAGCAACTTGTCGGGATTGATACGTTGGCGCAATGATTTCTGGGCATTCAATGCTTTGATCTTAAAAAATAAAAATTTAATTTTTAAATACTAAAAAATACTCTCACAATATCGATGTGAAAAGTGCAATCCCGGCTCCGATATTGGAGCATGTCATTGGCCAAAAGTGTGGAGACAATATCATTGCTGTGAATGGCTGTTTCAATGCTCAGTTCTGCGATAAAAATTGATTTAATTTAATTATGTGAATTGAAAATTACTTCTAATCTCGACAGTTTGCTTTTGTCGTCTATTGCGTCGTCGAAGGGCAGAAAAGATTGCCGCACGCCAATAACTGCGATAGGTGAGCAAGCCAAGATCGGAAAGCGGATGCTCAGGTCCACCAATTTTGTGCTCCCGTTTCGATAATTGATAGCCTAAAATTTATGTTTTTAAAAATTAATCGATAAGGCAAAAACTTACTCAAATCAATCAGCAATTTTCCATATCCTTTCCGCTGGGCTGATGGCAAGGTGAGTAGGCAGGACAAATTGTTGTTTTGGCTTGGGTTTGTTTCCTAAAAATTTTTTAATTTCAGATTTATTTTTATTAGATAACCTTGGAGAAATAGCCCACAAAAACGCATCCTCTTGGCGTAATCTCAGTAAGAATGTAGAATTTGAAAGCTTCCACCTCTTGGTAGAGCGTCTTCGAGGCAAGGAATAGTTTGGCCATTAAGCAGAGATTGCGGCAATAATTCTGCAAAATTATAAAATTAAAAGTTCAAACTTTGTTAACTCACCGGTTCAAGGCAGCCTTTCACTTCGAAAATATTCCACCCCTTGCCAGCATTGCGATAAATTTCATTTCCCGGCGGAAATTGACGAGGACAAAACCACTAAATAATAATAATATTAAATCTTAAGTTTTTAAACAATTATTTTCTGACCACATGACTTTTGAAGTGCTCCAATTGTGCCAATGGTGTTAAGCAAAATTCGCAAACATAAATGATTGGTGCAGATTGGATTGGCTGGGGATAAGCACTGGCATAAAGAGGGCGAAACCGGATGAACTGGCCGAATTGTAGCCATTTGTTGTGGGTATTTCGATTGTGCCTGGCAGCCTTCTCCGGATTGAAGCCCATCTCCGAAAGAACACGCATTTGTTCTTTGCGCATTTGCTCTTCGTCCCATTCTTCTTCTACCTTTAAAAATTGCTATTCTTTTTTATTTATTATTCTAATTTTTCTTACTTGGCGACGTCGAATTGATGAGCGAGTTATCCGCGGTGAAAAGTTTGTCTGGATGCTGTAACCCACCGATGCAGTGAACGCTTTTGGATGCTGGCTTCTAGTTCTAATAGAGTGAAAAAATTTAGAATGCAATTTTACATATAAAAACCTGCTGATCAGCGACTTTTGAGCATTTTTTGTTGGAGTTGTGGTTGGCAGCGATTTTCGTTTCTCAATTTTTCTTGATGACTTTCCCATTTTTTAAACTACCAAAAAATCAATGGTAAAAAATGTCTATCAAATCAATCATAAATGTAGTAAAAAAATAAAATGCAATGCTATTAAACATTGTGAATATTTGTTTAAAAATTTAATTGTCATAATTTTATTCAAAAAAACAATATGCGGGAAAATTGAATAATAATTAACAAAAAACAACAATTATTGAGCAAAAATATCGATTGGAGAAATACAATAACAAATAATCACAATAATTTTTCCAATTTAATTTTGTCATCCATTCATTTGTCAGTAATACGTTTCACGTTCAACCCATCCATCTGGATGCTGGCGAACCAAATAACGGCGGCATTCATCGTAGACGAAGATGAGTATGGCGAATGGGAGAGCCGGAAACCACCACGAGAATCTGCCAAATAAATTATTTTAGTTTTGCTCAATTTTTCAAATTTAAATTTACCTCAATCCATACATATTGAATCCAACATCCAGGCCCGGACAATAGGCAAGGAAGGCAGCAAGAACGGTTTCGAAGATGAGTCCGTAGTTGAGCACAGAATTTGACATTCCCTGCTGGACAATTGAATTTCGGCGAGTTTTTGAGATGATCAAGTCGGCCCATTGCACAATGACGATGGAAACGAAGAAGGCCGTATGGCAGGTGTATTCGAGGATTTTGCGATTTTCATAAGTCTGAAAATAAAATTAAGTTTAAAAGTGAATTCCCCCAATTTTGAACGAACCCATTCTTGGCCGTAACTGTCCATCAAATTGTTGATGGCACGCGAATCCCATTCTGCACGGAGGCCGAACAAATCCCAGGGCATGAAGCCATTTTCCGCCATAATCCAAAAATACTAAAATAATTTATTTTAAATTGGAAGTGATTTAAAGTGAATTTTTTTTACCGTAAAGAATCCTGCCGAAGCTTGAATCATTCCAATTTGGCCGTAAGCGAGTGAAATCAGCCGTTCATTGACCAGCCTGTCCCGAGCAGAGTCCCGCGGTTGCCTCTTCATGATGTCCGATTCGGCCTTCTCATATGCCAAACTGATCGCCGGGAAAATGTCCGTGCCCAAGTCAATGCACAAAATCGCGACCACGCCCAGCGGGAGGGGAATTCCAAAGACGATGTACTAAATTTAATACAAAATTAAATTTAATGACTAAAAAACATACCATTAAGAATGGCGAAATTTCTGGGATATTCGATGAAAGTGTGTAGACGATTGATTTCTTCAAATTGTCGAAAATGAGCCGGCCTTCCTCCACGCCGAACACAATTGACTGAAAAATAAAATGAATTATTAAATTGGTTAAAATGAAAATATTAATACAGCAAAATTGTCGTCCAAAAGTATCATATCGGCCGCCTGCTTGGACACATCCGATCCGGCAATCCCTTTAAAAAATTTTTTTTAAATTAATTTTTATGGCACAAAACTGACCCATAGCAATGCCAATATTTGCCTTTTTCAGCGCCGGCGAATCGTTCACTCCATCGCCGGTGACGGCCACAATTTGTCCTTGCCTCTGGAATCCTTCCACAATCATCAATTTTTGCTGGGGCGAAGTTCGGGCAAAAACAATTTCGTCGTAGTTGATAATGATGTCGAATAGCTGGTCTTCATTCCTGCAAATTATGACTGATATTAATTTAAATTAAAATATAAAACTCACATTTCACGAAGCTGTGTTCCAAGCACAACAATGGCTTTGGCCTCTCTAAATTAAAATGGCGAATTAATTATAATTATGATGTTAATTAAACCCACTTTGGGTCAACTTCATCTTTCGGAATGTCCTTTCGAATGGCAATGTCCTCTGCGGTTTCGCATGAAATGATGCCAACGGCTTTGGCAATGGCTTTGGCTGTCTCTGGATGATCCCCGGTGACCATTACGACCTAAAATTCAATTAAATTGATGAAAAAATATTGGATGGACCTTAATGCCAGCATTTCGGCATTTTTGGACGGCGTCGGGCACTGCAGGGCGTGGTGGATCCAGCATGGAGATTATGCCGACGAGACGAAGTCCTTCCATCGGGAAATTTGGTTCATCGGCGTCGAAGGAAAATGACTGAAAAAATGAATTAATTTGGAAGATAATGGTAAATTACTATACCTTTGGATATTTTTGTGGGTCCAATGGGCAGTCACAAAAGCCGATGACTCTTTCGCCCATACTGGCCAATTTTGAACTGGCCCGATTATATGCCTCCTTCATTTTGTCATCCATCGGTTTTTCCTCGCCATTCACCAAAATTCGATCGCAGCGGTCCAAAATCCTTTCCGGGGCTCCTTTCATCACCAACAAATAGCCAGCATCCGTTGAATGAATTGAAATCTGAACAAAATGATTAAGTACAAAAAATTTAAGCAAGATAGCTAACTTGATATTTATTTGTTGAATTGAAGGGAATTTCGGCGACTTTTTCATGATCATCACGGTATTGCTCGACGCCGCCTTCTCCCTTCAATGACAGTTCAGTGAATTTGAGAAGGGCAATTTCGGAGGCATCCCCGGTGCATTCGCGCTTCAGAATTGGTACAGCGTCCTGAAATGAATTTAATTTGCTATGTATTTCACATTTGAATTTACCTGTTCCGGTTTGAATTCCGCTCGGTTGCAAAGTATTGCAATGCGAAGAAGGGCATCCCAGGTGTCACTTTTGCCTTTCACTTTCCTTCGACTCTTCTTCTTGATCATATTTTCGGCCGTGTTCACCACTTCAATGCTCAAATCATGCCAAGTATGTGAAACGGTCATCCTTGAAAATATTAAATTTGTAATTAATTAATTAATTAAATTAAAATGATGAACCTATTCTGAGTCAATGTGCCAGTTTTGTCCGAGCAAATTGTCGATGTCGACCCCAAAGTTTCAACTGCCTCCAAATTTTTGACCAAACAATTCTTCTTGGCCATTCTTTTCGCGGTCAAAGTCAAGCAAACGGTCACGGTGGCAATCAATCCTTAAATTAACAATTAAAATGCCAAATTGCCCATCCTCTGGCTCACCTTCAGGCACATTTGCCACAATAATACCAATGAGGAAGACGATGGCCTTCAGCCAATGGTGGCCCATGATGAATGCAATGATGAAGAATGTGACGCCCAAAAAGACGGCAACCCTGCAAAAAAAGGACATTTTTTGAATTAGTGATTCTTTATTTACCCAGTGATGATGTGGATGAAATGATCAATTTCGCGTGCAATTGGTGTTTTGCCGGAATCCATCTCGGAAGTCAAATGAGCATTGGGTGTCGGCGGTGGAGCCATCGCCGGTGCCGGTAGCTTTCCGCCCAAATTCTTGCATTTTTCGACGCAAACGGTGCAATTTATTTTCTTAAATACAAAATCAAATTAATGTACTATAATATTCCACCAACCTTTCTCAATTTTATTCAATGACAAATTCGAAATAGAAGTAACTCCTCGATGATCAAGTGGTGTATTGGAAAATTGGAAGCCCAGTTGGATTTGTCCCCTCTCTTTGTCAGCGCTAAAAATCGTCATGTTTTTCCACAAATATTTGTAAATTAACCTGCCCGGTTTGCCAAGCCGAAACCAAGTTGGCGATTGAAGCCTGGGCATCTGCTCCAATTGAAAAACCAATTCACCCAATGTTTCGGTGGTGCCAAAAATTGTTTTGTGATTTATGTGCAAAACCAATTTGGTATCGGCGTCGTTCAATTGGCTGAAAAAATAAAATTTAATAAAAATAAACCTCTATTTATGATTATGTTTATGAACTAATCAACTATTTATTATAAAATCAGTGAACCGGAATAAAAACTCACAATTCACATCGCTCATCCCAGCGCAGCTCCACCACACCACCGGTCGATGACGGTTCCGCCCTAATCGCATTTGTGCTCACTTTGCTTTTCCATGGCCCTTTGCCAGATGTGGACAATGAACAATAGACGTCGACCGGCTTTCCTCCCTTGATGGTGAGGCCGCGAACAGAGACAACTAAACAAAAATATAAGATTAAACGAGAAAATTATATTTATTTTACCATGAACGACCAATGTGTTCCCAGCGCATTCCATTTTTTGCTAGCTCGGAAGCCAGAACTGAATTCTTTAAAATTATAATTTAAATAATATCTTTTCAAAATAAAATAATTGTTATTTAATTGATTATATCGACATTTCAGAAAATTGATAAAATAATAAAACAAAATAAGCTTTATTCAAAAGATCAATAATATTTTAAGCAACAATAACAACAATGAAATAGTCAACAAATAAAATTTGGTTTAAGAGAAAAAACCGATGAATAGTTGTTCCAAAATATTTGGTGAGGAATTTTTACCATAAAAGGATGTGCGGTGCACCATTTAAAAAATCAATATTTGTTCGGAGATGATTGTTCCGCCTCCTCCTCTTCTTTCTCTCAATGATCATCCAGACTGGGAGGTTATTTCCATAATTTCACCACTGCCACCACCCTCATCATTCCCTCCATTGCCATTATTTGATTCGGTCCTCGTTGTTGTGAACGGAATTACAATCAGACGGTTGTGCACTTTTTGTTCTGTGCCTTCGTCGCTGCCGCCCTTCAATATCCACCATCGGCCCCGTTTGTGCTCTTGACCAACGGCGCAACCGATGAAATGACCATCCGAAGAGAAGCGAATATCGTTGATGAAGCCGGGCTGAAAAATAGGAATATTATTTTTAAGAAATTGAGAAATTAATTAATGGGAACTTATGTGTTTATTTTTATTGAAAAAATTATTTCATTTATCAGTCAAGAGTCAATAAAATTTATAATTCGATAAAGTTCATCCTTCCTAGTACAAGTTAAACCAAAAACCAATTGTCATTTTCACTCGTGATTTTAAGTTAAATCAATCAATGAATAGTGAAATTTTTTTAGAAAAGCATTTCGGTTTCAACAATAAAAATATTAAATAAAAATATTAAAATTACCATTTGAATTTGTTGAACTTGATCAAGTTTTTTCCAATCCTGCGACACTTGCCACAGCCGCAAAAATCCATCACTACTGCCACTGGCCACCAAATCCGTGTATGGCAATGCTGCAACGGCGCAAATCCATCTAGGCTCCTTCACTGCCTTTTGCTTATTTTGCTCAATTTCCATTGATTCCGTTGGCTGGTCATCCTGCTGGAAACCGTGGGCATTTCGGCGTACGCAAATCGGCTTCTTTCGTGTCGTTGACCAAATGTAAAGAGATCTTAAAAGTGGAATAATTTATTTTATATAATTTCTGGTTTATTATGAGTCATTTTAACTAAAGTTTTTATTATCCAAAAAAACCTCAAGTTTATGTTATCCAAAAACCTTAGGCTTATTTATTTATTTTTTTCTTACCCATCGACATTGCCTGAAATGAAATGTTCTTCATTGATCAGTGCAATACAATCACTGCTCACACATTCCGCAAATCCATTGAACACTAAATGCGAGTCCTCCAAAACTTTGAACAACCGACAAGATCTTAATTGATTTTTAAATTTTTAAATCAATTAAAAATGTTTTTACTTGTCCATTCCGCCGCAGCTGACCAGCCGTGGCCATTGCAAAATGTCCAATTGTTCGACCGCATCTTGATGACCGTACAGCGTGTTCACAAAGCCCATTTCATCAAGATTCCAGACCTTAATAAATTTTAAATTAAATTAAAAATTAATTTTTTAAAAATGATTAATTAAAAATTATAACTAACCATAATTGAGCGATCCCTGCTCGATGTAAACATTTCCAAAGCTTCACATTGTTGCCGAAATCGAATGGATGTGATTGCACCGCGATGTCCATCAAAGTCATGCAAAAATTCCAAAGTATCAAAGGACCAAATTCTATTATTTTAAAATTAAATATTAAATTAAAATTGCAAAAAACAAACTTTATCAGATTATCCGAACCGCCAGTGATCAAATATTTGTCATCGGGTGAAATGGCACAACAAAGAATTTGTCCATTATGGAAATTTGGGCAGAATTTTTTTGTCGATTTCTTCGCTCCTCCTCCTTTCTTATTCTTGGCACCTTTTGGTTCTGCTCTCAGCATTCCAACACGGCAGCGCTTCTTCAAATCATCTTAATTTAAAATATTAATTAATGAATATAAATAATAAATTCTTACATTTTATTAGAGAACGATCTTTGGCACAGCTGACAAGAAAATCAGAATTTCGGGAAAAGCAAATGCAAACGGGAGTAAGTCGATGCGGTTGGCAGCTGATTTGGGCGGTGGTTCGTATTTGATCGGCAATTGGACGATGTGCTCTCGCGTTGGTGGCCTCTTCCTTTCCGCCTTTTCCTTCCTCATCTTCCGGTTCATTGAGTCCGGTTGAAATTTCCTATAATTTGAAGTATAAAATAATATCAAAAAGAATTTAATTTAACAAAAAAAATTGGGTACTAATGGAGTTTGTCCCTTATAAAGAAATATGGATGATGAAGAAGAAGATGATGGAAGATAATGATGATCAGCAAGCTTCCTCTTCATCATCATCCTCATCCTTTCCCCAGTTATGGGCCTAATTGCAATAGTACCAAAATCCGATTAAATAATCATCAAATTGACAAACCTTGGTGGCTTCAAGTAACTTTAATGCTTCCCGATCTGCCAACGTTCGATCATCCTCATATTGCTGCTCTCCTTCCGCAATATTCTCTTCAGGTTTTTGCCGTTTTTGCTCATCATCACCAATTCCTTCTTCTTCCGAGGAGGATGGAATCTCTTCATCCAGCGCATCCTTCTTCCAATTGCTCTTTTGTTTCTTTTCAAATTTTAATTTCTTTGCTTCCGCCGTTGATGAATTGTTTGGTGGTCTTCCTCGTTTTCTGCCCGTAGAAGTGCCAGCTCGTTTAAAGAAGCCCATTTTCTAGAGTTATATTAATTTAAAAATATACAATGTGAAGATAAAATCGCAAAATATTTATTGAATTAAATAAACAAATATTTATGAATGATAAAGTTAAATAAAAATAATCTTTATTCTTTAAAAAAATGGGTAATACATTTTTAGTGAAAGACGAATTTTTCTAGTCATCATAGAATAATATTTGATTATATTAATATGAACATGGTAGGACAATGATAATTTTATACAAAATAGACTGGCATTTTTATCATTTCACTTCCGCTCCTCTATCTTCTAGCAAACTTTTCCTGGCCAAAATGTGATATTCCCTCCTGGCATTGCCGCAATAATATGATCGTCGAGCACATCCATTCGATTCACAATAACGCCTTGCTCAATGTTGGACAAATAAATGGATTTCATTTGGCGGGGTCGAAGGCCGGGAGAGAAAATGCGTATTCGGTTGTCACTGAAGATAAAATGATCATTTTTAAATTGATTAAAATTACCTGGATGAACAAAATGTCGCTCCCTTGTTCAAGCGGATATTCTGATGGCCCCACAATTTGCTGCCATCCGAAGCCGTCAATTGCAACTCCTTAATTTTTAAAATTATCAATGGTTAGATTAGGAATATTAGGCGAATTATTAACCATTTAAAATAAATTTTTTTATCTCACCTCAAATTTTAGTTCTAATTTTAATTAAAAATTGTATTGGCTCACTGACCGTTTCAATTTGTAAATTGCCGGGATCGAAGAAGAGAAGACGTCCATCGCGTAAGCCAACACAGAGCTGCCCTTCCGAATAGTCCAAATGGGAAATTGTTGTATCGGCACGATAGCTGGCAATAACCTGTAAAATTATAAAATTTATAATAAATATTGGGAATGGATTACTTGTTGAAAATTGCGTTTATCCACTGCATTCAGCTGGTAATCATCGCCGATGGAGAAAATTTGGTTGGCATCTTCGCCGGTGGCCAGATTGAAAACCGGCCTTTGGCCATGACAATTTTGAACTGCTTGAGGTTGTTGAAGGCCGGCACGCAAATCGAAGAGGATTGGACCGTTGCGGTAGGTGCTGACGAAGAGCAAGTTTTCGCCTTCGCTGAGGCAGCAGAGAGCGGCCGCCTGCATCTCAATTTGTTGAATCGGCTGTTTTTGTGATGCATTTTAATTTATTATTATTGAATATTTCCTACCAAAATTTCGGCCTCTGCCACACACCATTGTTTGACCTTCTTGTCCCAACCGGCTGAATAAAAAATCTCGCCACCGGCCTTTGGTGAAATGGACCAAATCCAACCGTCATGGGCTTTTTGAACTTAATTGTGAAATTTTTAAAATTTTATTTTATATTAAAAACCTGTTACCTGTTGTATTGATCCAATAATCCGATTGATGGCCACCCTGCAAAATTAAAATAACGATTTAATGTAAATTCTTTTTGAAAATTTTCGACCAAAAGAGGGACACCTCGGGCCTCGGCTTATGCAAAACTTAGGTCTCGGGTTCGAATCCGCTCCGAGGACAATAATTTTTTTCGGGCTTTGGTGTCAATTTTATGAAATTTTATATATTTTATAACATAATTCAAGACGAAATATTGTCATTTGACTAAAAATAAGAGGTATCCGAAGCTTTGGTTATCATTATTTCATTTTTGCGGTTCAAATTATTCAAACAAACCTCAGCTGCAGATCGCATATTCCACATTCGGATTTGGCTATCCCGACCACCACTCAAGCAGTGCAACATTCCATCATTGGATTTGAACAATTTGATTGCATCAATTGTACCAATGTGCGCATCAAATTCGGTCAGTGGCAAATGGGAATTGTATTCATTTGAGCATCGATTGGCCACTCGTTCCGTTGCAATGCATCGATAAATTGGCATAAGGCGTGCACGCTTAATATGCAAAATATTTTCAATAGAATTTTAAATTAAAACAAACTTCATTTTCGGCGTTCGGCTCATTGTCACTTCCAGTCGGCTGATCATCTTGTGGTGGATTAAGCCTAGTTGGCAGCTGCAAATCAAATCGGTGGTTCGCTCGTCTCAGCCAAAAGTTTGCACTTCCAATCTCATGATTCAGGCTTCGATTAACTGAAAAATACGGAAAATGAATTTTAATAATTATTTGGACTAATTAATCATATTCTCAATCCGTATTAATCAATAATCATATTTTACATTAAATTTCTATTTTATTGTTGAAATATTTTGCAAACCTGCTCGTAAATTTCTCCAAAGATCATCGGGCGGCAAATATTCAAATATTCGATGGAGCAATTCCAGCGGGAGTGTATCAAGTAGCATATTTTCTTTTACTAGAAATTTTAAAAAATAAATTGCATAAAAATTCAAGGTAAAAATATTTCGATTGAAAGCAACAATATAAATTAAATATAAAATTGCAAATAATTTATTCATAATTTATTAAATATGGCACATAATAAAAATGAGGAAAAAAGAATGAGAAAAAAATCATTTGGAAAAAATATATGAATTCATTTTGGAAGATGCATCTGGCACAAACGATGGATTCCATAGCAACTTGTCGGGATTGATACGTTGGCGCAATGATTTCTGGGCATTCAATGCTTTGATCTTAAAAAATAAAAATTTAATTTTTAAATACTAAAAAATACTCTCACAATATCGATGTGAAAAGTGCAATCCCGGCTCCGATATTGGAGCATGTCATTGGCCAAAAGTGTGGAGACAATATCATTGCTGTGAATGGCTGTTTCAATGCTCAGTTCTGCGATAAAAATTGATTTAATTTAATTATGTGAATTGAAAATTACTTCTAATCTCGACAGTTTGCTTTTGTCGTCTATTGCGTCGTCGAAGGGCAGAAAAGATTGCCGCACGCCAATAACTGCGATAGGTGAGCAAGCCAAGATCGGAAAGCGGATGCTCAGGTCCACCAATTTTGTGCTCCCGTTTCGATAATTGATAGCCTAAAATTTATGTTTTTAAAAATTAATCGATAAGGCAAAAACTTACTCAAATCAATCAGCAATTTTCCATATCCTTTCCGCTGGGCTGATGGCAAGGTGAGTAGGCAGGACAAATTGTTGTTTTGGCTTGGGTTTGTTTCCTAAAAATTTTTTAATTTCAGATTTATTTTTATTAGATAACCTTGGAGAAATAGCCCACAAAAACGCATCCTCTTGGCGTAATCTCAGTAAGAATGTAGAATTTGAAAGCTTCCACCTCTTGGTAGAGCGTCTTCGAGGCAAGGAATAGTTTGGCCATTAAGCAGAGATTGCGGCAATAATTCTGCAAAATTATAAAATTAAAAGTTCAAACTTTGTTAACTCACCGGTTCAAGGCAGCCTTTCACTTCGAAAATATTCCACCCCTTGCCAGCATTGCGATAAATTTCATTTCCCGGCGGAAATTGACGAGGACAAAACCACTAAATAATAATAATATTAAATCTTAAGTTTTTAAACAATTATTTTCTGACCACATGACTTTTGAAGTGCTCCAATTGTGCCAATGGTGTTAAGCAAAATTCGCAAACATAAATGATTGGTGCAGATTGGATTGGCTGGGGATAAGCACTGGCATAAAGAGGGCGAAACCGGATGAACTGGCCGAATTGTAGCCATTTGTTGTGGGTATTTCGATTGTGCCTGGCAGCCTTCTCCGGATTGAAGCCCATCTCCGAAAGAACACGCATTTGTTCTTTGCGCATTTGCTCTTCGTCCCATTCTTCTTCTACCTTTAAAAATTGCTATTCTTTTTTATTTATTATTCTAATTTTTCTTACTTGGCGACGTCGAATTGATGAGCGAGTTATCCGCGGTGAAAAGTTTGTCTGGATGCTGTAACCCACCGATGCAGTGAACGCTTTTGGATGCTGGCTTCTAGTTCTAATAGAGTGAAAAAATTTAGAATGCAATTTTACATATAAAAACCTGCTGATCAGCGACTTTTGAGCATTTTTTGTTGGAGTTGTGGTTGGCAGCGATTTTCGTTTCTCAATTTTTCTTGATGACTTTCCCATTTTTTAAACTACCAAAAAATCAATGGTAAAAAATGTCTATCAAATCAATCATAAATGTAGTAAAAAAATAAAATGCAATGCTATTAAACATTGTGAATATTTGTTTAAAAATTTAATTGTCATAATTTTATTCAAAAAAACAATATGCGGGAAAATTGAATAATAATTAACAAAAAACAACAATTATTGAGCAAAAATATCGATTGGAGAAATACAATAACAAATAATCACAATAATTTTTCCAATTTAATTTTGTCATCCATTCATTTGTCAGTAATACGTTTCACGTTCAACCCATCCATCTGGATGCTGGCGAACCAAATAACGGCGGCATTCATCGTAGACGAAGATGAGTATGGCGAATGGGAGAGCCGGAAACCACCACGAGAATCTGCCAAATAAATTATTTTAGTTTTGCTCAATTTTTCAAATTTAAATTTACCTCAATCCATACATATTGAATCCAACATCCAGGCCCGGACAATAGGCAAGGAAGGCAGCAAGAACGGTTTCGAAGATGAGTCCGTAGTTGAGCACAGAATTTGACATTCCCTGCTGGACAATTGAATTTCGGCGAGTTTTTGAGATGATCAAGTCGGCCCATTGCACAATGACGATGGAAACGAAGAAGGCCGTATGGCAGGTGTATTCGAGGATTTTGCGATTTTCATAAGTCTGAAAATAAAATTAAGTTTAAAAGTGAATTCCCCCAATTTTGAACGAACCCATTCTTGGCCGTAACTGTCCATCAAATTGTTGATGGCACGCGAATCCCATTCTGCACGGAGGCCGAACAAATCCCAGGGCATGAAGCCATTTTCCGCCATAATCCAAAAATACTAAAATAATTTATTTTAAATTGGAAGTGATTTAAAGTGAATTTTTTTTACCGTAAAGAATCCTGCCGAAGCTTGAATCATTCCAATTTGGCCGTAAGCGAGTGAAATCAGCCGTTCATTGACCAGCCTGTCCCGAGCAGAGTCCCGCGGTTGCCTCTTCATGATGTCCGATTCGGCCTTCTCATATGCCAAACTGATCGCCGGGAAAATGTCCGTGCCCAAGTCAATGCACAAAATCGCGACCACGCCCAGCGGGAGGGGAATTCCAAAGACGATGTACTAAATTTAATACAAAATTAAATTTAATGACTAAAAAACATACCATTAAGAATGGCGAAATTTCTGGGATATTCGATGAAAGTGTGTAGACGATTGATTTCTTCAAATTGTCGAAAATGAGCCGGCCTTCCTCCACGCCGAACACAATTGACTGAAAAATAAAATGAATTATTAAATTGGTTAAAATGAAAATATTAATACAGCAAAATTGTCGTCCAAAAGTATCATATCGGCCGCCTGCTTGGACACATCCGATCCGGCAATCCCTTTAAAAAATTTTTTTTAAATTAATTTTTATGGCACAAAACTGACCCATAGCAATGCCAATATTTGCCTTTTTCAGCGCCGGCGAATCGTTCACTCCATCGCCGGTGACGGCCACAATTTGTCCTTGCCTCTGGAATCCTTCCACAATCATCAATTTTTGCTGGGGCGAAGTTCGGGCAAAAACAATTTCGTCGTAGTTGATAATGATGTCGAATAGCTGGTCTTCATTCCTGCAAATTATGACTGATATTAATTTAAATTAAAATATAAAACTCACATTTCACGAAGCTGTGTTCCAAGCACAACAATGGCTTTGGCCTCTCTAAATTAAAATGGCGAATTAATTATAATTATGATGTTAATTAAACCCACTTTGGGTCAACTTCATCTTTCGGAATGTCCTTTCGAATGGCAATGTCCTCTGCGGTTTCGCATGAAATGATGCCAACGGCTTTGGCAATGGCTTTGGCTGTCTCTGGATGATCCCCGGTGACCATTACGACCTAAAATTCAATTAAATTGATGAAAAAATATTGGATGGACCTTAATGCCAGCATTTCGGCATTTTTGGACGGCGTCGGGCACTGCAGGGCGTGGTGGATCCAGCATGGAGATTATGCCGACGAGACGAAGTCCTTCCATCGGGAAATTTGGTTCATCGGCGTCGAAGGAAAATGACTGAAAAAATGAATTAATTTGGAAGATAATGGTAAATTACTATACCTTTGGATATTTTTGTGGGTCCAATGGGCAGTCACAAAAGCCGATGACTCTTTCGCCCATACTGGCCAATTTTGAACTGGCCCGATTATATGCCTCCTTCATTTTGTCATCCATCGGTTTTTCCTCGCCATTCACCAAAATTCGATCGCAGCGGTCCAAAATCCTTTCCGGGGCTCCTTTCATCACCAACAAATAGCCAGCATCCGTTGAATGAATTGAAATCTGAACAAAATGATTAAGTACAAAAAATTTAAGCAAGATAGCTAACTTGATATTTATTTGTTGAATTGAAGGGAATTTCGGCGACTTTTTCATGATCATCACGGTATTGCTCGACGCCGCCTTCTCCCTTCAATGACAGTTCAGTGAATTTGAGAAGGGCAATTTCGGAGGCATCCCCGGTGCATTCGCGCTTCAGAATTGGTACAGCGTCCTGAAATGAATTTAATTTGCTATGTATTTCACATTTGAATTTACCTGTTCCGGTTTGAATTCCGCTCGGTTGCAAAGTATTGCAATGCGAAGAAGGGCATCCCAGGTGTCACTTTTGCCTTTCACTTTCCTTCGACTCTTCTTCTTGATCATATTTTCGGCCGTGTTCACCACTTCAATGCTCAAATCATGCCAAGTATGTGAAACGGTCATCCTTGAAAATATTAAATTTGTAATTAATTAATTAATTAAATTAAAATGATGAACCTATTCTGAGTCAATGTGCCAGTTTTGTCCGAGCAAATTGTCGATGTCGACCCCAAAGTTTCAACTGCCTCCAAATTTTTGACCAAACAATTCTTCTTGGCCATTCTTTTCGCGGTCAAAGTCAAGCAAACGGTCACGGTGGCAATCAATCCTTAAATTAACAATTAAAATGCCAAATTGCCCATCCTCTGGCTCACCTTCAGGCACATTTGCCACAATAATACCAATGAGGAAGACGATGGCCTTCAGCCAATGGTGGCCCATGATGAATGCAATGATGAAGAATGTGACGCCCAAAAAGACGGCAACCCTGCAAAAAAAGGACATTTTTTGAATTAGTGATTCTTTATTTACCCAGTGATGATGTGGATGAAATGATCAATTTCGCGTGCAATTGGTGTTTTGCCGGAATCCATCTCGGAAGTCAAATGAGCAATTCGACCAATCGCCTTTAAGTGGGATTATCATTAATTAAATAAACCATTGGTTTTTGACTCACCGTTCGATCGCCGGTGTTCACCACAATCCCCGTTCCAGTTCCCTCGACCGCATTTGTTGAGAAGAATGCCAAATTCCTGGTCTCCGACGGATTGTCATCGCTGCATTCCGGTGCTCGTATTTGCGGATCGGCTTCGCCAGTCAAGGATGAATTGTCAACCTTAAGTCGTTTTATGTATTTTATCTAGTTAAGTGTGTTTCAAACCTTGAGTCCATGGGCCTGGATAATGCGAATGTCAGCGGGAATTCGATCGCCAGCTTTGACCTCAACAATATCGCCAACCACCAGTTCTTTGCTTTCCATCTTAAATTGAAAAAAGAATCAAGTAAATTTGTCAACTAACCTGAGTCTTTTTCCCATCGCGAATGACCAGGGCAAATGCCGGCACCATGCTTTTGAAGGATTCCATAATTTTTGAGCTCTTCCGCTCTTGGAAAAATTGGAAACAGCCAGTCACGATCACCACGAGCATCAGCACCAGGCCCAGATAGAGCTGTAATTAAATTATAAAGTTTTTATCAAATATGCAAAATACTTACATTGTCATTGGACGGACGTTCCAGGGTCAAACGGTCGACGGTGTATGCCAGGTAGCAGAGGAATGCGCCAATCCAAAGCAAAAGAGCGAAACCACCAAACAAATTCTGGCAAAATTTGACCCATACTGGTGTTGTGCGTGGTGGCGACAATGCATTCGGGCCATCTCGGTCAAAAACTTCGCTGGCCGCTGCAGTTGTTAATCCCTGAACAATCAAACATTATATTAGACTAGACTATAATCTTTTAAACATACATTCTCTATGTCCGTCCCATATCGGGCACATAATTCTTCCAGTGGAATGCGATGTTCGTCCTTAATTAAAATGAATGTAATTTATTTTGTTATAAATTAATAATTTCCTACCATTATCAGCTCCTTCTTCAAGTCGTCCAAGTTCGCTTTTTTCACTTGTTTCTTCTTCGACATTTTCGAACAGAGGAATGTAGTTTTATGCTAGGTCTGCGTTTATTTATTTTTTTGATAATGAGATCAGATCTTAAAATTTATTGATCATACATAAGATGATAAAATCAGGTATTGTTTATTTTTGAATGGGTGGTGCTTTGTTTAAGTTTTATGGATGATTGATTGTGTAATGAAATGATTAATGATAATGAATCAATGAAGTGGAATGTAGCTTTTTATATGATGATTGATGATATGAGAATGATGATGAAGTGATGAGAATGATGTGATATAATTAATGAGACGATTGAAAAGATCAAATTATAGTGTTGTGGAGTGTGCTCATCAGAAAAATTATGGACTGAAATTGAAATGATGAAACGGAAATCTGGGGTCGTCTCCAACTTGAAGAAAAAAAATGAATGATGAAATAAAAATCGATAAAAAGTGACGCTTCCGATACAGTAGTATATGGAAGATGTACAGTATCTATTATTGATTGGTTGGTCCAGTGTCTAGTCTAACCTCTAACATTAACATACAAACAAAGAATACAGCGGAGAAGTGAAAAAAACTAGACTATGAAAATCACAGAAATCATTAAATTATAAATTTAGGCTACCTTTTCTCGTCTTTGGGATTCCCCGACCTTGAAAACCCTTAAAACATATTTATATGTGAAAAATCACAAAAATTAATTTTTCTTTGTCAAAAAATAGGGGTTACGAACTGCATAATTAACACATTTTTTGTTGTTTTTAGAATAAACCATTTTTATAAAATGGCTCAACCAGCAAAACGTGTTGCTGTGAGTTCGGTAAATTGGGCTAAACTTGCCGAGAAATTGACACCGGAACAACAAAATGAATTGGACCGTCTGAAGCAACAAAATTCCACCTATCATACTGAGTAATATTTAGAAATTGTTTAATTTTTAATCAAACATTTAATTAAGAGTTCTCCAATATGAGGCCGATCCACCAAAAGTTGATTGGGCTGCATTGAAGAAACAAATGCCTGAACAATCCGCAACCTTGGACGCACTTCAAAAACAATGGGAGCAAATGAAAATTCCATATGGAACTGTGCCGGACACTTTGAACAAGGAAATCGACAAATGGATCCAATACAATGTTTCTTTTAATTATAATCATTTAAATTATCAAATTTAATTTAGCAAGCTCGTGTTAAATTTCAAGAGCAAAGAACCAAGGATGGACTGGAAAATGTGAAGAAAATTGAAGCCAAATGGGCTAAAGCACCGCCGGTTGAACAAATGTAAGCGATAAGGTTTTAAATTAAAAACTAAAACAAAATAATCTTTCTGACTTAGAGATAAAAATTTGAGCAAAATATTTAATTCGATCTTTCAAAACAATTAGGGGTTCTAATGGAGATTGGGCACCACAAGGGAAAGGATGGGATGATGATTGATGATGATGATGAAGAAGAAAGTGAAGAGGAAGATGAAGCTGAGGATGATCTTCATCACCATCCTCATTCCCTAGTCGGGCCCAATCTCCTTTAGTACCCAATTTGATTTAAATTTGTATGTTTACTTATTCCATTTATTTAGGTACAAACATTTCCACGGAGTTCATTTCTTCCCGCACGAGTTTGGCTATGGTGAAAAGCTTGGCTATGCCGACTGGCGAGTCTACCATGATGACGGCGAATGGCGCTATAGTCAGTTTGTTTATTTTATGAAATAATTATCAATCCAACAATTCAGTTGATCTCACTGACAAGGCCATGAATGCGGATGAGGTGTCAATGTGGCGTCGACGGTTCCACGACTATTACAATTACCCAAAAACTGGGAATGCTGGCCGATGGCATGGTTGGGGCGTGGGCGATGGCTCCTCGCAGCTGAAACCGCCAAAACATTGGCCTGAACCGCTGACGGAATTGGGCCGACAATATGTGAAAAAATTGAAGGAGGAAAAGCGGCAACATGAGCTGGAACATGGCAAGCCAAGTCTGCTGGAACAGTTGCAAAGCCATCATCACTGATGAATGAATGATGATGAAGAAGAATGGGAAGAAGAAGAGAATAGATGAAAATAAATTTAGGAGGAAAAGTTGATTAATTGATTTTGACTTTAAATGTTATAGAGAATAAATTTTTGTGTATCTTTTTGAAGATTGAACATTTTATTTTGTTATTTTCAATCAAATATTTTATTATATTCACCAAAATCAATTTATAATTAAATTTCAAGCATAAATATGGCGATCAATTCGATTTTATGGACGACTGGAAATGCATTGAAATTGTTTGGCCGTTCTGCTGGATTTGGGTGAGTCTATTGAATTTATTTTTTAATTTAATTTATTTCGTTAAGCTCAATCCGTTTGGCTCATTCCGAAAAAACGCCGGTGCAAAAATTTGGATGGCAATATTTGCAACGTCAAGAGGCACTTGGCCGCCCGTTGTCCCCGCATTTGAACATCTACAAACCTCAACTGACTTGGCTAATTTCGGGCGGTCATCGTATTGCTGGTTGCGTCATGTCCGGAAGTAAGTATTTTTTAATACAAATTTAATAAATAAAATCTTAATTTCAGCTTTGTTTGTTGGCGTTCTACTCTTCGGTTATGGCCCATACGACTTTTCGGACTTCATTGAGCGGGTCAAAAGCTGGCAATTACCTCGGCCAATTCTCATGTCCGCCAAATTCATTGTTGCCTGGACGATTGTTTTTCACACACTCAACGGCATCCGATTCATGGTTTGTTTATTTTTTAAATAATCAAGGATTTAATAACCTTCTCATTTTAGTTCTTCGACATTGCCAAGGGAATGGAACTTCGGCAGATTTATCGCTCTGGCTACGCCGTATTGGCTTTGACCACCTTGCTTGCCGTGATGATCGTCTACACAGCGGAGAAGAATAGGAAAAATGAGCAGAATGAAGCCCCAAAGAGTGAATGAATGCCGAAAATATTTGGAAGAACACATAAAACCATTCAATTTATTTCTTTTTTTTTTGATGATTTTTCTCTTTTATTGTCGTATAAATTGGACCAAATAGGAATAAAAATTTTTTGCATTTTATTAATCTAATTTTTTCATCATTTTTGGGGGTAATGAAGTGGGTCGGAAGAGTAAATCCTTGAGTTGGTGGATGAATGCAAAAATGGAAAGGCAAAAAAGGGCAATGGCCAACAAAAGTCGAGGAATTGCCAACCAATCAATTTCCGATTCGACTTGTTCTGGTAAAGGAATTTCAGGGGATTTTTGGGTAGTTTTAAAATTCATTTTGAATTTTACTATTCTTGGGGGTGCCATCCCCTTCGGAGAGTATTCGTTGGATTGTCCTTTCACCGGCAATATTCTCATCCATTATTCCTTTTGATGAGTCCAATGAATCATCATTTCCTCCGCATTGTTCCCTGGGCCAAACCAATAGGCCAATTGTGAACAATGCACCGATGAAGGGATAAATAATGGCAAATTGTCTGGCATTAATGGTTAAATTGAGGGAATTTTCCTCCAGCCAATTTTGCTTACATTCCCTTTTTACGTGCCGAACTCAGACAGAAAACCAAACAAATTGACCATAAAGCGGTCAAAATTATTGTTCCTATGCCAATGCCGAAAATGCGACCGATCATTGTTTTGATTTATGGAATATTTTGATTTGTTCCCAAAATTTTGGACGAATAAATTTGGTGGTTGCCATGGTTTCGGTTAGCGAGAGTGGGGTGGATTTTGGACTATTTCTTTTTATTCAGCAATAAATTGGATATTCGATAAAAACAACAATTAATATATGGTGAAAGGAGGATATTTTTGGTGATTTGGATTGGTCATTGGATTTGGGTATCATGAAACATAATCATAAAACGAAATAATATTAATATTTGGTTTAATCAAAGAAAAAAATGCATGATTTGATGATGGATTGAGGATGAAGTGAAATGGGGGACAACAGGCAGGGGATGGCAAAAAGCATAATATATAAAATAAATTAGCCAATCGAAATGTGATAATTCCTTCAATAATAATTCAATTAAATTTGTCATCAGTCGATTCCATTGCCAGAAATTGTTGTTTTGCCTCGTCGACGCTGATCTTCCTCACCTTAATTTTTAATTATTTTTTAAATTTTGGTTTTGGTTTTAATTTAACCTTGTTCAAATAATAAATGCACAGTTGCGGGATGACGAACACCAGAATCCAGCGCATTTGGTCGATTCGAGAGAATTGCTTCAGCTCATCACCCAATCGGCCGTCGATTGTGCGAATCCAATGATGGTTGATCCATCCGTAGACAATCTCGATCAGCGACTCGATGGCAGCCGGAGTAAGCATTTCCACTGAATTGATAGGAATATATTTTAAATTATTTTTAATTTTTATTTCGGTACTAGTAGTTTTTTCCTCTAAAAGGGAATGAGGATGATGATGAAGAAGAAAGAAAATGATGATGATGAGGAAGAAAATGATGAGGATGAAGATGAGGAAGCAGATGATAATGAAGAAGAAAATGAAGAAGATCATCCTCACAGTTTCGTCTTCTTAATATCATCCCCATCCTTCCCCTCATAGGGGACAAACTCCATTAACATTAGTATCTTATTTTCCCATAAATTAAAATTTCTTTACGAAAATTTAAAGGACCTTAAAATTATCAAATTTAATTTAATTTAAATAAACTTACGGCAGGCTTTTGGTAGACTGAAATTGAATGGCACAGCATCGTCGTCATCCTCTTCATCATTGTCCCTTGTCTTCTTCTTCTTGTCCAGCACTCGCATTTTGACCAATTTTTCCCCATTGCAAATGGCATTCAGGCAAACCACGGTCAGATGATCCCGAGCTGCAATACTTGACATCAGCCGCATTCGATATTGGCAAGTCACATCTGAATTGAGAAAAAATTAATGGATTAATTTATTTTCAAATATTTTATTTTTAAATGTTTTATAATTTTAGATACTATTGCAGTTAAGAGCTGGATTGGATAAAAGGACGAGGATAAAGAAGAAGATGATGATGATGAAGAGATGAAGCTGATGATGATATTCGTCATCATCTTCCCCATCATACTCATCAATAACATTTTCGTCTTCTTCTTCTTCTTCATCATCCTTTTCCCTTCCATCCTGCTGTAAATTGCAATTGTATCTAATTTTATTTTGGATTGTAATTTTATTAAATTCCCCAATATGGGAAAATGACCATTATCATCATGGCTGGATGCGGCCCTAGAACAACAACCGTCGCCATCACCCTGTTGGTCGGAAGAGTCCGCCGGGTGGTGTAAAACGGAAGAGGAGTTCGGCCGGGGTGGCCATTTTAGTTGTCTTTGATCCGCGGCCTCCTCCTCCTCTATAGTGGAAGAAGGCGCTGGATCGAAAATATGATAGGATGGATGAGGAGGCGGTGGTGGTGATTTGGAAGTGGAGGCGACTCCGTCGTCCACAACAACAAAATTATCTTCATTACCCCATGCGTCATCCGCCGTCCAATTGTGGCGCCTTTTGTTGTTCTTATTTGTTGAGGTGGTCGTCGTCGTCTTCGTTGTTGTGCCGGATGATGATGAGGAGGAAGTGGTTGATGAATTGGAAGAAATTTGCGCCTCTTGCTGATGTCCATAACCTGAATTTTTGTAAGGAAAAATTATTGATTTTTAATTGAAGAAATTTTTGGCCTAATTGGGAAGAATGGCGGATTTGGGTGAATGAACAAAAGTTCGAACCCGACCAAGAGTTAATGATTTTTTTAGGAGGAAAATAAGGAGAAAAATTTTTTAATGTGGTGAAAAGCCAAAAATGGATGATAAATATAATTTTTATCAGATTTTAGTTTCATTAATATTTTGAAAAAGTCGGAATTACCCAGAAAGAGTGAATTATTCACCAATCTCCAAAATTTGCTAATTTAATTATAAAAATTGCAAACCATGTCCATTCTGCAGTGGAATTTCCTTGCTGCGCATGAGATTATTTGCCTGTTCCTGTTGACGGGTTGCGGCCTCGCAAAGCACAATCAATGGATTGATGCCAGCAAATCGAATCGCGTCCAACTCCTTCTTGCTCATTGGCCTCGGCAATTTGTCGGTGTCCTCTTCCTCCATTTCCTGAACAAATTTGAATAAATTAATATTATTTAACAGTCAATAGTCGATCAAAATTGGTTTAGTGTTCTCGGTGAGTTATTTTAAATAGTGATAAGTTAGCTTACTTTCTCTGCATTTGATGAAGTTGTAGGGCCATTGGTGGTCTTATTAGTGGAGGAGTTGTTGTTTTGCTGCACGGTGATTGGGTATTCGGCCCAATAGTGGCCGGCAATGCCAACATTGAAATTGTGGTTTCGGCTCGGAGTGAAGTTTTTACCCATGTTGTTTTGGTTGACATTTGCGGTCGGTTTCTTCATTGCCAATGGTTTCATGGCCTGCAAAGGCTGAAGCTTTTGATGATTCGACATTTTCGTTGCTTTCTTCGTTGGTGCATTGGCCGGTGATGATGAAGTTGCTGACTCCGATTGGGATGACGATGTTGTATTGTTGTTGTTTTCATTGGGGCGAATTTTGGGCGGTCGACCACGTTTCTTCCTTAAAAAAAATTGAATTAATAATTTATTATCCTTTAATCATTTTTAGTATAAAACCGAAAACCGCAAATTGATTATTATTCTGTTTAATGTAATTTTCTATTTATTAGTAGTCAATCTTATTCTTTTTAAGAGAGAGATTTCCTTCCGCTTTCTTAATTCTTAGTCCATTTTTGAAGAGTCTACAATAATCTCTAAAGTTATTGGACAATTAATTATTGCCTATTCCTATTCCCGGTTGGGAGCTAGGTAAGCTCAAAATGCTCAATTTAATCGAAAAATTCATCCTTAACAGTTTTAAATGATTTAATTGAAATAGCAAACCTGTTGGTGTCGTCCGTAATGATCTTCTTCTTCCTCCCGCGCTTCTTTTGGACTTTAATCACCGGATTTGCTTCCATCGTTGTTCCTCGAACAGTTAGCCCATTCTTCGCTTCAATTTGTGCATTGCGCGTAGCGGAAGCAGCCGCTTTGTTGGCGATGTCGAGTGGAGATATTTTCTGCAAATTATAAAAATTATTAAATTGGTTAAATAAGTTAAATTTAATTTTAGGCTTTTGATTTAATTTATAATCTTAAGGTCGGATAGTTCTTATTAAATTTTGTTTTTTTATTCAATTTCGGATGGCTTTTATTAAATTTTAATTAGAATAAAAACCTTAATGAAATGTCGAGTTAAGTATTTTGGAGTGGAGCCGGAAACAACGCCAAATTCTTCTTCATCCTCATCCTCATCATCTTCTTCCGTCTCATCCTCAATATCCACAACCATTTGTTGTTGTTGCTGTTCATTCGGCATTTCTTCATCCTCGTCGTCGTCGCTGCCGCCATTCTCATTCCGAGGTGGTAACAACAATTTTGCTGACGAAATCGACATTTTCCTTGTTTCGTCGTTAGCCACAAAATTTTCCATTAATTTTTGTTGAATAAGATTGTTTATTGTTGTTGTTTTGATATTTAAGAATTCAGTAGGCAGTAAATCTAAAAAGTAGGAATTTAATATAGAAATTGTGGTCTATAAATTATTTTCCATAAATTTCTTTCTCGAATTTTTGAATGTGATGATTGTGAACATGAATTAGCATGTATTTTATCATATTTTAATGTCTGAATTATTCGGTCCTCCGTTGACATTTTCTTGGTAAAGTCGGCATTGCTTTATTCAGACGGTAAATATGATAAAATATATACCAGATTCATGCCCAAGTTCAACATCTCTGAAATCCCAGAAAGCCATTTTTGAAAAAATTTTTTGTGATTTTTAAAATTAGTAATAAATAATATTAAAATGTGATAATCAACATTAAATAATATTATAAATTGAATGTTTTAAACTTTATCAAAAAATTTTACAGGCACGAGATCATCAAAAAATGTTATTGCGAGAAAAAATTAGAATGTCTCATCCGCATCGCCATCATTTACAACAATTGTCTCATCCGATTCCGTGGTACTTTCATCATCAATTTGATTTTCTTTTTCCGCTTCTTCTTCCTGCCTTTTCCTCTCTTCTTCCCGCGCTTTTTGCTGTTGCTGTTCCAATGGAGTGAACAATTCAAGCCAATCGATTGTTTCGTTCATTTCCCTAAAATTAATTTTGTATAAAATTATTTGAATATTTCACAAAACCTCCAATGCAAAGAATTGTCGAAAGAGTCCGATTCGGCCTGAAAACGATTCATTGTTTCCGGATCGGGCAGAGTATAACGATCAGCCGTAATTCCCAAAGCTTTGAAAACTGGCTCTGAAAAACAAATAAAATTAAATTCATTTAATGTTTAAAAAATGACTTACCAACATTACTGAAAAGATATTCACAAATTTCTCGGGGAAAAGCAAAAGCAGGCGAAATGTAATTTGGACAGTCAATTTTGTCGAAACATCGTTGCACATAATAAAAAGTGGAAAAGTGGACGACCCAATACACATTGTTGTTGCGATGTTCACGGCCTCGATTCATGCAAAAACGGGAAAAGTTTATCTGAAAGTTTTAAAAATTTTAGTTATTATTTTGAAAATTTTAGACCCTAAATTAGAGACCTTAAGTTTTTTTTTTTAACGGAGGACCTTATATTTTTTAAAAAGATGTTACTTATTAATTTATGCTTAAATTAATATGCAAGAAAAACCTGATATTGAAGCTGATAATATCTGCTCATCGTTGTCATCGGTGCCACCTGCCCATCATCAGCATCAGCAGAATTGTTGTTGTTCTCGAAAGTGAGGACCCTTGTGCAAATTAGCCGCCAAAGTCGAATCTCAGCTGCCGAATTGAATTTTTTGAAAACACTGTTCAGCATATATGCATCCAATTGAGGGAATGGTGAAGCATCTGTCCCGCCGTGCAGCTCCACTGTGCTGATGAAGCAATCGTCCGAGGATTTTAGTGTGCTAAAAAGTAATTTTAGTCTAATTTATCGGCTCAAATATTTAAATTATATAAAACAAACTTTTGTTGGATTGGCAATTTCAGCTGACCATTTTGGTCCACAGTGATTTGTTGTTTTTCCCGCAAGATTGATGCCAATGGAGGGAGCAGTGCCTTCCTTGCTTCGTCCTCGCCAACCAATTGCTTTTTGCACAATTCCAAAGCCGATTTGAGTGATCGCATTGATGCTATGTTGGCCAAATTAATGATTGGAAATTTGTGGTAGTCATATGGGATGACCAAAGAGTCAATGAAGATTTGGGCATTTTTCGGCAGTTGAATACCGAGATCTAAATTTATTGTTTTTCCAAGTTTACAAAACATTTAACTTAACTTACTTTCATAGAAATTGCAATAGTCCGCCAGCTTGAATTGTTCTGCCTTTCCAAATTTGCTGGATTGAAAGATGCGAAAATTTCGATTCCTGGAGTAAACGCTCAAATCACAAAAATAGGCCAATTTGTTGCCATCATTTTCGGTTTTGACAAGGCAACAATTCTCTTTGAGCAATTTGCTAAATTTCAAATCAAATTTTGTATTAAATAAAAACAATTTTAAACCTGCAAATGAACATGACGATCGGTTTAATTGACAAATTGTCGGGGAAGAGCATTTCTGTTGTCTGCTCCGTTGCTGATTGAATGTGCACAATAACATGTGCGCTGAACTTTGTTTTGCTTGATGAATCCAGGATCAAAAAGTTCTTCAGCGGATCCACTGGCATTCCGAGCAATTCTTCCAGCGCATTCGAAGCAATTCGGCAAAATGTTTGGACCAGTGCAATGCCATCCACATCCGCATTGGATTGACGATGAAATTCCAAATCGAAGTACATTCGGCAAGGGAATGATTCCAGCACCAGTTCATAAAAATGTTTCAATTCTGCTGGACATTCCCTGTACCAGAGATAAAAGTCACTAAAAATAAATGTTATGCAAAGTAATTTATGATAATGATTACCGAATATTGGCAGCCACAAATTTTCGGCATCCTTTTTTGAACTTTTCATCCTCAAATGCAAACACCCGATAATTGGGCGAATTTTTCTTCTGAATTTTTTCGATGCAATCTTTTTGCCTCCAATCAATTGTAAATTTTGAGGAAAGCAAACCAATAACACTCATTTTTTTAAAGCTGGAAAAAAGTATAAAACAATTAAATTTTAAGTTGGGCATTAAATGTGATGTGTAAAAAAAATTTAGCAGTGGGACGGAAATGCCAAAACAAAATTGGAAAATAGACATCAAGACATTTTTTTGAAAAAAAAAACATCTACCTACACCTACCTATTTTTTTGAAATTTTGGGATTTCGTCAATTTCACAAGGATTATTAAACCAAAAAACTCCCGGATTCAATCTTTTAAACTAACTTTTAGGCAGAACACTTATTATATTAAATACTGATTCAAATTTAGAGAAAAATTCTATTAAAAATGGGAAATGATCCATCAAAGAGGACGGGACCTGGAAACAAAAATTCAGCAGCCGAAAGAATCCAAAATGTTCTCAAGTCTGCTGGCACTTCTCAAGGTCCATCACAAGCTGTCATTAATCGGATATTGGAGCAGGCCAGAAAAAGCAAGACATTGAAATTGAAGAACACTGGAATGAAAAATTTTCCAGCCAGCATTGAAGAGGTTTGAAGATTAAAAAAGTCAAAATAAAACAAAAATTTATTTCCAGCTCTCTTCCGAACTACGCACAATGGATATTTCTTGTAACAAACTTCGATTTTTGCCCGACACCATTGGCCAATTCACAATGCTACGTCAAATTTATGCTGGCGAAAACAAATTGACCAGTTTACCCGATGAATTGGGATGTTTAAAACGACTTGAAGTGCTCGATGTGGCTGGAAACCAACTCGAAATGGTATCATCAAAATTTAATGCCTAATACAAATTTGAAATTAAGATTCCGGACACTTTGGTGGGGTGTAATGCGCTGGCCACGGTGAATTTGGCCAACAACAAATTGACAAAATTCCCCGTCGTTTTGACTCAATTGCTGAGGTTGGAAATTGTGGATTTGGCCGGCAATTCCATTCAAACACTTCCCGATGAAGTTTATAACTCATAAAAATTTATAATTTTATAATTTGTAGATCTCTACTCTGCGTGCAACCGAACTGAATTTGCAAAAGAATCAATTGACGGCGTTGAACCCTTCAAATTTGATGAAATGCGAACGGCTGAAAACGTTGAGGCTAGACGAAAATTGCTTATCGAAGGAGGCATTCAGCCAGGTTTTGTTAATTTAACCAAACATAATCAATAATTTGTGCGTTTTTTCAGGAACTACTTGAACACTCACAACTCTCATTGATAACATACGAGGGAAATTTGTTCCAGGAGAAAGACTTCCAAGCCTTGCCTGGCTATGACAAATATGAAGAGCGCTTTACGGCTACCAAACGACGACTTTTTTGAAATTCCTCTTTTATTGTCCCAATTATCCCGAACACTTTTCATTCCCATTCATTTTGTATTTTCATTTCTCATCTATCATTTCCGATTTAATAAATTTTTAATAAAATTTAATTTCGATGTATTTATTTTTATTATTACGATTAATTAAAAAAAATAGTGTTGTAAAAATGTAAATACAAGTTGATGTGAAATGTGTGGTGAAAAATGAATAATTAAAATGGGGGAACACAAAAAATTGGGTCAGAAAAAGGCATCATCGTTTTTGTCGAAAAATATTTCGAATTATAATTTTTATTTATCCTTTCCTTTCATTCCTATTATTAGTCATATTATTTCATAATTTCCTTTCCTATTTTAGTCTCATTTTAGCATATCCATGTGCACATGTCCACGTGCACTTTTCCCTTCCTTCTTTTGAACCTCCCTTTCTTCCTAATCAATCCACGTGCTAATCCATTAGCATGTCCCTTCCTTCCCTTCTATTGTTCCCTTCTTTCCTTATGTCCACATGCTTATTCTCGCATTCCATTCTCGCGCGGCGCCCTATATAAAGCCGCCTTGATCCCTCTGGCAGGAGTCCCATTCATTCCCAATTCCCAATTATTCCTTTGACCCAACTTTCCATTCATCCAATATTTATTCTACATGTATTTTAATTAAAAATAAATAAATATATTTTATTTCTTTTCCAAACATTTCCCAACACAAGGTCTTAGGATTTCACTGGGGAAATCCTCTGACATTTTGGTGCAACGGCCAACTACCGGATTTGGGCCATCTCAACAACAAAATTTGAGGGTTTTCGAGTAAAACCAAAACAACATTTTTTCAACAATTTCAACATTTGAATTTTGGGGGTTTTCAGAGGAAAACCAAACGCAACATTTTCAACCAATTCTTCAACAACAAAATTTTGGGCGGCCTTTTTAAATTTTGGCCAGAATTTCAACAACAATTCAACAAACAACTTTTCAATAACAAAAATTTGAGCAGAAAGTGTGACTGAGGCAGGCGGTCATCATTTTGCTGTACCATAAAGCTTTAAGACTTAATCTTATTGGCTTGTTTGCCTAACATTCATTGGGTTTATATTCATCCTTTGGCCTGATTGCCTAAACAACATTTATTGGATTGTGTTCCATTCAATTTTTGTGGCTTGTGTGCCTAAACATTCATCGGATCGAGTTCCATCCGTTGTGGCCTGTGTGCCTAATAATTTAGTGAATTGAGTTCCCTAAACATCGTTTTGGCCTTTGTGCTAAATCATCCTTTGAAAAAGCTAAATTATAGTATTTAGCCAACAGTACTAATCGACATTTGGCCTGTGAGAGAATCAATTGTGATATTTTGCTCAGCAGATTATATCAAAGTGCTCTTCAATTAATTTTAAATTCATTTTGCCTGAGTGCATATTCATTTTGCTTATCAAATATTATTAAAAACGCATAGACAGTTTTTAATAGAAAGTTCTTTTTCATTTTTTCTGGTGCTGGCAGAGTCCTACCGGAATTTGATTGTATTCAGTTATTCTTCAGTGTGATTTAAACATTATATAAAAATGTCAGGACCAATTAGAACTTCTATTGGTCTCACCCGTACACGATTGGTAAATTATATAGCACAAGCGAATAATCTTCTAAGTGAACAAGGACAACCAAACGAACAGTCGGTTAAGGAAATTCTTTTAAAGATAAATAATGCGATTAAAACATTGGATGGAAAAATTTGTGATTGGTCAGAATTAATGATTATTGCAGATGCTGTCAATCGAGTTAGAGAAGAGCAGGAATTTACAAATTATCTGAACAATCATGGAAATGTTATCGAGCTTATAGACCAGGGGAGAGTAATTGTTGATAATCTTGAGAATTGGTTGCAGCAAAACTGTCAAACAATAGCTATGCAAGTTAATGATACCCCAAAACAGAGGGTTCAATTACCAAAACTTATACTACCTCAATTTGATGGTCAATTTCAAAACTGGAGACAATTTTGGAGTATATTTGAAGCATCAATTGACTCAGATAAAACAATACCTGATGTACAAAAGTTAGCATACTTGTTTTCTTGCTTGAAAAGTGATGCCGAAAAAGAGCTAAAAGGCTATACAGTCACAGCTGAAAATTACAAAATTGTTAAGGACCACCTTCTCAAGAGATTTGGTGACATGGAAACATTGAAATCGAAATTATATATGGAATTAGGAGAAATTCATTATAAGAGTCCAAAAACAATTGATGTTAGAAAAATGAATAGCGAATGTAAGCGAATTTTGAATCAATTGGAACAAGCAGGTGAAAATGTGAATGTAACAGTAATTCAAGAAATAATTATGGAAAAATTCCCAAGATGGTTATTATTAGAAATAATACAGGAAAAAAGAACCATTGCGGAATTTAACACAACGAAATTGATGGAATTAGCTGACAAAATTTTGAAGCAAAGAGAAATGGTTTGGCAAATGACAAAAGAAAATGACTCAAGCAGAATTGATGAATAATATGGAAAAAATATCTTCTCGGGGCGGAATGTCGAAAAATATTTCGAATTATAATTTTTATTTATCCTTTCCTTTCATTCCTATTATTAGTCATATTATTTCATAATTTCCTTTCCTATTTTAGTCTCATTTTAGCATATCCATGTGCACATGTCCACGTGCACTTTTCCCTTCCTTCTTTTGAACCTCCCTTTCTTCCTAATCAATCCACGTGCTAATCCATTAGCATGTCCCTTCCTTCCCTTCTATTGTTCCCTTCTTTCCTTATGTCCACATGCTTATTCTCGCATTCCATTCTCGCGCGGCGCCCTATATAAAGCCGCCTTGATCCCTCTGGCAGGAGTCCCATTCATTCCCAATTCCCAATTATTCCTTTGACCCAACTTTCCATTCATCCAATATTTATTCTACATGTATTTTAATTAAAAATAAATAAATATATTTTATTTCTTTTCCAAACATTTCCCAACACAAGGTCTTAGGATTTCACTGGGGAAATCCTCTGACAGTTTTTTGGTGGGTGGGCAGAGGATGAGTCAAACACACATAGAACACGTTTAATCCAAATGAGAGGAGGCATTGGTGATGGTTGCTTTGGTGCCACAAAATAATATCATTCCATTGAATTGCTCAAATTGGTCCGAGAATCTGAATGAATTGGAAAAATATTATTAATGATGAATGCGAAATTTTCGATATTAAGATTGTTAGCTCTTAAGAAAAAACAACAAATTTTCAAAAAAACGGTTTTATTTATTTTTTAAAAAATTCTCTAATTTTATTATTAATCTTCGTAAGGCCTAACTCCTAACCTTGAACTAAAATTTAAAAATTTTATGGAAAATATTGAAAAGTAACGACCACTAAGTTTTTATGGCGCAGTTGGTTATGCGCTGAATTTTTGCCCAATTTGAGTCAAGTTCAATTCCGGTCCGAGTAGGGAAAATATTTTTGAATATTTTTAATATTTAAATTAATCGAGAAAATGTTAAAATTTCCTAACCTGACTGATCTTCATGCGCGCATAATAGATGAAACGGGCCAAGAAGGTCAATGTGCTAATTGCGACAATCAACAATCCAACATATTTGAGTATGCTCCCTTCGGAATGGAATATGCCAATCTGAAAAAATTAAATTAGAATAAATAATTTTATAAAAATAATACAGTTAGTCCAATGAAAATCAGCAGAAAAAGGATTGTCAAACCGAAGAACATTGTGGCACGGGAACGAGCAAATTTTGAACCGACCGAAGAACTGGAAAAAAATTGAATGAGAATTTATTTTATAAGAGCAATTAAATAATAATTTAAAATTGAACCTCTTCTTGCAATGTGGACAATTGGCAACGGAATTGGCCAAGGCGTTTGACATGAAGATTTCGCTGCAATGCGCACATTGGACTCGGCATGTGCCCGGTGGTGCGCGAACTTTAAAAAACGATAAATTAATTTTTGATGATTATTTCCTATTTCGTATTTAATGGTTTTTCGTTATTAATTTCAATTGAATTTTTATAATTGATGATTTATTGGTTAAACCTGCAGTTCCGACCGGCGATGTGGCGGCCAGTGTGATCACTCGACGACATTGTGGACGTGGGCAGGCAATTCGAGTTGAACTGGCCTTGCAAACGAGCTAAAAATTATTCAATATTAAAAGTAATTTGGTCACAAAAATTTGACTAACCAAACAATTGCAAGGGCAACGAACATATTTCTTCCCGGGTGGAGCCGCTCGAATTGGGGTCACCTGGATTTTCGTGATAAATTTACTAATTTAAAATTAATGGAAGCAAACTTCATGGCATTGCTGGCACCGGACAACATGTTGACTAGTCTTCCCATGCAACGAAATTTCGGCTTCGCAGACACGACAAATCACAATTGGACCTGAAGTTTTTTTGCATTATAAAATTTTCTTAAATCCTAAAATTACCTTTGTTTATCAGGGGACTGTCCTCCGTGTCCATCTCATCATTCTGGGGATCACCGCCGCCTCGACTGGTCGCCCGCGTTTGGTGGTGGTGTTCTTTGCTGACCGAAAAGTCCCCTGCTGGAGTTTGATAAGAGGAAGAGAGGGGAGATTGGAAGTCACCATCGGTCTTTAAAAATGAAATATTTATTTTAGGAATTTTTTTATTTAATTTTCGTCCGGTTAAATTTCTCAAAAAGCCGATACTCGGACGATGAGCTTTTCTATTATTAATTTTGGCATGTTTTATCATTCCTAAGTGCCGATAAATTTTAAACTATTCAAAAAACCTCGGTATGGCTGTGGTCCATCACCGGCATTTCACCAAATGGTCGAGCCTCTTCTCGGCTTGAATGCTCGCTGTATGCTGCTGCATTGTTGGTGGTGGTCGTCGGTGGTGTGGATTTGAGCAGCGGAATTCGCTCGTTGTTACCGCTGCGATAGGACATTCGGGTCGGTCGTTAAATTAGTTGGGCAATTTTATTATTAATTATAGCCACTTTTATGAATAATTTTCTGTAAAAATCAATTTTTAATTTATTGGTTAAAATAAGTGTTTTTTTTTCCAATTTTCTATTAAAATTGCATTGCAGGGCAGGATTAGTTTAATCATCCATTAATTTAATCTGTCTATCCACTAATCACCATTTCTTCTCTTTTCTTCCATCAACCTTCACATAGTAGAGTAGTACACCAAATATCAATCGAAAATATTTACACTTTTATTAGCACGGAATTTTTATTTATTTATTCTTTTTTTCCCAATCTTTTGCTTAGCAATTCTAATTATTTTGCCATTGATTGAAAAGAAATTGAATAAAATAAAAAAATTGTTTCTTAAATACAATTAAAGAAGTAAATGTTTACAAAAAACAAATCTTTTATCAGAAAATAAATCAATGAAAAAATAAATTAAAATAAATAAATTTGAAGATCAATAAATTGGTGATTTTCCGGCTCGAATTTGCTCCACAATTTTGAGGGTTTCGCCGCTTTGTTGGACGGATTGCACCAAATTTTCGAGCAAATTTTGTCGTGTTGAAAGACACCGACGCACTTGAGCCATTTGTGAGGCCGAAATGATATTCTCTCCAGCTCTGGCCGATCTTGCCTGGATTGAGTGCCGCAATTTGTCATTGTCTCGGCGCAAAGTGTCAAAAATGAATGTGATTTGCTCCTGAAAATTTGGATATTGCTGATTTAATAATTCGTATCCCTTTTTTACCTTCAATTTTGCATGTCCATTCAGCAGCACATTCATACTCTCCATTCGACTTTGCAATTGTTCTTCTTTCTCGTCCACAATTTGGCCGCGTCGCTGGTTCTGAGTTTGGGTGGCCAAAACAATCAATAATCTAAATGAGAAAATAAATTAAATGATGATAATAATTTATTCACCTATTGGAAAGTTGCTTTTGTGTTTGTGCAATTTTGGTATATCTCCCTCGGGTTGCCAAAATGTCATTTTGAACTTGGCCCAGTCTGGTCACATAATTATCTGAAAAATTAAAAGAATTATTCATCAAATTAATTTGAATTAATTTATAAAAAATTTTAAAAAATTTATTAAAATATATTCTACTTATTTATTGTCTATTTTATGTAATCAAAAATCAAACCAACCAATTCCGGTATGGAACGAAGCAATAACCGAATTTTGTGCCTTCTTTCTCTGCAACAGCTGCTGGAAGCCTTGGATTGGATATGGGATGAGTCGTTGTGGATCCGGATTTTTGCGGATTGCTTGGGCCCAAATATCCTCAAATCCGGGGGGTGGTCGACGTAAATATTGCTCCAATTCGGCCGGGGACACCTCAATGCGGGGCACAATTTTTTCGCAGCAAAGTTGTTGTTTCAGCTCATTTCCCCGTTGCACCAATTCATTGTAGAGGTCAGCGGCTGGCAAAAGACCGCGACCACCAGCGCCGTATTCTTTGGCAGTTATGACAATCTTAAAAATATTTAATAATTTCTTAAATATTTTTTAAAATTTTTACCTCGGTTAGTTGTTCATTTTGGGGAACGATGGATTTGATTTCGACGGAAATTGTTGTCGATTTTGGCGGTTGCTGTTGTTGGGTTTGGCCGAGCATAAGAGGGGCTGCTGGTTGTTGTTTGTTAATCCGCAAAATGTTCACCAATGCATCCGAGACCTGCAAAAATCAATTTGAATTGTAAAATGATTGAAAATGAAAACCTTGATTTTCTGTGCATCCGTTTCAAAATTGGCCATTGGGCTTTTAAGGACCAACGAAACTAATCCATCCACATTTTTGTGCTTGCTCAGCCGATTGTAGCCGACACCCCGGAGACGATAGAACAGTTTGTGGTCGGCGAATTTGCAAGGCTCCATTCCGGGTCGAAAATAGCCGAGTCCAGTGCCCACTGCGGCCAACAATTGATTCAAACGGGCAACAACCTCATCGCGGTCATCACCCCAAAGTTCAGGTCCAGAAACGGCGGCAGTAAGAACAGTGGCATTCTTTAAAAAGATGAATATTAAAATAGACTCTAATTTTGATTATTCTGGAGGAAAATATTCTTAACAAATTTTTACTTCCAATTTTTGATAGTTTAAATCGATAAAATATTGTTAAAAACCTGAAGAATATCCTGAATAGATTGTTGGCCAGTTTGTTGTTGCTGGTTTTGTGCGCCAATTGTTGTTTGCATTTGTTGAGGCTGACCAAACTGAGAAATTTGTTGCTGAGGCTGGGCAGGTGCAGTGCCAAAAAAAGACATTTTTCTGAATGGATTATTTAAAATAATATTGAATATAAATAATTTCCAATAATTAGATGATTTAAAACATTAAATTACACAATACAAAAATATTTAATAAAGCTTTTTATTAATGGCAAAAATTCGACACAAATGAGTATGATCAACAATAACAGATTCGAAGAGTGTAATTTAATTAAAATTGAAAAAATTGAATTTTATTCTGTTGTCGATTTTCATTTCAATCATTTTCTTCTTATTGTAATTGGTCCAAGTACCTGGAAAAATTGCTTATTATTGAATGCATTATTTAATTAATCACCTCATTCAGTGCCCTGTCCGGCTGCCCCAGCTGTTTCGCCACCACCCTCTCCACTCTTCTTCTTCGTCCCACTGACAATGTCGTCAATTCGCAATAACATCACCGACTTAAAAATAAATTAAAATTATAAAATTTAATTTTACCGTTTCAATTGCTGTCTTTATTGCCTGCAGCCGCACAGCGATCGGATCCCAAATACCAAGTTCCATCATATTGGCCAATTCCCCACTGTGTCCGTTAATTCCCCAGGTCCAATTCTGTTCCGGATCTTGAGCATGTTTCGCGCGTAAAGCCGTCAACTGTCGGATGGTTGAACCGCCGCAATTTTGGATCAGCGTTCGGGGAATAATTTCCAGTGCATTTGCCACTGCTTTGTACGGACCACTTCGGACGCCTTGAATTGATTTGCTCTTCTCGGTCAGTGCCTAAGTATTATATTATTATTTTATTTTTTAAAATTATTTTTATTAGTAAATAATTAAGACTAAAAGCTTACATGAGAAAGTGCCATCTCGATCGCGCCAGCGCCCGGCACCACTCGTGGATTCATGAGAACATTGCGGACGCAGTTGACGGCATCTTGAATATTGCGATCCACTTCATTGATGATGTCCTTGCTTGGACCACGCAAAACCACAGTGACGGCCGTTGTTTTATCCGAAGTGACATAAGTGAAGTATTCGTCGCCAATTTTGCTGATTTCGAACAAATTTGCTTGAGTGCCAACATCCGATTCGTGCAGGTCCACGGTGTCATTGACGATACGGGCACCAGTGACACTAAATTATTAAAATTAATTAAAAATATTACAAAATAAACATTTACCGAGCCAATCGATTATTGTCCGTCTTCTTCAAACGTCGAAGTGCTGTGATGCCGGCTCGGACCAAATAGTGCTGGGCCAAATCAGAAATGCCCTTTTCAGTGAAAATCAGAGTGGGCTTAAGACGAATGATGTCTTCACATTGACGTCGGATTGCTTCCTCTTCCTAATAAATATAGGATTAATTAATTTAATTAGGCATATTGAAAATTCTGACAAACCTGTTCAAGAACTTTGCTGAAATCGCTCTCGCGCATAATCTCAAGTGCAGTCTGACTTTCGCCCTTCTTGTACTCCAATGAACAGTCCAACAAAATGACGCGGGGATTTTCGATTCGTCTGCTCATCTTTGGATGAACCACATCCTAAAAATGTTAAATTTTAATTTTCTCAATTATTTTAAAAGTCATACCTTGTTCAAAACTACTCCCTTGATCACTTTGCTGTCTTCAATGGCACCGCCGGGAATTTTCTCAATGCGACAATAGCGTTTAATGTCAATTTCACGATAGTCCGCACTGGTGATTGTGATGGTCCGAACAGCTTGAAGGGCAATGCCCAGTGCCATGTCCATGTATTTTGCGAGCATCTTCGTTCCCAGCGATGATTTCACAATGGCCGACAATTCTTGATCATTATTCACATCGATTGATTTGCTGGTTTTAAATTCATTTATTTATTCATAAAGATGAATAAAACCTGAATTTCTCTTCGGTCCATTGGATCATATCCTCAAGCGCCATTCGATAAGACTTAAAATATATTTCAGTTTAAGTAAATTTTATTAATAAATTGATACTTGGATTATGACTGTCGGATGGATGCCTTGTTCCAGAAATTGTTCAGTTTGGGCCAAAAATTCACCAGCCAATATGATCACCGACGTCGTTCCATCCCCCGTCTCCTCGTCTTGAGTACGCGCAATTTCAATCATTGTCTTTGCAGCCGGATGCTTCACAGTTATTTCACGCAAAATTGCATTGCCATCATTGGTAAGCACAATCCCACCCATTGGATCCATCAGCATTTTGAGCATAGCGCGAGGGCCCAAACTTGTTCGAATGACATCCGCAACCATCTTTAATGATATAAAATATATTAGGAGTACAAATTTTAATGAAACCTTCGCTGCATTAATGTTTTGCAATTGAACTTTCGGTCCCTGTTCTCGTTCAGCGGTTTTACTCAGTATGATTAATGGTGTTCCTCCTCCACCAACTCGCATCATTTTGATTCTATTTTTTAAGATCTAAAAAATATCGGATTATTTTTTCTGAAATATTCCAATTTGTATTTCCAATTTTCAACTAACAAAAACAAAAATACACATTCACAAAAAAAAATTATTTTTATTTCTTTGTCTTGCCCGTTGTCTCTAAACTCTAACCAAAAATCGATCGATAATTGAACGCGCACCCCGTCTGCGATGTGTGGCGCACGCGGCAAAAACATGGAACGCCAAGGAAAGAGAAAAAGTTTAAAAAAATTTTTGAGAGAAAATTAAAAATAAGAAAAATAACCTATAGATTAAACTAAAAACAATGCAAATTTATGTTCAAATTGTAGATAAAAATATAGTTTATAATTTTATGTTGGAAAATATTAAAATCAATGGAAATACATATGGAAAAATATCAAAGAATATTAAAAGACGATGAGGTATTTCAATATTATCAAATTGAGGCTCATTCTCCTTATTTTCATCATCGATTTCTTCTGAAATTTCATGCCGAATCCAATCAGCACCAGCACCAACGTCCAAATTAATGCCGCTGTCGTGGAGTGAGTTGAGCATGCATTGATGTTGGACAATTTTCAGCAGCTTTTTCTCATTTGTTTTCTGATTTTGATATCGAAGCAACTAAAAAAAGGGGGATTTTGATTTATAAAATGAAATTTTACCAATTTATTAAATTGTGCATGAATGTGTTCGATTGCCTGCTCATTTACAAGAGCCCACCACAAATGTTCCTGCAAAAATTCGCTAGCATGATACAGCCAGTGCATTTTTGGTGTCCATTTTCGCAGTTTTTCCGGGGTGAATTTGCCTTTTTTGTTTTCGAAATTTGTTGCCAAGGCCTGAAATAAAAATAAATAGTCGAAATTATTAAGAAAAAAATTAACAGAAAAATCTTGATGAAGGAATTTTGCTTCGGTGGCCACTCTTATCAAATCTTGTAGAGTTCCTTTGTAGATTTTTGCACGGCAATTATTGTGGAGTTCTCTTATTGAGTGCCAAAGATTTTCCCATTTTTTTTGTGCCTCTAAATTCGATATTGTGGACAGCAATTTTTCCTCCAAATCTCGTTTGAGCAATTTTTTGATGCCCTCTCCTGAATTTATTTAAATTAATTGCGCAGAAAATTATTTATAAACCTGTGAATTGTTGCTTTCTACTGTCTTCTTTTGCATTTGCTGCTTTGAATATTTTGTTCAATTCGTCCTTTGAGTCGGATAATTCTTTCAGCACATCCAACGCACGATTTGCCAAACCATGTGCAATATGAAAGCTGGGAACAATTATGTGACTTGGCTCAATTGGAAGGATGGGCCGCGCATTAAAGGATGTTGGGTGCGCCGGGTCGTTCACATCCTTTTCGATTGTTTCCAATGTTCGTTTGGCGCCAATTTTTCCCAAATCATCCTTATTTATTATTTGAGAATTAAAAATTTAATAAAAATTTAAAAATCATCTCAATTTTCCAAAAATTATGTTTTTTCGACATAGGTTATTGACCCAGAACTATGTTTAAAAAAATCCAAAACTGACATGCTATACACCATTCGACGCGTCTCGTCGAGTTCTATCCATTTTTGTATAATTTAATTGGTGCTAGTATTCATTCAAAAAAAATATTCTCTTTTTTTCCAAAAAAATCTAATTTTTTGACTTAAATAACTGTCCAAAAATTTCCTCAGGTTAAAAATCCCAATATTTTTTGTCTTGTTTTAATAAATTATTATTAATTCTTTAATTTAAAACCTTTGCTTCTGCTGCTCCCATCAGCTTTTGCCATCAAATTTCGTTGTTGTTGACTTGTGCTAGTTGAACCATTTTTTTTGTGCCTTTCTTTTCTCTCTTGCATCTTCTATTTGTTTCATCTTAGCAGATTTTTTCAATTGTTTTGTTGTATTAATTTTATCAACTTTTTGTTGAATTTCCGCTGCTCTTTTTCGAGTAACTGGCATTTTTATTTCTAAACTTCAATGATGAAGAACTTTCTTAAAAGATGAAATTTTTAAAAAATTTCTAGCCTATCTTGTAGCCTGGAAAATTCTGCACAAAATTGTCAGAGGAATTTTCAATCTAATTTTAGGGAGCTGAGCTAGACTTGATTTTGTAAAAATGGATCGAAATTTTGGATAAAAAAAAGCAAAATAGTGTGGCATTGTGTGACAGACATTAAAAGAAAAATTAGAGATGAATTATGAGTTTTTGCCGCGTGCGCCACACATCGCAGACGGGGTGAACGCGATCTTTTATTTATTTTTTTTCATGTATGAAAAACCGTAAATTAAAATTAATACACTATTTTCAGTTTTCTCTAACTTTCTGATTAAAACTGAAAAAGCGAAGCGAAAAGGATAGGAGAGGAAAATATTTTTGCAGAATTTTGCATATTTTTCATGTTTTTCAGCTAATCTCAAGCTTAACAAATTTTAAAGTTCTTAAAAAAAGCGGTTGCAAGCAATAGGAACCGAAATAAAAATTGTCGAAATTCACTTTTATTCCATTTTCACTCCTATTTTGGCTTAAATAAATCTTATTTTCTGATTTAGAAGTGAAAAAATATTTGATAAATTGTTATATTAAAATGGCAGAACATATTAAACAAGCAGAATCACCGATCAATGAATTGAAGATGAATTTTTCCTGCCAAATTTGTAGTGAGGTTTGTAAAAATAGAGTAAATTTTTCACAATTTTAAATTTTCAGCAATATACAAAGAATCAACGGTTTCCAATAACACTGAATTGCGGCCATACATTCTGCGTCAATTGCATCAAGCGCCTTTGCCAAAATCGACGAACAATTCAATGCGGGAATTGCAGGAAAAACACCTATTCTGATTATCGAAAACTGGGAAAGAACATTGTCCTAATCGGTTTTTTTTATTATTAATTTTACAAATATTATTAAATTTAATTTTAGAACTTTTGGAGTTTAATGATCTTATTGGAAATGATGAGAACAATGAATCAGTTTTGGGCAGGCTCGAAGAGGAAGAACAACAGCAATGGGAGGGCACAAATCAATTCATCGGGCGTTCGGAATTTGAAGAATTTTATACGAATGTATGCATTTATAATATTTATTTTTAAAATCCAAAATTCTTCAGTTGAATGATACGGAGATATTGGTTGCCGAAATGCCCTATTCGAACAAAAAATCTCGCATGAAGAGGCAGATTAACAAGGCTCGCGATGATATCAAAAATGTTGAAAATCAGCTGAACAATGCAGGCGATGCTTATCGACTTGTTATGAATGAGGTTTTTTTTTATCATAAAATTAAAATTCATGATAAATTTAATAGGTCCGAGCACTTGGGGATGAGGTGAATTATGAAATTGGCCAATTACAAATTGGCATCAACAATGAACCATATGGCCGAATTTCTCCGGATATTTTAATTCATCGTCCTCCGTATGCAATTTTAAAATCATAATAATTGATAATTCAATATTTTTTAGATCAGATGACAGCGAAGAAGAGGATGGCACTTCCTACCAACGTCCAACAACTTCACATTTTCGCAGGAACAGGCGCCGCCATAACATCCGTTGCGGACCAGTCCAATTTGAATTCCATTGCACAAATTGGCGAGAAGAAATGCAAAGGGCCTTGGAAAATTCTCCGCCGGATAATGGTGATTGGGGAGGATCGTCCGATGGTTGGGGCAGCGATAGAGAGGAGGAACGAATGGAGACGGCGATGATGGATGTGCAGCCAGCAGAGGAAAATCAAATTCATGAGGAGGAGCCACCACCGGCGGAAATGTATTATTTTTATTTATTATAAACATAAAAATATTTTAAAAATATATTGGTGGTGGTTTTGATGGTCTTTTTACCGTCAAAATAAGGAACGTTTTAGCTAATTAGAATTAGGTGCCACCAAAGGCGTAGCCAGAATTTTTTTCGGGGGGGGGGGGCTAACAGGGGAAAAATTTTTTTGGGTACAAAAAATTAGAAATTGCGAGCGCCGATAGGCGCGAGCGAAATTTTTACTAATTTTTAGACCTAAAAACCGAAAATTTTGAAAAAATTGTATGAATTTAGACTAAAATTGACATTTGCGAGCGCCGATAGGCGCGAGCGCGAAATTTTTTTGATATTTAGTATAATCTTTAAAGAAAAATTGCCAATTTTTTCCCTTTCTTTGGATTTCGGGGGGGGGGGGGGCTTCAGCCTCCCCTAGCCCCCCCCCCTGGCTACGCCCTTGGGTGCCACATAACTTTACTAAATAAACAACATAATGAACAGTCTCATTTAATTATTTATTAGGCAGCAAATTCCAATCACTCAGGAAGAAACTCTTCAACAAGAACCTGATGAAGATGATGATTGCTGGGGAGGATCGTCGGATGGCTGGGGTAGCAATAAAGAAGAAGAGGATGAGCAGCCAGAGGAATATCAAATTCGTGTGGAAGAACCGAAGTATTTTTTTTTTCAATTATTTAAATCCGATTAATTCATTAGGCAAGGTTATTTTTAATGAGTCAAAATAAGGTAAACCAAAGAGCAAAGACCGAACCAGATTATAAATATCAAAAATAAATACATTAAAATTCAATATTTTAACATAATAATCACAACTTTTTTTAATTTTTAGTGAGCAAATTCCAACCACTGAAACTGAAGAATCGCAAAATGTTCCTCAACCGGATGATGAAGAAAATGATGATTGGGAACGACAATCGTCCAATGGTTGGGGCAGCGTTGAAGTTGAGCAGCCAAAGGAAAATCCTATTCTTCGGGAAGTCATGCCGCCGGTGGAAGTGTACGTGGATCGAACAAAACCGCCAAAACCATGGGTTCTCAAATGATGATGATGATGAGGAAATAAAAGAAATTGAAAACATTTTTCTCTAATTTAATTTTATTGTATTAACAATTCATTGATTTTGACATTTGATTTGATTGTAAATCGCCAACTAGAATTACATTTGATTTGATTTTACATATTTCCGATTACATATTTTACATTTCATTCATTTCCGATTTTTGTTGATGATAAAAGTAAAAAATCCAAATTTTATTCACTGATCACACCAATTTAATATTTTGAGAAATATTTTTGATAATATTACAAATTAATCAATAAATTTTAATGAATAGTTATGAACAACGAACAGCTGCAGGATTGGCTCTATGAATTGCATGAACTTTTCGGCAACGGTGGCGAGCAGAATCAACAGGTTTGTATAGTTAATTTGGTTGGAAAAATTCAATGTAATTGTTGTTCATTGAATTGGACATAATTTTGAGTGAATAAATTTTAAAAATTGAAAATTTGGGTCTGAGAATTTAGAATAATTTGGTAGAAATTATCTAATCAAAAGCCTTTAAATTAATTACATTAGTAAATTTAATACCCAAATTAATAGCAATTATTAATTAATTTCCTTTATAAATAATTTATTGATTTTTATTAATTCAGGCGAACAACAATTGTAATTCGCATCCATCAACCAGCTCGCCGGAAGAGAGGCAACCAATTCTTCAACGGCTGGCACCGCAAACAAATCTTCTCATCAATTATTTTCTCTGCAATTTTGATGATTCTCGACTCAGCGAACCACTGATCACCCAATTGCTTTCACTTTATTATAAATTTGGTATTTATTTTTAATCTTAAATAAATTCAATTTCATTATTTCCAAGGCATTGCCCGATGTTTTGTCCTTCAATTTGTGCCCACATTTATTCACTCATATTTGAAGGTATAATTTAATTAATAAAGGCCAAAAATATTAAAATTTAAGGCTTTGGCTAAACATTGGCCGGCATCGTCCAAGATGTTGGAAATGTTTTTCCTGGCAATTTACAATGAAGAAATATTGGCCGCTGGACCAGGAACGCCATCAATGGCCAAAAAGGTTGAAATTTTTTTATTAAAAAAAATGTTATTTGGATTATCTAATTAATTTTTTAAGGCCGATGATGTCCGCTTGCCAACACTTCGACTCGCAAAATTGGCCAATTTGTCTACCAATGAGCTTGGAACACCATTGCCCACAAGGAGTAGACCATCGGAAACGGTATAAATTTTTCCTTTACAAAAATGTGATAAAATATTTTTAGATCAATTTGACAGTGACCAATGCTTTTGGTGGATCCCAAATGAAATTGGCAAGCACAACGACGACCACCACTGCGCCCACCACAATTTCTTCTTCATCAATCCCTGCTGGTGGAAGCGGTGGTTCTGGCTCGGGTGCTGGAATATTTGGGACCGGCCAAAAGGTGAGAAATATTTATTTTCTAATGCAAATTTTATTCCATTAAATTTTAGACATTCCGCACATCTGTCCGCATCGGGCCATACCCGGCTATTGAGCGAATTGTTGCCGAAAATCGCTTCCTTATTCTCACACGAATCATTCGGACCGTAAGTTTTAATTTTTTTGATTATAAATCGTAGTTTGTCTTTGCAGGTCAATCAATTGCTACCGGAAATGGCGCCCGATGTTGTCTGCCGTGCCCTTTGCCATTCTCTGCTCTACATTTGCCGGAGTGGTTTCTCCTTTCAAGAGAGCGATTTTCGACAGCGGGTTTTGCGAGAAATGGCCTCCTGCGAAGTTTTTGCTGATTTCGGCAGGTTTAAATTGCACCATTTTTTCCTCTCACAATTTTGAATTCAGAAAATCACGAATTCGCGGCATTCCTTCCAATTTCCTCATTGAATGCATCAATGGGCTCACTTTTTCCCTTCTGAATGGCCAGCCGGACATTGCTCTTCGTGCGCTTGATGCAATCCATCAAAGGGCTGAATACGAGATGATGGCCGACGTACTTTTGGTCAGTTTATAATTTTAATTTTATGGATAATTTCAAAAATAATCAAAAAAATATGAACATTTTCATTTAATTTTTTAAAAACATTTTATTCTGATAAATTATGATAAATGTCCTTTTTATTATAATTGTGTTTTTATAATTGTAATTGTGTTTTCGATTGTAATTGTAAATATGTTTTCGATTGTAATTGTAAATGTGTTTTCGATTGTAATTTTAAATGTGTTTTCGATTGTAATTGTGTTTTCGATTGTAATTGTAATTGTGTTTTCGATTGTAATTGTAAATGTGTTTTCGATTGTAATTGTAAATGTGTTTTCGATTGTAATTTTAAATGTGTTTTCGATTGTAATTGTAAATGTGTTTTCGATTGTAATTTTAAATGTGTTTTCGATTGTAATTGTAATTGTGTTTTCGATTGTAATTGTAAATGTGTTTTCGATTGTAATTGTAAATATGTTTTCGATTGTAATTGTAAATGTGTTTTCGATTGTAAATGTGTTTTCGATTGTAATTGTAAATGTGTTTTGGTTGGATTACAATTGTAAATGTGTTTTCGATTGTAATTGTAAATATGTTTTGGCTGGATTGCAATTGTAAATGTGTTTTTGATAGATTGTAATTGTAGATGTGTTTTTGATAGATTGTAATTAAATAATTAATGATTGCAATTGAAATAATAATTAAATTATTTAAAAAAAACTAATAGAGAATCAATCTAATTTTTTGAGAGATTTTTCTAAGTTTTTTAATTACATTTTTTACACCTATTTCAGGAAACAAATGCACTTCGTCACGCTTTGTCCAAATCGGAAATAATTCAAACAATTTTGGAGGGACAAAAGGCTCATCAACAACAGCAATGGCAGCCGGAGAAGGTGAATGACGCGGAAAGGATGAAGGAAAAAGAAAGGCAGAAAAAGATGTCAGCGGAAAGCAATGGCAAAAACAATGCACAAATGGCCACGAATTCAACGAACAATGCTTCAGTGAAGACGATGACAGCAGCAAAAGCGCCCAATATTCAAACACAAAAAGCATCTTAATGTCCTCTCATGATTCCATTTTGTAACATTTCCCAAACCCGTGCGATAATCTCTTTTATAATTCTTTGTTGTGATTCAATTAATAATTTTATATTAGCTCAAATTTGAATAAAATATATTTTAGAATATTTTCAATTAATTGAATGAGAAGAAAATTATTGATAGAAATTGAATAGACAATTTTTTTAAAAATAAATTTTAAAATATTTTTAATTAATTGAATGGGAAGAAATTATTGATAGAAATTGAATAGACAATTTTTTTTAAAAATAAATTTTAGAATATTTTAGTTAATTGCATGGGATTGGGAAGAAATTATTGAGAGAAATTGAATAGACAATTTTTAGTTGAATTCTATCCGATTTGAATAATTGGGGATTATATTGACTGAGGCAGAGTAGTACTGTATCCCATAAATAGGGAAAATATTTCTTTGAAATTGCCCCCAGCAATTATTGATATAAGGGCGGCAGAAGATGGTTAATTGGCTTTCTTCATGTTGTAATTTTTCCGAATCCGGCCACTCCGCATGCCGCAAACGTGGCTAAAATCTGAATACAAAAAGGGTAGTCAATTTATGGCCCAATTCAAATTATTAATATTTTAAATTAATAACATTTCCATCTAAAATTATATTGTATCTTTCATTCGACAAGGCATCGAATGAACTTAAAATTTTCCCATATACATATGCCCCGAAGCAAACCATAACGATGGCGGCAATGACGGCAACCCAGAATGAATAGCCTACGGTACCGTCGCCCTCGTAGCCAACTGTGTTAGAATGTGTGAATGAATTCAATTTAAAAGTGGATTTGGGTGATTGATCTAATCAAACTAATCTAATATCCCATTCTAAATTAATCTCCCTCCCTCTTATTCATTTGGCATCTTTAATTTCTCATTAATTTAAACAATTATCTTCATTGAACGAAAATGTTTGTCATTTCTGGAAAATGCCAAACCAACCAATGTGACGGCTATCCTCCGCCGCATAAACTGAGACGGAAACGATAAGCAAAATGGCGGCCAAACCGCACATGAAAGCCAATGGGAAATGTAAACCGGGAAGGCAAATGCCCAAAAAGGACAACGCAGCCCAAACCAGGATAATCTATAACAGTGGAAGATATGGATTTTCGGATTGCCATTGGGGAAAAAGAGGGCCATTTTCTTGAAGTCAAGGAAACGGAATCTGATTAGATTTATCTCTAAAATTTTGGCTAAGGGCTAAGCTCCCAAATTGGGTTCACCGGGATCTAGGTTCAACCTAGATGTGTCTATAGATTTGAGGAGAAGAAAAAGATGAACGAACAATTTCGACGATGAATGCCAAAATCATCAGAACAATGACAGTTCGCAACCAGCCGGGTTGATACTGAAATGTTGAAAATATTACGGATGAAATGAAAAGGGGTGTTCGATGTTTGGATTGGAACAAATTTGTTAACAAAAAATTGGATTATAGTAATCCTCTCAAATGAACTCACATCCCACCAATCACCGCATCCTCCGCCACAATCGCGTGTGACCAGCCCAATATTGCCACGCCATCCCGGTGTGAAAAGTGCCACAGCTGTCAGCACAGTGCCCAAAACCACTAAAATCAGAAGCAGCGGCCGTACAAACACAATTGTTACCATTTTGGTTTTTCAAATCAAAAAAATGGAATAACTTTAGAGGGAATATTAAATTGAACAAGGAATGTATGAAATTAAGCGGAAGGCTATATAGGTTTTTCTCGAAAAAAGCCATTAGAGGACATTTATGACCTTCAAATGACATATCGCCTTCCCGAATTGGTCGGTTCATTGTCAAATTATGGACAATAAAACGATCCAGATACTCAATCAGCTGTATGAACCGTCCTTTTTCAATAATTGGGGTCAAGGGAAAAAGTAAAGTGAAAGAATTCCTTAGGAACAGAGTATTTTCGGTATTAAAACAAAAAAAATGTGATGGTATGTCGATTTTTGAGCCTCACAATGGCATCATCATTCCTTTAAGGGAAATTGTTTTGGCCCAACAATATTGTTTGTTATTTTTAAGCATTTTTTGGGAGCACAATAAAGAATTGGTGGTTTTTTGGTGTCCATGACTACCGTAAAAATATGGCCCACCATCAGCTTCAAGGAATTTTGGGGTATGGCATGTGGCCGAATTGAGTGCTGTTTTGTTACGTTTTTGCCCCTAAATTCCATCTTTTTCTTGGTTCACCGAATTTCTGCCCTTTGGCTACTATTTCATTCCAACCGACTTTTTAAAAGTGCTAAATGAATTGAATTCTTTGAGATAATGGAGTAAAAAAATAAAAATAAAATGATAAGCTTGTGATTTTAATTTATATTTATTCATTTTGGACATTTTAAAATGAAAAAAGCTGTCAATTTTTATTTGAAAAAGTCTGAATCCGAATCACTTTCGTTGCCTTTCTTTTGTTGAATGCCGGTGGGAAAAGTGGCACCAAATGATGCCGACATTGTTGATGCTGGAGGCTGTGAAGATGAAGATGGCGATGGATTCTTTTGCTAAAACGAAAACAATTAGAATACATAAAGATATAATTGGTGTTCCATTAGATGAAAGCGATTTATTGCCGAATATGATGGAGTTAAAAATTGGCCCAGAAATTATGACAAAAATATGGCCATGTATTGAATTTCATATTAATTTTGCCTAGGCGTGATTAAAGCCTCAAATGTCTGCTCCTTTAAAATCAAAAGTATCATATTTTTTCTATTAGAAGCTCTCTCTATTAGAAGCCGCCCTCAACTTTAAGGTACTTTACCCCTTGACAAGATGAATTTGTGGACAAATTTATTGTATTTCTTATTAGTGCCATTGGGCCTCTATAAAAAACGCTATATATTCAGAAATGTTGACAAATAAGAGAGATAGATCCCAAACTTTGCCGATTTTTGGGGCTCCGTAAATTAATAGCCCCGAGGTTTCTAATAGGAAAAAATACGGTATATAAATTTTCCATCCCTTTTTCGTTCCTTCAGGCAATTAAATGATTTCCATCACTATTAATAAATGGCAATTACCAAATTCGTCGGTGCCAATTCATTCATTGGCAATTTTGTTGGTCCTCTGTCTGCTTCCTCATCAGATGAAGAAGAGGAGGAGGAAAGATCGAATCGACGAGGATTTTTCAACACCTTTTTTATGATAAATAATAAATGTTAAATTTTGTTAAATGCCTGAAGCATTCGCTGAAAATTGGCGCTCTCCTCGCCTTGATTTTGGCCAATACCTCCTCCTTCATTAGCACTAGGAACAATTGTATTTTCCACTAATATGATTGATTAACAATTAAGAATAAATTAATTTAAATGTTGCCACCTTTCTCTGCCTTCGATTGCTCATCATTTTTCGCATTTTCTTCCACCAATTTTAGCTCATCCACATTTTCCAATCCCATATGCTTTTCCATCTCAATTTCTTGCGAACTTTTGCCAAAAACCAACGGGCGAACATGTGGCTTATCATCAACAAAAGGCGCTGAAACTTTTACAAAAATGAGACTAATTTTAATGCTATCAATTTGGTCTAAAACCTGCTGTTGGCAATGATGCCCCCATTGGATGGGATTTATTTGCTCCTCCCAAAGACTCTTGTTGGAATGGCTCTTCTTCATTCATTTGTTTGGCCCAAACATTTGGATGGGATTGGGAAGGATTAGAGGTAGAATCATGCCGGATATGGGAGGAATATGTCGGAAATGAAGATTGATGAATGGACCTAGAGCGGATGGGGGAATTAGGGACTAATTTCCATCTATTTTAATTCCGAAAATTTAATTAAATTCCTCCTATTCTTTCTAATAAGATTAATTCTGCTTGAATTAATTCCATCTGTTCTAATCAGAAAGGAAATAAGGAAGATGACAAATTTAAGAGAAAATTATCAACAATTCATATTTTATAGATAATTCTAAAAAATTTGGCCAAAACGTGCCTATAGGAATATAAATGGAATTCACCACCTTTTCTGCTGCAAATTCTCTTCAAATTGTACCGTAGTTTGCCTTTTCCCTATGGGTGCCTGAGGCAATTGCCATTCCATTCTTTCCATTGGATTATGTGAATCTTTTACATTTTCGCCGCCATCATTACCCAATTTTCTGCGTTCTGTCATCAATTCACGAATCTGAAGGACAAATGGATAAATTCATTAAAATCCTTCAAATTCCGTTCAATTACCCGTTTCTCCACATGAAATTCCATATTGAGAAGATGGGCTCGGATTTGAGCCAAAGTTGGCGGCGACGATTCCTGTGAAAGTGGCCCAACTATTCCGAAAAAATATTCATCGAAACTTTTGATACCCTCAAATTTGCCCGAAAAATTCCACTATAAGTTTTTGGGCGATGGAATTCATTGGAAAGAGGGCGAAGACGATAATTTTGGAAATATTCAACCGTTGGTTGGCTGAACCCAAATTGTCGAAGTTGAATCAAATTTTGGCGAATTCCAGCCAATTGGTCGTTCATTGAGGGCAAATCCGAGTTGAGGAGTAGGCCACTTTGGAAGGAAAATTAAATATTTAATTGGTCCAAAAATATTTGAGGAATCGAGACTAAACTAATTGTCGGGAATTCGTCCATCCAATGGGCGCATCCGCTCAAATCCAGTGCCATCAGCTTCATCAAAAATTCCAACGCTTTCTTTCCTTCCAGACGGCCTTCCAACTTCCCAAAAATGCATGGCTGTTTCCAGTCGAGCCAACAATGAAGGCAGTCGACGAAGCTGAATCAGCAGAAAATTATGCCAGAAGGGAAAAATGAATTTTTCCGTGACCTGTTCCGCCGCCTCTTCCTCATCAAAATCAGTTGGAATGGACAAATTTGGCCGACGACTTTCAGCCGATGCAAATCGCCTTCGAAATTCAATCGCCTCATTTTCAGCTTCCATGGCGCCAGCCGCCTCTTTCCTTCCACCTCTTTTCGGCATTGCAGAACGCTAAAATGGCATCCAATTCATTTTCCTTTAGGCTAATATTTTGGATTTGTTAACCTAATTTTAAAATTGTTCCTTAAAATTAAATCTAAATAAACATCAATCAAAAGTTGTAAATTGCCCTTAAATCCTCCTCTTTTTTACGTTTTTCGAAGCTCCTCCACTGGTGCTAATTCGCCGTTGCCTTCGCCTCATTCCCTTAGTTTCAGTTTCAGCGGTTTCTGGCATTTCCAACAATGGCCTCGGCTGCTGATGATAATTCCCCCTTTTCGATGCATTTTGTTGTGAATTTTTTGGTTTCATCGATGATTTCATTCTTTTTTGAAAATTTTTAGCAAATATTGCTCTCTTCTATGACCAATTATGCGATTTTAGCAGAGGATATTATCTTCAAAATTTGTCTTATATTTCTATCTTTCCGTTGCCATGACAACAAAAATCTCAAAACTTCTTTTTGAGGATCAGTGGAACTCTTTTCCTTAGATCAATTCCAACAAATTTTAGATTAGCTTTATTTTCTTAACAAATTTGTTTCCAACTTGAATTAATTCTTATCTCATCAGAGAATAAAGATTAATGATAAAGAATATTCCCTCCAAAAAAAGGAATCCCTGAAAATGACAAAATTATCCCATTTTTATGTCCGTCATTTACACAAATTTTTTTACATGGAAATGGAATGAATGTATTCGAAAGGTTCAGACAGATTTACTAATTAGTTGAAAGAAATGGAGGAAGGAAGAAAATTTGGAGAATGTCCTGAAAAAAGTGACAAAAATAATTAAATTAACTATGGCACACAGGGAAGCCAAATGAGATTCCTCTGCAATGATTTTGACAATGGCCAGAATTTTCGAATTTTCATTGGTCAATTTTCATAAAAATTGACTTCTGGGTCATTTGAAGTGCCAATTGATTAATTATTCCAAAGGCAAAATTAATTCATTTTCATTCAAATTCGAACTTCCCCTTAACAATGTCAATTCATTCGTACTGAGATTGAACACAAATTTTAATTGTTTTTGAATTCTGTGAAAGTGACTTTATCCTCTTTAAATGAAGACAAAAATTTAACACAAGTCAACACAATTTTCTACAACATTAGCCAAAAATGCCTAAATTTGGAGAAAGAGGGGAGGAGGCGACGACACTGGTTTGGGCGAAACTTAATTTCCCGAGAACAAATTTCTGCCACTTTTGTGTTCATTTGTCAGCTGTCTCCATTTTTCATTCTTTTCATCCATTTTGGCATTTTTGGCGCGGGTCGTCGTAAAAATCATCTCGTGGATTCATCCATTTTTGGCCATCTCATCAGAACACAAAATGGGAATGAGCCATTTGTGCCAAAAAATGGGATGTTCCGGGAAGGATGAGAAGCCAAAAGGCGGCGGGGAGTCTTGTGGGAATTCCGTGTCCAATTGCCGGCTTTCTAATTTTCGGCCATCCCATCCCTCATTACATTTTTGAATCCGCCTCCGCTTCGTTTTTTGGTCACCACCATCAAAATTGCATTCAAATGCCAGCGGATGCGGGGGATGTGCTCAACAATTAGGGAATAAATCTGCTAAATCCTTTCATTTTTTTTGTGTTTTCCTTTCTTTGCAAATTGCTTTTTTTTATTATTTTCTTTTTTATCTCATTGGCCCAAATTTCTGGGAATCCTTTTTATTGGCTTCAGAATCTTTAATCTGCGTTTTTTGCCGCCTCACATGTCACCAATTTCCATTTAAAATGGCCGAAGGCAAAAGTCAACACATATCGCCTCTCTCCCAGTTTCATTTTATAATCTTTTGGGATTTGAATCATTTGCCTCGTCCAGAGAATTCATTCCCATTTCATTTAAAATTTCGGACGCAATCCCCCACTTCATCGAATATCCGGCACAAAATCCAATCCCCCTCCACAAGTTTATACTTTCTCCATGGTCATTTTGATTTGGCCATTTCTTTCCAATTCTATAATTTCAGTTCCTTTCAAATACAATTGACATAATTTCGGTACATTTTATCTGCTTCCACTTTCAGTTTCAAATTTTTTGGTCAAAAAGCGTTCGTCGCTTTTCGTTGCCATTTGTGTTTCTTTTCATGCATTCCAAATTTATCGCCATTTTCCCTTCAATATTGAGCACAAATTTGGCACGCTTATCTCCTTCCTCCCACAATTCATTCATTTATTTCCAAAAGCATTCACGAAATAATAGAAACACGCGCGGTACTCCATAGCTCCATACTCAAATATTCAAAAATAATTTACATTTTTCTTTGTTAATTTCTCTGAAATTTCGATGCTTTTTTAAATATTTAAAAAAATATACAAGAAATAATGGCCTAATCAATCCAATTAGGACAAGAGCATTATGAAAAAAGGTTAAGCCCCTAATCTCTTCATTTATTCAAACCATTCATTCAGTGCCATTTTCCAATCATTTTTCGCCTCATCCACAAATTCCTATCCCCATAAATTCGTCATATTCCCTTTTAAAACTAATCGTCAGCAGAATCGGCATTGTCAAAAATTGGCGTAGCCAAAAATAGATTGGATGGAGGAGGAAGGCAAAATGGCAAACATCGCCGGGGATGGCACACATATATAAAGCCAATCTAATGGCCAAATGATGTTCCCAAAATGTTCCATCCTATCCAATTTTCATATATCATTGAAATTTTCATATGATGTTCAAATTCAAAATTATTTATTCTACTGGCCTGATGGACAGAAGAATGAAAGCCAAACATCCACCGGCAAAATCAGATAGGCCAACGGCCATTTCGCATGAAAAATTCATGAAATAATCATTTTGGCCAATTCAATGAATTTTCCTTTGGACGTTTTCGGTCCCAAAAATTGCAAAAATGCAAATTTGTCCATTCCCTCAATCCTTTCGAATGTATATATGAAATTCAATTTTAATTCTCCTCATATTCTACACCTTTTCTGATTTTAGTAATTCCGCCTGTTCTGATTTTAATAATTCCGCCTGTTCTGATTTTGATAATTCCGCCTGTTCTAATTTTAATAATTCCGCCTGTTCTGATTTTAATAATTCCGCCTGTTCTGATTTTGATAATTCCGCCTGTTCTGATTTTAATAATTCCGCCTGTTCTAATTTTAATAATTCCGCCTGTTCTGATTTTAATAATTCCGCCTGTTCTGATTTTGATAATTCCGCCTGTTCTAATTTTAATAATTCCGCCTGTTCTGATTTTGATAATTCCGCCTGTTCTAATTTTAATAATTCCGCCTGTTCTGATTTTGATAATTCCGCCTGTTCTGATTTTAATAATTCCGCCTGTTCTGATTTTGATAATTCCGCCTGTTCTGATTTTAATAATTCCGCCTGTTCTGATTTTAATAATTCCGCCTGTTCTGATTTTGATAATTCCGCCTGTTCTGATTTTGATAATTCCGCCTGTTCTGATTTTAATAATTCCACCTGTTCTGATTTGAATAATTCCGCCTGTTCTGATTTTGATAATTCCGCCTGTTCTGATTTTAATAATTCCGCCTGTTCTGATTTTAATAATTCCGCCTGTTCTGATTTTAATAATTCCGCCTGTTCTGATTTTAATAATTCCGCCTGTTCTGATTTTAATAATTCCGCCTGTTCTGATTTTAATAATTCCGCCTGTTCTGATTTTAATAATTCCGCCTGTTCTGATTTTAATAATTCCGCCTGTTCTGATTTTAATAATTCCGCCTGTTCTGATTTTGATAATTCCGCCTGTTCTAATTTTAATAATTCCGCCTGTTCTGATTTTAATAATTCCGTTCTGATTTTAATAATTCCGCCTGTTCTGATTTTAATAATTCCGCCTGTTCTGATTTTGATAATTCCGCCTGTTCTAATTTTAATAATTCCGCCTGTTTTGATTTTAATAATTCCGCCTGTTCTGATTTTGATAATTCCGCCTGTTCTGATTTTAATAATTCCGCCTGTTCTGATTTTGATAATTCCGCCTGTTCTAATTTTAATAATTCCGCCTGTTCTGATTTTGATAATTCCGCCTGTTCTGATTTTAATAATTCCGCCTGTTCTGATTTTAATAATTCCGCCTGTTCTGATTTTGATAATTCCGCCTGTTCTGATTTTAATAATTCCGCCTGTTCTGATTTTAATAATTCCGCCTGTTCTGATTTTGATAATTCCGCCTGTTCTGATTTTAATAATTCCACCTGTTCTGATTTGAATAATTCCGCCTGTTCTGATTTTGATAATTCCACCTGTTCTGATTTTAATAATTCCGCCTGTTCTGATTTTAATTCCGCCTGTTCTGATTTTAATAATTCCGCCTGTTCTGATTTTAATAATTCCGCCTGTTCTGATTTTGATAATTCCGCCTGTTCTAATTTTAATAATTCCGCCTGTTCTGATTTTAATAATTCCGCCTGATCTGATTTTAATAATTTCGCCTGTTCTTATTTAATTCTTTCAATTTTAATTTAATTGCCCATTGCTCTTCAATTTTTATTACCGTACTTTTTTCCTTCAATAAACTCAAAATCCCCATCAATTTTGTGTGTTTATAAATCCATTTTTGCCCCTGGCAACAACAATGGAAAATGAAGAGGTGGATGAAAGGGGATGGCATCGAAGGGGACACAAAAGTGCCATTGGATGAGGGGGAACGGATTGAAGGGGGCGAGTTTCCAAGTGCCCTAAAATTGTTGGCCAAATGGGCAAAAAATGGCCCCTTCTCCCAGTTGAATTCATCAAAAATTCTGCCCCCATTTTTCCATCCAATTTTTACAGCCGCCCACAAAAAATATTTTACAACCATTTTGGGAGATGGCTGAAAATGCCGATAAAATGAAAAACATTATTAAACATAGTGCCCACTTCACATCCATTCAAATTCCAAACATCCATTTGAATTGAGCGCAAATCAAGCATAAAAATTAGCAATTGGTTAAATTGCCTTTTTTATAGTGTTCGAAAATGGTGCATTATATTCAATTTGGTGAATTGAATTTTGTGAATGATAATTCCCAAGGCCGTCATTTTCACAATTTTTATCCGTCAAAGTTGGCAACTATTCTGACATCATTAAATTTATGCATTTAAAAAAATTATTCATTATTTTTCTTTCCATTTTGTTCAACCCAAAAAATCTCATTAAATTTTACCTTGCCTTGCAGCAATGAACATATTCCAAGACAAATTTGATTGGAATGAATAGCCATCAAAATAATAAAAATTTCCCTAATTTAATTGACGGACTTGTGCATTTTATTGGGCCATAATTTTAGTGGCACTTTAACTCAAAAATGCAGCCAACCAACTGCGGCGATAGGCCCAGACAAAAACAAAATAAAACAATTTAATAAAATAAAAATGTGCTGCTGCCATTCACCGAATATTATTTTTTATTATATTTTTCCATAGGGCCAATTCACTTAATTTAATTCACATCCGACTTTTCTGCTCCAAAATCAACAAAATAAAAACACTTTGAAAATTAAATTTTACAATGCTTCATCAAGAATTCATGCGATGGGATGGATGTGTTGGAAAAATATTGTAAAAATAATTTAATAATAATATTTTGCCCAAAATGCCATTCCACAATTTCTGCTAGCTCTACATACATTATTGTATAATTTTTTTCACCTACAATTTGGCGTATTTACAGTTTTAAAACATAATTGTATTATTCAGAGGCAAACTGGATGAAAAAGGAAGTGATTTTGTTTTTGAGCCAATTAATTTCTCGAATTTCCACTATTCCGACAAACATTCGGGCCAATGAATCATGGAAACCCCTTGGGAAGAGGAAATTAAGTTGAATTGCAATTTCCACGTTCTCTCTTTTTCAAAATTGGCAAACAAATGGCAAAGAAAATTGGCCAGAATGGAACATTACCGGGACCAAATTCACACCCTTTTTTCCTTTATGATGCCAGCAAAAATTCAGCTTTAAAAGCAAAACAAATCTTACCATATATCATCGGTAGATTTGGCCACTAAAAACGTCATCGACCTTGCTAAACCCATAAATATCGCGCGGAGTAGATGGCTACCACCTTTCGTGCCATCCAATATTTCCATTTATCATAATCATATTCACATCCATAAATTGAATCCACCGCCATCCTCGAATATTCATTAAGTTTGGCTGCCCATTTGACCTTTTGTCTCTCTCCAAACATCATTTTTTGCCCTCATATTCGTCCCATCCCAATTGTTTCCGGCGGGGAATCTCCACTCGGCCAACAACATTTCATTCCCTCTTTTTGCCAATTTTGATAATCGTCATCATTTTTCTCCTATTTGTTCATTATTTGCCCTTTGCAATTCCGCAAATTTATTGTTTGGCCCAGGAAAACTTCATCCTTTCTCTTTTCTTTATGGCTTATTATGCAAATTTTTTCCTTTCCCCCATCCACATTGGTGTTCCATAACAACATCTTCCTCAAATCCTCCATTTTTCTAAAAGAAACACATTGAATATTGGTCCAAGGAATCCATTCCATGCCTACCAATTCTACCGAACATTTCGTCATTTTGCCATTGGCATCTTCATTGCCATCTTTTCTTCATCCACCAAATCCATTTATTCCATTTATTGTCCCATTCTTTCCATTCTGGTAAAAATGAATCCTTAGTGCCCTATTTTTTGCACTTTTTCCTGTGGCCAATAATAAGAAATCGCTTGCTTTTTAATGAACTACTAGACGACGGGAAAGACCAAAGGGAAGGGGGAATTAGTAGGATGAATTAATGAAAAGGAGATTGTTGGGACACTTTTAATGTAGAAACAAATTAGCAAATCGGTGCGTCAGCATCTCGCATCAATTCATCAATTCGTCTGACTCCGTAAATTTAATTTTATTACAAGTAAATCCATGAACATTCATTCCACCTCCCGCGCACTTTTGATGGATTATCCTTTGCCCGTGGGTTGCTGATTAATTTAGTATCGAAAATTGTTGGCAAAATTAATCTTTGACAACATTTGGCTTAAAGACGAAAATCCAATCCATCTTTTGGCTCAATTCCTTCCTTCTAGCTTCCATTCATTCTTTTAATTCTCCAATCCAATTCTATTCAATTTTCAGAAATTTCTTCCTTTTTTTTAATTCCAACAAATTTGGATGAATCCTACTACAATTAGAGCTTTTTTGGGCCTTTTTTTAGAACATTACCTATTCATCATTGAGAGATGTTTTTCCCGGAACTAATTTCAATCCCAAATGTTATGCCACCAATCATTCTCCTATTATCTCGTACGATTAAATTCCCTTCCAATTTTGACAAAATTGTTGAATTTTTACACTAAAAAAATAATAAGGAAATAGAAAAAGGGAATAGATTTTGATTTAATGAGAGAGGGCATACGGTAATCCGAAAACAATTATGATTTTTTGTATTTGATTCCGGAAAGTTATAATTCTGATTTCTTTCCGGTTGTTCCGGAAAGTTTTAATTCTGATTTCTTTCCGGTTGTTCCGGAAAGTTTTAATTCTGATTTCTTTCCGGAAAGTTTTAATTCTGATTTCTTTCCGGAAAGTTTTAATTCTGATTTTGTGTTCCGGAAAGTTTTAATTCTGATTTCTTTCCGGTTGTTCCGGAAAGTTTTAATTCTGATTTCTTTCCGGAAAGTTTTAATTCTGATTTTGTGTTCCGGAAAGTTTTAATTCTGATTTCTTTCCGGTTGTTCCGGAAAGTTTTAATTCTGATTTCTTTCCGGTTGTTCCGGAAAGTTTTAATTCTGATTTTGTTTCCGGAAAGTTTTAATTCTGATTTGATTTCTTTCCGGAAAGTTTTAATTCTGATTTCTTTCCGGAAAGTTTTAATTCTGATTTTTTTCCGGAAATTTTAATTCTGATTTTGTTTCCGGAAAGTTTTAATTCTGATTTTTTGTTTTTCATTTATTTTAATTCTGAAATATACTGTACTCATTATATCTATCTCATCATTCAATTCCTCTTTTCTTTATCCTTCTTTTAAGAATGAAAATTTTACATTTTTAGAGCAAATGAATGAAGCTTTATTTTATTAATTTGCAAGTTACTTCAATTTTAAGGGAATAATACTCCACAAAATATTGTTAAATCCCATTAATTTATTTGATATGGCTAATTAATTAATTCAAAAAATCAAAAATTAAGGAAGGGAATAATTTGTTGGTTTATTCTGAATGAGCAAGATGGCTGGTGGTCCCAAAAAAATGTTAAAATAGTCCAAAAAATGTACCAAAATGAATTAATAATTGTGGGTTTCGATGAAAATGAGAAGGGTGGGAGTTGGGAAATAGCAAGAAAAAATGAGAATGAATTTTAAATTTAATATGATTTTGATCATGGGCGAAGGGTGAAGCCACAAGCCAATTTTCAGCCCCCATTTTTTCTCAGTCAGTAAAAATTAATTGAATCTCTGCAGAATAAAATTTAATTTATTGGTTGTTAAGGCCCCACCATTTTCCTCAAATCTCCCATTTCCAATCATTCATTCCAAATTCCCTCGTCATTTTGAGTCCGCCTCTGCCATTTTGGGTCTTCAGATTGTGGCCAATAAATGAGCCAATTTTGCCATTTACTGCTTCATTCTCCCTTCCAAATCCATTTCCATTAATTTTCTCATCAAACTTCAAAAAATATTATCCCACCCAAAAGTGTCGCAGAGGAAATTAACCAATCTGACTGAGGGAGGAAGCCGTCAAAATGCGGTACAAAAAAGCGTTCCAAAAAGTAATCAAAAATCCCCTCCACCCCATTTCCCTCCTCCCATTTTCGGTAGAACATTTTCAATTCTTATTCTATATGTGCTTTTGGCCACATTGCCTCATTCCTCCGTAACTTTCCCGCTGCTTTTTTTGTTGCCTCTAAAATTGGTGTCGTTTTTGTGGCCTAAAATTCATTCCAATGTTTTTGAATAATTTTGCCCATTTTCTGTTTCAAAACTCAATATTTTGAATGCCAAGAAAAGAAGCAAATTTCTCATCAATTAATTCCATTCAACTATTTATTTTACACCTGTTTTTGGGCAATTCCAAAAACAGCAGGTGAAAATGAATTCAGGAAAATGAGTGAATAATTATTTAAGAGAAATATTTAAAGGAATAAAAAGGTGGAAAATAAATGCCAAAAAAGGCAGGGGGCGGCAATCAACCCCCAAATTTTCGAATTCATTTTTGGCCACTTCACAAATAAATTCATTCAAAAAATACTTCAGATGCCACAATTGCAATGGCATTTCGGAAGGAACATATTGAAAACTAGTATATTGACCATTTTTTGATTCTGTTTAAAATTTCAGAATAAAAATAGAAAAGTGAATCGAAAAAAGATACGCAAATTAGGTCATCCAAATCACCATGTTTCTTTGTTTTCGCTATAGTTTACTTTCCATCTATCCCTCAATTGTGCCAATGCCAACTTTTCCATCCTATGGGGTTGGGTTAAGAAATATTATGGTTCAATTATTTATTTCTCCTTTCATTTAACAATTCATTTTATGAGGCCAATTAAAAATGGGAAATTAGACAAAAACATCTGCCATAATCTTTTTTGGATTCTTCCAATAGGCATTCACATCATTCAATTTAATAAAAAATGGAAAGAAGATGGATTCAGCCATCATCGTAAAAAGTACATGAAGCCCCCCTCAGGCACATCTCAAATACATTCCATTCCATTTTTTATTGCCCCAATCCCAAACAAAAAGTACAGAACAGAAGCAAGTGAATTTTAGACTGAAATAGAAAAGACAGACAAAATAAAGCCGATAAATTAGGCTTTTTCCGGTATTTTTTTTTGTCTTTTGGGACTTGTTAAAAATGAAGAACGGGGGAATGGACAGGTGAAAGCGTTGAAAAATTGCCAAATTAATATTAAAGTAAATCTGTGAATTATAAATCCATTGGGAATATTGGCTAATTTCATATTTATAATTGTGTTCTATTTGTTTCGAACCAGCTGTTGGGTATGGAAAACGTCCTCTGCTGGAAACCATTAAAAAAATGTGGTCATAATTAAGTAACAAAAATGCTTAGAAATTCTCTACTTTTTTTGATCTTCCTATTTATGAATTGTATTTTGGCTAATTTTTCAGCCATTCCATTGGACACGTTTGTTGAGTTTTTTCAGGCATTTTAAATGTGGTAAAGACAAATAGACCAAAGTCCATCCTATAATCCATAACATTTTAGCCAAGAATTAATCAAATTGGAAATGGCCAACATGTGCCCACAAAAAATCGCATTTTCTCTCACTTACTTATTTTTAAATCTGATTTAATTGTTTGGCAATTCAATTTTTATTAGGGGTATAAGCATGTGGCGGTGATAAAGACGGATCAAAACCAATTTATGGCCAAATTGGTTCCCAGAAAGGAATAGGAATTTTTTTCTCTTAATTCGAATATTCATTTGGAAATTTGGATGAAGCAATTCATTTTTATGCAATGCAAGAATGCCATCCAACAATTTCCACTTTAATTCGCTCAAAATCCATTTGCTTTCAAATTTCAATGCTCGGTTTGGCAAATGGGCTTAAAGCATAAAAACCAGCATCAACAGGCCAGACATTTTCCCATGAAAATCCAAATCCTTTCCAAAAAAAGTGGCTTGAATGAATTCCATCTATTGACTTTCCAAAAAATGTGTTTTTTCAATAAAACCACGTTTTATTGTGTACCAATAATTTTTATTTCATCGAATGCCACCAAAAATTCTCACATTTTATTTGATCACATTATACAAAAATGTATTTCTTTCCCAATTTATGAATTGCCTCGGGCATTCAATCATTTTTCCTTTGATTAATTCCTCTCATTTTAAATCCTCCTTTTTCTTGTTCAAATTATCCATTTTCAGGCATAAATTCAAGCCCCCTTCCTTTATAAATTAATTGCCGTAACCCTAATCCATTCCTCATCAACAAATTCATCCACACATAATAATGGCTGCCACATTCGCCCAATTATTCTTCCGTCGTCCAATCAAAAACAACGGCAATCAACAACAATTCCCTGCTGTGTTGTTGCCGTTGGCCATGTTTTTGTTGGTGGTCGTTTCGCCCACATCAAGCTGGGCAAATCCAGCGGTAATGGCCCACCAACAAAAGATGGCTGCCGCCCCCATCATCGAGGAGAACAATATTAATGACGTTGAACAAAGAGGTGAATAATAAAAAGGAGGAAATAATTGTTGAAGAGGACAGTTTTGGAACCAATTCCCCCCATCCATTGTTTGGCCACAACAAAAAAAAAAAGTGGGCCATTCGGAGAAAATGGACCTTTTAAAGTGGGTGAATTTGAAGGAATTTGTCCTTTTGAATTTTTTTTTTTGTGGAAAAATGGATGGAGGGAGCCATTGAGGGATTTAAGGGGGAAAATATAAAATACACAAAATATTTACATATTTTTGCCAATTTTCAGAATTGCTTGCCCTCCGGGATTTGCTTGAACGACGGCAAAATGAAATCCAACAAAAATTTTTCCAACAACAACAACAGCCAATTTATGGGCCCCAACAACAATATTTTGTGAAGGACATTCCAATGGAAGGGGAGCCGGAAACGGATGAGGAATTGGCCCAAAGTGAGAAGGCCAAACGGGCACAAACATTTGTGCGATTCGGCAAAAGGGCCCAATCCTTTGTTCGATTCGGCAAACGCGCCCAAACATTCGTCCGATTTGGGAAACGGGCGCAGACATTTGTTCGACTTGGAAGAGGTGTGCAAGGAAATAATGCAATTAAATAGTTTTTGGAAGTCTTTTTGTCTATTTCGCCTCTAAAATTGACATTTTTAGGCCATAAAAATGGTCAAATAATGCTTTAGTCAAAACTAATATGCCCATTATAGAATAATTAAGGACATTAATTGGAGTTGAGCCATAAGCAATTTTTTGCCTTTAGGATATAATCAATCGACCTAAAATAAATCATTTTCACTATTATAATTCTACTATGGAAAGTAATTCTAAATCTTTCATCGGTTTCTTCATTTGTCCAATTTAAGATGTTCAAAATCAACTGAAACAGCAGGAGCAAAAGGAGAGGAACTAAAATTTGATCGTTTTGTGGAGGAGAAAATTGATGGCTTCTGAATTGCTAATATCCATCCATCTATCCGCCGGTGAAGAAGCACATTCCAATTCTCCATTTTATACATTTTCCCATTAAATCATTTTGTTCCTTTCTTCCACTCATTTTTGCGCATCAAATGAACAATTTGATCTCCGCCCTCTTTTTTTAATCTCGACATTTATGAAAATTTTATATAATATTTGCATTAAAAATGAGTTGAACCATAAAAAATTGAGTGTGAATGGTGAAAAATTTCGAGAATTATAATTTATTAATTTTTGACCCGTAAATTGGCTTCTCCGAAAATGTAAATTTGTTGAATTATTCTTAAAATTAAAAAAGCAAAATATGGAATAGGCATGATTGAAAGGTAAAAAGGGGGTTTGATTGAGTTATGAGAGAAGGCATACGGTATTGAAAGTTTTAATCTAATTTCTTTCCGGTTGTTCCGGAAAGTTTTAATCTAACTTCTTTCCGGTTGTTCCGGAAAAGTTTTAATCTAACTTCTTTCCGGTTGTTCCGGAAAGTTTTAATCTAATTTCTTTCCGGTTGTTCCGGAAAGTTTTAATCTAATTTCTTTCCGGTTGTTCCGGAAAGTTTTAATCTAATTTCTTTCCGGTTGTTCCGGAAAGTTTTAATCTAATTTCTTTCCGGTTGTTCCGGAAAGTTTTAATTCTGATTTCCTTCCGGTTGTTCCGGAAAGTTTTAATTCTGATTTCCTTCCGGTTGTTCCGGAAAGTTTTAATTCTGATTTCCTTCCGGTTGTTCCGGAAAGTTTTAATTCTGATTTCCTTCCGGTTGTTCCGGAAAGTTTTAATTCTGATTTCCTTCCGGTTGTTTCGGAAAGTTTTAATTCTGATTTCCTTCCGTTTGTTCCGGAAAGTTTTAATTCTGATTTTGTTCCGGAAAGTTTTAATCTTACTTGTTCCGGAAAGTTTTAATTTATATTTTCTAATGTTCTGATTTTTATGTTTCGCTCCGGAAAATGTTCAGATTTTTTTAATATTCATCAGGAAAATAAAAAATTTTGGAGAAATAGCATTTATTCATTTTCTGACCCGCAAAATGGCTTCAATGAGAAAAATATAATGTTGATTTGAAAGGCAAGATGCTAAACAATTAAAAAAAATGTAAAAAAAATTGAGAATTGGGAAAAAATGATTTTGAATCGGATATTGGGCAAATAAATAAATCAAAAATAATTCGAATTAATTTAATTTCCATTTCATCTTCAATCGTTGTAAATGTTCATGTGCTCGGGTGGAAATATTCAAGGGAGGGAAAATTGGCCGTACAAAGGGTTCACCGAAGCAGCCAAATGCGGCCAATGAGAAATAAGTGTGCAATAAATCTGAAAAATGAGAAAGTTTTATTAAAAATATTTTATTAAAAGCTTGCCGGAATGCGAAGATTCATCGAATTTGCAAAAGCCACCAATAACTTTGTCCTGCATTCCAAGGAGAAATGTGCGCAGGGTCGGCCAATTCACAAGTGTTTTGGCATTCAATATCTATATATATAAAAAAAAATTAATAGATTAAATATATCAAAAATTTACTAATGATAATATTAATGAGAATTACTAATTTAAAAATTAATTGTATTATTTTTTCGGAATTTATGAACTCACAGTTAAAGTTGCGCCCAGCCAAAATGCATAGCAAGAATCGTCCGCCTTTCCAATTCGACCATGAAATCCCTGGGTTTGTTTCAAAATGGCCCATTGCTTCAGCCGTTCAATGTCCTTTTCGGAAAGTGCCGATGATCCATCCCAAAGCCGACCGATCAATGCCAATGATGCAATCGCGCAAAATGTGGAGCCGCCGTGACTTTCCAGGCCTGGTCCCTGTCCAATGCCGCCATCGTACGAAATTGAACGGCGAATGAAGGCGCAAAGGGAATTTAAGTCTAAAATTGAAAATTAAATGTTTAAATTGAGAAAAAATTAACCAATTGAAGAAAAATCGTCGAGAATGTAGCAAATTGCAGCGGCACAAAAAACAAAACGCATATCATTTTCACTTTGAGGGTCCTCGGTTGCATAAAAACTGTAAAATTTATAATAAATTTTGATTTATTGGAAAGATTTCAAATAAAATTCATTTTTTACCTCCCATCCTTGCGTTGACAATGTCGAATTGCACCCAAAATGCCTGGCCTATCCACCCTGGACAGATCATCGCCCAGAATGAGCAATGTGCAAAGTGACGTGTAAGTTTGGGCCAAATGAGCGGAATCATAGGGGGAAACATGGGCATCAAATGAACCTCGGAAACCACATTTTTGATTTACTAAAAAATTTATTTTTATTCATTAAAAATTCTAGAAAATAACCTCCTTCGAGCTGCAAACTATAAATCCAGTCAATTAGCTGTGTTTTGGCCAATTTTCTATCATTGAGCACATTTTCAAGTTGACCAAGCAAATCCAAGGAGGAAATGAGAAAATAAAGAAGTGTTGGTCTGAAAATATTCAGAAAAATTAATAAAATATTTTGAATTTTACCTGGAAGTTTGCAGGACGGAATAATCGCTGGGCAACATTTCCATTGACATTCTGATCAATTTTATATGCTTTTTTAATAATAAAAATTGGTGATTTGTTTTTGAGGAATATTCGCCGACCTCCATTTTAAAGTTTATGCTAAAAATTTTCACAATTTAATGTTTTATTAAGTGGAGAAAAGCGAATAAAATTAAATTGATTGAATTATGTGTGTATTTCAGCGAAAAAACTCGTTTAAAACATTTCAATTAAAATTATGTTTTTGCTAGTTTTAACACCTACAACTGATTTTAAAAATTTTCCAACAAGCTACCTAAATCCGAAAATTATAGGTTTATTGTGGTTTAAACTTTAAACCTTCCTTGTTAATTCTTAATTGCTGCCAAACCAAAATCCAAAACCGGTTTGGATAAAATGTCTTAATTGTTTATTTTATAATGGCCTACGCCTAATGCAAAAAAAAGATTTTCCATTTTTGTAAGTAAAAAATCAATAAATTCGTTAATTTCAATACGGTATTCGGTACAGTAGAACCAATCGATACTGATGACTGAATTCATTATTGGGCCCTTTGTAATTTTACTATTTAAAGCCCATCATTTTCCCATTTTTATGTCCCAACAATTCCCATAATTATTCCTTAAATTCTGCCTTGGGCGAGCGGCGAGTGAAAATACCACAACACAAATTGGTAAAAGCCCCAAGGCGCTTGAAAGACAGTAATTTTGATTTGACATTGTATGGTATGGACTTGGACTGAACATTACATATTATTTTTGTTGCCATATCTATTAGTTTCAGTGTTCAGTGTTCATGTTTTAAGGGTTTGTTTTTAGTAACATCAAAATCTATATATGATGTATTTGTTTTTGTGCTTTATTTGGCATTTAATATAGAATGTTTTAATGCGCCGCTCCTGCACTGACTCTCTAATTTCATTTCAAATCCAAATCCCAACCCAATTATTCACTCCAATTAGCGCAGAAAGCTGGTTTAGGATTTGTTCAATACCCGAAAGCTTTTTCTCCACAACTTTTCCTTATTAGCCTTTCTTCATTAGGCCATCATTCACAAATCTGGTTTCTTCCCAACAATAATGGATTGCGGGGGTTTGGCCCAATTAGGCGAAATGGGACAAATCAATTCATTTATTTTCTCCATCCTATTCTCTTCGTTGATTAAGGCTTAAAGGCTACAATTAGAGGATGGGTAAAATGGAGAGAATTTCGTGTTCCTCCGACTCTCGCCAATACTTCAATTTACGATGCCAATATGCGGATCGACTGAGGCGAATGACCTTTTTCAGTGTTGCCCTAGGGTTTGTGCTTTGTGATGCCTTTTTTGCCTTTTGTCAGTACCGTATTCTTCTGGACAGATCGGCAGCCACCATTGCCAGTGTTCTCCTTGTTCCCTTAATTTATGCCTATGCAATTCGCATACAATCCGCCCTTCAACCTGATTTAAGATTGTGCCGTGGAGATGCCAAACGACTTTGGGAGGAGTTGGAACAAACTGAATCGGTCAATTTTCCCATAAATTCGATATTTAATTAATAGAATTTTATATTCCTTTAATCCAAAATTATTATTGAAGTTTTGAATGTCTAATAATCCTAAAAACGAAATGCAGGATCCACTCTCATGGATGATTAGGATTAGGCCCTAAAGACCCTAACGTTTAACTCTATACCGGATGACCAATGGGGGGTTATCGTTACCTTTCCATAGTTGACTGAAGAAAAATCTGCACACAGTAACCGAAAAGTACCCATTTTAGTACCGTTGTTAGGCTACTTGGACCTCTTTTGGCCATATCCCAACAGGGAGGCAACCAATCTGGAAAATTGATTAAACATTCGAAAGCCTTAAAAATGATCTACAAAATTAGTTCAGTTAATTTCTGAAAAGATCATATAGGAAAAGTAACTTTTCCTCGAAACCAAAACGATTATTTTTATGTCAAAAACATAAAATTCAAAAGACTAAATTATTGTAGAGGACACTTTGGGCTGTCAAATTTATTATTGCTTACTATAATTGGTGGCTTTCTTGTTGGTTGAGTTATGACCAAAAGAATGGTGGTTACAGGGAACCCGATCGGATATATCTTATTAGTGTCTCCAACCGAATATTCCATGTATTTCATACTTGATTGGTTGAATTATTCTTTTTTTTTGTACTGATGAGAATATTGAAATATTGTCTAATTGCCAAATTCTTTCCTTAAATACAGTTCATGGCCGGACAAAATGGGGGAGAAAGACGTCGTTTGACTCGCCAATCCTTCCAAATTGGTCGTCGTTTTGATCCCAGCCAATGGTCGGGTGGAGTACGCCTTGAGGGACAAAGCAATTCGGCCCCTCCTCCTCCGATGGATGGCAATCGGGCCAAGGCATTAGGCAGTGCCGGCATTTGGGCCAGATCCACTTATGATGAGGGCAGAAAAACAGCATTGCCACCTTCTCCGACGCCATACTTATTCGAATCCATTTTGCCCCAATGTTGCCAATGTGGAATTGGAGAAGCTGGGCCGCCTGGACCACCGGGACCGGTGAGCTTTTTATGCTAATAATATAAGCCCATTCTCTATCAAAATATTTAGCAATTGTTTCGTTTTTCTTCATTTCTTCAATTTTAAAAGAATTCATTTTTAGCCTCCAGAAATTCCTTCTCGTCAATTATTCAACCAATGTTCAAATTTTTAAAATTTCTACCCAGGCTCCTCTCTAGTGAAGTAATCCCTTTAATAAAAGCCCTTTTTTACGTTATGCTGAATTAAAAACAGTAAAAAGAAATTTCTAACTAATTTTATTAGCCAATCTCTTGCACAATTTTTGGATAATTCCGTCATCACTTCCGTTAATTCATTCATTTATTCCACATTTTTCAATTCGTAACATCCGCTCCACATCCATACATCCATTCAGAGTGAATTCACCTTTTTTGTGGCCAATTTTTGTTCATTATTTTCGACCAATTCTTCCGCCATTCATTCCCTTTCCATCGACCCATCTAATTGGGAATGAATTCACCTTTTGCATTTTACACAAATTTCCCATATTGCTTTGATTGGACTGGCCAAAATGGAATTGATGAATCAAATTTATTCTATGATTGAGCCAAAAAGCTTTTCCTCTTTTCAATTTCATATTTTTTACAAATTCCATTCCTTCAATGTGAATTCATCCAATGCAAATAATTAATTATCTCATCAGCCTCACGGTCCCGTTCCTGGTGGTGGTGGTGGTGAAAATGTCCACACCGGAACGTGAACGCGAACCTGAGGAATTAAAATTGCATAAATGACGAAAACCTTATCAAAGCTAAATATTAATATTTTCTCCTTTTAATATAGATTCATCAAATTCAACAAATAAAAATTATTCCATTTCAATTAAGCCCGGATTACATGGGACTGATGGACGGCAAGGGATTGGCGGACTTCCAGGCGCCGATGGAATTCCGGGAGCACCGTTGAATGAACAAGAATGGTTGGCAATTTTATGTTAAATTCCAATTGCTTAATTTCAAATACCTTAAAAGGTGTTTCGACTGTCCAATTGCACCGCCGGGTCCAAGAGGGCCTCAGGCAATTTTTGAATTTTATAGAAAAATATTCATAATTTTTCAAGGGCTCTAAAGGACCAAATGGGGCGCAAGGATTGCCGGGAAGGCCTGGAAATCGTAAACATTTTCAAAAATTGTTTTAATACAAATTTTTTAGCCGGTAAACAAGGACCTCAAGGGCCACCTGGCCCAACGGGATTACCCGGTCTACCGGGCTTAAATGGCGCTCCAGGGCCGAAAGGGGAAGATGGAAAGGTGAGAAACGAGGCATTTTTGGCATTTTTGGGAGCAAATTGAAGATAATTGGGCCTTTTTCTTATTAGACTTTTTCCTATTTTCCCCCTTAATTTTGTGTTTTGTCCTAAAACTAATTTTCATAATTTTATTCTAAAATTAATTTTTGTATAAATTTACCTTCAGTTGATTGAGCATCCGGCACCGAAAGGATCGCCAGGATTGCCAGGAAATGATGGACCTCCGGGCGAACCGGGTTCAAATGGAAATGCTGGGAAGCAGGGCCCACCTGGGCCAATGGGACCGCCTGGATCGGTTGGATTACCGGGACAGCCGGGCAGGAATGGGCCGAAAGGTCCACCTGGAAATGTGGGCGAAACGGTGAGAATTATGGACGGGCGGAAATTGGGTCAAAAATGTCAAATTTAATTAATTATTTTTTGTTATTAAAATTGAAAAATTAACTAAAAAATACCATAAATTCTCTATTGTCTTTGATAAGCCCTGGGGTTATTAATAGAGAAATTAGGTAATTTAATCATTTAATAGGATGAATTATTCTCAATTAATTCGAAATTTTAATTTTTAGGGATCGGATGGAGGCTGCGATCATTGTCCACCGCCAAGATTGGCTACCGGCTATGAACAGGCCATTCCCGTCCCACCGGGCCCACCTTCAACAGCGGCGCCTTATAAAGTACAAAAATTGACTTGAGAATTCAAACAAAGAAGAATGATTTATTTTTATTTTAAAATGGATTGTAAAATGTGAAATTTTAATACACTGGTCCCAAATTCCCTCTTCTTTTTCAATTTATTTCCCCATTTTTTTTGTCTCAATTTAATTTGATTGCAATTTCCCCCCATTCCACCCAATTTTTATAAACTTTCTTCCGCCAACTTTTAAATTTGTTCAATCAATCACACACAAAAAATCATTCGCTTTTTGTTCCTCCAAATTTGTTTATAAATGGGGAAAAAATTATTGGCCCAAAATTGAACTTTTTTTCGATTAATCTAATCCAACAGAATAAGTCGGAGTTGATTTGCCAGAATTGATATTGATACGATGATAATTCATATTCTTATCAATCAAAAATTGCCTTAAGCCAATGAGGATTTCCCATAATATTTGCTCCATTTTATCGTTGGCATTGCCTTCAATAAAATCAAGGTCAAATAGAGTGAGGAAGGGAGATGATTCATTCTCTTATTTTTTATCTTTTTGACCAAATGGTGAAAATTATGGCCTTTTTTTTGGCTGGGCCAAACAAACATTCAATATAATCATAAAAAATAACCCTAATAAACATTTAAACTCTAAAGCCCAAATTCTGATATGATTGGTCTAATCCTATATTTAGCGGATATTCCTAATTTATGTCTTACCAGTTAATATTAAATTAGTCCACAAATTAACTGACTATGCGCGCCTAATCTATGTTTTAAACCTAAATTGTTCCAACAAATTTTACTACATTTGATTGATCAAAGCCAAATTGTTTCCAATTCATTTTTTCTTAAAATATTCTACGTTTGTATATAAACGATTCGCAACCAAAAAGACATCCGTCTTGGCAGTGTGATGAATTCAAAATTTGAATTGCAAATTTGGGCTTTTAAGAAACCTCGTCTTCACGCTTTTTTCCCTCCAAAACCACCAAATTTCCCGCTTCCTCATTCCAGCCAGTGTAAAACTTGTTTTTTGCACAAAAATGTTTAGTGTCAGCTGCCCCTTCCTCCCTCTTGCGCTATAAGCCGCTAATATTCATTCATTCATTCATTCAATATGCGGTCGTCCAATTCGCCCTCTAGGGGAGGAAGGGGGGATTGGGGCGATCCTCTGCGGGTGACCGCCTGTCCATCTTCCAATTTATATCATTCACCCACATTTCCCCTCCCAAAATAATCCTTCCAATATTCGTCCATTCATCTCTTCCTCCTCTTCTTCCTATCGAAATCGATGCTTCATCACCCTTTGAATGAGTGGACATTTGCCCAAAATTACTTCTTTTCAATATTAATTGTCCTAGCCAAAAGGTTTAATTGTCATATTGGCGGCCACTTTTCCCCTTTAAACCATTCGATAATATCGATAGTTGACAAACCCTATATTTTTTATGTGGAAAAAATCAGCAATTCCACTTTCCCGTGATTTAAATACCAAAAAATTTATTTATTCTCCGAATCTTGGCTTCCATTCCTTCATTTTATGCCATTTGATGAAGTTGATTAAAAATAATAATATTTAGCATGTTTTTTTGGTCAATATTTTATGGATATTTGTGGGTTATCTACCAGAAATGGTATATGTGATTAGGATTAGGGTTACCGGATATGTGAGATCTGAGATGATACCTAATCCCTTAATGACCCTTATCTATACCGGATGACCCTTAGGGTTCATCTACACTATCCAGTACTCAGTAGACCCAAAAATCCGCTCCCGGATAACCGAACAAGTACCCTTCATTTATGCTCCAAAATCTTTGACATTTCATTCATTTAAGTCATTGGTTGATTCTTAAATGTCATCTACTTTTCTTTTTTTGGCCGAAATTTTATGGTCTCCATATACATGTCCTAATTTTTTTAAAATCCAATCACAATAAATTCTATTAAAAAAAGTCTGTGAATGATGGCATTTTTTTAAGCAATGAGTCATCCAAATGAGATCCAACCAATTCCCCTAAAATTGGGGGAAAAGCCGTGAGGATGAGATCATTTCGTTACCCTCTATTTTCAAAAATTTCATTTTCAATCCAATCACCAATTTTAGTACTATTTTTAGGAGCCATAATAATTTAAAAAAACACATCATTTTCATAATTAATTAATAAATTAAGCAAAATTTACTAAAGCCATAATTTTATGAGATAAACCCCAGCCTTCAGACTTCAGAGGCTATCAAATTGATCAAAGAAAGGGAATTATACATGAATTTTTTATGGCCAACATTTAGCCTTTCCCCATTTCCAGTTTATTTATTCTCTGAATGAATGATTTTCCCTCCATATTAATAGCTAACAAAGGCCACCAAAATTAGATTCCCCTGCCCAAAATATATTTTTATTTTTTAATTATTTTATATTTTTTTAGCTTTCCTCCTTTATAATAAATTTTCACACATTCAATTCTTGCCTACAAAAATGCGCCTTCACCTCATTGGCCTTCTCCTTTTTGTTGTGCTCATTTCGGCCACCGGCAATGCTCAAGCAGATTGGTGGGATGATTTTGTTGGCGGCGTTCATGACAAAATCACAAAGGTAAAATTGTAAAAATGAAAATGGAATAATCCGCACATTTTTGAAGGCAGCCGATTGGATTCGAGACAAAGCTGGGCCAACAATTCGCGAGAAATTCGATGGGGCCAAACAGAAGTTGCAAGATCCGGAGACTCATGAAAAGGTGGGTAAAGAAGAGATTATGATAGTGGCTGATTTAATCAGAATTAAAACTTCCAAAAAGAAATCAGAATTAAAACTTTCCGGAAACAAAATCAAAATTAAAACTTTCCGGAACAACCGGAACAAAATCAGAATTAAAACTTTCCGGAACAACCGGAACAAAAATCAGAATTAAAACTTTCCGGAACAACCGGAACAAAATCAGAATTAAAACTTTCCTGAAACAAAATCAGAATTAAGACTTTCCGGGAACAACCGGAACAAAATCAGAATTAAAACTTTCCGGAAATAAAATCAGAATTAAGACTTTCCGGGAACAAAATCAGAATTAAAACTTTCCGGAAACAAAATCAGAATTAAAACTTTCCGGAAATAAAATCAGAATTAAGACTTTCCGGGAACAAAATCAGAATTAAAACTTTCCGGAAATAAAATCAGAATTAAGACTTTCCGGGAACAAAATCAGAATTAAAACTTTCCGGAAATAAAATCAGAATTAAGACTTTCCGGGAACAAAATCAGAATTAAAACTTTCCGGAAATAAAATCAGAATTAAGACTTTCCTGAAACAAAATCAGAATTAAAACTTTCCGGAAATAAAATCAGAATTAAGAATTTCCTGAAACAAAATCAGAATTAAAACTTTCCGGAACAACCGGAACAAAATCAGAATTAAGACTTTCCGGGAACAAAATCAGAATTAAAACTTTCCGGAAACAAAATCAGAATTAAGACTTTCCGGGAACAAAATCAGAATTAAAACTTTCCGGAACAACCGGAACAAAATCAGAATTAAAACATTCCGGGATGAAACACAAAAAATCATAATTATAAATGGATTAATTAATGAATTTAACATTTTTAAAGGTGCAAGAATGGGTCCAGGATGAGGCGCTTCCAGTGGTGAAGGAGAAATTCGGCCAATTCAAGGTGGGAAAATGGATAAAATGGAATAAATAATTGAATAAAATCATCAATTTAAGGACTTCATCAATGAGGAAGTGATGCCGCAGGTGCAGAAAATGGTGGAGGCGGGCAAAGCGGCGGCCAACAAACATCAAAATGACGAAGAAAAGGTGAAGTTCGAGGATGATTGAGAATGGAATACCGTGAATGGAGAATGTGATGAATGGAAGAAGGCTCACATTTATCTAAATTTAACCATAATTAATTCAATTTTTGATTGCCTTTTTTTTGTCTTTTAATTTGTCTAAACATAAAAATTCCAATCCCCTCATTTGGCCATTTATAAATTAATTGTTTTCCTCTCCCCAATCCCAAATGTCCCCATTGATCCCACCAACAATTCATTCATTCACATTCGATCATTATGAAAATTTTGTAATAAAATTGACCCCCTTAATATCAAAAATTTTGACAGACATTGAAAATCACATCCAACTTTTCAAAACTCTTCCAGTCCAATTATCTAGCCAAAACTAATTATTAGAGAGGACGGAAATTGAATAAATATTAAGGAAGCTGACGCCTTCAACTCTTTCAATTTGAGTTCAGCCTAATCCTCCTCAATTCTTTTCATTTCAACAAATAAAAATGAATGGATGTACATTCCAAAAATCTTTTAAATAAGCGAATAATTCCAAAAAGAAGCTTTAAAACTTTTCGATATAATAGATTTTTGTCCTTTCTTTTTTTTGTAGTGACATTGACATGCCCTCTAGCGAATTTAGAAAAAAGAGGAAGGGAAGGGGTAAGAAGATGATTGGAAATTGGAAACTGGAATTGCGTAGATGGGCAAATTACTGTAGCTGAGAAATGATGGGAATGGGAATGGTACGGATTTGTCCTCAATAGATGATTTTTCCTGAAGCCAAATTCCGAAAAAAAGGGAAGGGAATGAGGTATAATGGGTGTTTGAAATTTGGGCCAAATCTATCAGTCTGGAAATGGATATGGGGCAAAAGGCCGTTCCGAATTATTCTCGATGGACTACTAATAAATTGGCTTTATTTGACTAAATCAATCAGCTACCGGAAAATCGAAAGATAATATTAATATTATCGGTAGGTCATCTCTTTCTTTTTTTTGCTAATTTTATCCCAATTTTATGTTGATTTCTTTTAAATGATTATTTTCCTTCTTCCAATTGTTCCAATTCCCCACACTCATTCAATTTTATGAAAATTGTGTAATAAAATTGGAGTCTTTTAATATCAAAATCCCCAAAATCGCATCCATCATTTCAACGCCCCTTTCCTTCCAATTATCTGCCAAAATCTTCATCAAATTGGCGGCGGCTTCTTCTTCATTTTTGAAAGGCCCAATGTTGACCCCTTTTACTGATTCAATCTTTCACTCCATTCATTTAATTTTGTGCCATTTTCGCCCATTCCCATTTGGTCTAATGAGAGAAAATTCGATTCGGAATCTCTTTTCGATATTAGTTTTAAAATAAATTTTTAAATGTATTTAAATAGCGGGAATTGCCCTTTCAAATCAAAAATATTTCTTGTCCTCTAATTCTTTATCCATTCCTTTTATTATTTTCCGCCGATTGCCCTTCCTTCCTTTCCATCTTCCCTTCAATTTGAATATATTTACCCGGCTCCCATATTTGGGGAGGTCATTGTTGGAATTGCGCAGCCCCTTTACTTGAATGAATGACATTATTGGTTCTGAACGGTGTTGTGGCTGATGATCCTTTCCTTTTTGGTCCGTGGATCAATTATGAAAAGGCGGGAAAGGAGAAGAAAGTAAATTTGTGCGGGAATCCAATCAAATGCCTAATCCATTGCCACCCAAAAGAAAGCATTCTTTTCATTCCTGCAGCCTTTAGAGGAAAATTTTGGAAGAACTATTTATGAATTTTGCCACAATTAAATTATCCAATATAATGTTCTGAACAATTTAGGATCATATAAATTAGCACATTATGTGCCAAGAATTCAAAGATGGAATTAACTCAAAATTATGAGTGTCCGATAGCCATTTTCTTTTCTCATTATTGCTTTTACGCTTCCATTTCTCGGCTTTTCATTTTCACAATCCAATAAAATAAATCATCACAAAAGGCGACAGCACAAATTTATTTGGCATTCTTCTTCATAATCAGCTGGAAGAGCAGATACGCGCACCCCCACCCCCGTTCCTCATAAATTTTCCATGTCCGTAAATTCAACAACTATCCGGGGCGCGGACTTTCTCCATTTCCATTTTGTGGATCAATTTCACACCAAATTCCCTTTACTTTATTTTTCAATTTTTAGTCACATAAATTCCCAGCTTCTTCCCGTCAATTAGTTTTAAATTGAATTTATGCTAATTGTAATTTGCGGTAAATTGTAAATTCCAATCCAATTTGCAAAGGAAAAGTCGCATCAGAAAAACCCAAAAAAAATTGCAAAAAATTCGTCATTCCATTTTCTTTTCTTTAATTGGAAATGGAAATTATTATAATTTGCAGATTAAATTTTGCCTCCATAAAATTTATGCCAGTTTCACCAACAAAATGTACTTTCCTTCTCTTCTTTTATTTGACCGCCCAACAAATTTTGGCATTTCCAAAGCCGAATTGGTTGGCTCGATTGGCGTATTCCTCAATTGGGGGAATCGAAATGGTGGAGGAAGGATCCGGCGAAGAATTGACGGAAACGGAACAAAATGAGGGAGGGAGGCCACTTCTTTATGAACATTGGGCAGATAAAGTGCCTGAAAGGGTGGAAATTGAATTGGACAATAATTTGGATGGAAGGAATTATGAGGGGAATGAGGAAAAAGTATTGAACGGTAACAATTTGATGCCCCAAATTGTTTTGGAGACAACACTGGCAACAACAATGGCGGAGGATGAAAGGCGGATGGTAGTGGATTGGAATAGTAATAGCAGCACAATTCAACCAAATATATTGCTGCCAACTACAATGCCTACAAAAAGCAGTGAGTCTTTCAGAGATGAACTTTTTTAAATTATTTTCCAAAAGGGAGACCAATTTATGTGTTTCATAAAAAATGAAAAAATGAATATTATTAAATTAACAATTAAAACATATTCTAAATAGTTCTTTAATTAACACTTTCCGGAATTTAAAATTAGGTTACTTTTCTGGAAAATTTTAGATTGAAATTTTCCGGAACAACCGGAAGAAGTTAGATTAAAACTTTCCGGAACAACCGGAAAGAAGTTAGATTAAAACTTTCCGGAACAACCGGAAAGAAGTTAGATTAAAACTTTCCGGAACAACCGGAAGAAGTTAGATTAAACCGGAACAACCGGAAAGAAGTTAGATTAAAACTTTCCGGAACAACCGGAAGAAGTTAGATTAAACCGGAACAACCGGAAAGAAGTTAGATTAAAACTTTCCGGAACAACCGGAAAGAAGTCAGATTAAAACTTTCCGGAACAACCGGAAAGAAATTAGATTAAAACTTTCCGGAACAACCGGAAAGAAATTAGATTAAAACTTTCCGGAGCAACCGGAACAAACTTAGATTAAAATTTTCCGGAACAAACGGAAAGAAGTTGATTAGAACTTTCCGGAATAACATTTCCTAAAACCAATTCCTCATTTCTTTTATGCAACACTTATTTTTTCTCTACTTTATTAGGAAAAGCAACATTTTGTTTTTTTTACGAAAAAGAACCGTACCGATCAATTTATTATACCTTTCCAATTTTTATTTGCAATTAAGCTCAAGGGCAAATTATAGACATTGGTGTCTATATTTTTAATCATTTATTTCGATTAAGCATTTCGATGGAAAATCAAATTGTTCCCTGCATAATTACCAATCAATTCCATTTTGGCCAAACTATTCGGCCAATTCCCCCAATCCATTATCCTATTCCTTTCATCAAATCGACTTTCCAAATTCACACCTTTCTGCCTTTGTCAAAAGCGAAGGAGAATCGTCGCTACCTTGGGTTGGCAACTTTTCGCACATTTTTGCTTTTTTGTCCGATTTATATGTCTGTCCACCTGCCGCTACTTGGCCATTCTTTCCAACAAACGGCCATCGCCCTGTCCATTTCCAATCCAATCTTCATTGATGGCTTCATTCTTCTCCATTATTTCCCTTTTCTAAACATTCCACATTTTCTCCCGGTTTGGCGCAAAATGCGACTTGAAAAGAGAAGCCACTTCTTCCAACTTTCTTCGCCTTTCTCAGCCCAACCAATTCAATCCAATTCCACAACCAAATCCTCCTGATCCAATCCAGCCAATTCAAACATAAATCTACCTATGCAATTTTCACTAGTGAAATTCCGATTGGACGCATTTATTTACCTTTAAATCTTCATAAATTCCCTCCGGGCTCAATATTTAATCTAGAAGTCAAAAATGTCAAATAACACGAATTTATCTAACTTAATATTATGCCCCATATCTTCCATTTACTAATTGCTTTTATTAATGATTTTCCATGATGATCCACTTTTGGCCATTATCCTTTATCTTTTCTCCCAATCCCGCATATTAGCCAAGGGGTTACGTCATCAATTCCTCTTCTGGCTGTTTGAATGGCTTTTGATGATTTGTTCGGCGAGAATAGTTCACCAACCACCCAAGAGCCAAGAGTGCTTCTCGTGTTGTTTTGACAAGGGTCTAGTCATTTGCTTCCATGTGCCTTTTTGGTTCCCTTTCCAAACTGTGCTTATTTTTTCTAGTTAAACAAACCGCTTTTCCCTCCCTTCTGTCCCCAAGAATTGTTGCCATTTTCCCTCCATTCTGACGAGTCGAGTCCCACAGGCTCTTCTGTTTTTTCAAGTACCCATTCAGGCCAATACTGCCCCAAATGCTCCGAATGATCCCACCCAAAAACCGAGTCAAATAACCAACCAATACCAGATCATCCCCATCCGCTTCCATTCATCTCGCATAGGGCCAAACCATCGCGCATTTCTCTCTCCCATTGGCATCAAATGTTCCATCATTTATTAATAATATGCTTGGACCATTATATTTATTTTTCTTTCAATAATTTTTGATCCTCTAGTCCCTAGCTTGACTTTCACAAGTTTAATCTTTGTTCTTTTATTATATTTATTTGTTTCATGTCCGAATATTACATTTTAAAATGCGAATTCTCTAATAAAAACTCTTTCCAATCCTCCCATAGCAAAAGTTGTGATGGCCAAATTCCCATCAATTTGGCCATTTCCTCCATTTGCCTCCAATTATTTCCCATCAATGTCCTCAAATTCAATAGAAAACTCTTCTCACCTTTCCCCTTTTTCTTCCCATTGCATATTTGAGGGTGTTTTGGCCACATTCCCAGAGTCCGAAATTCCCATGCGATTGGCCCATTTTCTCCAATTTTGGTTCCCATTTCCCAGCCCGAATCCTTTCAATCGCCGCCATTGCACAATTAGACCACCGCACATTGGCCAACAAAAATACACACACGGAAGGTAGCATAGATTTATGGGTCGCTGTTGGTCTCGACCAATTCGGCCATAGCAGAGGCCATTTTTGGAGGGATCAAAAGGAGTGGCCAAAATGGGAAGCTTTAACACCCTTTTCTGTCCTTCCATTGAAAATAAATATTTCCTAATCGAATTTCTTCCTTCCTTTCTTCATCATTTCTTCCAAATTCATCATCCATTCCATCAATTCATCATTCAAATTCTTCCTTTAATCTTTATCCCATTTATTAGCATCATTATTTCTTTGATTAGTTTTCTTAATTCATTCTTCCCTTCCCTTCATATTCCTTCCTTCTTCTTCATCCTCTCTTCCTTCTTCTTCTTCCCTTCCTCATCCCATTCACCCCTTTCTTCTCATCCCTTCCACATTCTTCCTCTTCCAATCACGCCTTCCCCCTAGGTAACTTTCACCAATAATCTCAGGCCCTTTCCCCTTCCTCTCCATATTTTCCCTCCAACAATTGATGCCTCTTATGAGAATGCTATTAGAAGTGCGAATAGCCCAGCAGCTGGTAAATGTCTTTGAGAGGGGGCCAACAACAACTAACTGTGCGCAATTTCCTCATGGCCCCAAAATCCTTGATCCCTTCTCCCCCATTTCCCTTGTCCGGATCATCGCGCACTGGCCCAGTCTAGTCGTCGAGATCGATCCTTTCTTCTTTCCTTCTCCCCTTCCCTTTCCGCCCATTTCCCCGTCCTTTTCCTCCTTTTGTGCGCGCCTTGTCGCGTTTTTGTCCAAGGATTACTTTGGGGGATATTATTACATATTTATAATCCACCCACAAATCCCTTGCAAAAATGTTTCATTTTCAACGAGTTGACCGGAAAGATATTTCAATTATCCGCGCATTTCCATCCAAAATTTTATTCAAATTGAATTGAATTCTTCCTTCAAAGGCAAATTATGCCGCCGCTGCCTCCTCCAAATTTTTGCCGGAGGCAATTCCTCTTCCTTCTGATTTTAATCTCATATTTGACCTCCACCGTTGTTGCTTATCAACCACAAAATACGCCATCAAAGCCATCACCTTTGGTACGAACAACAATTCGGCTCATTTTGAATTTGCCCGAACAATCATTCTCCAGCAAATTGCAAAGGAATAACACTGCTGAATTCAAACAAGCAGCCGAAGAATTGCGCGAAGCCCTGGCCACTCTTTGGCATCAAGAACCCGCCTATAGGGGTGCCAATGTTTTACGCTTTCGCTATCAACAAGTGCTGGGCACAATTGTCTCCGTGGATGCACATTTCGCGCTGCCGGCGAATTCGTCCACGGCTGTGTTGCACAGATTGCGTTGGGAGCTAGTGAGGGCATTAAGGGATGGCCAAATCGGGTGGATGCGAGTTTCGGCGGATGGATTTAAATTCAGCCCGGTGGAAGGTGTGGGCCATAAAAATTAAATATTTTATGGCAATTTGAATCGAAATAATTCGTTGGAAGAGGATTTAGAAGGAAAAAATACATTAAAAAATTAATTAAAATTATCTAATTTGGAAAACTTGAAAATGGGACAAAAATGAATGCGAAAATAAACGAGTGTAATTATACAAATTAATCAAAAGGAAATTAAAGTAATAGGAAAAAAAGTACAAAATAAATTGGTCTCCACCTTTTGGATAAAATAATTAAAAGCCAAAAAATCAAAATTAATTAATTTAATTATTTTCTAAGGTCCATTCGCCAAACCAACATTGGCTTGCCCGGATGGCTCGCTGCCAGAATTTAGCTTGCACGGATCCACCTATTGTTGGTCTCATTCGGTATGGAAAATGAAGGGGCGATAAATTTTGGCCAAAATTATATTAAAAATTCTTTATTTTCATCAACTTTAGCAGTAATTACATTTAAAATTGATAAAAATTTATGATGAATTAAATTAGCTCTAAAATTTATAATTGCCCTTTATTTTCATCGAAATTTAATTAATTTTACTCCTTTATGTAATTAATAAAAATTGCTATATTTAATATTTAATAACTCCTAGAGAAATATCATTTTCAAATATTTTAAAAGGTATGCCCCGGTGGAACAGTTTGCACCGAAGGACAATGTTGCCAAAGTGGAAGTGAGTCACATTATTGGAGGGGAATATTTTGGAAAATGAACTATGAAATTATAAAAAATTTTGAATTTGCCCTAAAGGGAAAATGCCGAATCTAAATTCTCAAAAATATTTTTTTGTTCTATGCTTTTTCCTTTTAATTTGCTGTCATTTTCGCTTTTTTAATTTTTGAAGCTTCCAATCCGTCAATTCGCAATTGTGATGCCCGAAAGCAATGGGAATGTGCCGATGGGCTTTGTGTGCCAATTGCGGGCAGATGCGATGGGTATGGCGATTGCCGGGACGAGGAAAGGGCTTTCTCAATGGGCACATTGCATCATTCAACCGATGAATTGTATTGTCCAACAGGTTGGAGGCAAACAGGAAAAGTCTTATCAATTTGGGTGGCCTTATTTTTGTTTCGTGCAATTTTGTAAAAAATTGTCTGTGAGCTTTTGAATGAAAATATTTAGCATTTTTTGTTGGATTTAGCTTTGGAAATTTTGGATATGCAATTAAATAAAAAATAATAATTAGTTGACCTTAAAGATATGCATAAAATTGAATCGCAGAGGCGCAAAATGAAATGGCAAAAATAAATCATACAGTAGCCAATACACACATATAAATACCATCTCTTTCTTCATTAGTAAATTTCTCCTTTTCTGATTTTAATAATTCCGCCTGTTCTGATTTTAATAATTCCGCCTGTTCTGATTTTAATAATTCCGCCTGTTCTGATTTTAATTATTCCGCCTGTTCTGATTTTAATAATTCCGCCTGTTCTGATTTTAATTATTCCGCCTGTTCTGATTTTAATAATTCCGCCTGTTCTGATTTTGATAATTCCGCCTGTTCTGATTTTAATAATTCCGCCTGTTCTGATTTTAATAATTCCGCCTGTTCTGATTTTAATAATTCCGCCTGTTCTGATTCTAATAATTCCGCCTGTTCTGATTTTAATAATTCCACCTGTTCTGATTTTAATAATTCCACCTGTTCTGATTTTAATAATTCCACCTGTTCTGATTTTAATAATTCCGCCTGTTCTGATTTTAATAATTCCGCCTGTTCTGATTTTAATAATTCCACCTGTTCTGATTTTAATAATTCCACCTGTTCTGATTTTAATAATTCCGCCTGTTCTGATTTTAATAATTCCGCCTGTTCTGATTTTAATTAATTCCGCCTGTTCTGATTTTAATAATTCCGCCTGTTCTGATTTTAATAATTCCGCCTGTTCTGATTTTAATAATTCCACCTGTTCTGATTTTAATAATTCCACCTGTTCTGATTTTAATAATTCCACCTGTTCTGATTTTAATAATTCCGCCTGTTCTGATTTTAATAATTCCGCCTGTTCTGATTTTAATAATTCCGCCTGTTCTGATTTTAATAATTCCGCCTGTTCTGATTTTATTAAATACAAAATTCTCTATTCTAATAAAAATGCACCAAAATTTATATAAAAAGAATAAATTAAAATTTAAAAATATTCGATTACACAATAAATTCAGTCATTCATTCATCAAAAATTATTCATTTTCTATTCATCCAGTTTTGGCCTTTCCCCTTGCCGCCGCCTCCCTTTCCTCCTCATTAAGCACTTCTCCATTTTCCATTCCAAAAGCCCATTTTGATGCCGGACAAATGCCTTTATCTCCTTCGCTTTTCCTTCTTTCGGGCCATCGCCTTTCCACCTCCATGGCCACTTGCATGTAGAAATAACCAGTGCCAATTAGGAGTAAGAAAGGCCATCGAATTGGCACTGTTTCCTCCCAAAAAATTCGCCGAACAAAAAGCCATCCCACCGCGGAGCCGCCAAGGAAGTAGAAATTTGAATAAAGGCCAAAAGCGAATGGTACAATTTGGAGCCAACCGAGAAGGCGACGAAAATTCTGCGCAGAGAGAAATCGTTCCCGGGTTTGGCGAACGGTCTGTAGCGAGTAGAGTGCTTTGGCGATGAATCTGTAACAGAAATTAGAGAAAAATTAATATTATAAGAGGGAAATTTGAAAAACGTATTATTAAACAATCGGGATTTTTAAAACTTAAATTTGCCTAATATAAAATAATTTAAAAATCTAATTTTTTATATCATTCGATTCCTCTGAATGAGTAAAATATTTTGATATTTTTAATTTTTGATTTAACCATAATTGGCAAAAGAGTTATGGCTAAAAATGCGAGCATTGATAAAGCCTCACTTCTCCATCCAAAATAGTGAAATTACTTGAAGAAATATTCTCTTCCTTCCTTCTCTTTGATTTGAGGAAATTGAAGCAATGAGCTCTCATTGAAATTACTGTATTGCATGCCTGAGGGAATAATCAAAACCTCACATATCTCTCTTTCCTCTCTTCTTTGCTTTTTGAGGAAAAGGAGGCAGTGGGCCTCTCTTTGAGATTACTGTATAGGAAATGATGGCATTTCCCTGTAGTTTTTTGACTATATCTTTTATTGCTCTTTAAGTTAAACTAAAAAAGTTTGGTATCAAAATGTTCCTTCCATTCAGGCGAATAAAATGGAATGAAAATTATTTTAATTTACTCGATTCCCTCCTTAATTATTTCATCTCAAAATGAATGGCATTTTGTTGTCCTATGAAAATAAAAAAATTTAGAGAAAAAGCTGCTTTTTCTCCAAAAATTAGATCTAGTATATTCAAAGTCAAATTTATTTTTAAAGTTCAGAATTATAACATTTAAATAGACTAAATACTAAAGGAAAATTTGAATATTATTACCGTTAAATCCTCTATTAAAAGCATAGCCTCTATTAGAAGCAAAGTAAATCGAAAATTTTGTTTAAATTGACCTAATTTTAGGTGAAATTAAACTGAAATAAAAATTTTTCTGTATCAAAAAGTCTTCTATTTTATGGTCTTTGAAATTTATAAGCCCATCTCTAGTAGAAGCTAGAATCCAGCCTATAATAAAAGTCTTATTCGATAGTTTCATTGATTGATTAAGGCCTCACTGAGCTATTATTTAATCAAAAGAATGGTATAATTACCTTCCCGGAAATATTCAATTGTCCCCGACCAATTTTTTGCCCAATTAAATAAACACAAATAAACTGACTCGATGCATAATTCCAAAATGTTCAGCCCAATCCACACAATATTATGATGGTGAAAACCGTGCCAAAGAAGCACAAATGTGAAAGAAACACAAAGGCCAAACAATTTTCTGGGCAACGAGAAAGTGGGCCAACAAATTGGTACAAAAATGTATTCCTTGAAGAAGGCGTACAGCCCACGGTCAAAACCGCGCCAAATTTTTGAGTACAGTGAGACGCGCGAAATGCAAATTGGCCCGGCGGGCGGTTGAAGGCCATCGAGCAGGGCAAAACATGCGGGCAACCCAAAAATGACAACATATTTGAGTTGGAAGAAGGCGCCTAAAAGTGTTGGGATTTTGGGTTTTTTTAATGCTTTTTTTTCAGGGAAATTTTCTCTCTAATAAGCTATCGCTGGTTATAAGCAAATAAAGCCTAATAAATATTAAATGAATATCTAATCTAATCTAAATATTATATTTATTTTGGGAATACTATTTAATTAGTCGCAAAAAAATTTAATTCGCCAAAAACTTTACTTGTAGAAAAGACATCTTTTAGGCTATTTATAATTTGGCTAAATCAGGCTTCTTTAAAATTATTATACTCCGGAAACTAATAAATTCTAATCATAACCTAACCCTAAACTAAACTTAATCCTTAAGGCCCTTCATTTTGCTATGGCCAAATTATATGGACCCTTAAAAAGATTCTTTTTCGGCAAAATTTTCTATTTAATTGAATGTTTTTTTGGTAAATTAAATAATACTTTGTCAGTTATGGAATATTTAAAGCAGGGTGTCTATTAATTTGCCAAAAAAAAGAATTAAATTACCCAAATTTTTCTTGTCGAAAAATAATCATTTTTTGAGGCCATAAAACTTGTCCAAATCAGATCCCTAATCCCTACCCCTTATTAGCCCCTAATCCGGTCCTTCCCTGAACCTAACCCTGATGAGCCCAAATACCTATTTAGGCCAAGTTTTATGACCGCAAAAACATTATATTTGCCAAACGAAAGAATTTGGATAAATCATTTTTGGTAATTTCCCTTTATTTAAAACAAAAGAATTATTTCCCAATAGATTTTCAATTTATTTGAATAAAAGCCATCATTATTATTAGTAAAATGAATACCAAAAATATACTAAAAAACGCACCCATTGCCATTCCAATGCTCACAAATTGATCCTTGGGTAATCGAGCTAGGAAGTCAGTGTCCAATGCGATTACGCCAAAATACAAAAAATGCAGGCTCAACTCGCAAAGGGCCCACCAAAATGCGACCCGAACACATTTTCCCACCAATTGGGCCCATTCCCTGGGGCGATGCCGCCTTTCGGCCAATTGCCGCTCAAAATCTGGGTAAAGGACAATCAACGAGAATAAATATGGCTGATAGAATGTGTAGAAGAGCATCCGGCTAAGTCGATGCCAAATTGGCTGTTGACTGAATGAATCAGCATTTCGTGCCATTTCCAAGCAATATGAGATGTAGGAGAGAAGTGTGTAGGAGACGAACAAAAGCACCAGGAATGGATCACCGGTGATCGAATCCGTCTGATTCATCACCACGTAGAGAAGTGGAATGGCACTGAGCCAAACGATGAATGTGCGTCTGAAAATGAATGGGGGTTTACTTAAGGCAATTATCTTAATGGAATATTTATGTATATAAGAAAGGGAATATGATAAAGCCCACCGGTGAAATTAAATTTTTCGGATTGCAAATTTTGAAAAATTGCTAAAAATTTACCAGATCCGGCAAACGGATTAGCCTCTAAATATATATATATTAATTTTACCGGATTGTGGATTCTAAAAATTGCTATACTAGATCCGGCATAATCCTTAAATCTCGTTGTATTCATAATTCGCAATCCTCTCTGGTTAAAAATAAAAATTTTTTATTTATTAATTCCAAAAAGGGTTAGTTAAATCAGGAAATTTCTTGAAAAATATATCATTTTTTCTTTTCCTTACACAAAATTCATTTTAAAACCTCCCATTTTTCACTTTATTAATATTTTACCTTTTTCCTTCAATTTAATCCTCCATTTATGATTTTGGATTTAATTTATTTTTATCTGTTCTTAACCGTCGAATAATTCAATTTTAATTCATACTAATTTTACGAATTACTGAATTTACGAATGAATGTTTTTTTTTTAGGAATTATGACTTAAATTAGAGAAAATTTTACCTGAATGCTATGGTACATCCAAAAATGAATAGGCCTTGGGCAAGGGAGCAAATCAGCAAAGGCGCCCCGAAAATCCATCCACTGGCGGCAATCGATGCCATCGTATAAAGTTGGGGCCAAATTGTGTCCGACAGGAACATTGGCAACAAATTGAATGCCAGCGAATGTCCAATGAGGAATGGCAACAATTGAAGGGCGAATGGACTCCATCGGAACCATTCCCAATTGGTTTGATCCTTGAATCGACGGCCGAACAGTGGCAAATCGAAAAGTGAGCCGGCGGATGGATGAAGGCCCATTCGGCGAAATTCCCAATGGCGACTGGCCTGCCAAACTGCCCACCAACCGTAGGCCATTGTGGCAAATGTGACCGCCCAACACGCGGCCATTTCCCATTTTGGCAATGGAGGATAGGCGAAAAGTGGTGGTCGAGAATGAGTCGGCGAAGAATGGCCATTCTTTTGCCCAATTTGGCCAACTCCATTTTGTTGATGGTGATTTTGTCGATTTTCCTTTGAATTGGCATTGCTCCCTCTGATGGAACGGCGCATTTTTCTTTGGCTTTAAATTATATTAAAATTACGAATTTTTTAATAATAAATTTGAATGAAAAAATGGTTGAATTTTGCATCCTTAAATAGTGCATTTTGGGATAGAAAAATTCAATAAAAATGCTGACCAATTGAATTAGAATTTAGAATCCCCTTTTCTGGTTGATCGACGCATTTTTCGTGGAATTAAAATTGTGAACTTTTGTAATAAATTTAAATGAAAAAGGGTAAATTTTTCCTCATAAATAGATTTAAATTTTAACCATTTTTGGACATATAAATGTGGGGGAAAATGTTGGCGAATTGGAAAAGCATTTTTGCAGGGCTCGCAAAAAGCTCACCAAAATGACCGCTTGGCTGAGATTGTAGCATTTTTGAAGGGGGAAATAAAATTTATATATGGAAAAAAGGGGAGAAACTGGATGTGCGCGAAGAGACGATGATGACGACCTTCATCGGCCCATTTTATGTGTTTTGTGTGAAGTGCCCTTGGGGGAGAGAAAGAGTTGGATTGATTTTGGGCGCATGGACGATCAATTCCACAATAAAATGCGCGCAATGGTCGAAAATGCGGCAGCGCGCAATTTGGGGCATTCAGCCAAGCGTTAAAAGAAAAAATTTTGGATAGGGAAAGAATTTAAATATTTGAACTTTTTTTGTATTTTTTTTCACTGGAAATTAAAATGGGAAAAATAAATTATTTAACTAATTTTTAGGATTTTCCAAGAGAAAATTGGATGGGAAAACGAAAGAATTTATAAAATTTAAAATAAAAAATGTTAATCAAAATTATTCCAGGAAATGAGAAACGTTCAATTGGTCCAGACATCCAACTGGAAGGATGCCCTGTGGGCGGTTTTCGATGCCGTGAGGATGGAGCATGCATTCGGGGCCAACAAGTCTGCGACCATCATTATGATTGCCGCGATGGCTCCGACGAACTCAGATGCGGTAATATTAGTGTTTCGGTCAATCAAAGATAAAAATTTAGAGTATTCTGGGAATTATTTGTATTTTTTAATTGAAAATTTCTCACAAAGCTTAATTTTATAGAATATAGATCAATAATTCCTGATCCGTTTTACATCAATAAAAAAGGAAAACATTGAAAAATTGACTGGACAATATAAAAATGTATATTAGGCTCTTATTAGGAAATTATTTTTAGATTCTATTCCAAGGATGGAGAATAGGTATTCATTTTCGCCTACTAAATTTCCTAAAAAATTGACTTAATTCTACTCAATTTTTTTCAAATCAAGATAAATGAGTGTCCCTAGAAAAGCCAATATTCGATTCAAATTAGTTAATTCCACAATTAATTAAACTATTGTGTCTAGAAAAGAAAAGCCGCTGGTAAAATTTGTAGAGTTAACCTTTAGGCTAATTTCAATTTTTTCCTTTCCAATTTGATTCCCCTCCCTTGGATTAGACTATTTTGTGAATGCCCAAATGCGAGAGGAGGCAAAGCAACTTCATTCGAGAAGGCCAACTACCACCACCGTCCATCAACAGGACAATCAACCGGCACAATGTGGGGTTGAACAAATTAGATGCCCGGATTTGCCATTCACTCATTGTATTCATTATTCGAAATTGTGCGATGGAATTGACGATTGCGGGGATGGAAGTGACGAAAGGGGATGCAACACAAATTTGTTGGGCACAACACCCGCAACCGTAATTATTCATAAATGCCTTTTGAAATGGCATTTTTACCATGTTCAGTGTGGCCCAGGTGAATTCCAATGCCATGGCAGCACTTTTTGCATTCCCGGTGCGAATCGTTGCGATCGGCATTATGATTGCCGGGATGGATCTGATGAACTGGATTGTGGTCAGTCCATTCACTTTTACGAAATTTTGGACCGATAGGAAGCATTCCAGTACTCTGTTACGGCGCCTAGACATTCTTTATTTATACTTATTAGCTCATCGAGGCAAAAGCCAATCTGCGAAAGCGATAGACCTTTTGAAAGACCAAAGTGTTTTTTACATTTAGGCTTTTAACTTAAATTTAAAATTAAAATAATTTATGTGCCTTGTATATACTTAATAAATACGAATTTTTGGAGGAACACGGTATTACAAGTTTCCTAAAAATTAGTTACCCATTTTTATAAAACATTTAGGGCTTATAAATGGCATATCGCCTTCCTAAATAGGTTGCTTCCTTATTGAACTATGGTCAAAAGAGAGGCCAGATATTGAAATGGCTGTTCTAAAACCTCATGTTTCGATTTTGATTGCAATGAAACATCCCAATTTTTTGCCTCAAATTTTTCTCATCCAATTAAATTAATTCCATTGCCTCAATAGATTATTTCCGAGAGGCGGAGGAAAGGCGCCGAAAGGAATTGGAGGAGGCCAATCGACTCAAACAATGGCAACAAAGACAGGATGAAGAGGAGGCCAAATTGAAGCAGGCCAGGGAACGTGAACAACAAGTCCGTTTTCTTGATTTTTGGACATTTTTAATTGGTCATTTTCTTCTGATAAATTTGTGAATTACAAAAAGATTATTCCCAATTAATTTTAATTAGGGCATTTCATTTGATGAAGGAGGGAGTAATTCCTTTATTGAGGGGTTTTAAAACTTTTGGTTTAATAGAGTTTATTTTTAAATTATGAAAAGCTTAAAAATATTCACTTAATTTTGGCCATTTTCTACAATTTGGCAATTATTTTAATGCACAATTTAAAGGAACAAAAAGCGGCGAAAGAAGCGGCAGAAAAGGCAGCAGAAGAATGCCACCAAAAACAGGATTTTCCCTGCCCTCAAACTGGCCAATGTTTGCCACGGGTCCAAGTGTGCGATGGCCGGCCGGATTGTGCGGATGGAGCCGATGAACGAAACTGTGATGGTCAGTATGGGGGATGTTTTTTGAGGGGGTGAAAGCGGATCGGATTTCCTTATAGACTAGTTCCATGATCCGAAATGAATCATTTTAAATAGAAATAAATGCCTTATTAATTTGGCCTATGTTTTGGGGGAATATTCTCTCCAGTCCTTTCAATTGAATTAAAATGTTTTAAACTTTTTGAGGCGATGTAAAGTGAACAATGCGAACACAAAATATTACAAGGTCTCAAGAATCATTGCAAAAATCCATTCCCTTGAGGGAACAATTAGCGAAAGAAGGAGACAGCTGTTTTGGCAAAATGAGGGGAATTGGTGGAGGATGTTCCTCTCCCTCCAAAACAATGGCCCCCCATTTCCCATTCTTAAGTTCTAACAATATTTTTTGAGCGGATTAGCAGCTTTTCCTTCCAATTTACCACCAGTCGCCCTTTTGTCCCCTTCCCTTTGTAAGAAGCTTCTCGCCCACCTCTAGGATAACACATTTTATAAAGAATGGAATGGATTTGTGGAGAGGAAGAATGGGGCCAAGAGGATCCATGATCCTTTTCTCAGCTTCCACCAGCCACAGTCTGATCCATTTGTGCACCTTTTCATTGTGTTCTAGGATGGTTGGTAGCAAATCGAAGAAAAGAACATTTTTATCACACATATCCGTATCCGCTTTTCCTCTTTCCAAGCATGCTTCTTCTTCATCCATCCATTCCATTTATTAATCTTACTCTTTTGCAAAAAAATTGTTTCAAACTTCAAAGAGCAATTCCTTTCTCACTTATTTCCCCATAAATCGCTACAACGCATTCCGCGATCTAATTCCTTGTCTGGTGTGTGTGTGTGTGTGTTTTTTCCAAATAGATCAGCAAAAAATGGCTAAAAGCCTGGAGAAGCACGGGGCCACCGATCTGATTTCTTCCTCCCATTTTCACATCCACACTTTCCTTCCTTTCATATTTTTCGCAACATTTTTCCCAGGGGAATTCTTTCTTTATTCCCAAAAAAAAGTTTATTTCCTACCAACAAATTTACTCATCAACCGCGAGGCCTTTGCTAAAATCCTCGAAGCTTCGATCATAAAATGTGGCCTCTGTAGGTTGATATCCGGTTATTCCATGCTTAAAATTTATTTTTTTTTTCACTAAATAAAATTTACCAAAAATTTTAGATTTAAGTTTTCCGGAAAGAATTAATTCCGCCTATTTTCCAGAATAGTTTTAATCTAATAAATTTTTCGGAAAGAATGCAACAAATTTGATTTCCATTTTTTGCTTCAAATCATTTTCTATCAATATTAGCTCATCCATAAAGAAACATTTTTGTGATGAGCCATTTCCTCTCTGAATCATATAAAATTTCCATATTTTTTCATGTTTTGTTTTGCCTCATATTCATATTCATCATTTTGATTCTCTCAACCAGACAAAAATTGTATTTTCCCCATTGGCCAAATTCCCATATTCTGCATATTTCTGCCAACAAAATTAAATCTTCCAAGCTTCCAATCACAATCAGAGCCTTCCTTCCTAATTTTTCTTTGGTCCATTGGTTTTAAAATGCGCGCCACCAAGATGTGAGAAAATTTGGGCAACAGAGAATTGTGGTAGGAGGGAAATTAGTCGATCGGAGCAACGGCGGGAGAAGAAGTCCCAGAAACGGGTTTGATCCATCCCCAAAAATGTGTGGGGAATTGGGGGCCGTCTGTTGCCTTTGTCTCCCCGCTATTCTCCTTCCTACCAACCGCCCATCTTTTCTTTCCTTTCCCCCTTTTTTGCGATGGTGTCAAACCGCTATAATTGAATGAAAGGCAGTAGCGGGGACTCCTTATTTTGGTGGAAATGAAACCAATTCCCCTACAGCAACAATACTAATAAAAGTGATGGAGCAATACAAGACAATTTAGACGGCCTAAGGGCACATTCAGAGAATGCGCGACTTTCTTCCTCCCTTTTTTTGTTCACACCTTTAACAACATAATAGGACATCAAAATGATCTGCTAATTTTCTTGATCCACGAATTTTCCCTCCGTTATCTTTTCATAAATTTATTCATATCAAAAATTTTCGTTAATTCAACACAGCCTTGAGAAAATGTTAAAATCTCAATAAACACTGTCTCCATTTTGCGCACGCATCATTTATTATTTTTCAATAATTTTTTTATTACTACATTCCCCAACCAATTCCTTTCTCCCCTTCTAAATCACCCAAATTGATCAGTGCGAAAATTGGGGTTTCTGTGCTGGACAGTTTAATAATATTAAAAAAGGAAGGAGTAAAGATGGACGATTGGAAGGAAAGTGGCATCGCACGAATGACCCTCCCACAATTCCCCCACCGGAACCGCCTATGTTTGAAAAGAAGATGAATTGGTTGAAGAATTTTGGGCAGAATGGGATGGGGGAGAATGGAGGGCAAAGAATAACCACAATCGAGATTGGAACAAATTTAGTGTGTGCAAAAATTGATGTGTAAAAGGGCATTAAAATGCGCGAAAATGGTTTCGATGATTTTGGGCCTAAAGACTTTCGGATTATGATTAAAAAACCGATACTGAGTGAGTAACAATCATATTATTCCTTTTTAAATTAAACAATTGCCCTCAAGGGTTGCATTTTACATTCATTGTTTTTCGCGCTTCACTTATCTTCCGCAATTTTCGAAAAATTCTTTTAAATTTTTAACCCCACCCTCACTTCCACCCATATCTTTAACTGCCGCAATCCAATAAGGGTGGCCGCACATAAATTACCGCCTTCTGGTATTGCGCGCCGTCCTTTTCCCGATAAACGAGTCATCAATTCCGCGTGAATGCTCCACGCACTCTAAAAGGGTATAGAGAGGGAGAGGATCCGATCAGTTTCCTCAAATAGAATTGGACAAACTAAATAGAATTACTACCTTTTAACGATGTTTTCAGCCTTCAACTCAATAAAAAATTAGTGCCAATGCCAAGGCCAAATAATGCGCGGGTGGTCCATTTCCATCTAAAAATTTATTATATAACAGATCAAATAAAAATGACAAAAAAGTTTAACTAACATTAATATAAACATAATTGTAAATTCCGACTGTTCTGATTTTAATAATTCCGCCTGTTCTGATTTTAATAATTCCGCCTGTTCTGATTTTAATAATTCCGCCTGTTCTGATTTTAATAATTCCGCCTGTTCTGATTTTAATAATTCCGCCTATTCTGATTTTAATAATTCCGCCTGTTCTGATTTTAATAATTCCGCCTGTTCTGATTTTAATAATTCCGCCTGTTCTGATTTTAATAATTCCGCCTGTTCTGATTTTAATAATTCCGCCTGTTCTGATTTTAATAATTCCGCCTATTCTGATTTTAATAATTCCGCCTGTTCTGATTTTAATAATTCCGCCTGTTCTGATTTTAATAATTCCGCCTATTCTGATTTTAATAATTCCGCCTGTTCTGATTTTAATAATTCCGCCTGTTCTGATGTTAATAATTCCGCCTGTTCTGATTTTAATAATTCCGCCTGTTCTGATTTTAATAATTCCGCCTGTTCTGATTTTAATAATTCCGCCTATTCTGATTTTAATAATTCCGCCTGTTCTGATTTTAATAATTCCGCCTGTTCTGATTTTAATAATTCCGCCTGTTCTGATTTTAATAATTCCGCCTGTTCTGATTTTATTAATTCCGTCTATTCTGATTTCTAAATTCCCTCTTTATTATACCTATCAAATTTTCTTAACATTGGCCATACAAAAAAATTCGCAACATTTTCCCCATCACCATCCTTCTTCCACGCCTAATTGGATCAGAATTTTTGTGCGCGCAACAAAAGGGGGGAACGTGTTTGGATGGATTGGCGAGAAGGCGCGAAAAATGTAGGCCGCTAATAAAATGTGATGAAGTCAAAGCAAGGCCATAGGCAGAATTTCAGTCGGGATTAGCAGAAAAAAAAAATTAACAGCAGCTAAAAATAATGGCATCAAATCAACAGTAATTGCGATATCAACAACCACCAATTTCCCCTTCCTTTCATTTTATTCTTTTAAAGGAGGATTCCCCGCTTCATCCCTTCCTTATTTCATTGGATTCTTTCCCATTCTTCCCCTTGTTTTGGCGCAAAACATCCCCCCACTCTCTTTTCTATGAAACCCCTGTAGATTCTTCTTCCTTTATTCATCACGCAATCAGCCACCCTTTCCACAATTATTCCCATAATTGATAATTTGCGCGCAAGCCGAGTGGAATGTGCGCGAGGATGTGCAGCACAGCAGGGGATATGTGGGGATAGGGATAGTCAATGTGTTGTTTGGTGGACGAGAAGATGTGTGGGTTTGGGTTTGGAATATTTGTTGGTTGCAGTCGCCCCAACAGCATTCAATGCAAATTCCACCATCCCCATTTGTACATACTAGTACTTATATTTTGCATAACCATCCTATTAGATTTCTTAAATTTGCATATATTCAATATTAATGCTTATTATATTTTTTCTATCATAATTGTTAAAATTAGCCCAATTTAGTGGCAACATTTGCCAAATCCCCTTCTATTATTAAGTAATGAAGTCAAAATTACTTGCCAAACTTTTAATCATTTCCGATATTCACCGCCTAATATACTTATAAAGACTCCAATCTTGAGTCCTATCCAAAGCTGTTTAAGATTTGAATTATAAAAATAAAAATTTCAATCCCTATTGATACCTTTGTTGATTAATAATTAAATATTATTTTGAGCAATGAGAAGAGCATCATGTTTATTGTTTATGCTTCCAATATTTAGCCAAATGTTTTCCTCCAAAATTCCAAATCTACCCAATATCCTTCCACATATATCCATCCAACAGAGGCCAAATGTGCTCTCTGGCTGCTTCTTTCATGGATCCCCCATTTGATTAATTAATTGAGGCATTTTACTTGAATTTGGGGCTATCACATAGCCTGTCCTTTTCCTTCCAGTTTTCATTTTTTCACACCTGCTGGATCATAGGCATAAGAGGCTAGATCGTTTATTTCCGCCATATGCCAAAAAATTTCCTGAGGGCATATCAATATGGCAAAAATATTGATAAAATAATTAATTTTTGGCAAATTTTTCTGGTTATTTTTTTTTCGAGGTTTACTTCATTTGTGAAACAATTCTTTAATAAATAGCAATGTCAATTTGTGCCTTACCATAATCACCCTTCCTTCTTTATAGTGGCACTTAATTCAAATCATTAAACTTATTTTAGGCCATCATTTTTTTCCTTCTTTTCTTATTTTCCAAAAGTATTCTTTCTCCAATTTTTTGCTCTTTTAATTTAATTCTTATTTTTTGAAAAATGAGTCAACATCTGATTAGTCTCGCAGCACAGTTTTTTGCCCTTTTTTTGTCCCAAATAAAATATGGCCTCATCCAAACCAGTTAAAATGAGGCGCTGGTTTGTTCGCGCACGCAACGAATTTTAATTGAATTTTTTCCTCCAATTTCAAATTGATTCAAACAAATTCGTGTCGCGCATTTTCCACCATTTTTGACCTCAAAATTGATCAAAATAATTTCCACAGCCGAAATTATGCGGCGTCGGAAAAGCGATGAAGGCAATGGCCATTTTTATTCCCTCAAATCCACCATAATTTTCCCACTTTTCCTCATTCTAATAACCAATTTTGGTGATCATTCGGCAGAGGCAGCCGGTCGACGTCGACAAGCAAATGAAGGTTCAAAACAAGATGGAGGAAATTTGGAGGAAAAAAACAATTAAAATTTACATTTTTAATAAGACAATTGATCGCCCAACCCATCTTTTAATAAAATAAATAGATAGGCAATAATGAAGTGTTTAATTAGATTTTGAATTGGGCTAACATAAGCTCTTATAAAAATGTTGAAAAAAAGGGTTACATGCCTCTAAATTTATTCAAAAATGCAATAATAAAATTTTAAAAAATGGGTTAAAATTAAATTAGAAAAATGTCATCAAAATGGTTAAAAATTGGGCTAATTTCCGTTAAATTGCCGTCGAAATTGGCTAGCTGAAAGACACGAATAAAAATAAAATGGATAAAAATTGGAGAGATTCATTTTAATAAATGAGATCAAAATGAATAGAAATGCGGTAATTTCAATTAAATAAGCTGAAAGACATCCCCGGGGCACATCAAATTTAATTCTTCCTCTTCAAAATTTTCACACTCCTTTACAGAACTCCAAATTACGGTCTACCCAGCGGAATTGAGCGTTCGTGAAGGCCGTGAAGCCACCTTCGAATGCCGTGCCCGTGCCGCCGACAACAGTGCTTACCCGGAGGTGCGATGGACTCGAGTAGGCGGTCGATTGCCGGATGGAGTCTACGAATCTGGTGGCCGTCTTGTTTTTCCCCAAACTCAATTGGCCCACACCGGTCGATATGTGTGCATGGCCAGTCATCGTCGCAAAATTGTGGAGGCCTATGCCCAATTGCATGTTCAATCATGTATGTGAACGAGAAAAAAACAATTTTATCATTATTAATTAGCCAATGTTTTGCCAATATTTAACATTGATTTAGGGAAAATGAGGCCTAGAATTGTCAAATTTTAAAATAAAGTATATTAGCGTTGAAAATAAAGATTTTGGGGGTGAAAATAAAGATTTTTGTTTTAAGCGAATAAAAAATTAACATTTGTCTGAGAAAGTTTCACGAATTCAAAAATGACCCTATAGGGAGAAAATTAATTATTCGAATATCCAAAAAGTACAAAAAATACAATATAGTCTAAAAATAGTATAAATATAAAAAGTATTAGATCTGCCAGCTATTTTGATGAACCATTGTTTTGTTTTGTTAGGAAAAGAGGGGTTTTGCCATATTCACCTCCCATGAATAAAATAAAAAATGAATCAGGAAATAATAATAAATTATCTTAATCTGCACAGATGGACCACAAGAATTTCAAGGCGATTCCAACGCGGTAACAGCCGGTTGCATGGCCAATGAGCGAGCATGTGGCAGCAATGAATGCGTCAAAATTGAATATGTTTGCGATGGGGAAAGGGATTGCCGAGATGGATCAGATGAACTGGTTGGTGGTTTCGAAAAATGGGAAAAATTTTATCCCAAACTAATTCTTTTCTTTATTTTTATTACTTTTTTTGAATCTATTTTATCTATTATTTCCGAGGGATGCTAATTTTCAACATTTAGTTTTGGATTATTCAAAGAAATTTCCTCGGGTCTTTTCGGTCAAAATATACTATTAAATTGTTCAATTATATGATTTTTAAATCAACATAATTCTTGAACCATTCCCCTCTATCAAAATTGAATTAATTTTTATCCTTTAAGAATTGTCCAGCCAAACGCCATTGTGAACCCAACGAATTTCGTTGCCACAATGACAAATGTGTGCAAAAAATGTGGCTTTGCGATGGTGACGATGATTGTGGTGACCGGTCGGACGAATTGAATTGTGGACAACGGCAACCGGGCGATCTTTGCCAGCCGACAGAATTTCGATGCGAGGATGGTCGACAATGTGTGCCACAAAGTTTTCAATGCGATGGGACAAATGATTGTCAGGATGGAAGCGATGAAATTGGTTGGAAATTAATTTAAATTTGGGATAATTATATTTGTCATTAGAATGCAAAAAAAGGTTAAAAGAAAGAGGGAATTAGTTTGATTTAATGAGAAAATGCATATGTCTAGGTCTTTTCCGGTTTGTTTCCGGAAAGTTTTAATCTAACTTCTTTCCGGTTGTTCCGGAAAGTTTTAATCTAACTTCTTTCTGGTTGTTCCGGAAAGTTTTAATCTAACTTCTTTCCGGTTGTTCCGGAAAGTTTTAATCTAATTTCTTTCCGGTTGTTCCGGAAAGTTTTAATCTAATTTTTTTCCGGTTGTTCCGGAAAGTTTTAATCTAACTTCTTTCCGGTTGTTCCGGAAAGTTTTAATCTAATTTCTTTCCGGTTGTTCCGGAAAGTTTTAATCTAATTTTTTTCCGGTTGGTCTCCGAAAGTTATAATCTAATGTTTTCTGCCAATAATTCAAATTTTTTATTGTCTTTCATTCCGAATAAATTCTGATTTTATTTTGTTTCAGAATATTATGATTTCAATTTTAAGTTACTGAGTTCTCAATTAAATTAGCTAATAATAATTCTCCTTTTATTTATTCCTAGAAAATCTAAAAAATATTCAGGGTTCTTTTGGGAAACGGCATTGAACATTTGAATGAATTTTTTATAAATTAATAAGTAAGAAAAACAAATGAATAAATTCCTGATTGCCTATCTCCAAAAATTAAAGGTTGCGTCCAGCCGACGGTGGTTTCGCCGCCTCAATCCAATTTGGTTGTGCCACAGGGCGACGAATTCAAGCTGACCTGTCGCGCAGTTGGCGTACCGGATCCATATATAAATTGGCGTCTGAATTGGGACGATGTATGCGAACCACCGCGATGCCAACAAGTCTCCGAGGGAGGCGTTGGCACATTGACCGTTCAAAATGCGCAGTGAGTTTTTTGAGGGTGCCTAAAGGAGGAGAATTCATCGAAGAATAGAAAATGTTTTTTTGGGAATGCCTAAATTCTTAATAAATTAAAGGAAGGATTTTTGACGACTGGGAATTTTTTCAGAAATTTTTACTTCACTTTCATTGAATTTCTAAGATTTATTTATTAGATAAAAATTTATTTCGAGTACTTCATAAGTTAATTTTATACTATTTTTCCCTTAAAATAAGTAAATTTTTCATATAAATTAAAATTCCACATGTATAAAATAGGCCAATGGACCAAGGCGCCTACACATGTGAGGCCATAAATGTGAAAGGCCGTGTGTTGGCTACCCCGGATTGCATTGTGCGCATTGTGTCCATTCCGGCGCCACAACCGCCCCCACCACCGCCTGCAGAGCCGGCACGATTGACTTGCCATGCCACCGGCTCGTATAGTCCATATTCAGACACGAGGGGTGTTTGCCAATGCAAGGTAGACTATGTCATTTCTTTTTGGGGAATAATTGAAGAGAAATATTGAATTTTCGTAGAGACATAATTAATTGATTTTAATTAAAAATCAATTTTACGGATTAAATTAATGAGAATTTCTTGCTTACAAATTATTGGACCTTCCCGGAAGCCCAATTAATGGATATGAATTAAAATTGAGATTTAGTTGTGATTCCATAAACAAAATCACATACTCTATTTTTAATTTAGGCTTTATGGAATTATATTCAGTAAAAAATATAAATGAAAATTTCAGAAAGTATTTAAGTTGATTAACATCATTTTTTGACCTTTAGAATTGAGAAAAAATATTTGAAAAATGTCGAAAAATGCCTAATTTCTGGCCATTATTTTAGCCATTAACCACCGGCTCAACTTGTTCTCAATGTTCACCGGGAGCATTCAATCTGAATGAACGTGCCCCGCAGGGTTGTCTGAAATGTTTCTGCTTCGGTGTGGCTGACCGATGTCATTCCAGTTCACTGTTTCGCACAAAGGTTAAATTGAAAAGGAAATGGGAATTTACGAATTATTTTTGTGCCATTTTTTGTTCAATTTATGTTCCAATTTTTTATTTTTTTTCCAGGATGTCACTTGTGTAAGTTTATGTGAAGCAATATACAAAAATGCGCTTTAATTTATTTTGTTGAATTCTGCCTTTTCGGTTTGAACATTTTGTTTTTATTTTTTGTTATTTTTGGCACTCAACTTTGTTTTCCCATTTAACACTTTTGCTATCAATTTTAATTTTATTTACAATTTTAAAGCCAAATTTCCCGAAATAGGCAATTGGATATCGCTGATCGAGGATCAGGCCCATCTTTGGACATAATTCAACAAGGAAACAATTAATCCGGGAAGGCGATATGCCATTTAAAAGCCCTAACTCTCCTCTAAAAAGTGGCTTGAATAATTTGTTTAAAAATTAAAATTATGTAAAATAAACCGCTTTTTATTTTTTCCCTAAACATTCGGGCTTATCATTTATAACACTCAAAAACATCTTAATAATTTCATAAAATTTAAAAAGCCACATTTTATAAGATATTTTGGGTTTTTAAACGGTTTATCGCCTTCCCAGTTTGGTCATTGCCTCATTAATATAGATTAAAAATTAATTATTTTAGCCTGGTCAGCGGTACCCAATACCCATTACCCAATTGTCCCAGGTCGCAAATTTCTCACCTTTTTTGATGCTTTATTAATAAAGAATAATAATCGACGGAAAATAACATTCATTTGGAGGCTTGAAGTATGCCGTCTTCCATTTTTTGTTCCAAATTCACCAAATTAGCCTGTCCAAAAAAGCTATAAATTGGGCGTTAACCAACCATCCAAAATGTTCTTTATTTCCATTTTTGGTTTAACATTAACTTTCGGCAAAATTTCATTTTTATGCACTGCAAATTTGCTTTATTTCCTCCTCAAAAAAAGCACATTTTCCTATTATTCTAACATTTTCCCATCTAAATTTAATTTTCAATCAAATTCCAATTTTGCATTTTTTTGCAGGAAAAAATGTTCTTCGGCACGGATGCGCAAGGCATTGAACTGTCGGATGGGGAAGGCCGTACCCAACCTGGCCTCCAATTCGATTTGGAGCAGTATGGCTTCCTTAGCCATAAAGAGCCTCATTTCCAGCAAACATTATATTGGAAAACGCCACAACGATTCCAGGGCAATAAAGTGCGTTTAATGAAGAGAATTTGACAATTTTTTAGAGCAATTTTTAAGTTAAATAAACTTTGAAAAAGCTGGCCAAAAAATTCTTAAATATGTTTCAATTCCAGCTTATCGCGGTGCAAATATCGCTATTTATAATAATCCATCATTCACTTAATCAATTTTACTGATTTTAATATAAAATTAAAGTTAATTTTATTATAAATTAATTCAGAATTGATGGAATTTTACGCAGAAATCATTTAAAATACTGTTTATTATGGATTAACGAAATTTTCATTGGTTTTTCTTGGCTTAATTCTATCATTTCTGAACCAAATTTGATAAAATTAATATAATTAGATAGCTAAAACTCTGCTCTTTAATTTATTAAAAAAATTAATTTAATTTATCCAATCTTTGATTAGTTATTTATTATAAATGGCGACTAGTTGGAACTCATCCCCTAATAATTTGCCTAGAAAGTCAGACTAAATTTTGGAGAATTCCTATAACCCAAATGTCAAATTTCTGTGACAAAAATAAATTTTATTCCATAATAGGTGACCGCCTACGGAGGCGATTTGGCCATCAAGTTGCAATACGAAGGCTCGGGCTCAATTCGCAATGAGCCCCTGGTATTGCTCAAAGGCAATGGGGTCACTTTGGTGCATCGACCCAGGGACCAGGAATCCGTGTTCTCGCCCGGGCGCGAATTCACCGTCACCGTGCCTACATATGAGGTAATTTTTACCGAAATAAATGACCGTGTATTAAACTTATCGTCAAATTTTGGTTAAATGACTTTGGTTTTTTGTCCATTTTTTGAAAATAAAAATTTTTTTGAAATTATAAGCTAAATTGAATGGAAAATTACGGACAAAATAATAGTCAAATTAAAGAAAAAATAAATAAATTTATTAAAACATTTTAGGAATCATTTGATTAGAATTAAGAAAATGACAAATAATTTTGTTGCATCATTCGAAAATTGAGCCGAAAAAATTTGAGAAAAATATTAGCCAATTATAGAGCAAAAATTCCCAAAAAAATTCATTTCAATAAAATATTTTATATTCATTCGATTTGAAACAATTCATTTAATGGCGAAATAAATTTGCAGCAATATTATGAGCATCGTGACGGAAGGGGACCGGCCAGTCGCGAGGATTTGATGATGGTTTTGGCCGATTTAGACCTGTTCCTGATTCGGGCCACCCACACCGATGATCAGACAAGCACAAGGTGGGTGGGATTTTGTATTTTGGATTTTTGGAATTGAAGTGGAAATAGGAGGAAAAATGTTATCAAATTTTTACCCTTTTTTGCCGATGGAAAAATCATCAAAATGAGGGAAATGTCATCTTCTTGCAGAAAGGAAAAGGAAGGGAATACGGTACTGCGAATTGGAGGATAAGGGAAAGAAAAATGAAGGGAGGATGAGGGGAATGGGTCCTCTTTGTTTGTTGTGCCCGGGGAAATAATCATTCCAAAGGAATGTCAGAATTGTACGGTAGCGATTGCAAATGGCATTCATTTCCATGGAAAATTTCCAAAAGAGAATACTGCGAAAAATTCCAATAAAAACAAAAATGTTAGGGCTGATTCCTAAAAATAATCAAATTCTCTGTGAATATTTTTTGTAAGGTAAAAAAAACTCAAATCAAATGTTAAAAATATTAGAACCCGTTTTTTAATCACCAGAGAATTCATGAAAATAGGCAAATTTTTTGGAAATATATTCAATCAAATAATACAAAAAATATATTTAAAAATATTTAATAGCCAAAATATTAAAAATATTTATGTAAAAAATGGTGGAATATTCAAGGGAATGGGAAAACAAATAATTAATGAATAAAATGATATATTTTTATTGGATTTTAATATGTAAATTATGTTTTTGCCCTTCTCTTTTGCCATCCATTCCTCATCTATTTTTGCCAAATTTTTCCTCAATGCCTTTCCGTCTTTTTGTCCCCACTCGGAGTATTCCCTTCAATCAGCAATGCCACCAATAAATGAACGAATCTGCGCCAAACCAACACTTTCAATTCCCTTTCATGCACATCGAATTGTTCGGGGTGGGCATAAACGGTGGAATGGAATTCGGCACAAAGCAATTCGCCCAATTGGCCAATCCTCTGTTGGGCTTGGCAAGCGCAACGACGCGTTGAACGGCTGCGAACCTGCGGAAAATTTTGGGCATAAATTAAAAAATTTTAGGAAAGTTATTAAAATAATTTGTAAAAATATAAATTTCCCAAAAAAAATATTGAAAATGCCAAAAAGATTGTATCGGTTCAAAATTTATCCTAAACTAATAAACTTTAAAATCAATCGATAGATCTCATCAAATATTCCACTTTGGTTTGGGCTCAACCAATTCAAACTTAGTTTTGATTGATTCGAAAAAGGAAAATCGGTTTAATCGTTTAAAACCCATTTTAATGTTGACCAAACCATTAAAAATTATATTTATTATTTGGGCTATGATTTGTGATTGTAAGCCCTTAAAAGATTATAAATATTTAGGACTTATTTTTTCCGCAATTTCAATGTTTTTTGGGCAAATTATTTCCTTAGATTCCCCCATGGTACTTACGGAATTTGCGCGTTGCCTAAGCCAACTGGCCGCCCTTCTGCCAGCGCCCACATTTGTTTGATTGTTTGGATGATTTGCTTCGGATGAATATCCACTCGATGTAGAAGATGATCCACTGCTGGAATTTTGCTTTTCCGAATTGTTATTTTGCCTATCAGCGGCCAATGCTTTGTCCAATGCGCCGTTGAAGGAAATGGCGCGTCCCTTTTGCGCGAATTCCCTTCGCCTTTCGGCCAATCCCCTTGGGCCAGGACTGCCTCGCATTTGGCCCATTTTTGGCTGTTGTTGTGTTCCACCACCGCCGCCGCATTCTTCGCCCAACAATCGGAGGCGATAATCGGCCAACATTTGTTCAGCATCCTCATCAAAGGCACCCTTCTCACAAAGGGTTTTGGCCAACATTCGGATCAATTCACGGAGAGCGCATCCATCGGCGTAGGAATCGTCAATGCCTAATTAATAAAATTGGATAATTGATTGAAAATTTTCGATTTTTATTGCACTATTTTTGGTCTAATTCTTAAGGCTTTTAGCCTGTCTAATCCAGTGAATAAATTGTCTAATAGATTATTAAAATGTCGAGAACGTCGACTGTTTGAGGATAAAATCAACCAATTTAAATATTTTTTTAATCTCCCGCCAATTCCATTAGTCCATTTTTTCTCAATTTCTTGCAAATATCTATCCCGAAAATTATAAATCCAAATTCATTTTTAATCATTAAATATTTTGCAAATTTGCCAAAATATTTCTAATCCATTTTTCCAGAGAATCTTTTCATTTTCCTAGAATAATTTCCATGAATATTGAATCATTTTTTGGCTAAATCTTTAAGGCTTTAAGCCTGGCTAATCCAATGATTAAATTGTCTAAATATTTGCAAAATCAAGTAATTTATTTTCAATTTCACCAATTCCATTAATCCCATTTTTCTCCCAATTTCATAGAAAAATTTCATCCCGAAAATTGTTGTTTTTTTGCATTTCCTTCGTCCAAATTCATTTTTTCCTAATCATTAATGCAAATTTACTAAAATATTCTAATCCTCTTTTTCGGAGTCAAATCTTTCCAATTTTTCTAAAAATTTCCATAAATTTTTTTTATCAATTTCCTATACATTTCCATAATTATAATTTTTGTAATTTCCATCCGGCCAAATCTGTCTCGGAAATTATGATTAAACTGTGACTCCCCCCTCTCTTCACGAAATGGTCAAATCCCTTCCAAATCCGCTTATGATATGAATATTTTTTCCTAAAATTTGCCTTCAATAACATTGCATTTTTATGCATTTTCCTATTCATTTTCATAATTAATTTTTGTAAATCCCATCCTATGGCTCAACCCAAAACCATCCCATAAATTATGTTAAATTTCCACCTCAACCCTTCACAAAAATTGTTAAATCCCTTCCAAATCCTCTTAAAATTAATTATTTTTTCCTAAAATTTTTACAAAAATTTGCCTTTTCCTCACCTTTTGCCCGTCGTTGTGCCACCGTTTCCAACATTTCGATGCCATTATTCACACTCAATTGTTGTTGTTTTTGTTGATCTTTACTGGATTTTCTCTTCACTTTTGCCTTTGCCATCTCAGCCTCCTCTTCTTTGCTGCTTTCTTTGCGCATTCTGTTTTCCATTCGCCAACAGACCATTTGCCAAAAATGTCGATTGGCCCCGTCCAATTCCCGTAACATCAACGGCAACTGTTCCAGCTCATACGGGGTCAAAAGTGCGGCCACTTGGCCACCATCCACTACGCCTGAAGTGCGTTTTTGTGACCACCATTTTGACATTTGGCGCGTTATCCGTCGATTATTTTGGTTTTGGCATCCAACCCCAAGGATGGAGCCCAACAATGGAGGGCAAAATTGTCCACCGGAACCACCACAACAGCAACCACACATTTTTGTTATGGAATTTGATGATTGTTGTTGAGATTGGGAAGAAGGAATATTAATGTTTTGATGACCTCTGGAACGGAAAATAATGTTGCTTTTGGCCATAATTTATGTGTGTTTTGGATTGGCGAGAATATTACGCGTTTTTTGGGGTGGGAATTGGGATTATTTTGGACAGAATAATATGATTTATTAGGCTTTTGAATGAACAATGGAAATGTTGAAAATTTTCGCAGCCAAAAAGAAATTAAATGAATGAGAATGAGACCGCGAGGCGTGGGCAAAATTTTCCGCGCAGAGTACGTGGAATTGTGGAAAGGGGGGAAAAAGGGAGTAACGGGGTATTGTTCCGGAGTGGCCTTAATTTAGAGGGAAATAATTTGTGCTAAAAGCCTGTGAACAAAATTTGAGATTGGTCACACGGGAAAAATATGAAAATTATTCGAGGGGAAAATGTTCAAGAGTGAAGGGAAAGGGTTGAATTTACCCCCGAGGGGAATTGAGCCAAGGGGGAGGAAGGGGTAAAGGGGTTGATGAAGCAATGGAATGGGAGAATGAATTTGCCCCCGGGGGAAAAGAAATGAGCGAATGAAGAATGGGGGAGAACGGTGGTGGGTGGGGGACCAATTTAGAATTTAGTCGGCCCTTGGGATCTATGGCCAAAAGCAGGGGTAGCAAGAAGAAGGAGCTAAATTTGGCACAAATTGTTGTCCTTTTTATTTTCCTAAATTTACCTCCCACATTCAACATTCGGGGAAAAATGATTCGAAGGGGGCAAAGATGATGTCCAAACAATTTGGCCCATAATTGTGATGGCGCAAATGGCGGTGGGTGGATAGGTTAAAATTGCCAAGGAAATCTCGCGGGGGATGGGATAGGGACCAAAAATTTTTGTGAAGGATCTTTTCATTTACATTCACAAAAGCGGATGATTGCGACCATTCTACAACCTCGAAAAATGAGGCAAAAAATGGGCCAAAATTTATGTGAAGAGCAGGGAATGTGAGGGTGGAGAACAATTTTATGCCATTGTGGCCAAGGAAATGGCGTGGGATGACTTTTTTTTGGGCAAATTGGGTGGCCATGGCCCAACCTTCGCGTGTTCGTTTGGCCATTTCCATTAGAATAACGTGAACTGCTGAAAAAAGTGTTGGAAAAGAACACCGCCGCCCGTGAAAATCGCCTTTTTCCGGTCTGGTCCCATAAATTTGCAGTGGTTTTAAAATGTATTTTTTGAGGGGATAAAAATTTGAAATTTAAAAGAGAAAAATTTGAAATGGCCAAAAATGATTTGGGAAATGGCCAGGAAAAAGTGAGAAGATTATTTGAAAGGGGAAATGGATGGGCGGGAAAATGGCCATACCAAAATATGAAAAAAGTGAGAAAAGAAGATTAATAAAAAACGGAGGGGGAATCTGGCAAAAGGTCATTCATTAGCATTAGTTGGGTAGTGGCCATGAATTGGCCCTTAATGAATGGTTTTCCCTCCTTTCCATCCATCTATATGGCCACATTAATTCGAAGATTATTTGCCCATAATTATGGCAAATTTGATGGAGGAGGCAAATTTTGTGTACAAAAACATTGGCAATCGGATTTTGTTTTAGGGAAAATTTTTTTATACACTTTTGGCTTATAAATTAAAGAATTTTGGGGAATTAGCGCTTTTGGCTTTAAAACAATTTTGGAGAACATTTTAAGCGGGGCGGAAATACTCACTCAAAAAATTGTGTCAAAAACAAATTATAGCACCCGGGAAAATATGCCACCTTCCCATCCAATTTCCGGGGTAAATTTATATTTTCTCATGGCAGCAAAAGAATTGTTTGTATTAGCCCCAACTTTTTTGTACACCATTTTTAACCTTTCAGTGGATACAATTTTTTTGAATTGCAAGGGAAAATATGCAATCGGGAAAATACAAAAATTGATGCCGAAAAATGATCATTTTAGATTGGAATGTGTGACGATGAACTAATTAAAATGTCCTTTTTGATATTTAATTTTTTTATGTAAATTATTTTTGAAAATGTGGGCTGTGGTGGCAATTTAACACACTTGAATGGAGTCGGATATGGGCCGCCAAATATAATAGCAAGATAAATAAATATATCTGACTGACTTTATCCCTCTTTCAATTTTCTTTAATTTTGTATTTTAATTTTGTACATAATATTTTATAAATGAATTTTTGAGATGAGAGAGGAGTCAATGTGGGCTGTGAGGGTAATTCCACACACTTTAATGAGTGTGGTGGCGGAAACGGCTAAATATAGTAATAACAAGACAAAAGCATCGCGGACCGACATTATTAGGTGAGAATGTGGACTGACTTTATCCCATTAATTTTTTCTTTAATTTTGCACTTTAATTTTGTACATAAATATTTTATGAATTTTTGAGCAAAGAGAGGAGAGTCAATGTGTGAGGTAATCTCCGCTTTAATAAGTCGCAATTTTTATCCAATTTTGGCTGATGGGCTAAATATTTAGCACGGGCAAAAGCATCAACGATGTTTAGTGAAAAGAATGTGGCAGACTTTAAGCCGTTTTCAAATTGTCTTTAATTTAATTTTTAAATGGAATTCAGTTAAAGATAGGATAGCTTATAAATAAAGTGGCAGATTTATGTTCAAAATTTTCCTTAAAGGAATTTAATTGACTGAATTCTCAGACAAAGCTTAAAATAAATCTGAAATTTATTTTTTTTGGGCCATATGTTTTCAGTGCTATTTTTGGGCCAAATGTTTCATTAAGACAAAATTAGCAGACAGCAATCTTATTATTTCTATAGAGAAGATTCCGGCATCTTTGCAAGATAACTTTTTTTTGTACGATCTGTACCAGAGACCACCAAACATCAATGAATGGGGGCGCTTTTGAATTTGGGAAGAAGCTTGTATAGGAAAATTGCGCGTGGAAGCAAAAAAATGGTGGCAAAAAATTGAAGAATAAAAATAGAAAATGCGGCAAATTAGCAACAGGGCCGGCTAAATTGGGTAAATGAATGAATGGAATAATTTTTGCCATTTTTTGATTTTCACATTGAATTCAGCTGCTTTGAAATTGGCAGAGGTTACTATTTTAAGCAAAATTAGTGACCAATTCAATGATGACTTTTTTTGCGCATGCCTCCAAATTTGGTTAAATTTAAATGCAGAAAATTGTTGCTTGGTTGGAGGATGGGACAAATTTGGAAAAAAAATTAGGGTGGCACATTTCTTAATTTTAAATTTACTTTAATTTAATTTTTATAATTTAATTCTGAATAATTCAACTTGGAACATTTTTTAATCTTTAAAATGTGAATAAAATGTTCCCATTTTTGGCTTGGTATTTTCAGAATAACGGAATGAATAATGGCCATTCTACACGAAAAAAATATTTCTGCTTACGTAAATAGGCCACCACCAATTTTTGTTTTGTTGCAAAAAAATTTTTTGGGACCAAATATGGAAAAAAACAATGGAATTGGAGAAAATGTGGGGGTACCAATTTTGGCATTCAAAACGGAGGAAAAATCTTTTAAATGGGAGGACTGAATGAGAGGAAATATTGCGCATCATCAACAAAAAGGAAACACGCAAATTGGGGCTCATTTTTAATGCTGGACCCTTTTTTGGCAATGAACTTTTTAAAAGAAAATTTCAATAAATCCAAAAAAAATGCCGCATTTGAAAGTTTGGCAAAACAAAACAAAAGGAAAAGCTCGAGGGAATGTCAATTTTCATAACAATATGATATCATTTTGAGCCAGCATTTTATGCAAATAGGTAGCCCAAAAAAACTTAAATTTGAATGAGCTGAAAGCGACCAAAAAGAAGTGAAAAAAATGAGAAAATTGTGCATCATCGAAAGGGTACATGCAAATTTGATTCATTGTCTGTTTTTGGTTTTTTTGATGAAGTAAATTCTAAGGAATTTTGTAATAAAAAGCAAATAAAAACAAAAGGATAAGCCTTGGGGGAATGTCAATTTAGATAGAGCGCTTTATACATAGTATTCTGATATCATTGACAAATTTTAATAATGATATCATTTTGGGATGGGCATATTATGCAAATATTTAAGTCAAAAAAATTCAGATTTGAATGAATTGAAGCGGTAAGGAACGGAAATGGAATTGAAGGGAAAAAAATAACCAAAATCTGAGCCAACCTTTCAAAAGTAAGGGGAGAATAAATAATAAATAGCAAATATATCGTCAATCGGTTTAGGCTCTATACTATAGGCCAAAATGCATAATATTTAGCACATACTAAACACGTAAATCGTAGCGGGTCGTGCAAAAACACTGGGTTTTTGTGTAGGGCTTCCTTGTTAAATGTTAATAAAGTGCAATATTGTATCTGATTCTGATTCCGAGGGAATTTTTTTTGCAAGAGATTGGACCCCAAAGCAAAATTGGAAGTCCCTCGAAATGGTCGAGGGGCAATGCGTGCGTAAAGCTTGGAACTGGAAGTAAAGATTGCGGAGAAGCCAAATTTGTCGCCAATAACACTCATCTAGGATTACTGATCCAATTTATGAATACCGGTAGTAAACATTTAACTAATAATATTAGAAATTGTATCCAAAAAACATTGAAATTAGATAATCCCTAATTAAGTCATTTTTAAATGTATTTTTGAGCATAACTCCGTCAATTTTGAACCAATTTAAACAAAAATTAAACCATTAAATAGCCAAAAGTTTGCTGCACAATATTCTATTAAAATCAGCAAAATTGGTTCAATCCTGGGATTAATTATTTTATTATAAATGGCGACAAATTGAGGTCAGAGCAAGTTGGGGTTTGGGGCTGTGTAGTGCGTATACAAATACAAAGCCAAATTCGGGATCTCTCAAAAGGTGGAGGGGAAATGCTTGCGCAAGGCCTGGAGAATGGAGATGGAACTAAAAATCTGGCATTAATGGCCAAAAGATGCCAAGGAAATGAAGGGAGGTGATGACGAAAATGGAGGCGGGAAATATGGTTTAAAAATGCGCATAAATAACAAAATATAGACCCAAAAATGTGTAAAAATGGACAAAAATGGCATTTGAAAGTGGGAAGGAAAAAGAGGGTTTAGGCACGCATTTTCCCCTTGGAGAATGTTTTTTTAATGGTCGCTTTGTGCGCAATATACGCTGCCCTGCTGGAAATGAATGCCAACAAAAGTCCAATAAGCATTGATGACGAAGGAAAATATGGGAGACATGGGAAAGGGTGGAAATGAAGTTAATAATATGAGGACAAATTGATGACGAAAAACATTAGACGAAAATATTTGCGGTTGGCAAAGTCGAAATGGCCAATAGGCTAAAACATTGGACGTAAACAAAACACCCAAAATGAATGCCAAATATTTTGTATTTTCATTTTTGTGTGAGGATTAGGGCTAGAACCAATTTTATGCCAGATAAATGATAGCATTTTTATAACATATTTTGGCCATAATGTTGACTCTAATTACTTTCAAGGAGGGCAAATGAAAATGGAGAATAAATAATTTTAATAAAATGCACACAAATAATAAGGTATCAGAGAGTGAATGCCGAAAATTGGAAAAAACAAAATAATGATAACCATCATTTTGGGAATATAGAATAGAGCGGTAAAGGTTTAAAAAATCACATAAAACATAAACAAGACACAAAAAGAGGAGTGTCCAAAAATGGATGCCATTTTTCTTTTGTGGAAAATAACAAAAATTTGACCATCATTTTTGAGAATATTGGATGAAGCGGGGAAATATGGCCATGCCATTAAAGGGAATGGAAACACGCGCAAAATGAAGGGGATAAAACACAGGAAATGTTTGTTGGATTGGTTTTGGTTGGGGTACCCTATTCATTCAAATTTAAATTGAGGGCCGATTGAATGGGAATGGGACGATGTTTGCATACATAAATTGAAATTCGGAATGGAAAAGTGCATTTATGTTGGGTATTGAAAAGGAGAAAATTAGAGGGGAAATTTGTATGAAAATTGGGCCTATTAAATGGGGAATTTAAGTGTATTAAGCAGACTTTGCATATGCGCAAATTTGCGCGAGCACAATTAGGTAAAATGAAGTGGATGCTTTCAATTTGGATCATTTTATTTGCGTCTTCTACAAAATTGTTTGCATTTTTGTGCCATCATTCAATGTAAATAGTCGAAATAAACATTTTTTTATTAGGAGGCTTTTTTGAGTTCATATTTCGTTGCCAAAAAATATCAGCTCAATGAGAAATTATTTAATAAAAAACATATTTAATTAAATTAAAAATTTTCTCCATATATTTTCCGGAAAGTTTTAATCCAACTTGTTTCCTGTTGTTCCGGAAAGTTTTAATCTAATTTCTTTCCGGTTGTTCCGGAAAGTTTTAATCTAATTTCTTTCCGGTTGTTCCGGAAAGTTTTAATCTAATTTCTTCCCGGTTGTTCCGGAAAGTTTTAATCTAATTTCTTTCCGGTTGTTCCGGAAAGTTTTAATTCTGATTTTGTTTCCGGAAAGTTTTAATAATTCTGATTTTGTTCCGGTTGTTCCGGAAAGTTTTAATTCTGATTTTGTTTCCAGAAAGTTTTAATTCTGATTTTGTTTCCGGTTGTTCCGGAAAGTTTTAATTCAAATTTTGTTCCGGTTGTTCCGGAAAGTTTTAATTCTGATTTTGTTCCGGTTGTTCCGGAAAGTTTTAATTCTGATTTTGTTCCGGTTGTTCCGGAAAGTTTTAATTCTGATTTTGTTCCGGTTGTTCCGGAAAGTTTTAATTCTGATTTTGTTCCGGTTGTTCCGGAAAGTTTTAATTCTGATTTTGTTCCGGTTGTTCCGGAAAGTTTTAATTCTGATTTTGTTCCGGTTGTTCCGGAAAGTTTTAATTCTGATTTTGTTCCGGTTGTTCCGGAAAGTTTTAATTCTGATTTTGTTTCCAGAAAGTTTTAATTCTGATTTTGTTTCCGGTTGTTCCGGAAAGTTTTAATTCAAATTTTGTTCCAGTTGTTCCGGAAAGTTTTAATTCTGATTTTGTTCCGGTTGTTCCGGAAATTTTTAATCTATGTTTTCCGGAAAGAATCTAACAAAGTAAAGCTTATTATTAGATTGCCTTTGGTTGAAATATTTATTAGATATTTTTTCTGGGCAGCAGAAAAAATTTTCCATCAAATAAACATATAAAAAATATGTGCCATAGCCAAGTTGGTCCTAATGAAATCCAATAAAATGGTTGGGCGATGGGATGGGGAGGAAATTTGCCAATTAGATTTGCAAAATCATCAGAATATTTAGTGGCCAATAAAAAAATGAATATGAAAAGATCAGCCGGGCACCTGGCCAGAAAATTTGGGCCAAAAATTTGTTGATGAGGGTTTTATTTTATGCTTTATATTTATATCGATGTTCTCAATTCTTTCTAAACTATGCCCATTTTATTTGTTCTTTTTGCCATTCTATTTATTATTATTATTATTATTAATTTGATTGAAACAGTGGTCTAAGTTATTAGTTGGGTCCAGGAAGATTAATATAGAAACAAAAAATGCGAATTATTCGAGATAGAAAATGGAACAATTGGAATAATTGGAACGGAAATATGTACCAAAAATTGCAATTTTTTCTGGAGGCATTTTTGCTACCAAATATATATTGTCCATTAATTAATAAAAGAGGGAAATTGAGGAAAATTTCCCGAAGGAAATTGGAAATAAAATAATAAAATACAATAAATAAGATTTAATCCTTTAATGAAGATCGGCGAAAATTGCAATTTTGGCTCATTGTTGAGATTCCCGCCATTTTTATATACAGATTTTATGGCCAATAAGGAAGGAAATTGGCTAGCCACAAATCCATTTTTCTTTTATTCCCCATTTTTCTTTACATATAATTAAAAATTGTAATTGATGAGCTAAAATTAGCGGCTGATAAAAATTAAAAATTGGAAAAATGATCAAAAATTTAGGATTTGGATGAATAATAAAATTAAAAACATATTTTTCAGTCTTGGTGACACAAGCTGGGAAATTGCCGTTGGCCGGGACACCCAAGAGGAACGAGCCCTTGAGGTGGAACAATGCGAATGCCCACCGGGCTATATTGGCACTTCATGCGAGGATTGCGCCCCAGGCTATGAACGGGCACCTGGCCCATATTTGGGTGTTTGTGTGCCGGCAAGACGACCTCCACCACCGCGGGTGTGCCCTCCAGGCTATCATGGTGCCAATTGTGAGGTAAACATTTGAGGATGGGTCGAGTATATATATTGGGACCAATTTAATGGCAATATGGCTGTTCGGATGATAAAATTGCTTTGGGATACCATCAAAGGTCAAAAATACTTAAAAGTATATTTAAGTCTAATCTACTAAATGGTTTAAAATTTATTCCAGGGTAAATATGGGGAAATTGTCAGGAAAAATCTAAATGGCCTAAATTTTATACTAGGCTAAATTACAGGGATTTTTATCAGGAAAAAATTAGATAATTTATGCCAATGACAAAGTCGAAATTTAGTAGGAATGTGGGGGAAATCCCTTCAAAATAGAGCACGGATTGCTCAGTGGCAAAAGGAAAAATTTATTGGCCAAAAAGGGAACATTTAATAAATTGGCACCTGCTACTTTTCTTTTGGACTATTTAGTTATGAATTCACATTTATTCGGAGTAATTGAGAGGACATTTTAGTTGGCAAAAATAACAGCGAAGCCATTCAATCAATGCGAGGGAAATATATTAATTGGCCTCTCAGAAAAAGGAATAATAATTAGAATAAAATGGAAGGGCAAATAATAATATTAATTAAAATAAAATGGAAGGGCAAATAATAATATTAATTAAAATAAAATGGAAGGGCAAAATTAAATTGAATGAGGAATAAATGCGGGCAAAATGAATAATAATTTTGGAATAAGGAAATAAATTGTGAATGGGCCCTCCGGAAATAATCCAAATTTATATGACAATCAAATTGAAGGGAATGAGGAATTTCCGTTTCCATCTTTTTTATTTAATAAATAAATTTTTTTAGGCCATATTTGGCCACAATTTAAATTACTGTAAATTAGATATACATCCATTTTTAATTGTTTACAATTTTTGGGAACATTTATAAGAAAATATTTCCGCGTATTGTTACAAAAAATGTAGCCTATTTCGCATTAATATTATAATTAGATAATAAAATGCGCATTAAATTTGACTATAAAATATAATATTATATGTAAGAATTTTGAGGCAGATATGCTTAATCTAATTTATATTTAATTTTATTTGCCATAAATAAAAATTGGAAACATGTCAATTTTTAATTTTTACGGTTTTTTTATTATTTTCACATAATCAAAAAAAAGTAAATAAAAATGCGCGTCGCATATTCCACTCATTTAATTAAATAGACCATACAATGTTAATTAAATTTGACAATTAATGGTAAAATATTTTACGTAGAAATTTTGTGTCTAAAATATGTTTTTTAATTGAATTTTTGTAAAATTTTATTCCTTCCATAAATAAAATCAGTAGATCGTAAAATCAGGAAAATTTAATAAAATAATTATTCTACGATTAAAATAAAAATCAGTAGATGGGAAATTGAAAATTTGATAAAACGAATTATTTTAAAAAATTCTTTAGCCTCATATTAATGCTTTTTTTTACATAAATTCGACTCAAATCTTTTTTAGGGAATTGGTAAATTGAAGAAAAACGAAAAAATAATAATAAAATATATGAAAATAAATTAAATAATGATATAATATTTTTGGTAGAATTTCTGCTTGGAGAGGATTTGTGACGACACAAAAATTTATTAATGAAGGAATCCGGCGGGCATTTTTCCTTATTAAATTTTATTAATAATCCATTGGTGCGTCAAAATCCCCCCGTCAATGAAGCCTGTCCAATGTGGAGCCAATCCGCCCGTGTCCATTAATTTGGCAAACCAACGGATTTGGCCACAAATCCCCTCTTTGTCCACTGCACAGTGCCAAAATCCTTCCCTATAAGTCCACAAGCACTAATCGCGCGCTTTGACGTAACCAAAACACGCATTTCGATTAGACACATTTTGGTGGATTATTATGGGGGAATAATAGTATGGGGGCGAATTAGCAGATTTTCTGGGAAAGAAAGGAAAAATTGAAGAGAAGAAAAATGTGGCCAATATTTGAAGCCCTTTTTCTCAATAGACTTTTTACAATTTAATAGAAAAATGGACAATTTAATTGAAAATTATGTTGGGGGACTTTGCATTTTCAAAAATTAATTCAAAATTTTATTTAATTTATTGTAAAATAAAATAAATTGAAAACTATTTGATAAGGCGAAAATAAGGTTGAAAGTACGGGAAAATGGAGGAAGTATTTTATGATTTGAATTTTGGATTTGAAGAATATGGACGGATGGCGGATGGCACGCAATATTTAAATATATGTATCCAAAAACACTGTGGGCGTAAGCGAATTTGATACAATCGGGAAGGGAATTCAAAATTTTGTTTTTTTAAATGGATTTTCTTGGAATTTGGTTAGTCCACTTATTAAGAAAAATAAAAATAAAATAAATTGTTTAATTGGGAAAAGGGGGAAATATACGTCTAGAAATGAGTCGGTGTGAGAATTCGATTCGATGATTTTATTTCCTTAATTTTTGTGTGTACTATTTCGAGATTTGATAAAACAAATTTCTCAGAATTTGGTCCACTTTTTTGGCATAAATAATAACAAATTATTAATTTGGTGGGAAAATTGGACTGACATCTAAACTAAAACTGTGTTGGTGTGGGAATTTTGGCAATGCCAATTTGTTTTGTAAATACAATATATTTTTCCCACCTCTAATTAAGTATTGCTCACCGGGCTATTCTCGACCCCCCGGCGATCCCCGCTCCAACGTTTGTGTCCGTTGTGAATGCCACAATCATGCCAGCCATTGTGACAGTGAATATGGCACTTGCATTGATTGCCAACACAATACTGAGGTAAATGATGAGGGTTTAGACATGGAATTTAATGCATTAAACTCTAAAAGACTACAATGTTTTACCAATTTAGAGAAGGAATTTAGCCTCAAAATGTGGGGAATTAATACAGCCTAAATCGGAGAAATCCTATTTGTCGTCAGCCCAACTTGTCTCATTTTAAAATAATTCTTCAAGGAATGAACTATTTTTGGTGATTTAGGTATCAAATTAAAGAGCAGACTTTTGGCTATTTAACAATATTAATTTTGTTTAAATTAGTTAAGAAATGATGAATTTGACCAAAAAAAAACACTAAAAATTTCGCTAATTCCAAAGTAAAGAACATTTAAATGATTTTACGGAGAAAATTTCATCAAATCTGAACCAATTTAAATAAATTTATATCATTGGGATAGCCAAAAGTCTGCTCTTCAATTTGATAACAAAATCATGAAAATCAGATTCAATCTTTAATGAATAATTTCAATTAATCGGCGACAAGTAGATGCGATGAAAAATTGGCATAATCCTTCCTATCCAAAATTCCCCCAAGGGTGACCATTGTGAACAATGTCGACCCGGCTATGTGGGCGATGCCCGCCGTGGCACCCCGCATGATTGTGTTCCAGAGGAACAACCAGCCCGACCACCTTGCCAATGCTACAATCATTCGCCGCGCGGATGTGACTCCTATGGCCGATGCATTGTGAGTAATATGAGGGGAAATTGGGCATTTATTTTAGAGTAATTTTGGCATTTATCTGGTTTTAGAGTTGAAGAGATTTGTGGCCTTATTTATGGCTAATAAATCGTTAATTTAGCTAGCCAAAAGACGAATGGAATTAAATTTTAAGTAGAAATATATTGACATCTATCCATTTTTTTATCGTGAATATATAAATCATAAGTCATATTTGGCCTAGGCCTTTTTTATGGCTTAAATAAAAAATTTAGCCAGGGAGCCAATTAAATTGGAGCTTTTAATTTTTTTAGAAATATTATTTATAATTTAATCATAATAAATTGATCTAAAAATTCATTGTTTTTGGTCTATTAAAATATTTCTAAAGTAATATATTTTTTCCTTTAAAAAGCCATTAATAGATAAATAAGAGGCTTTAATATTTTCTAAATATTTTTCCGATTTTTACTGATGATTTCCTTGCATTTTTCTATTCATATTCATATCATAATCTAAATTATTTACTATGAAAATTCATTGTTTTCGGGTTTTTCCGTTTTAGCCTATAATAATTGGCTCATTAATTTCATTTTTAATCAATTTTCCCTCCCGAATAGCAATGCGAACATCAAACCGAAGGTTTCCACTGTGAAGTTTGCAAAAAGGGCTACTATGGGGAGGCAACAAAAGGAACACCGTACGATTGCACTCCATGCCCATGCCCGTACGAATTTTGGGGGATTGTAGCTAAAATAATATTTTACCAATTTCAGCGGAGATCGAGAATGCTTCTTGGATGACCGTGGCCAAGTCCAATGCAAAAATTGTCCGCCCGGCTATGGAGGACGGCTTTGCGATGAGTGAGTTTTTTTTTTGGGATTAGAGAAGAATGGAATGGTGAATTTCTTCCAAATTTTTCCGGTTAATCGAAATTAACAGCTCCAAATTTTGCGGCACTTGCTAAAAACGAAATTTATAGCCAAATACCCATCCTCTGAGATCTTATACTATCCCACACTCGAATCTTTAAAGCCTTTATCTTCACCAATAATTTTACCCTATTATCATTATATTTTATATCATTTTTAGTAAAAGCTGCCTAAATTCGGTGCTAAATTTCCCATTTTTAATTCCTTCTCCACATAAAGTTAACAGCAATCCAACCACATTTTAGACGGCCCCACATATATCAAACAACCAACAACGTTTCGGGAATGCCTTTTAAAAAATGACCAAAATATCAACAAAATTATTTTTTTTTAAATATTATTATCTGAGTAGATCATTCTTTACTAGAATATTATTATTATGGCTTAATTGTCGCCAAAAATCAATTTACAATTTAAAATTCATGTGTTTTAATCATTTTTAAATAGTATTTCAGTTGACCTTTTCAAAAAATACTAGTTAAATGCTAATAAATTATCAACAATTTATTAAAATCATTCCGATAAATGTATTTGTCCCATTTCAGATGTGCCCCAGGCTATACACGCAGCCAGACCAGCGGTGGCCGCGATTGCGAACCAATTGGCCGACATTTGCCCTCGGAGGTGGAATTTGTGCCAGCACCCGAAGGTCAGCCCCAGGACTGGGCCATTCATCGGGGCCGGGGAGGTGGTGGTGGCCAACAACAGAGGCCACCCTCCACGGCCACCCATCGGCCCCACGGGCGTCGATATCGAATCCGAAGCAGATTCCATCAGCCACAATTTCCATCATATTTTGGTTGATTGAAAGAGGCTGATTGAGTGTTGCTTTGAAGAGAAGAATTGATCGCTTTTTGATGCCTAAACACACACTGATTTCGTGCAATATTTGCTTCCACCTTTTTTTTTGTTTCTTCGCTTTTTATTTTTCATTCAGTTTTTTAATTGTTTTCAGGCCAAAAATTCGTTCATTTTGAGAAGCAAATAATTAAGGATGCAATTAAGTTAATTAAAATAATTTTAGTTCCATTGTATCCGCCTGGATGAGAGGAACATTTTAGTAACAAATTTTTTGGCTTAACTTGAAAAGCAATAAAAAAATATAGTCAAAAACTGTAAGGACATCTTACATTGTCTATCCAAATTTTTGGAAGCAAATAATTAATTAAGGAGTTGAGCAAATTAAAATAATTTTAGTTCCATAGTATCCGCCTGGATGGGAGGAACATTTTGATAGCAAAAATTAATTATTTAACTCGAATAGGAATAAAGTATGGCAAAAAAATCCAAAGACATACCTTCTTTTCCTATTAGATGCAAATTTTGAAAGTAAATATTTTAGAAGAAAATAGAAATAATTTAATAATTTTAATCTCATTGTGTCCGCCTGAATGAGAGGAACATTTTACTACCAAACTTTAATGGAATAGCTAATTTTGGAACAAAGTTATGGTCAAAAAACTGAATGGGAATATTTCCCTTGGGTATGCAATACAGTAATGTCAAAGAGAAGGCTCACTGATGGCCTCCTTTTCCTCACAATCAAAGAGAGAGGAAGGAAGGTGTGTGTCAGGATTAGATTGATGATTCCTTTGGATGGAGTCTGCAATACAGTAATCACAAAGAGAGGCTCACTGCCGTCTCTTCTATAATCAAAGAGAGAGGATAGAGGAAGGAGGGGGGTGGGCAGGGTTCGTGCTTGATTGGTCCCTTAGTGCATTCAATACCGTAATCACAAAGAGAATGGCTCTCTGCTGCCGTCTTTTCTTTTTCTTAAACTCAAAGGAAGAAAAGAAGGGAGAAAATTTGAGCAATAATGCACGTCGTTTTTAGGCCACTACTTCTTTGCAAATTAAGTTAAATCAAAAATTTAAAATCTCAAAATGTTCTACTCATTCAGAGGAATCGAATGATATAAAAATTAGAATTTTTCAACTATCTTAAATTAGTCAAATTTAAGTTTTAAAAATTATATATTTTTAAAATTTTCTAAATTGGTTAAATTTTAGTTTTAAGAATGACTTTTCTTATAAATTTAATCAAATTTTTAATAAAAAATGAACGATTTTGGCGGCCAAAAATTTTTCAACATTTATTTTGCTTAAATCGCTTTTCACAAATTATTTAGTCAATTTTTTATGTTCCAACGCTTTAATAAACAAATTAATATTTTTGCTTCTTTTATTTCGCTTCTATCATTCAAAAATTCCCGGCACTCATGGAATGTTCTTTTTTGTTGTCGTGCCATCCATTTAAAAACACAATTAATTAGTCCCCTCAATTCTCTTCCATAAATTCATTTCTTTCAAATTTTTTTATCCAATCTTCAAATCCAATGTCCCAATTCTCTCTGGAATTTTTATCATTTTTTTTGGTGCAATAAATTTTTCGATTTTATTGCTTTTTGAATTTATGAACACATTTTTAAGTGAGTAAATTTAAAAAAATTTTTTCCCATTTTCAAAATTCAAATTTCCTGCCTGCTTTTTCGCCTACAATGCTCGCTTTTCGACCGAAAACAAGGTACTTTAGTTAGTTTGGAAGTCAATTGGAATATTTCCAGCAGAAGTCAAAGCCAATGATTATTTTTTCTGATTATAAAATTCAAAATGATTTAAAATGCTTCGGAGATTTCGGAATTTTCATGGTCTCCTGCTGGTGATGGCTATTTTGCAGCAATTTTCTTCTTATTCTGTCGCTGATGCTGCATTATTCCTCCATTCTTCTAAGCAAAAATTGGCCATTTTTCACCCATAATTTCCCTCTTCAATTTCTATATTCACATAAATTTCCAGTCCCGCTTCACGTCGAAATTCTCCAGCCAAAACATTTGAGCATTCATGAAGGTGGAAGGGCAAAATGGACTTGCAAAGTGGTTAGCGCACCAAAGGTGAATCCACGATGGGAAATTTTAAAAATAGGAAATAAAAATGATTTAATTTTCTAATTATTTCCCATAAATTTATGAACAAAAATATTACAGAATTATAGAGATATAAATTGAGTTAATTTATTGTCTATTTTCTTGGAATTTTTTCAGAAAAAATTGCCAAAAATTTAATTTTTATCAAATAATTTATACAAAAATAATATTTTATAATTCTAATTTCAGCCCGAATTGGTGGACATTCAATGGAGTCGAATTGGTCAAAATGAATTGCCGGCACATGCCCAACAGCATGGCCATCAATTGGTCATTGACCAAGTTCGGCACAGTGATTCCGGGCAATATCGGTGCACTGGCCGGCTGAAGGGAGAAATCTCGACGGATGAGGCCACCTTGAATATTGGTAGGACAGTGAATTCAATTAGGGAATATTTTTTATTATTTTCATCCGCTTAAAATTCGCGATATGTGGTTTGGGAAGGTTTTTAAAAGTCAATTTGCTAATTTAGGAAAAACGCCCACAAATTGGACTCATTCCGTGTACCATATTTATTTTATTAGAAACCCAGTCTATAATAAAAACCCACCCACCCTAGAGAGTCTCTAAAACTTATAAGCCCATGGGCTTCTAATAGAATAAATTCAGTATTTTTTGATCCCAAATTTCCTTTCAGTCGCCGCCCAAACTTCGCCCGTCCAACATCAACCGTTGGTTGTGCCTCAACCATTCTCACCACCGAAGCCAATTGTGAATCCACCCTATCAGCTGGTGGACGAAGGCCAACAAGCCGTGTTCACCTGCCTCACACCGGGCTATGCCGACTGTGAAGTGGAATGGCACTATCAGAGACTGGGCGGTCCATTGCCCCCGGGGTGGCAGCGGAGGGGCAATCAAATAATTGTGCACAGTGCGCAGGACATCCATGTTGGCGATTACCTATGTTCGGTTACTCATCAGTTTGGAACAACCGCATCGGATGCGGGACGACTTGAAATTCGGAAACGTAGGAAAATTATTATTTATTTATTGAAAAAAGATGATTAATAAGTACTGCCAATTCATACATATTGGGTATATTTTGGCCGTAGCTCGCTAAGGAAATGACCAATTTGGGAAGGCGATATGCCATTCGAAAGCCTTGAATGTTCTTTAAAAAGTGGCTTTTCTAATTGTTTGGTTAATAAATAAGTTAAGCTCCTTTTCCGTGAAATAAATGGATTTTCCTATAAGTCGATTATTGTTTTGAGTACCAGTCATGCTCTTTTTACCATAACTCAACAAGGAAGCAACCAATTTGGGAAGACATTATATTTTTGGAAAGCCTTAAATGTCCTCTAAAAAGTGGCTTCTCTAATTTTTTGACAACTTGTCAAATATACTCATTTTCCCTAAAGGAACACTCTTTCCTCACACATTTGGGTTTGTTATATTCAATAACTTAAATAACTGGGAACTAATTAAAACTTTTTAAGCCATTTTATAGAGGGAATTCAGCCTTTTCAATTGGTATATCGCCTTCTCGAAATAGCCATTGCCTCGCAGAGTTATGAATCAAAAACTAAATGTAGATTCACAATTCACAGTTCACAATCAGCATTATAAGTACAATTAATTTATCCCCCTCTCATTTATTTATTGAGCCAATTTATTAACTAAAATTGTCTAAATCTATTCTATTTTCTCTTTTAATTAAATGATAATTCTTTGTATTTAAATTTAAAATTAATTTCTCCATTTAAATTCCCCCAATTAAAATTTTTAGCCCAAATGCGTGTCATGGTGGAGCCACCGGAACAAACGGTGGATCTCGGCGATCCTGCCAGATTCCGTTGTTGGGTCCCTGGCGTTCCTGAAGCCGTTTTGACTTGGCGACCTGCACATGGTGGCCAATTGGCCGCTGGTGCTGAACAACGTGATGGGTACATCTTTTCACACAAAATTCCGGATCTATTTTTAATAGTGCCAAATTCTATGATAAAATGTTAAATTTCTTTGGACTATAAATAATGAATTATTTCGCCAATTAAAAAGCAAATAAGAATCCATTAATTTTTATGCCTCTTTGCAGTTTTCTCAATTTCCCTCGTGTCCAACATGAGCATCCAGGCCAATATATTTGTGCCGCTTATGATCCTGGCCGAGACCCGCAAGGCGCAAATCCAATTGACTCAACGCCCGTCCAATTGAATATTCGAGCCAAAAAACCATTCCAACCATTGGTTCGATTTGTTTTCAATTAATTTGATTTCTTGCATTTTAATTTATATTTTTCAAAGAATTTTGAGGAAATTTTTATAATTTGAGGAAAATTTTTCTTATCCATTTTCAAGCAAGATTCATTAAAATTAAGGGTTAAAATTAAATTAAATCTAATAGGCGAAAAAATATGGCAACAAAATTTTGTGTCGATAATCGTTTTGAGGCCCTAAAATTGGCCTTAACAAAGTTTAAAAGTTTTCGAAATCAATTCATTTTTCGGTAAATTAAGTCCATTTTTAATCTCCATAAAATTCATTAAAACACAGGTGGAACCGCCCTACCAAATTGTGGACGAAGGCCAGCCCTTGCCACGACCGTATCGTTGCTGGGTACCCGGATATCCGCATGCCATACTCAAATGGCGACCCGCCCTTGAAGCCAGTCTGCCCAGCGGGGTTGAACAACTCCACAATGGGGCACAATTGAATGTGCCAAGGGCAGAAATGCGGCATGCCGGCGACTATATTTGTGCCGCCTACGACCCTCATGATGATCCTCAAGGCGAAAGGGTGGTCGAATCGACGCCAGTTCGGGTACGGTAGTTGGAATATTTATTTCCAAATTTATTCTTTTTATCGTTTTTGTCTGTTTCTAAAATTCTGATTTGGTCACAGCGGATTAAATTTAATATTAATCAAATTTTCAATGGGTATTCGACACAAATTAATCGATTTATTTTGCAATGATATAAAATTCCCTAATCCAAAACAATTTTACTCTTTTCAGCGTTGATCAGTTTTGATCCTAATTAAAATGAAATGACTTCAAATTTCATTGAAATTTAAAATTGCCTTTTGGTCACAATGAATTTAATCAATTTTTCAAGGGTTATTTCTGTGTAAATTAATAAAGATTATATTATCTTTTTTCGGCACTAAACATATTCAAAAACCATATACAGAAAATATACCGCCAAATTTCATGAAATATTCCTCCAAATCCTATCTATTTTCAATGTCACATTTCACTTTTTGTAATTATTCCACTTTGGCCACAAATGGATTAAATTTAATTATAATTAAATTTTAATTTGGTTTTTGAATGTAAATATAGTCAAATTTTGTAAAATATAAATTCCTTAATATAAAAAAAAAATTTTTTACGGCATTCAACAGTTTTGAATCATAATCAAAATAAAATTGTTGTCAAATTTCATTAAATATTTCGCTCTTTTATCATAGTTGGATGTCCGTCGCCCAGCAGAGCCAGTCCGTTCCCACCCTGTTCCACCTCAAGTGGATCCACCCCGAATCCAAGCGGACATTGGCCAACCCGCCCGATTCCGTTGTTGGGTCCCGGGCCAACCGGATGCCCAAGTCAGTTGGGCACCGGCCACAGGTGGCTCTCTCCCTGATGGTGCCGTCGATCGTGATGGCCATTTGGTGTTCCAATCGGTGCAGCAGGAACATGCCGGCCAATATGTGTGCTCGTATGTTTCACCGGAACATGGCGAACTGAAATCGCCGCCAGTCTCTTTGGAAATTCGGCAACGTGCGTTTTAGAATTTCTTTATTTAATCGAAGGAATATTTCCTTTATTTTATGAAAATTAATTTTTTCCATTTACATCAAATTAACTTAATTTGATTATAAATGATGACAAATTTGGCTAAAAACCCTCCTCAAAAAGTGAGAATATTTATTTACCAAAAAATATTGAAATTATATTGAATTTTCCGAAATGATTATAACGATTCATCAGTGATTTATCCTAGAGCATAAATTTTATAAAATTGATAAATTTAGTAAAGAGGCAAGGCATCTTTTGATAATGTTTTGACATAGGTTTAATCAATTCTAAAATAAATTCTTAACCAAAATACCAAAATGGGTTTAAAGTTTAAACCGATTAATACCCCTTTAATTTTAACCAAACAATTCTTATAGTATACGACAGTTTGTAAATGTAGAATTAATCCTTAAATCATCATAATTAATTATTTTGGAGTTATTTATTTCAATTCAGTAAATTCTATAATTATTCAATAGATTAAATTCTATCTCCCTCACACAGTAAATTCACACCCATAATTTCAGCCAAAAAACCACTGGTGGATCCGCCCGAGCAAACAGCGCAACGTGGCTCGCCATCGCGCATTCGCTGTTGGGTACCCGGCGATCCACGTGCCCAGCTGCGATTCACAATGCGCGGTGGCCAACCATTGCCAGATGGGGCCAGAGACGATGGCCGCGGCAACTTGTACATTGCCCGAACAATGGAGGAACATGAGGGCGAATATGAATGCCATGCACACTTCCCGCACGAAGCAGGCCGTGGCCCAGAGGTGCGTATCATTTTATTGGGATAATTTACCGAAAAATGGTGAAAAAGGAGAAAACTTTTCCTTTCGAAAAAATAATTTTTGAAGCCATAAAACTTGGCCAAATCAGACTACTTTTAATTTTAACTTTAAATCTTCATCCTCCAACATTTATTTATGGCCAAGTTATATGGCCTTAAAAAGATTATTTTCGAATGAAAAATTTTCTGATAAATTCAATGTTTTTTCTCAAAATTAAATATTTCCTTATGATTATATTAGAAATAATTTAATTTTAATGCCTTCTTTTAATAGGTCTCAGAGCCGGCATTGATCAATGTGAATCCGCCTCCGGAAACGCCACCCCAAACGGCACCGCAGGGCGAACCACCTCAACCGGTGGCCACCCCACCCCAACAAACTGTGCCTCGGGGCGAACCCGCAAGATTCCATTGTGAACCGAACAGCAAAACACCGGCACAAATCAAATGGGGTGAGGAAGGGATTTTGAATTGAAATAATGAGGGAAACTTTTGGGTTGTAACTTGAAATTAAAATATGGTCAATTTAACATTTTTCTATTCTGTTCCAATGTAGGATTCGGTACGGCTGATGGAGCATTGCCAAGCGGAGTCAGCATTGACGGCCAGGACATTTTGATCCACGCCGCCGATGAGGCCACCATTGGCGACTATCATTGTTCGGCCACAAATGAATTTGGCCGAGGCTATGCCAACCCAGTGCATTTGTCCATTACGGATGGTGGGTGGAGAACAATTAAATAAATTATCTTTTATTTATGTTCAGAAGAGGAACCGCCAACGGCGCGGGTGGAGCCAAAAGTGTGGAATGGAAAACCTGGGGACAGTAATCAATTCAAGTGCTATGTGACCAGCAATCCGTATCCAACAATTCAGGTGAAAATTTTAATGTCAAAAGGCATTGGATTTATTAATCGGATTAATTACTTATTTATAATTATTAAAGTGCCATATTTTTAGCCCTAAAAAGACATCCATTTTGAATATTCTATTTAATCCTTATTTCGCATTTAATTTATCAAATAATTCCTTATAAAATGTTTAACGTGAAGTTCATTGAAAATTACATGAATTTTAATTTTTTAATCACATTTTAGAGTACAAAAAATTCACAAAAAAATGCAGAAATCCATCAAAATTTCATCAAATTATTCTTTTTTTTTGGAAATTTGTCTATTTTTTAATCAACTTTCCCTTATGAAGTGCCCTTTTTCTTATTGGATGACCAATTTATATGATTTAATATCTTTACAATAATCCTCTAATTAAGTCCATTTTAATTAATCCTCAAATTATCACTTTCTAAAAAATAAATTTTAATTAATTTAATTAATTCACAGTGGACTGGACCAAATGGCGAACAATTGCCTGAGGGTGTTGTGGATTTGGGCGACGGAGTTTTGGAAATTGTGAATGCCAGCATTGAATTGCACAACGGAGAATACACTTGTACGGCGACAAACCCATTGGGCGAGGCATCCGACAGTGGCAAAGTGAACATTGGACCAAGCATTAAGGAGACAATTGTGAATGTGATCGAACAGAAGCCGGCACCACAACGGCTGAAAATGATCGCCGGCGAACCGTTGGAATTGCGATGCGAGGCCGAAGGCGAGCCAGAACCCGACGTGGAATGGCTTCAGTCAGTTTAATTCTGACATTTATTTCAAATTCTAGCTTAAATTTCTAAGTCCATTCCGGAAAGAATCTAACCGGAAACAATTCTGATTTTTATTCCGGAAAGAATCCAACCGGAAACAATTCTGATTTTTATTCCGGAAAGAATCCAACCGGAAACAATTCTGATTTTCATTCCGGAAAGAATCCAACCGGAAACAATTCTGATTTTCATTCCGGAAAGAATCCAACTGGAAACAATTCTGATTTTCATAAAAGAGAGGGGAGATGATTAATTTATTGAATTAAAATAGTAGAATAAATTGGCCACAATTAATTAATATTCTAAAAATGAGTGGATTCAATTTCTGTCTATTAAAAAAGAATTTCGGTAAGAGTGGCATCAAAAAATCTGTTTTTAGACCAAATCATAAGTTTATTATTGATTACATTTGGTTGAATTTCCCATTTAAAATTCCCTTTCAAAACAGTGACCCTGGACCGGAACGCGGCGATTTGCCCGACGACTTTGTGCCAATCACCATTTCTGAACAATTTCTCCGCCATCCAAGCATTGGTCTCGGCAACACTGGTTGCTATACATGCAGGGCAAGCAACCAATTCGCTTCGGTCACAAAGGGGGTCTGCATTGAAGGTGAGGGGCCAAAATTGGAAGAAGCTTTATTTAGTGCCAAATTTTGAAACTTTTATTAAGAAAAGTGCAAATTTACATTAAAATTATCTCCAAAATTCATTAAATTCCACAGTGATTGAACCATCTGGGCTGGCAACTGTTGGAATTTTGGGTGGCCAACATCAATGGTTCCCGGCTGGCCATCCGGCCGAATTGGTTTGCGCCGCCAGCGTTTCCTCACTGATTGATCGGGTGGAATGGAGTCGAGCAGGGGGTGGCGAATTGCCAGATGGGGCCAATGGCCAAGATCAGAGAGGAGTGCTCAAATTCGAGTCATTCAAGGTGAATTTCAGAGTGGAATATATATTTTGATTCTTCGACTTATGAAATGGGAATTCGTTGCCAAATTTCCTTGACAAAAAAGTCATTATCAAATAAAAATGTTCTAAATTTTAGCCAGAAGATGCGGGTGAATACGAATGCAATGCATATAGAAAGGAGGAGGTGATTGCAAGCAGTAAAGTGGAATTGCATGTCGAAGGGGATACCAAACCGGAATTGCTGCATGTTGACATTTCACCCCCAAGTGTTCGGGTGGTCAACCAAGGAGATTCAATTGTGTTGGATTGTGTGGTCCATGGTCAGTTTATGACATTTGATGAAACCTTGTCATCCAAATATATTTTTTTTTGTTCCGATATTTGCTCTCCAAAGGCTTTTCAATCAGCTGGTACTAATCGGTTATCCATCTGCACATTTGAAATTTTTTTGCAATTTTATTTGATTTTACTTATGTGGTTTAGTGTTTTAAGGGTAGACTCTTATAATTTAGGCATATTTTAGGGTGAAAAATAATATGCAGTCGGATAACCGATAAAAATAGGTACGTAGCTATTGGCTAAAATTAAAATTCAAAAGAAAAAAAGCCACCTAATTTGTCAATGTTTGCAATAGAATCAAAAAACAGAAAGTTGAAATTGCTTGAATTCACATTTTTTCGGTGCTAAAATATATAAATTGATCAGACAAAATTATAAAATTTTCATCAAATTAAGAGCTTTATTAAAGCGATATATTCCCTTGGGATGGCAAATATCGGATAAAAGTTAATTCCAATAAATTGGTGATGGGTGCCTAATTTATTATTTTTATTTTGTTGGCTTTTTCCCTTATTTAGTTCATCCCCTAAACGGCTAAACCTCCAACCTATTCCCGCATTTTCTTTTACATAAAAATAGACGATCAAAATGGTCGACCCGGTTCCGGCACTCGCCCATTGACCTACATTTGGCTCCATGGCCGTCATCCCCTCCGGCTTTCCCCACTGAGTTGGTGCCCTTACCGTATTCTGCATTTGAAAAATGCCACACCGGAATATGCCGGTCTTTACGCCGTTCAAGCCAGATTGCATAATGGACAGCTGTTGACCAGTCGACCGGCTTATTTGGTCATCCGGCCAAGGGGTTTGGGAATTGGCTTATTCGCTTTTTTCGTTTTTTCCGCTTTTTTATTGCTCCGCTTTTTATCCACAATTTTGGGTTTTTTTGCTTGGAAATAATATAAAATTGACAAAATATGAATCGAAGAAATACCCAACTCATCGCCGTTTAAAATATCTAATTAAGGATTGGGCCAATTTTGGTGATTTTATTATCAAATTAAAGAGCAGATACTTGGCTATTTACTGATATTAAATTTTATTTAAATTGATTCAGAATGGATGAAATTATTCCAAAAAGTGGATTGGAAATTTCGCCCATCGAAAATTGAAGTTTATTTTCAATGTTTTTTTGTCATAATTCCATGAATTCTGAATTAATTTAAATAAAATTCATATTATTTGATAGCCAAAAGTATGCTCTTTAATTTGATAATAAAATCGACAAAATTGTTGCCATCCCTGATGAATTTAGACGGCGACATGTTGGGGCATATCCAATTCAAATATGAATCCATTTTCCTCATCCAAAATTGAATGGAGGACATTTTTACAGGCCATTCCGGCGATGAATTCCAATATTCTTGGTCGCTGGCCCGTGGCGGTGCCCTCATCCGGGATTTGGGCAAACAAAGCCAATTGCACGTGAAAAGTGCGGACCCAAGCAATGATTATGGAATATATCGATGCGAAGTGGAAAGTCAGGATGGTGAAGCCGTGGGTCAAGCACAGGCTGCAGTCAGTGTTGGCCAAGAATCGGCGGACAGTCAGTTTTGCGGGGAAAAGCCTTCAATTAAATTCAAGTTGGCCGAAATTTTTGGAGAGAAATCATTTTATTAGAGGATTATAGAATTAAATTTTGTACTTTTAGGATCTAATCTATGTACTATATTTCCATATTAGAAAAAATTTTCAAAAAATTATAAAACCTTGGAAAAATTCACATTTAGGACTTAAGAATTGTATGTTTAATTTAAGGGTAATTTTGGGTGACTATGAGGTCTGTTAAAAATCTGAACACAAATCGATAAATAGCTAAAATTTATTAGAAATTAATTGGTAAATTTTTCGGGTTTATTCAGCTGAATTTTAATTGAAATTTTGGCAATGGAATATAATTGGCCATAATAATGAAAAATGACGGCCAAATTGGCCATTTTCAATAGATTTTACTCTAAATATCTAAATGATTTTAATTTTTCTAAACAAATTTCGGTTAACTATTCGTTTTCCGGCACTTTTTATGCCAATACCCAAAAGCACAATTCCAATTTTTATTCGCTCGCCTTCAATTTTGCCATTCCACTCTCTTTTTCTTCTTCCAAAATTTTCCCTAAATTCTAACATTTTTATAGATGCTGTTGAATCCAAATATGACGAGGATTCAGAAGCCGTACTCGGCTGTCCCGTCTTTGTTGTGCCCGGCGCCGAGGTGAAATGGAGCCGTGAAGATGGCGAAGATTTGCCGGAAGGAGCGCATCAAGAAGGCGATAAATTGATGTAGGAAAATTATAAATTAATTAAATTAATCTCAAAATAATTTAATTTCTCTTATACAAATTAAAATAAAATTCATTAATTTGCCTTGGATTTGGTACATATTGCCTCCTACCTGAGGGCAAATCAACCACAACTAAGGAAAATATTACTATAATATTTTTTTAAACAAAATGATTGATTTCCCTGGGGGCAAATTCAAAATTTAACAAAAAAAAACAAATTTTTATTAGTTTATTTGACAATTAATTTAAAGCGTTCAGGATTGGTCCCAACTTGAATATAATATAACTCATCAAGGACTGAACCAATATTGATGATTATTATCAAATTAAAGAGCATCCTTTTGACTATCTAATGATATCAAATTATTTTAAATTTGTTCATATTTGATGAAGTTATGCCTATAAAAAAATTTAAAATAATTTTTAATTTAGATTAACAAAATTATTACTGTTTTTCGAATACAATTCCATCAATTTTGAGCAAATTTTAATAAATATATTATTATTAAATAGCTAGGATTCTACTCTTTAATTTGAAATAAAAATTAGTAAGATTTGTTCATTTCTTAATGAATAGAATTCAATAAATGCCGACAAGTTGAGCTGATCCGAGGCCTTGATGCAATTTTATAATTTAAATGATTTTCATCTCGAATTTAAATTTAAATTTAATTAAATTCTACCACAATTTTCTTTCAATTCCCCCTCTCACCTTTTAGCATTGACAATTTCAATGATGCGGCCACCGGCGTCTATCGTTGCTCCGTCCAATATGGCCAAAGCAGCGTGGAAGGATATTTGGATGCAAAAATATTCGGTCTTTAAACCTATTCCATTTTCTTCATTTTATTTATATTTTCATTTTCAGTACCGGATACAACCATCAAAGTTTTGTTGAATGTTTCGGCCGAATCCGTGCAAGTCGGCGATCGAGCCTGGCTTGATTGCATTGTGGTGGGCGATCCAAATGCCAAAGTGGAATTCCTGAAGGATGATTCCGATGAATTGCCAGAAAATGCACAGGTGATTTTTTGGCGATACGACAATTAGGAAAGAAATAATTTAGTGTCGAACGTGATAAATCTACTCGATAAATTTATATTAAAATTTAGTTGGACATAAAATTAGCTAAAAATGATATCAAAATCATCGAATATTGCTAGATATTTCCCAAGTTAGAGCTGAATATTGGTTTAATTGAAATACTCTTTCTGGTAGTTTTATGGCCATAATTGGGTAAATATCCAGAATTGGCCTCTGCTTTTGATATCATTTTTAAATAATTTTACTATGCTCTAAAAAATTCAATATAAATTAATCCAGCAGCTTTATCACCTTCGAAGCTAAACCGTTCCATCTTCAATTGTTTCGTTCACAATTTTTTTGTAATAATTTTATAAGAAAATTCATGTCTCAATCAATTGATGAATCCTAAAATAATCGAATAGAAAAATTAGCTGACTAATTGGCAAAATATTTTCTTTAATGCCAATGATTAGACCCCAATTTAATAATAAAAATATGCAAGTTTTCCTAACATTTGCAGATTCAATTATGTGAAATCATTTCCAGGGAAAGAAATGTAAAAAAGAATGAATTGAAGTGTCCCTCAAATTTTGTGTGTATTTTACCCTCCTTTTTTACCTATTTCCTAAATTTTTTCCTAAATAATATCTTACCATTCTCAAATAATTTTTCCTCCATTTTTCAGGTGTCCGGCCATCGACTTTTGTTCAATCAAATTTCGGTCGAAAACACTGGCAAATATCGCTGCCGGGCGCACACATCCGAAGGACCGCTCGAAACATCGGCCCTTTTGAATGTGGAAAGTGATGAGGAAACTGAGGCGGAAAAGCGGCGACGAAAACATTTGGGCCGACCAAAAGTGGCAACCACAACAATGGCAAATGAAAATGATGCGGAAGAAGGGGAAGGCGGCACATTCGATGATGAGGGGGAGGAGGAAATGATGGAAACGGCACATCGCCAAAATCACCAAAAGTCTGGCCCGGAATACACATTCGCCGCCGAACACCCCGGTGGCCATGGGCAACATGCATTCCGATCGGAAGTGGTCGAAATTGGCCGCCCTGAACCTGACCAACCGGCGCGAAGACTTCGGCGACTTCGCCATCAACGACGGAGGGCATTGGCCCGAAAGGAGGGAAGAGGGGATTGGCAACATGTGAAGGAGGCTACCGGTGGCCGAAAACATTTTCACAAGAAACGAAGGGCCAACGAACGAGCGGCCAATTTGAGGCGGAGGGCGGAACGGTGAGAAATGGGAGGGGCTGATTGAGCATTCACATTGGTTTATGACCTATATCTCAAAAAAGAAGTAATAAATTTTGGAAGGCTATAAATCTTAAGAAAGTCATAAAAATACTATAAAAAGTGGCTTAAATTTTTTTATGAAATTCACCTTTTTAAAATAGATAGGGTTGGGAGAAAAGGGTTGATCCTTTAAAGCTGATTGCATAGTCAATCACATTTGTTTTGACTTATAGCTCAATGAGGCAATAGCCAAATTGGGAAGGCAATATACCATTTGAAAGCCCAAAATGCCATTTATTAAGTGGCTTAAAATTTTTTATAAAATGCAACATTTTTAAAAAATTACATATCTTTGAGTGTAATTGACTCGAATTTTTTGAGGAAAAGCCATTTATTTTATGTAAAAGGTACTTATTTTATAAGATATTATAAAATTATAAAAGCCACTTTTTAGAGGACTTTTAGAGCTTTCAAATGGTATATCGCCTTCCAAAATTAGTTATTTCCTTGTTGAGATATAACCAAAATAATGACCCAGATACTCAATCGTCCTGTTTTGAAGGGGGGGGGGGGATAAGTAATAATATAGGCTTGGGGCGGGGCCTCAATTTTTTTAATTAATTTATTAATTATTTCCCCATTTAGTTATCGCAATGGAAGAACACAATTCCAAAAATATTATCATCATTACGAAATTCGAAGCGATGCTCCATCGGCACCGCCCCGTCGGCATAGTCTCTTTGGCTCTTGGTTTTGGTCATAAAAATGCAAAATGGAAAGGAAAAGAAGCATTCATTCTCTACTGCCATAAAATAAATAAATAAATTCATTTTTTCCTTTTACTCAAAATTATTTTAAATATCAAGGCTCAATTCCCTTCCCTTTCTAATTGGCTTAACCAAAAAAGCATACAAAATATCCCCCAAACCTCGTTCAATGGATTCTCCTCCCTTCTTTCTAATATTTTTAGTTATTTTTATTCATTTTTCGATTCTTCATATCCGAAACCCTAAATTTAATCCACTTCATTCTACAATTCAAATTGTTTTCTTGCCATTTTTCTTTCCAATTTTCGCCATTTTTAGTTAATTTCCAATCCAAAATCCTCCCAAAAATCCTTCCAAATTTGCCATTTTTCCATTTTCATTTTCACTTCAACTATTTTATGGGATTTTTCGGGAATTTTTCTCCTCCGCACTGCCGCCCCAGTGATCAAATTGTTTCCTTTTTATTAAATTCGCCGCTCATTTTTTCTCCTCTTTCTTACACCAAAAATGCATAGTTTTTCGAAGTAACAAATCAAATTCCCTTTGCCTTTTTTTTTATTTGTTTAATGGCCAAATTAACAAATTATCCAAAATAATCCCACACAAATTTTTCAATTTCGTTTTACTAAAAATTAATAAAATTTTCCTTTTTTGTGGAGTGATTTTTCGACTAACAAATTCACCCAAAATGTGCGTGAATTTAACAATAAATTTTATGATTGAAATTATTATTGTTTTGTCAATTTTTGCAAAGTGGCAGCCTATTTGTTTTTTGCCTCTAGCAGATTCACTTTCAAATAGAAAGAGTCAACTTTGATTTGTGAACAGTTTTAGACCAATTTATGATGGATTCAATTAGAATAGTGTTCAAATTTATTGGGCTTTATAACTCCCCAGTCGCCGACCCAAATTGCTACCATCTATAATAATTCATCAAGGATTGAACAAATTTTGATGATTTTAGCATCAAATTAAAGAGCAGACTGCAAGCTATCTAATTTTATTCAAATTGGTTCTAAATTTTTGGTGGTTGCATCCCAAAAATCATTTAAAAACTACTTTTAGGATTAGATATCATTAAATAGCCAAAAGTTTGCCCTAAAATTTAGTGCAAAAATTAGCAAAATTTGTTCAGTCCTTAATAAGTTTTTTAGTACAAAGAACGAATGCTGTTAGGAATTACGACCAAAAGAATCAATTTATTGTTGCCCTTCCGAAAGAATAATAGACCAATAAAATGAGGGCTTATTATATATTTGAATTTCTAGAAAAGATGACAAAAGTTTATCAAAAAATTGAAACCAAAATATTTTATTGAAATAATTAAGGAGGATGGCCTACGAAAAGTACCACAGCGGAGCCAGGATTGGAGCTGGGCGACTTTGTTGACGTAGAAGTGGGCGAATTGGAGCCTTCAAAGACAGAGGCCGTTGAACAGCTGGGCCCATTGGTTCATGTTGAACGTGAATCTGAAGAAATTGATGAGGAAGGCCAAAAAGAGATGGGCATTGTTGATCCGGACAGACTTTTAATGGAAAAAGCTGAACAAACCAAAGATGACCAAAAGGAATTGGATGGAAGAATGGAGGAGGAAGGGGAAAAGGCCAATGGCGAGAAGGAGGATCAGGAACATCGGGAAGAGACGGTACCCTCAATTAGGCAATTCACGGGCACGGCAGCATTGGCATTGCCCCCGGTGAGAGGCCAACGATTGGACCGATTGGATTTGGAAGTACAGGTAAAGAGAAGTTGAAAAAGGATACGACCCAATTTGGCCCCAGGCTAAATTGAAGCCGTTTATAATAATAACTCATTAAGGACAAATATTGATTTTAGTATCAAATTAAAGAGCAGACTTTTGGCTATTCAAAGATATTAAATTTATTTATATTGGTTAAGAATTGATGGAGTTTTGTCCAAAAAAATAAATGAAAACAACCTTAACTATGGATTAGCGAAATTATCAGATTTTATTGGACATAATTCCATGAATTCTGAATCAATTTAAATAAAATTAATATAATTAGATAGCCAAAAGTCTGCTCTTTAATTTGATACTAAAATCACCAAAATTGGTTAATTCCTTAATGAGTTATTATAAATGGCGACAGGTTAGGCTGTTCTGTTGAAAAACAATGTTTTTTTTGCGTTCACAATTTTCATTTTTGAAAGAGAAAATTCTCGAAATTTGTTTAAAGATTCGACCCCAATCCCCAAATGGCATGATCCTTTATGCCACTACCACCGCTTCATCCCCATCCTCCTCCAAAGAGGCGGAACAACAACAAATTGTTCACAATTTGGAATTGGCCAATGGACAGCCAAAATATTCATTCCGAGTTGGCAGCGAAATTCATGGTCATTATTCTTTGGGGGAGAAATAATTATTGCCCAAATATTTCCATTTGAAGAAGTGGTCGATCAAAAAGTGCCTCTGGACCAATGGTCAACAATTCGAATCATAAATGATGGCAAAGGCCAAGGCAAGTTGTTGTGAAAATCAGTGACAAATTCATTGTTTTTTTGGGTTCAATTAAAGTTTACTCTAATCGGTAGAGGTGTATTCAATAATTTGGACATTATTTTGACTAAACCTTAATGTCATTGATTAGAAGCTATAATCCAGAGAGAAATATACCACGAAATGCCCCCAAATATTCTTAAACAAACTGTAAATAAAAATAAATTCAAAATTTGCCAAAACAGAGTGAAAAGTTGGCAATTTGAAACTTCCGGCAAAATTAAAATGAATCCGATAAAATTTTATTTCAGCCTCACTTCGAGTCAATTCCGGGCCACCCAATGAACTTTACTATAATCCATCCCGAATGCCGGCCCCAACCCCTGCTGGAAGCCCAGTTCGAATATTCATTGGAGGCATTGATCCTCGCATTCGTCAAGTTGAATCCGCCTCAGTCAATTTCATCGGCGCAATTGGCCGATTACGGCTAAATCAGAAGAATTTGAATTTGGTTGAAGGAAATCGGGAAGAAAATGCACGATTGGAAGGAGGCGATGAAGGGGATGCCCATTTGGATCAACAGGAAAATCAATGTTCCCGTGAACCGTGCCGAAACAATGGCCAATGCCGACTCACCAGATTCGGCAGCTTCCAGGTGGAAAATATTTTTGGGATATTGGATAATTATTTTGGGATAGATAAAGGATAAATACAGCCAAATGATTGAGAAAATTGCAAATCAATGAAATTTATAAACCAATTGAAAGCCAAAAATGTCCTCTACAATATGATTGATTTGAATTTTAAGAATTCAAAACTTTTAAAAATAATTGCATGCCTTTGAATATAATAACTCGATTTTTTGGAGGAAAAGCCGATTATTTTGAAAATTATTTAGAGTTTTCAAAAAATAGAATAGCCACTTTTTAGAGGTTTTCCAGTACTTTCGAATGGCATATCGCCTTTCTGAATTGAATGCTTCATTGTTTAGTTATAGCTGAAAAATGACATAGGTAATGAATGGGTGGTACTAAATTTTCCTGTTTCGAATTATTGAAATATTAAACATTTTTTGTAGAAGTAGGAATGGCCAATGGCACCAATGTAACTTACTTAGTTAGAGATAATATTAATTTGCCGAAAACATTTCATATTGAAAAATTATTTTTGAATTCATTATTCACAAATTAATACAATTCCATTAATTTATTATAGAATATTTTGATTTTTAATTATTAAATAAATAAAGCAAACAAGTCAAACAATTAAAAATTCCCAAATTAATGTCTTCTTTTTCTCACAGTGCCATTGCAAAGCCGGATTCACTGGCCGCCTTTGTGAATTCCCATCCACCGATGGAATATGTTCGCATGATGGCCGTCGATGGTGCCATCGGGGCATTTGCATTTTGCCCCAAAGAGACAGCCACCATCCATTTCCGTTTCAATGCCTTTGCCCTCCAAATTGGGGTGGCCAACGATGCGAAACATTTGTTGAGCCGGATGATGATAATGAGGAAGAAGGAATTCGATTCGATGGAAAACATTCATTCTTGGCCATCCCATTGGGCCAATCTGCGGATGGAGGCGAAGAAGCCACCGATGTTCAAGGATTCTCTGTCAGTTTTTCTTTTTTTTGGAAAGAAATTAAGCGTGGGAATTTGTTTTGTATTTTTTTTTTTTTGAATTTATTAAAGTGGAATATTTAAATTGCCGAAAAATATAGAAAAAGCGGATATGTTTTGGCCTAGGTTTAACCAATTCTAACTCTTCAGTCAACCTAAAATCAATTGGTTTAAACCGTTTAATACCTTTTAATTTTTACCAAACCATTATCAAATTTTTATACCAATTGATGCGCATTGATCAGATATATCCAATGGTATATGATTTGTAAATTTAGGACAAACTATTAATTCTTTATAATTATTTTGACCTTATGTACTTTTTTCGACAATTTTAAATTTTTTTTTATCAAAAAAAAATTATCAAAATTCATTTAATAGCATTATTAAATTTATGGAAAAATTAATAGCCAAATTTTGTCATTTCCAGCTAGAATTTCGGCTTATCCCCGAAATGGTGCGGAAGCCTTCTGCTGCTGACAGCAATGATGAGCAATTAATTGCCATTTTAGTCGGAATGGACAATGCTGAAACGGCAGCTATAATTGGAATACAATCTGGAAGATTGTGGGCAATGCAACGGAAAGAAGGTGAATTAAAGATTTCTTTTTGCAGCCAAAAATCTTTAAAATGGCAAGCAAAAATCTAATTAAAAAAAGCCCACTTATTTTAGTTGTATTACCATAATAAGGGAATTGAACCAACTTTTGGAAAATACCAGCCAATTTTGGTCATCCATTTTCCTCCCATTCCTATCATTTCAAAACTACAGTAATTATTTCCAAAAATAATAGAAAATGGAAAAATGATGTGAATAATTTGGATGGGATAGATTGAAAATGATTGAATGGATGAATCAGCGAAAATTAAATTTGAATTTTAAAGGTGAGGAAGCGGCCACAAAGCGATTCTTGAGCAAACGAATAAAGACGAAGAAAACGCATCGAATTGGACTCGAACAGTCGGGACCGAGCGAAATTCATTTGCTGATTGGCGGAAAACCAAAAGGCACAATTCTTGGCCCCGATGGCAAATCACCTCCAATGTTGTTGTTGGGCGGAATGCCACCAAGAGGAATGAACATTTCCAACGAAATGATGGCACATTTGCCAAAAGGGATTGGCAATTTTGAAGGATGTTTGGATGGATTGAGTATGAATGGAAGGAAATTGGCATGGCGAGATATGGCCAAAATGCATGCAGCAAATTTGGCCAAATGCCAGTCGAAAGGAGAGGAACATGAGTCAAAAGAGGGTAAATTTGGTGGATTAATTAAAATGAAAGATGCTTATGCTTATTAGGATAGGAGGCATAATTGAAGAATTCAAATTGAACCGTTTTTATGTAATTTTAGGACATTTATTTGGTTGAATTCATGAATTTTAGAGGATGGTGACATTTATTCACTTAAATCCTATGATTTTTTGCAAAATTGCTATTTTTGGTGCTATATCATGTCCACAATAGTGCAAAAGTAAATTTTATTTTAATCTTAAGTAATGGATAATATAATATTACTCTGTTTTGATATTAATTCCTCCTGTTCTGATTTTAATAATTCCGCCTGTTCTGATTTTAATAATTCCGCCTGTTCCGCCTGTTCTGATTTTAATAATTCCGCCTGTTCTGATTTTAATAATTCCGCCTGTTCTGATTTTAATAATTCCGCCTGTTCTGATTTTAATAATTCCGCCTGTTCTGATTTTAATAATTCCGCCTGTTCTGATTTTAATAATTCCGCCTGTTCTGATTTTAATAATTCCGCCTGTTCTGATTTTAATAATTCCGCCTGTTCTGATTTTAATAATTCCGCCTGTTCTGATTTTAATAATTCCGCCTGTTCTGATTTTAATAATTCCGCCTGTTCTGATTTTAATAATTCCGCCTGTTCTGATTTTAATAATTCCGCCTGTTCTGATTTTAATAATTCCGCCTGTTCTGATTTTAATAATTCCGCCTGTTCTGATTTTAATAATTCCGCCTGTTCTGATTTTAATAATTCCGCCTGTTCTGATTTTAATAATTCCGCCTGTTCTGATTTTAATAATTCCGCCTGTTCTGATTTTAATAATTCCGCCTGTTTTGATTTTAATAATTCCGCCTGTTCTGATTTTTTTTATATTTAAATATTTTTATTTGCACTATTGTGGACATGACCCCCGACGGCTATTTTTAAGTCTCGAATTTAATCACATTTCAGAGTAAATATTTGGTCAAATCATTTAATTTTTCCTTTCATCAAATTACAATTTTTAAAAGGCTTTCAATTCAGAATTGCCACCTCCAACTCAACCATCCACTCCGTATACGCCATTGCCAGTGGTTTCTATTTCTGAAGATCCACTTTTGGCAGAACAAGAAGCCTCTGAATCTGAACGAACAATGATGGGCCCAGAAGGCGAACCCATCGATGGAAGGGAGGAGGAACGAAAACTATGGGAGGTGGGTAATTTGCTTTATTTATTCAGTAAATTGTTTGGATTTTTAATTAATTTTGGTATTCAGCCCATCCAATTGACCGGCACAATTTCACCTGATCCCCTTCCATCTTCTACGGATCGACCACCTGCAGTTTTGCCCACCGAAGAGGAGGCAATGTTCGAATCTGCCGAAATCCTTTCCACATTGGAGCCATCAACGGAGGCACCATTCATTGATCAGACAACCACCCAAGAAACATCGCCATCGCCGTCAACAACCATCAGCGAAGAGTCAACATCATCAATGGAATGGTTCACAACGGCATTTCCCTCCATCGAATCCACAACATCGCCATGGAGCATTGAGGAGGACGAGTTGGACCAACCAACCACATTAATGCCGGTGCCCGCCACACCAACACCCACTTGGATGATTGGACCGGATTCGGCCGAATTGGAAGGCCCATTCCCAGGACTTTGTGACCCGAAAACATGTGGCCCACATGGAACATGTGAAGAGCTCAATGCCACTCATGTTCTGTGCGCATGCCGGGACTATTGGGTGGGCCAAACTTGTGAACAATGTGAGTTTAGTTTATCACAGGAAATTAAGTCGAAATATGTATAAATGGATTTGCGTTAATCAAATGAATAAATTCTATAAGTATTGTAATGAAATTTTTAGTTAAAGAATAGAATTAGATGCTAGAATACATTTCAAAATGCCGTAAATAATTCTGAATTTCATTCCGAAAAGATTCTAACCGGAAACAATTTTGATTTTAATGGGAGATGGGCTGAATATAACCAAAAATGGGAGAAATTTTGTTAGACAATTTTGGTTATAATTTTAAAGAATAAATGAACCCTTTTAATTGGCAATAAAAATACCATTAAATATGTACAAATTTCAATGAATTTTCCATATTAAATATTTAAAAGATTTCAGAAGAAAAAAGTGAAAATTTATTCATTTTTTGAGAAAAAATATTCAAAACTTCAATTAATTTCCCTAATAATATTTCCAGTTCGCCCAATTGAATATGCGGCCAGTTTTGATGGAAGCGCATTTGTTGTAAGCCAAAAATTGAATCAAACAAAAATATGATCAAAAACTCCATTTTCATAGGTTTTTTCCTCCGATGAATTCCCGCATTTGATCAGTGACAGAGAGGAGGTGGTGGAATTCAAATTGCGCACCCGGGCACGCTATGGGCTCATTTTTTGGCAAGGCCAGCAGCCAATGTTCGATGAGGAGGCAGCGATGGAGGATTTCGATTTGACCGGCGAGGATTTCCTCTCCATTGGATTGTTGGATGGACATTTGGCATTTTCCTATGAATTGGGCGGTGGTGCGGCCCAATTGATCAGTGAAGCACCAATCAATGATGGAAAACCACATTTTGTGAGTGATATGGGAAGGGGAAAATCATTTTGGTTTTATTAATTAGTCAATAAATATTTTACCTTTATTGATAAATTTATTTAAAAATAACTAATTTTTATTAAATTGAAAGAAAAAGTTTTATGACTTTAATTTTATTTTTTAGTAAAGAATATATATTTTGCCAATTTTGATAATTTCTTGAAAAATAGCTTACTTATTTAATTAATTAATAAGCTAGAAAAAGTCAAAAATATTTATCTACTCTGTATCTGTATGATTAAAAATTTGATCATTTACTTGAGGGCATAATCAAAGAATGGAACAAAAGAGAGGGGCCCATTAGGAGTACCGTAATCACAAAAAGACCCTTTTCTTTTCTCATTCGCTAAATAATTATAAATCCCTTAGGGAAAAATCATTCATAGAAAAGAGAAACAAAAGGGAAAGAGGCACATTAGGAGTACCGTAATCACAACAAGGCGTTTTTCTTCCCTTTCTTCCTTCAATGCTTATGTAAATTTGCCATTGCCACAAAGAATCACTAAATGACTATTTTCTTCTATCATTTTTGGAGAATAGAAAATAAATAAAATTTACGGGATTATATGGATAATAAGAAGCTCAACGGAAATAAAAATTTAAAAAATGCTTAAGAAAAAATCAGGCAATAGACAAAGGACCTAGCCGAGAATACTTCCCAATTTATATATTCCTTATTTGACAGATTCGCGCCGTTCGAAAGGGTCGAAATGGGACGCTGCAAGTGGATGGAGGCAATCCAATTCGAGGCCGAAGCAGTGGCATTTTGGCAATGCTGAATGTGGAAGGCCACATTTTCGTTGGCGGTGTGCCCGATTTGCATTTGATGACAGCCGGCATTCATACACAAAATTTTGTTGGCTGCTTGGCCGAATTGGCCCTGAATGGCTATCGGCTGGATTTGATGGGCCATGCCATCGATGGACGAAATGTTCGGCCATGCCGAGAATGGAGGCCAAAAAGGCTGAGAAGACGGCGACAATGGCTTCGAATGATGTTGAAGAGGCAGAGGATGAGGAAGGCGGCAATGATGAAAAGAACGGAGGATTAGTGCAGAAATGGAAGCGGATGTTCATTACCAACATAAACTCGATACCCAGGGATTCCTTTTTTTTATATTTCTTTCAATTAAATTCAAACCATTTATGCATCATCAGAGTAGTCCAAAGTCGGTTTTCGGTTTCAAAAAAATCGAAGAAATTTAAATCGAAATAGGGAATTTTTGCTATATAAAAATAAAACCCAAAATCGGATTTTAAAGATGATACCTTTGTAAAATCCACTTTAGACTACTCTAATCCAAAACACTGCCAATACCGATAATCTTTGGAACCTCATTTTTTGTCATTTTCATTGATTTTTTGATATGAATTTTAATAATTTGATAAAAAAATAATGTTAAAACAATAAATGGCTTAATTTATATTACATATATTCTCTATTCGAATCTTAAATATAATTCTTTTTAAATTCTAGTTATAATCCCTATTTTTAGACTAATTTTTTAGCTGATTTTTTTTCACTTCTGTGACAGCCATCGCTGATTCATTTATATTCATTTATTCGCGTCAGTCACATTTTACTTTCCATCCAATGCTTCACCTCTCCCATCCATTTTGATCATTTTATTATCGCATCACGCAATCTTTCCCCTAATGATTCGATGGCAAATTGAGACTGAATAAATAGAATATTTAAACGAACTAAAATCCATTCCATTTCATGCCTAAATTTCATCAAAACCAATATTTATAAAATAATATTTTTCCATTAGAATTAAACTAAATAATTCCAAATTCCTCCCTTTTCTTTATACTTATTTTGCCAATTTATCCATTCATTTCAACAAATTTTGATGTACTTGCGGTTATGTGTCTATTCCTCTTCTTGGGCTCGGCAGCCATGTCCCGAGTTCAATTAAGAAGATTAGGCACATAACTGTGGACAACATCGAGTGGTTAGATGTTGGAACAGCGAGTAGATTAACTGTCGATTCGTGCCAATCTCGACGAAATTAATTGGCAGACGCCGAGATTGGAGTGAATTGTCAGGAGATTCACTCCAATATCCCAATTCCCAATGCCCAAAATCTCAACGGCAGTTATAATACCAAATTCCAATAAATTACAATACCCAAAATCCCAACAAATCTCAATACCTTAAAATTCTCAATAACCAAAAATCTTATAAATCAGCGAGGGATGATGATTACCTCTCGCCGCAATTCTTCTTCCTTGCGAAATACATTGGCAGACGCTGGGAAGAGAACTGCGTCGACAGTTGATTAACTCCAAAATCGAAATACCCAAATTCACAGTTCTTGCTCGTCATAATCTGCCGTCGGCATCCTTAATATAAATTCAATTTTTATGTCTCGTCTAATAATTAGATCTCTGGCCAAAGGTTGTTTGAGGAAAGAGAAATTTGTATGCGATTTTTGAGAATTTGATAGCTAATTTTATTACAAAATTTTCATAAAATTTAGTGAATATGAATTTAGGTTTAGGGAATTGGGACAATTGAAAGGAGGAAAACAATTCCAGCAAAATATCACAAATTAATTTTTGATAAATTTAAATAAACTTGCGTTTTCTTATGTGTCGTCTTAAATATTTTTTTAAAAAATTGCCCATTTATTAGAATAATTAAGGTAAAAAATGTTTAAACATAATTCTTCTAGCCGTATTAAAAATTTGTTTCAAATACCGTAATCATGAAAGGCACTCACTCCTTTTCTTCATTGCTTGAAAATTTGCCTCCAGAGGACATAATCACCAGCAGACCATTTTCTTTGATCATTTTGGAACAGAAGTAGATGATCAAATAAAATTTTGCAAATAATAGATTAATAAAATTATTTAAATATATGCTTTATTAATTAATAAAATTGAGCGAATAAATTTGAAGCAAATTCTAAATAATCAAAAATATTCTAATAAGCTTGATGGTGAATGGAAATGGGAATTAAATAAAATTTGATTAAAAAATTTTGCGCATTTGATTGCCTAATATAATGGAATTATTTTAAAAGGGCGCAATAATTTGGGAAAAAACAAATCATTTAGAATGGCGAGTATTTCATTTGAATGGATTTTCTTCGTTTCTTCTGGCAATGATTAATTATGATTAATTAGCCTCGACGACTAAATTTCAGGAAGCCCAACTCCTTGATGGCCTTGTATTGGTCAGGGATCTGTAAAGGGCAAAAATGAGATTAATTGAAGAATAAGGAAATGTCATTAATGGGAATGGCATTTTAAAGTCCTAGTTGATGACTTAATTACAATTAATTGCAATTTTTCGACCCATTATTTTGGCTACAAAAACACTGAAATGATCTCAAATAATTCAATCATTGAAAGTAGACTATTTCAAAGTCGGTCTTAAACGGGATTTTTTAAAAATTCGATTTTGAGTTTTTCAAAAATTTTCTTTCTCCTATTTTCGGTTATTTGAGTAAAAATTCGCAATTTCGGTTTTTACATTGATTTTTTGAAAAAAAACTATTCTAATGTGAAAGTTTCCCTCCCATTTCCCATTTTCCCTTCCTTAAATTCCAACCTCCATTAGGGCATTCAACGCAAATGATGCCTCCTGATTTGGTGAATTGAACATCACCTATAATAAATTATAAATTTGACCATAATATGATATCAATATTCGCCCATTTGGGCCTCCCACCTTGTGGAAATCAACAAAATGGAAATTGTCAAATAATCTTTTTGGCAATGTTTCATCAAAACGGGTCATCATGTCCCAGGGACCATCGCCAACACCGACCCTAAACACAAGGATTATTCCCTTCTTTTTAATCAATGATTACATTATGATGGAAAGTGGATAATGTGAGGCCTGCGCAATGGCCTTTTGGTTGATTTTCTCGTTGGTTACCTTAAAAATGAGAGGAAATTAAGGCTCAAGTTTAATTCAATTATTGTAAATAGCGAAATATGATAACTATAACTAGGCTAGGTTATTATTTTGGTCAAGTTCAACGAGGAGGATACATCTCCGCAGTCCTTTGGGAAATAAATTATTTTTTTAAAAATCATTTGATAATCTAAAAAATTTAATAAAAAATGGCAAACACACCTGTCCATCGGCCACAATCACCAAAATATGATAGGAGTGCTTCTCCTCACAAATTTCGATGGCCCTTTCAATCAGTGGCACAAAATTTGTTGGCCCACTCATCGCAATTGTCGGCATTTTCTCATTGTAGACCCGCAAAACCTCTTTAAATTGGGAGGGAAAGGAATTATTTTGATTGAATTTTCATGGTTAATTCTGATGAGTGATTTTTAATTAAACTTTTTATTCTTTTTAATTATAAAATATTCAATAGTTCAAAATCTATTCTTTACCTTCAAATCCAATGCAAGATGCATCCACATCATCACGGTCCACAAGATTGAAGCAACTTTGATCGGTGGATTCTTCGTCCCCGAAGCCATAGGCTGGAATTAGTCCATCGGCATCGAATGAGGACAAAGTTTTCCCCACAATTTGGATAACCTTAAAATAATAAAAATTATATTAAAAATGTATGGATCTAAAGGAAATTTGGCTCTTCTAATTTATTCGGAAAGAATTAAATTTGCCTATTCTATGGAGAGTTTTTATCTAACTTCTTACCGGTTGTTCCAAAAGTTTTAATCTAACTTCTTTCCGGTTGTTCCGGAAAGTTTTAATCTAACTTCTTTCCGGTTGTTCCGGAAAGTTTTAATCTAACTTCTTTCCGGTTGTTCCGGAAAGTTTTAATCTACCTTCTTTCCGGTTTCTTTCCGGAAAGTTTTAATCTAACTTCTTTCCGGTTGTTCCAAAAGTTTTAATCTAACTTCTTTCCGGTTGTTCCGGAAAGTTTTAATCTAACTTCTTTCCGGTTGTTCCAAAAGTTTTAATCTAACTTCTTTCCGGTTGTTCCGGAAAGTTTTAATCTAACTTCTTTCCGGTTGTTCCGGAAAGTTTTAATCTAACTTCTTTCCGGTTGTTCCGGAAAGTTTTAATCTAACTTCTTTCCGGTTGTTCCGGAAAGTTTTAATCTAACTTCTTTCCGGTTGTTCCGGAAAGTTTTAATCTACCTTCTTTCCGGTTTCTTTCCGGAAAGTTTTAATCTAACTTCTTTCCGGTTTCCTTCCGGAAAGTTTTAATCTAATTTGTTTCCAGTTGTTCCAGGAAAGATTTAATTCCTTCAATCGTTCACCTGTTGATATGGATTAAATTCCAGTTGGTCACTGTCCAAATGATGCAATGATTTGCCATCGAATGTGCGTTCCCCTTGATAATAATTCGATCGAGTGTAGTCGATGCCAAATATCAAATTAGAATATTCAAGGCCAGCCTAAAAATGGTTTATTATTTAAATGAATACATTTTACAATTTTAATTTCCCGAATATTTTTATTATTGAAAAAAATATATTTTAATGTAATATAGTTAGACGAAATCGGACTTCTTAAGGATTTCTAGAACTAATAAATAAAAAAATTGGGGCGCTTTCATTATTAAATGCAAAGAAAAAGGAAGGGAAGGGAAGTGGGAAGATAGATTTTGACAATTGCCTCAAGAAATTTTTGATGACGGCCCTCTACTACCGTATTCTCTCCCTTCCTTTTAAGTTTTAATTGGGGCGCCAACATTGAATATTCATGCTTATGTTTTTTCGAAATTTAAAGTTGAACAGTTTTTAATGATCGATCTAAATATCATTTGATAGAGGAAAAAATTCTTTCTATAAATTTGTAAAAAAATAATTTATATTTGACAATTTAAATATTTTCTTTTAAATTCATCTCACATTTCCATCCATCATTTCATTTACCTCTTTCATCGCGTCAATAATGTCTTGGAGTGTTTTGAACCGTGGCAAATTGTGCGGGCTCCCAATATTCAATGCCATTAGCAGGGAATTGCGACGGACCGGGGCACTTCAATTGGGGGAAATTTTTATAAGTTTTTGCGTCGAAATAATCTTTTTAAGCCATATAATTTGACCAAACCATCAAATTTCTTTAAAATTCCTGCTTCGAGAACTAATAAGCCCTAAATCTTAATCTCACTCTAAGCGTAATGCTAAGCCCGAAAATTTATTATGGTCAAGTTATACGGTCTCAAAAGAAAGAGAATTTTTCGAAATGAGAAATTTCGGCAAAATTAATGTTTTTTTCTGCAATTTAAATATTTCTCTATAAATATTTAGGAAACTCACAATGATGGCGCTTCATTCTGCTTCAGCTCATGCCTTTCATCACGTCTTCGGCGTTCTTTTTTCATTGGCTTCTTGATAATTGATGGTTTGCCAAGGGAAAGCACATCCGCCTCCATAAAGTCTGTCTTTTCGGTCACTTCGGCGGCAAAGCTTACTCTTCAAAAAAAAAACAAAAAAATGGATTGAAGAATTAATGTAAATTTTCATAAATTTTCATTCTATATTGGTGGGTAATATTTTAGATTTCAGTAACTGAGTCATTTTTATAATCATAACTTAGAGAGGAAATAACGCATCTGCTGGGAAGACTATATACCAATTTGAAATCCAAAGTGTCCTCTATTTGACTTTAATACTTTTTGTAATCCAAATTATTAAAAATTTGAATTTCTTTGATTGTAATTGACCTGCATTTTATGAGAAAAAGCCGCTAATTTTATAAAATGTTTATGTTTTCATGACTAAAGAATGACCATTTTTAGAGGACATTAGAGTTTTCGAATGAACTATCGCCTTCTAAAATTGATTCATTCATTGTTGGGCTATGGCCAAAAGAAAAGCCTTGATATGATACTAAAATATTGTTGCTGAAATTTCGTACCTCTTCTCCTTGGACAAACTGCGACTCTTTGATCGCATTGCATTGCCATAGCCACGTCGAAGCCGGGCCCAATCGTGGCCTTCTTCCCCTTCCCAATAGGAGGCTTCATCCTCTGCCCAGCTAGTCTCATCCTCCTCCGCCGATCTTACAAATTCAAATCAATTTATTCTTTCACAAAATTCCCAAAATTCACTTCAAATCCTTTGACTTTGATCGGCTTCTGCTCTTTTCCCTCTGGGCATTGCCGTAGCCTCGTCGAAGTCGGGCCCAATTTGCCGGCAATTCCGTCGCTTCACAATAATGTTCGGGCACAACCTCCAAACGGACTTCAGGCAGCTTTGTCTCTGCCCACAGGTCAATGTCCAATTTGGCCGCCTCTATAATCAAATCAACATCAACCCGTGTGTCTGCGGCGCGATCTGCGTGCAATGCAATTGGGCCAAGCCGCTGTTGGTCTGGCAGCGTGCATTTCGCTTCGGCTTGATGCTCCGCACTCCGGGCAATTGAGGCTCCAATATGGACTTGTTCAGAACCAGCCTATGGATTTTATATGAGGATTTAATTCGGATAGGATAGGTCCCAAGTTGTTTGTGGCTCAGCTTTTCGCCGTTTATAATAACTCATCAAAGACTGAACCAATTTTGTTGATTTTAGTATAGAATTAAAGAGCAGACTTTAAGCTATCTACTTATATTAATTTTATTTAAATTAGTTCACAATTGATAGAGTTCTGGTCATAAAATTGAATGGAAATGGTCTTAGCTATGAATTGGCGAAATTTTCAATTGTTTTTTAGGCAAAACTTCCATCATTTCTGAATCAATTAAATGAATTTAATATAATTAGATAGTCAATAGTTTGCTCTTTAATTTGATAATAATATAATCACAAATAGTCCATTCCTTAAAGAGTTTTAAACGCTCGCGGCAAGTTGGCCCATAATCAAGTTGGGGATATTTAATAGTGGAATAATCTCAAAAGTAATTGCCCAAATTAGACCTAACAATTTGGGACCTATTTCCACACCTGTGCCGTATTGTAACGTTCCTCCGCCTTTCTTCTGTCCACTTTTTCCAAATCCACCTTTGCCACGGCATCTTCCCTCCGTAAATTCACATCAATTTGGGTGATTGCCTCCCCAGCTCCTTTGCCCCTCATTTCCACTCGTTCATCCTCGCGTAATTTGACTCGAATCATCAATGGCCCAGCGTGTTCCTCTTGTTCCGGTTTATTCAACCGGATCACAGTTTCGCCAGTGTCCATTTGTCCAGCCGCCGAACAACTCATTTGATAATGACCACCGTAACGGGGCTCCACACGCAACTGTTCTGCTTCACCTTCCCCATGTTGTGGTGATTGTAAGACAATATTTGTGCTCATTTCTTCTTTTCCAATTTCGCGTGAATCCAATCGCGCTGGCTCCCCGCGATTCACATCCTTCAACACTTTTTCCGCAATTGGCGCCGTCGATTCCAATGGATTTGCCAATGTTTGAGTGCATTGAACGGCAGATTCCCCGGCTGATGAACATGTGAATGGTCCAATTGGCTCTGTGTCCCTTGGAATGATCCTTTTGGCTTCCGGTGCCGCCTCCACAGCTTCAGGTCGTCTCAATATCAACTCTGGCACATTTGCCTGCTTCTCTTCGGCTGCCTTCACTCCTTTGATAATTTGCCCGCCATAGCGTGGTTCCCATCGAGTATGGTCCGGTGCCTGAGCCCATTCCTCCGGGCGTCTCAACTGGACATTGTTCAACTGTTCAACCTGCCGACTTTCGGTCACTTTCACCGATGGACTTGGCTCATAAACTCTGGGGGCTGTCAATTTCAACGGAGCTGAAGCTTCCCTGGGTTCTGGCCTTTGTAGTTGCAATGTGGTCGAAATAGAGGCCTCTTCACTGGCAACACTGTGAATCGAAACAGGTTCCGCCTCTCGCCTCATTGGCCGGGTGCATTCAGCCGTTGGTGCCTGTGCCGCCCGTGGATTCACCAATTCCTTTTGCATGGCAATGTAGGCATCACCGGCTGCCGCCACATTTTTGTGATGTTGCCCGCCGAAACGAGCGTCCGGCAACACAACTGGATAATCGAAATTTGGTTCTGGTTTTTGCCAGTGCATAGTCAAATTTTGGTGCTCTGTGCCGGATTGGCGTGCTTGTAATGGTGTGAGTGGTGCATCCAAAAAACGTGCAATCGCAACACAAATTGCGGTGTCCATTTCGGAAGGAAGGCGTGCTTCGGGTCGCATTTGTTGCTGAAAATGCGTGCAATTTTTTATTCGAAGAAATTTTTCTCTAATAAGAACTTTTTCTCATAAAAACTTTTTTCTTCCAATTATCACAAAGAAAGAATTTTTTTAATTTTTTTTACAAAATTAAAAAATATTTGGAATGCAACTCTAGGCGGCGGATGCAAAATCAGAATATCTTCTAATAAATGAAATATTCTTCTGCCATTTAAACTTAATTATCAAATCTAAGATGATAATTGTTGATTTATTTATTTTGGAAATCTTTTATACTCATTCATTATTCTTTTTTCCTTCAGGAGACGGTCAAATTGTCAGCAGAAGTAATCATTTTTTAATATCTCTCTGTTATAAAATATTTTTCTAGAGATTGAAAACCCATTCTTCTAGCCCCAAATCATAAAATATTAGCCCAAAAATTTAATATGACATTATTTTGGATAAATAATTTTTTTGTGTGTGAACTGAGGTTGCATTGCTCATTGTATTAGGTACATTCATTTTTATTATATAATTTTCTAAAAAAAGATTCAAAAATTCCTTCTTTTGAATCAAAGAAAAAAAGATTTTGTAGAAAAAGTTTTTTGAGGCGGGGAAGTTTAGCACCTGCAAGAAGACACTCTCCTCTTTGGCAGCCCCGCTTTTGTATTGGGGCTGGGCCCCGACGACGGTGTTTGGCACCCAAATTGTGTGTTCAGCGCCAACATGTCGAGGACTATCATCGCTGAATTGTTTATCCAACACACAAATCACATCGCCTGCCCTCCTTGTGCCATGCGCGAATTGGCCACCATAATTGGGTACCCAAACGGTGTGATGCGCTTCCTTCTCCTCCTCTTCCCTTCGATATATGGAATTCATGTCCACCGTGTGCGCTTGACTTTCTTTCACCCGGAATGGCTCAACCTGGTCACCTTGACGTGCACAAATCCGTAAATATTGAGGGGCTCTTTCGAATTCCGCAGTTCGGGTGAGTGCATTTTGCAATTGGATATCCTCTTGTCCCACGGATTTACTCCTCAATGCCAATGGCTCCGTCCAACGTGGAATCCACCGAATTAATTCCGCCGATAAATCATCAGAGAATGGCCTCTGTTTTTCCAATATTTTGTCCGTCAGCATTGTTCGATCACCAGCCGAATATGTGGACAAAATGATTTGCCCTCCAAATCTGTGTTCCCAAACAGTTTTGTGCATTTCGTCCACGGCAGGCAATCGAGTGTATTGGGAATGGATGTTCTCGCTTCGTTGCTGCATTTCCCTGGTTCGATGCACCGTTGATGGGCCAAAATTTGGCCATTGTCGAGTGCAACCAGTTTCGGCCAGTGCCGGCTCCTTTCGCCATTGTTCCACCAAATTGTACACAACATGGCCGGGTTCTTTGACGCGCAAATTGGTTGGTGGCAATTCTCGTGCACATCGAATGCATCGACGGGCTGGGGCTGGCGATGCCTCCCTTCTCCTTTGCAACTGGAATTTGAGAAGGTACTACTTATCCTTTATGTCACCAAATATTTTATTAAATGATATTTTCTTAAGGCAATTTTCAACGCTTGAAGATGAATCCGGATTTATTTTTCGGTAACATTTAATTATGGAAATAATTCCGGAAAACTTAGTTTTTAATTAATCCGGTAAATATAAATTTTATTTAATCCAAAAATTTTAATTTTTCCAATAAATTTAATTTTAAATTAATCTGGCTCTGATAATTCTTAATTAATCCGAAAAATTTATAATAATTTTTAATTTATTTTCGCAAAGGCAAGGCTAAGATTTGAGCTCAGATTACAACTAGTTCTTAGTTTTAAGTTAGATTATTTGGGCTGGATAAGTGTTGAAAATTACCCTTTGAATGTCATTTAATAAAAAATTTCACGATTGGTGACATAAAGGATAAGTGTACTTGGAATTGATGCGTGAACAGTGCTTGTCCCGTGGCTGGTGTGTGCAGCTCAATTCGCCCACCAAAGCCGGGAATATTGATGAGCATTTCTGAATTTTCCAATGGTTCTCTTCTCTCCCATTGCAAATGGACACGCTCCTCAACAAAAGTGGATTCACGCAAATTGGGGCTTTTCGCCTGCGCTTCAGGGCGAACCCGATGGGTATATGGTGGGGTGGTGAGGTGCGCTTGGGGTCGCTGCAATGCCAAATGCATGGCTTGCTCAACCGCCTCCGCCTCGCCTGTGCGCAGCTCCAACGGTGGCCAAATGTTTGCTTGAAGGAATAGTTTGGAGCAATGTGCCACCAGCAAATGGCCTCCTTCCAATTCCCTTAACACTTCCATCCGTTCATTGCCAGCCGCATCCGTCCTCAGCCGGAATTCACCGCCCCAATTCGGCAATGATTGAACCAAAAGTTGGCCTTCCGTCTGTGCAGGTCGATCGAAGGCCGTATAGGTGGTTTGCCGTTCATCACCGGCCTCTTTGCCTTTGAATGCCGTCGATGGCCCAATGTTTGGCACAAATCTGATCTTCTCTGTCCTTTCCGCTTGATCCGGTCTCTGCCTAGCCTCAATCACCATGGAATTCTCCTCAGTTGTTCCCTTGGTTTTCAATGCCAATGGCTGGCATTCATTTGCATGCCAAATTGTTGTCCCTTTCTCGTCAAATTCCTCATCCTTTCGCAATTCCCTCAACACATCAATTTGAATATTGTCCGCTGCCTCCGTGTTCAGCACCGGTCCCGGAATGTGCAATGGAATGTGAATAATGAAAACAACTTTCTGGTCCGGTCCAAATTTGGGTGGCGTAGGTCTAAGTTCATAATTGACTGTTTGATGTACATTTCCAGCCTCTTTGCTCCTCAATTGTTCCGGCACACCCTCAAATGCGCATTCCCTCAAGCATTGTACGGCCTCCTTTTCCAATGGCCTTTCCAAGTTGTAATTTGTGTTAGCATTTTCCTGGCTACTTTCCAACATTCGCATTGAGGCCAATTCCACTTTTTGTCGGTGTGCCAATTTTGTTTGCTGTTTTTCGTAGGCAGGTGACCGGCTCAGCGCCAATGTCTGCTGCAAATCTTGTTGTCCGGCGGCTTTAGTGGCCAATAGATAATTGCCTCCAAACCGTGCCTCCTTTCTCGTCAATTCCGGCGCCATTTCCGCTGGCACATCTTTGGCCAGAACATAGGCCACTTGTGCGATGGCATTGCCCGCCTCCTTCATCCTTTTGGCCATTGGCTCACCCAATCTTGGAATCCATTTGATTTTCGTACTTTCTTCCATCCCTTCCTTTCTTTGCCATAGTTCATTCACTGTGGCACGTTCATTGCCTGCAGCGCGCGATTTCAACGCAGGGCCTTCATGTTGTCGAGGGATTTTCCTTATAAAGGTGGCATCCATTTCCGGAATGTGTTTTGTTTGTAAATTTGCATAAAGTAGGGCTTCATCCTCTTCAAATTCCTCAATTTCAAAGGGCAATGGGCCAAGTTGGTTTGGAATCCGCCAAATTTGTTGTGCCATCTCTTTTTGTGCCACTTTGGCTTGCAAATCAATCGATAATTTTAGTAGTTTCAATTCCATTTGTTTAGCCTTCAATTGTGCCGGCTCACCCCGTTTGGCCATTGTCAAGAGTCGTTGGGCCCTTTCGAATTGTGCCGACCGGGTGAGTGCGAATTGGCCAACGGCATTGGCGAACTCTGCAATCAAATGAATGGGCTGGACTTGAAGGACCCGGAGGGGACGTTCCCGGAGTTGGAGCTCAACGCCCGGGGCTTTGCGCGCTGCCAGACTGCACAGCTGGACCTGCACGGCAACCTGCGCTTGGCCCATTTCGCGCATTCGGATGGGTCCATGCTTCTCTATCCTGGGTACCCATATTGTGCGCTGCGCGCCCGCCTCCGCCTCTGACGAGCGCAAAAGTTGTTTTTCCACTTGAATGGGGCCACTGATGCGGAAATGTCGCTGAATGTGTTGTTCATTTGGCAATGGAATTGCCCAATCCAGTCGAAGATGTTCCTCACTTCGCTGCCAATGTTCCACAATGTTTAGGCTTTCTTCGCTGCTTCCTTTCGTTTGGAGTCGAGCGAAAATATTCAATGGAATTCTCAATTCTTTAGCCGCTTCCAATTCCGTATCCACCCATTTGTATTGGCTAAGAACATTGCCTTCAATTTGGCTAACTTCTTTTAGCTTCATTCCCTCTTGTTCCCGTCGTGCCGTTTTCAAACGATGTTCAGCCCTTTCCCAATCCAAAGATCGTTGTAAAGCATCTGTCCGTCCAATTTGTTCCTCTTTGGAATGTTCAGCGCACAATGAAGCTTCCAACAATTGGGCAGATGGCAATTTCGCGTACACCTATTGTCGTAAATATTGGAAATTAATAACTGGAATTTAAGCTATATACTGGGCAAGTAAATTTTGGAAATCTTGGCTTCTTCTAAACTTCATATTAACTCGAGAATAGGTTCATTCGACTAGGCATGGTCAATTAAATCTAAGAAATTTCAATTTCAATTTGATATTAAACATAAGATTGTAAACGAAACTGGTTTGTTTTAAAACCAAAACCAGTATGGATTTAATGGGTATAAAAAACTGGTAATGTCGAAGACACTGATGAGAATTTAAATCAAAAAGATATCTATTTAAACCAAAACCTGTATGAATTTAAACCAAACCGGTGTGGATTTCGACCAAAACTGGTATGTATTTATTAAACCAATATCGATTTGGGTTTAAATAACGGTTCAGTTTTTATTGAAATTTCATAAATTAAAATGGACCATGTCAATCGAATGAGCCTATTCTTCTCTCGCCTGTAATAAGTCAAGAAACCGAGATTTCCAGAATATATTAGCTCATCCCAATTACTAATTTCCAATATTTTCTACACACCGAATGAGTGGGGCCTTGTGATTGCCAAATGGCTGAATGTGCGGCTGCCTCTTCGCGGGCACTGACTGTGCTCAACTGTTGTCCCAAGTGATGATGCATTTCAACGGTGTGTTGGGCGGAATGTTGCCTTTTTACCATTGGCAATTGGGCCAATAAGATACCGGCATTCGCCTCCGCTTTGCTGCTCTCAATCAATCGCATTGGACCGACGGCATCGACACGGGATTCGGCCAAAGTTTTTCTTGTTTCTTCTCTGCGTTCTGCCTGAATGAATTGGCCTTGGATTTGGCGTTGATCCAATCGAAATTGCCGGCTAGTTTTCTCTTCTTGATGTACAGGTTGGACGAATTGTGCCATATTTGAGGATGTCGGAATTTGGAGGATTGTCTGATCGTTGATTTCCAATAGGGAGGCACCTTTCGTTCGAATCCATTTCTTGGCCATTTCCCTCTCGGCCACAGTGGCCCAAGCCCATAAATCCATGTCCACAAAGCTCAACTCCGTTTGGAATCCACTAATTTCTTCACTGTGTTCTCTTAACCATGTTTTGGCTGCTTCCAACATTTTTTCACGTTGTGTTGCCTCTGCCCTTTGATCACTTTGATCCAATCGGGGATTCCTCAATTGATAAACGGTTTGGGCATTTTCCACTTTTGCCTCGGGCGTTTTCAATGCCACTTTTTCCTCATTTGCTGATCGCATCAATCTTTCCTGTCCGGCCTCCACTTTTGGCTTACTTTTCTCTATTTGATTGGCCCATTCAACTTTTCCCGGTGCCTTCGTTCTCAACAGATCTTTCCACTCCCTTTTGGCCGGTTGCACATTTTCAACCTCTGCGCATTGTTCTTTTATGTTTTTGACACGGCAAAGGAATGCGGCGGATTCCAATTCTTCCGCTTGCATTTCACGCAATGGCCTTGAAGAAATTGGGCCCTCCTTGCTTTGTTCTGGCCAAATTCGTTCAATCCATATTCCCTCCTGTTCTTTGCCCACTAATTCATGTTGGCCCACACTTTTGTCAATTTTGAATATTTTTAGTTCCGGTGCCATTTCTCTCGGCATTTTTCGTGCCATCCCGGCTTTGCCAATTTCGCCTAATTTTTGTAATTGTTGTTGTTGTTCCAAATGTTCTTCTCGACTTGCCGGTGTACTCAAAATGCCTTTCTCCTCTTCTCCAATTGCTAGCGTTTTTCGGGTGCCAGCCTCCAATTCCCCTGCCATTTCCAAATCAGCCTGGAATCCACTTTTCTCATCGCCAAATTCTTTTAGCCTCATTTCCGTGTCCATTCTTTCTCCAATTGCCAATGTTTTTGCCATTTCCATTTGTTTTGGCTCCACTTTGAATTGTCGACCAATTCCGAGGGCCTCTTTCCCTGGTTGATCCATTTTTGCTTGAATTTTTTCGGCCAATTTCTCCATTTGAATTGCCTCTTCCCTTTTGGCTTCTTCCTTTCCAATCAGCGCAATTTCGGTCAATTTTCCTTCTTCCAATATGGCTTTTGTGTCCATCCGATGTTCCACCATTCTCTTTTCCGGTAATTTTGCTTCTTCAAACATTTCTTTTGGGCCTTGTCTTTTGGCCAATTCCAAGCCCATTGATTTCTCTTCTTGTTGGAATTCTTGGAATTTTTGTTCGGTTATGGCCTTTTCTCGTTGGGGCATCCGCGTCGTTTCCAAGCCTGCAATTTTATTTCCATCATTTTGTGTAATTTCGATTTTTTGTGCATTTTTTTCTTCAATTTTTAAGCTCCTAGAAGCCACTTCATCCTCTTTAACTTCACCCAAAAATTTCACCAAAATTTTATCCTCTTCACCGGCCATTTCCGCTTCAATTCCAATCCGTTCTTCGCGCATTTCAGGCACCCGTAAATCTTCTTTTTCTCTTTGGCCATCCGAAAGACCCGTTTTGGCCTCCACACCCATTTCACGCTCTATTTGAATTTGTTGATTTAATGAAATATTTTCCATTTTGAATTCCGCCATTTTTGCCATTTCTTCAATTTTATGGCTTTCTTTTATTAAAATATCCTTTCTTTCCTCTATCATTTCGCCTTTTTCAATTAATTTATGAGAATCATCTTTATTTATTGCAGTTTCTAATTTCCCTTCTTCTATTTTGAATTGTTGAAATATTTTAAACTCTTCTTCTTTTGATTCTTTTGTTTTTAGATCAATTGACGTCTGACTAGATGATTTCTGGACTATTTTTGAAGATTCCCTTTCCTCAATTCCGATTAAGTTGGCTTCGAATTGTTTCTCTTCTTCTTGGGAAGCTTTCGATTTTAATTTGGCCTGATCTACTCTTTTATCCTTATTGATACTTGAAGCTTGTTCTTCTTTGTCATCTCGCTTCTCCATTATCAATTCCTCATTAATTTTGGAATCTCCTGCGGCTTTTGCCTCTAATTTTTCAGCTAATTTATGCGAATCATCTTTCATTATTGCAATTTCTAATTTGCCTTCGGCTATTTCAAATTGTTGTGTCAAATTCAAATCTTCTTCCTTCGATTCCATTGTATTTATTCCAATTGAAGTTTGGCTTGGCAATTTTTGAAGTATTTTGGCCGATTCTCTTTCCTCAATTCCAATTAAATTAGCTTGAAATGCCTTCACTTCTTCTTGAGAAGCTTTCGATTTTAATTTAAATTCATCCACCCTTTTATCTTTTTTGATCATCGAGGCTTTTCCCTCTTTGTCTTCAGGCCTCTCCACTGACAATTCTTGCCTAATTTTCTCATTACCAGCAGCTTTTGATTTCAGTTTTTCAGCTAATTTTGGAGAATCCTTCAAATTACTTTCTATTTCTAATTTCCCTTGGGCAATTTCAAATTGCTGGACCACATTTGAGATTTCTTCTTTAGATTCTTGCGCTTTTAGACCAATTAAAGTTTGGCTTGGTGTTTTTTGGAGCATTTTAGCCGATTCTCTTTCATCCTTTCCGATTAGGCTGGCTTGGAATTCCTTTGCTTCTTCTTTTGCGGCTTCCGCTTCCAATTTGGCTTCACCTTCTCTTTGGTCTTTTAGCTTAAATTCGGCATGGCCATCTTTTTCATCGGCTTTTCCAATCGCCAATTCTTCGCTAATTTTAGAATCGCCAGCGGCTTTTATTTGAAGCCTCTCTTTTTGTTCGCTGGCCACTTTTACTTCAATTTTCGCACCCATTTTGGCCTCTTCTCCACTTTCATGGCTGAATGTAATGCCCAATTCTTGATGTTCTTCAACAGGTTGTTTGGCACTCAATTCCTCATGTCCAAGCAGCCATTTTTGTACTCGTAAAGCTGCCTCCAATTTCTCCTCCTCTTCTTTGGCCAATTTTTGCCTTCTTTCAAAGGAAATTGTCGAAAGGCTTTCTTCCTGGCAAAATCCGCGCATTTCCTTTTCAGCCTTTTCCAAATTTGTTTCGGCAATTTTAATTTTACTTTCCTCCAATTCTTTTGGCTTTGCTTCAAATTGTTTTTCATTTTCACATTTTTCAATTTTCAATTCTTTTTCGGCTTTTTCTGTCCCAATAATTGGCTTTTCAATTCCAATTCCTTCCATTTCTTTTTTGGATCTTTCCTCTTCAAATTTGATTGAAGTTTCGGCAATTTTACTTTCTTTTGTCGCCAATTTTTCAGCCAATTTATTGAAATCGACTTTCGTTATTGCTGTTTCTGATTTCCTTTCGGCAATTTCAAATTGTTGAATTATTTGGGCATCTTCTTCTTTTGATTCAACCGTTTTTATTCCAATTGAAGTTTGACTAGCCGATTTCTGCACTGATTTGGTTGATTCCCTTTCCACAATTCCCATTAAATGGGCTTGGAATTGCTTGGCTTCTTCTTGAGAAGCTTTCGATTCTAATTTGGCTTCGACTTCTCTTTTATCTTTTTTGATTATTCCAACTTGTCCTTCTCTATCTAATTGTTTATCCATGGTCAATTCATTGCCAATCTTCACATCGCCAGCTGCTTTTGATGCCAGTTTTTCAGCCAATTTATGGGAATCGGCTTTTTCAATTATTGCCTCCATTTTCCCTTCGGCAATATTGAATTGTTGAATTAAATTTAATTCTTCTTCTTTTGATTCTTTTCCTTTAAATTCCACCAATGTTTGACTTGGCGATTTTTGGAGCATTTTGGACGATTCCCTTTCTTCTTTTCTAATCAAATTTGCTAGAAATTCCTTCGCTTCCTCTTTGGCTGCAGCCGTTTCAAACTTGGCTCCATCCACACTTTTATCCACTTTGATCACTCCAATTTGCCACTCTTCATCTACTTTCTTTTCGATTGTTAATTCTTGGCTAAATTTCTCATCGCCAGCAGCTTTTGATGCTAATTGTCCAACCAATTTATGTGAATCATCTTTCATTATTGCAATTTCTAATTTGCCTTCAGCAATTTCAAATTGTTGTGTCAAATTTAATTCTTCTTCTTTTGTTTCTTCCATTTTTAATCCAATTGAAGTCTGGCTTGGTGATTTCTGGACTGATTTTGTTGATTCCCATTCCTCCTTTGCGATTAAGCTGGCTTGGAATTCCTTTGCATCTTCTTGAGAAGCTTTCGATTTTAATTTGGTTTCATCTTCTCTTTTATCCTTTTTGATCATTGAAGCTTTTCCATCTTTATCTACTTCCTTTTCAATTGACAATTCTTGACTAATCTTAACATCGCCTGCTGCTTTTGATGCCAATTTTTCAGCCACTTTATTTGAATCCGCCATTTTTGTCTCAATTGCTGACTTCTCTTCGATCATATCAAATTGTTGAATCAGTTGAGCATCTTCCTCTCTTGTTTCTTTTGTTTTTAATCCATTTGAAGTTTGACTTGGCGATTTCTGCAGCGATTTTGTTGATTCCCATTCCTCCTTTGCGATTAAGCTGGTTTGAAATGCCATTGCCTCCTCTTTGGCAGCCGCCGTTTCCAGTTTCGCTTTTTCCTCAAGGCCAATGCCTAAAGTGGTTTTTTGATCAATTTCGATTTGGTCTTCTTTTCCAATTTCAATTTCTAAGCCATCAATTTCCTCTGATTTACTTTTAGCTTCAAATTTGTCAATAAATTTTTGGCCTTCTTTCGCCACTTTTTGCGCTTCACCTTTCTCAACTTCTGCCACTTTTTTCATACAAATTAATGTTTTGGTTTTTTCTTTTTCAAATTCTTTTGCTTTTATTTCTGTCGAATCTTTTCTCAGCGATTTCTTTAGTATTTCGGCGAATTCCCTCTCATCTTTCCCAATTAAATCGGCTTGGATTTGTTTCGCCTCTTCTTGGGAAGCTTTTGCCTCCAAACTTTTCTTTTCCTCCTCATTTTGGCTTCCCAAAATTATTCCCAATTTTTCTTCTTCTTCAATTTTATCCCTCGTTTTAATTTCCTTACAAATTTTTAAATCGCTTCCAACTTTTATGGCCAATTCGCTTTCCATCCGTGATTTTTCCTTCATTTCTGCCTCGACTTTCGAATCAATGCCTTCAACAAATTCATAATGCTGAATTAATTGGGTTTCCTCTTCGCCGTATTCTTTTGCCTTCAATTCAGCAGATATTTGACTTGGTGATTTCATCAATGATTTAGTGGATTCTCTTTCCTCAATTCCAATTAAACTGGCTTGAAATTGCTTCTCTTCTTCTTGAGAAGCTTTCGATTTTAATTTGGCTTCATCTTCTCTTTTATCCTTTTTGATCATTCCGGCTTTTCCATATCTGTCTTCTCGCTTCTCCATTGCCAAATCTTGACCAATCTGCTCATCGCCTGCTTCCTTTGCTGCCAATTCTTCAGCCACTTTTTTGGAATCAGCCATCTTGATGGCCATTTCTTTTTTCCTTTCGGCAATTTCAAATTGCTGAAACAAATTGGCATTTTCTTCTTTCGATTCTATTATTTTTAATTCAATTGAAGTCTGGCTTGATGATTTTTGGAGCGTTTTAGCCGATTCTCTTTCTTCAATTCCCATTAAATTAGCTTGAAATTGCTTCTCTTCCACTTGAGAAGCTTTCGTTTTAAATTCGGCTTCATCTTCACTTCTTCCCTTCCAAATTATTCCTTCCATTTTCTCCTCTTTCCTTTTCTCCCATTCTTGGCCCAATTCTTCCTTCTCTTCAGGCCCTATCGATGCCCTCAATTCCACCTTTTCCTTGGCCACTTTTCGGCCATCACCAGTTTCAACACTGGCTTTTGCCACGCCAATTGGCTTTTGCCTTCTTTCAATTGCCACGGCCGATTCCATCTCTTCATGGCCAAATTCCCTCAATTTCTTCTCTGTTTTGGCCTTTATCCTTTCAGGCATTGAAATTTCCTCTTGGCCCATTCCACCTTCGATTCCTTCAAATTTGTCTTCGCCTCCAATTTCTTCAATTTTTAATGCCATTTTTCCGGCTTCTTCTATTCCAATTTTATTCAGAATTTTGGCACTTTTCTCTACTTCTTCTTTCGCCATTTTTGCGTCCATTTCTGCCTCATTTTCCAGCGTTCCTTTTGTCCTCAATTTTTCAATTCCCTCTGTTTTGTGTGCCAAAATTGTTGCCACCCCTCTTTTTTCTCCTTCCACCATTTGATATTCTTGGATTAATTGGGTTTGTGCTTCGCCAAATTCTTTTATTTTAAATCCAATTGAACTTTGACTCGGCGATTTTTGAAGCATTTTAGCCGATTCCCTTTCATCTTTTCCAATTAAATTTGTTTGGAATTCCTTTGTCTCTTCCTTGGCTTCCTCTCCTTCAAATTTGGCTTGTTCCTCTTTATGACTTTTTAGCTTTAATTCTATTTGGCCTTCATTTTCCCTTCGTTTTTCCATCACTAATTCTTGGCCAATTTCTTCCTTTCCTGCCGCTTTCATTCCCATTTCTTCGCTAATATTTCTTCCTTCATTCAATTTTATGCCAATTTTGGCTTCATCCTCTTCCCTTCCTTTTCCTTCCAATCCGATATTCGTTGTCGCCTCTTCTTGGCCAAATTCTTTTGTCCTGAATTCTGTCGAACTTTGACTTGGCGATTTCTTTAGCATTTTTGCCAATTCCCTCTCTTCAATTCCAATTAAGCTGGCTTGGAACACCTTCGCTTCTTCTTTAGCGGCTTCAGCTACAAGCTTGGCTTCATCTTCTCTTTGGTCTCTTAGCTTAAATTCGGCAAGACCTTCCTCATCGCCTCTCTTCCCTATTGTCAATTCTTGGATAATTTTGGAATCGCCAGCTGCTTTTGCCTCTAATTTTTCAACTAATTTATGAAAATCATCCTTCTTTATTAAAACTTCTAATTTCTCTTCATCGATTTTGAATTGTTGACTTATTTTAGAATCTTCTTCCTTTAATTCTATTGTTTTTAATTGAATTGAAGTTTCACTCGGCGATTTTTGAAGCATTTTGGCTGATTCCCTTTCTTCTTTCCCAAATAAATTTGCTTGGATTTGTTTCGCTTCCTCTTGGGAAACCTTTGCCTCCAAACTTTTCCTCTCTTCATCATTTTGACTTCTCAAAATTATTCCCAATTTTTCTTCTTCAATTTTATCCCTCATTTCAATTTTCTTACATATTTTTAAATCGCCTCCCAATTTTATGGCCACCAATTCGCTTTCCATTTGTGATTTTGCCTTCATTTCTGTCTCGGCTTTCGAATCAATGCCTTCAACAAATTCATAATGCTGAATTAATTGGGTTTCCTCTTCGCCATATTCTTGTGCCTTCAATTCCGCCGATGTTTGACTCGGTGATTTTTGGAGCGATTTGGCCGATTCCCTTTCCTCTTTTCCAATTAAGCTGGCTTGAAATGCCTTCTCCTCCGCTTTAGCGGCTTCCAATTCTATTTTGACACATTCTTCTGATGGAAATTTTTGACTAATTTCCGCCTTTCCTTTCTCATCAATTCCCATTTTCAATGCCAATTCTTGGCTAATTTTTTGATGTCCAGCCGCTTTTGCCCTCAAATATTCTTTCTCTTCATTTCCCATTAATTTTGCCTCACTTTTGGCCTCTTCAATTGGCATCTGCCTTCTTTCAATGACGACAGCCGTATCCGAATCCGCTCGGCCAAATTCCCTCAATTCCTTCTCTGCCTTTGCCAAATTTCTTTCGGCCATCATCATTTGGCCATTTTCTTCCTCCGGATGTTTCCATTCAAATTTGGCCTCTTCCTGGCTTTCTTCAATTCTCAATGTTCGATTTTCCGATTCCCTGGATGGCCATTTTTGGCTAATTTCCGTCGTTTTGCTCGATTCACTTCTCTCCAGCGCCTCATCCATTTCAATGCCACTTTCAATTGAGGCCCGAGTTTGCAATTTTTCGGCACCAATTCTTCTAGCCAATTCCAGAATTGTTTGCGATTCTTCCGCGCATTCACCTTCTTTATATTCATATTGTTGAATTAGGTGGACATCTACTTCCTTTGATTCTTTTGTTTTTAGGCCGATTGAAGTTTGACTTGGCGATTTTTGTAACATTTTGGCAGAATCCCTTTCTTCAATTCCAATTAAACTGGCTTGGAATGCCTTCGTTTCTTCTTTTGCGGCTTCCGCTTCAAACTTGGCATGATCTTTTCTTGTATCCTTTTTGATCATTCCAGCTTGCCCCTCTTTGTCTTCTGGCTTTTCCATGTTTAATTCATTATTAATTTTCTCATCACCAGCTGCTTTTGATGCCAATTTTTCACGCAATCTATGAGAATCATCTTTCTTTATTCCAGCTTCTAATTTCCCTTCGGCTCTTTCAATTTGTTGAGCCAAATTCAAATTTTCTTCCTTCGATTCTTTTCCTTTAAATTCTGCTGCTAATGTTTGACTTGGCGATTTTTGAAGCATTTTAGCCGATTCCCTTTCCTCCATTCCAATTAAACTGGCTTGGAATTCCTTTGACTCCTTTTTGGAAGCTTCTCCTTCAAATTTAGCTTGATCTTCTCTTTGGCTTTTTAGCTTCAATTCAATTCGGCCTTGATTTTCTTTTGGTTTCTCCATTGCAAAATCTTGGCCAATCTTCTCATCGTCAGCTGCTTTGGACACTAATTTTCCAGCCAATTTATGTGAATCTGCCTTTTCAATTCCGGCATCTAATTTTCCTTCCATCAATTCAAATTGTTGAATTAGATTGGCATCTTCTTCTTTCGATTCAATCGTTTTTAGGCCAATTGAAGTCTGGCTGGGTGATTTCATCAGCGATTTAATGGATTCTCTTTCTTCTTTTCCAGTTAAGCTGGCTTGGAATTGTTTCTCTTCTTCCTGTGAAGCTTTCGATTGTAATTTGGCCTCATCTTCTCTTTTATCCATTTTGATCATTGAGGCTTTTCCTTCTTTTTCTTCTCGCTTCTCCATTAACAACTCTTGACTGATTTTTGAATCGCCAGCTGCATTCGATGCCAATTTTTCAATCAATTTATGCGAATCCGCCATCTTTGTTTCAATTTCTGATTTCCCTTCTTCCAAATTAAATTGTTGAATCATTTGGGCATCTTCTTCCTTCGGTTCCATCGTTTTTAGGCTAATTGAAGTTTGGCTCGGTGATTTTTGAATCATTTTAGCTGATTTCCTTTCCTCAATTCCAATTAAACTAGCTTGGAAATCCTTCGCCTCTTCTTTGGCCGCTTCCGCCTCCAATTTGATGCTTTCCTCCCTTCTTTCCCTCAAAGCTTTTTCGGTTTCCATTTTGCCACTTTTTTCCATTTTTAATTTCATTTCCTGACCAATTTCTTCATTTCCAGCTGCCAATGTTTCCAATTGACTCCAATTTCGATTTGCCTCCTTCATTTCGAATTCAGTTCCAAATTCTTGTTCAATTTCTTCTCTTCCAATTTCCATTGTCATATTCGAATCCACTTCCGCCGATTCCCTCATCTTCTTTGCCTCCTTTTCTAGGCCAATTTCTGTCATTTCAATTTTTTGATTTTCCATCGGAATTTCGGCCTTTTCAAATTCCCAATTCATTTTGGCATTTTCAATGCTCAATTTTCGCATTTCCGCCGTGTCCATTTCATTTATTGGCCTCACAATTCCGGCCTTTCCTTCCGTGAAATTTGGCTTTCCAATTTGTTCCATAATTTCTTGCCGTAAATCACTTACTGCTTTTGTTGCCAATTTTTCATCTGCATTTCGTTTTTCATCACATTTTATGCCAGCTGCCAATTCCTCTTCGGCAATTTTGAATTGTTGAATTATTTGGGAATCTTCTTCTTTCGATTCATTTATTTTTAGGCTGATTGAAGTTTGGCTTGGTGATTTTTGGAGCATTTTTGCTGATTCCCTTTCTTCTTTTCCGATCAAACTAGCTTGGAATTGTTTCTCTTCTTTCTTGGCTGCTTCCACTTCAAACTTGGCTTCATTTTCTCTTTGACTTTTTAGCCTAAATTCAGTATGGCCTTCTTTTTCATCAGCCTTCCCTATCGTCAATTCTTGGCCAATTTTTGAATCTCCAGCAGCTTTTACTTTTAATTTCTCAACAATTCTCTGAGAATCGGCCATTTTAGTCATTATTTCGGACTTCCCTTCAATTAAATCATATTGCTGAATTAGGTTGGCATCTTCTTCTTTTGATTCCTGAGTTTTTAAACCAATTACAGTCTGGCTTGGCGATTTTTGCAATAGTTTGGCCGATTCCCTCTCTTCTTTTCCAATTAAATTAGCTTGAAATTGCTTCTCTTCCTCTTGAGAAGCTTTCGATTTTAATTTGGCTTCATCTTCTCTTTTATTCTTCTTAATCGCTTCAGCTTGTTCTTCTTTATCTATTTGCTTTTCCTTTACAAATTCTTGGCTTATCTGTGCATCACCAGCTGCTTTTGATGCCAGTTTTTCAATTAATTTATGTGAATCATCTTTCTTTATTGATGCCTCCAATTTGTCTTCGGCTGATTCAAATTGATGAGCCAAATACAGATATTCTTCCTTCGATTCTTTTCCTTTGAATTCCGCCGATGTTTGACTTGGTGATTTTTGGAGCATTTTGGCCGATTCCCTTTCCTCTTTTCCGATTAAGCTAGCTTGGAATGCCTTTGCCTCTTCCTTGGCTGCTTTTCCTTCAAATTTGGCTTGTTCCTCTTTATGGCTTTTTAGCTTTAATTCTATTTGGCCTTCATTTTCCCTTTGTTTTTCCATCACTAATTCTTGGCCAATTTCTTCCTTCCCTGCCGCTTTCATTCCTCTTTTTTCGCCAATTTTTCTTTCTTCCTTCAATTTTGTGCCAATTTTGCCTTTTTCCTCTTCCTTTCCCTTTCCTTCCAATCCAACAAAGATTGTCGCCTCTTCTTGGCCAAATTCCCGCAATTTTGCTTGACCACTTTCTTGCCTCGATTCATCCAAATATTTTTCCGCCTTCATTTCCTCTCCATCTAATTTTGTCATTTTCCATTCAATTTGCCTTTCATCTGCTCCAAATCTACCTTCGGCCCATTCAATCGCTTTCTTCTTTTCGGCATATTCGGCATTGGCCTCTTCATCATCTTTTCCAATGTTGGCCACCAAATCTGAAGAACACAATTTGGATTGTTCCTTGGCAATTTGCTCCTCATTTTCATCCATTTTGCCTATTTCCCCTCCCATTTTTGTTTGTGGCCTTTCTTCTGATTCTTTGCCTCGCCATTCTTCTTTTAATAGAATGCCTTCTTTCAATTTCACTTCTTTTATTTCTTCGCTGCTTTTTTCTTCAATTTTACCTAGGGCAAAATCATCTTCGCTTGCCTCTCGCTTAAATTTCTTCTCGTCAATTTGTAATTCTTTTGGCATTTCTTTTGGCAATATTTCTGTTGCAATTTTTGCCAATTCCATTCCCTCTTTTTGAAAAGGTTCTTGAGAAGCTTTCGATACTAATTTGGCCTCATCCTTTCTTTTATCCTTCTTTATTATTTCAGCCTGTCCATCTTTGCCTTCTAACTTTTCCATTGTCGATTCTTGGCCAATCTTCTCATCGCCAGCTTCCTTTGATGCCAATTTTTCAGCCAATTTATTGGAATCCACTTTCTTTATTTCTATTTCCAATTTTTCTTCGTCTATTTCAAATTGATGGATTATTTGAGAATCTTCTTCTTTTGATTCTTTTATTTTTATGTCAATTGAAGTTTGGCTTGGTGATTTCCCAATTAAATTGGCCAATTCCCTCTCTTCTTTTCCAATAAAATTAGCTTGGAATTCTTTCGCTTCTTCTTGAGAAGCTTTAGATTCTAATTTGGCCATATCTTCTCTTTTATCCTTTTTGATCATTGAGGCTTTTCCCTCTTTGTCTATTTGCTTTGAGATTTCCAATTGTTGGCTAATTTTTGAATCACCAGCTTCTTTCGATTCTAATTGCCTAGTCAATTTATGTGAATCCGCCATCTTTGTCTCAATTTCCGATTTCACTTCTTCAATTTTGAATTGCTGAATCATTTGCGAATTTTCTTCTTTGGATTCTTTTGTTTTTAATTGAATTGATGTTTGACTTGGTGATATTTGCAATAATTTAGCCGATTCCCTTTCATCCTTCCCGATTAGGCTGGCTTGGAATTTCTTTGCTTCTTCTTGAGAAGCTTTTGATTTTAATTTGGCTTCATCTTTTCTTTTATCCTTCTTTTTCACTCCAGTTATTCCTTCTTCTTCTATTTCTTTTCCAATAGTCAATTCTTGGCTAATTTTAGAATCTCCAGCGGCTTTTGCTATTAATTTCTCAATAATTTTTTGAGAATCCGCCTTTTCCACCATTGTTCCAGATTTCTCTTCTTCCAAATTAAATTGCTGGATCAAATTGGCATCTTCTTTCATTGCTTCCAAAGTTTTTAGACCAGTTGATGTTTGGCTTGGCGATTTTTTTATCAATTTAACCGATTCCTCCTCTTCCTTTCCAATTAAATTAGCATGGAATTGTTTTACTTCTTCTTTGGCTGATTTAGTTTCCAGCCTGGCCTGATTCTCTCTGGCGCTTTTCAATCTCAATTCAATTTGATCCTCCTTTTCTTTTAGTTTTTCCATGCTCAATTCTTTGATAATTTTGGAATCCTCAGCAGCTTTTGATGCCAATTTTTCACGCGATCTATGCGAATCATCTTTCTTTATTCCAGCTTCTGAATACCCTTCGGCAATTTCAAATTGTTGTGCCAAATTCAAATCTTCTTCTTTTGATTCTTTTCCTTTAAATTCTGCAGATGTTTGACTTGATGATTTTTGAAGCATTTTTGCCGATTCCTTTTCCTCTTTTCCGATTAAACTGGCTTGGATTTCGTTTGACTCTTTTTTGGCTGCTTCCGCTTCAAGTTTAGCTTGATCTTTTCTTTTATCATTTTTGATTATTCCAGCTTTTCCCTCTTTATTTTCAAGCTTCTCTATTGCCAAATCCTGGTAAACTTTTGAATCTTCAGTGGCTTTTGTTTGCAATTTCTCAACAATTTTTTGAGAATTGGTCTGTTCCACAATTATATCCGATTTTGATTCTATTAAATCAAACTGTTGATACATATTTAAATCCGCTTCCTTCGATTCAATCGTTTTTAGACCAACTAATGTTTGGCTTGGCGATTTTCCAATCAAATTGGCCGATTCCCTGTCTTCTTTTCCAATTAAATTAGCTTGAATTTGCTTCTCTTCCTCTTGAGAAGCTTTCGATTTTAATTTGGCTTCATCTTTTCTTTTATCCTTTTTGATCATTTCAGCTTCTCTTTCCCTGTCTACTTGCCTTTCCATGATCAATTCTTGGCCAATTTTCACATCGCCAGCTGCTTTTAATTTTAATTGTTCAGCCATTTTTTGCTCTTCCACTTTATTAGTTTCAATTTCCAATTTATCTTCGTCCAATTTATATTCACGAATCAATTCAGTTTCCTCTTCATTTGATTCCATCGTTTTTAAGCAAATTGAAGTTTGGCTTGGTGATTTCCCTATCAAATTGGCCGATTCATTTTCCTCTTTGCCAATTAAATTTAATTCCAATTTTTTCGTCTCATCCTTGGCCAATTCTTCTCCGTCTTCAAAATTCCATTCCAAATCATCCTCCACCATTTCAGGTTCTTCCTCTGATTGGCTTCGAAGCCATTCTTCCACTTTGATACGGCTGGCCAACATTGGCTCCGATTCGGTTTTGACAACGGCTTTGACACGTCGAACAAATTTTTGGCTTGATTCCACAATTAATTTTGCATCGAATCCAATTACCTCTGTTGGTATTGACACTCTTGTTGCCTCCTCTGCTTCTTCCGCTGATTTTGGCGATGAAGGAGCCAAAACTGCCATTGAACTCGATGGACCAATTTGAATGGTTCTTTCCGAGTCAGGCGAAGCCAATGCCCGTTGGCCGCTTGAAGGCGATAGGAGCAACACGGTGGCATTTAAATCAACATTTGAACGGACCAATTCAACGGATGCCATCTCGCCTTCTGAAGCTTCATCAATTCGAATGCTCAATGGAACAATTTCTTCCTTCTTTCCTTCGGTAATTTTGGCCTCCTTTTTAGTAATTTTCTCCTCTTTTCTTTCGGTAATTTTCGCCTCTTTTCCTTCTGTTATTTTTGCCTCATTTTCTTCGGGAATTTTGGCCTCCTTTCCATCAATAATTTTTGCCATAAATTTCCCTTCAATTTCTTCAGCACTTTCAATCTTCTCCGTCCATTGCACATCTTCTTCCAAATTTTTCGCCTTCATATTTTCATCAAATAAAATGCGCTCTTCTCCAAAGATTGTTTCTGGCCGCTCGCTCGCCGCCACCGCTGCCAAATTTTGCTGTTGGGAGCTCCCCAATTCCACGCCTATTTTTGGCCCCAATTATTTACTAATCAAGGAAGCCCACCCTTATGGTATTTCCCTCTCGCTTACTCTTTCGTGTTTCCGGCATTGCGGCCACCAAATGTTCACTGAAATCGCCCAATTCCGTCATCATCGATTGGGTCATCCGTTCTTCGGGCCCTTCTTCTTCTTCTTCCTCTTCAATTCCTCCGGACCATTCTCGTCGTTGTTTTGGCACTTCTGCCATTGTCATTGTGGCCATTTCTCCGGAGGGCACCTTGCCTGTTTGTGTGCCACCTTCACTAATCAATATTTTCATTTCCTCATCAGTGGACACTGTCCTCATCAAGGTTGGCCTTTGGTCAATTTGAGTGCCGGAAGTGGCCATTTCCTTTACTTCTTCTGCCCCAATTGATTTCCTTCTCATTTCGGGCCCCATTGTGCCAATTCCTTTTGTGGCCATTTCAGTCGGTGGACTTGAAGCCGACTTGGCACTGGCCAAAATTGCCTTTTCTGCCTGAATTGCTTTATCCTCTTGGCTTGGCCATTCATTTTGAGTGGATCGGCCTTCTTGTCCAGGCTGCACTTGAATTGCCTTTCCCCATTGTTCCGGCCCTTCGGCTTGCACACTTTTCCCGCCTTTTTCTCTCAAATCCATTTGTGTACCACGCCCTTCGACTTCAGGCCCTGTGGCTTGTGTGGCCATTTCTTCTCGTTCAATCAGGGTGATTTGAATCAAACGGCCGCCCATTTGGGGTCCCATTGTTTGAATGGCCTTTCCGGCTTGTTCCGGCCCTTCCGCCTGGATTCCCCTCGTCTCTTGTTCCGGTTGGATTTGACTGAATTGGCTGACATTTTGTGGCATTTCCGATTGGACGCCCATCGCTGCTTGCGGCCTCCTTTCCGTTTGTGCCTCACGGCCAATTTGAACTGTTTTGTCCGATTGAATTGCCTGATCGCCCAAGGTAGGCCTGGCTTCCACCTTTACGATATATTCATTGTTTATTTTTACATATAATTCAATATTTTTATTCAGATATTATTTAATTTGTCGAAAAATATTGAAATGGGGGAGAAAAGTATTGTAAATGTTGAAAAAGTATTGAAGCATTTAATTTGTAGGAAAAAATTTACCGGTTCAATGATTTGTCCTAGACCTACAATCTTATACCCAATCGATAGAACTAGTCAAATGGTATAAAATTTGTAATGGTTTGTCCAAAATTAAGGGTATTAAACCGTTTTTTATATTTTTGGTTCAAAACTTATTTAAATCTGGCTAAACCTAAGCCAAAGCATTATCAAGCGATGCATCTCGATGAGATTTCTCGATTGAGTAATGAGTATAAGTTTGGGTCTAGGGCAAACTTGAACCGTTATAAACCATTATACCTTTAATCTTTACAATATTTCAATATTATTTTTGCCAAATTAATACCCTTTTAATAAAAAAAAGTGGCATTCTAATTGTATTTGAATTTATTGAGCATAAAATAACGTACCTCCTTTCCACCTTTCCCAGGTTGGAATTGAACTGCTTGTTCTTGTTGGCCAATTCGTTCCATTTGAATTTCCTTGTCCCTTCGTTCAGCCTGTTCAGTTTGCGTTGTTTTCCCATCAATTGATGGCTGCGCTTGACTGGATTGGCCTTTCTGCTCTACGGCTTCTGCTTGAATGCTTCTTCCACCCAATTTTTGTGCATTCATTTGAGTGGATTTTCCCCACATTTCAGGGCCTTCCGCTTGAACCAATTGACTTTGTTGTTCCGGTGTGGCCATTGTGCCCTGTTCCCAAATTGCCTTTGGCACTGTTTGGCTGGCAGCATCCAAATTGAACTTTCTAACTTCATCCGCCGATGCCGTCCGTGCCAACATTTTCTTCGCTTCCATTTGGGTTTGACCATCGGCTATTGGCCTCCTCTCTTCTATGGCCATAATCCCTCGGTCCTCCAGGAGTTGACCGGCCCAACTCCCCGTATTGACCATTTCGGGCGGAACCGACTTTGAGGTGCGAGCATTCAACATCGCCCTTTCGGCTTGAATTGATTTCTGTTGTTGGGTAGGTTGTTCCAGTTGGGTTGCCTTTCCCTCGGTTGCCGGCCCAATTTGAACTCCTTGGCCAATGTTTTCGACCCGATCTGCCTGAACTGCCCTTGCCTCACTTCTTTTGGCCATTTCCGCATCAGTTTGTACCCATTGTCCTCGGGCATCAATTCGCGCGGATTCAACGGCCTTTCCCGAAAGTGCTGGCTGAATTTGGGTTGATTGATTTTGTTGTGCCGTCGACTCTGATTGAATTGCTTGTGCCTGTGTTTTTGGCACATCGGCTTGAGATGCCTTTGCAATTAATTCCGGCAAAACTTTTGGGGCCTCATCTGCTTGTACTGCTCGAACTTCACGTCTTTCCCCAGCGGTTTGCGCCTCACGTTCTTCAGTTTTGGCTCTTTCCGATTGGCTAGCCAATGTGCCAATTTGCGGTTTTGCCTGCATTTGACGTTCTTCCGACTTTGTTTTCTCCATTTGAGTGTAAATTTCCTTCGATTCAATTTTTGGCGCATCAGCCTGAATGCCTTTTCCCTCGGTTGGCATCTTCTCGGTTTGTATTCCCACCAATTGCTGTTCAATTCGTTGGGCCTGTGCCGTCCGACTGCCCAGTGCCATTTGTTCCACCCCAACGGATCTACCCTCTTTTGTGCGCTCTTCCGTTTGTATGGCTTTTCCTCCCATCCTCGGCCCCTCAACTTGTATTTCTTGGCCAATTTGTTCAGCCCTTTCGGCTTGAATTCCTTTTCCTTCCAATGCAGGTTTTGCCTCTGTTGACTGCGCTTCCATTGCAATTTTCTCCGATTGACTGGCCATTTCCCCTCTTGCAGTCACTTCAATTTGTGTCCATTTTTCACCCATTCCTGGGCCTTCTACGCCAATAGTTTTCCCTCCAATTTGTGCCTTTTCCACTTGTGTGGATTTGCCCATTTGTTCCACCCCTTCAACTTGAACTGCTCGAACATATTTTTCGGTCGGTTCAGATTGGATTGTTTTTTTCTCCTGTTTAGCTCCTTCAATCACAATTCCTTTCTCTTGGGTTTCCGGCTTCTCTGCTTGTACTGCTTTTCCCCCAAATTTTGGGCTTTCAGTTTGAACTGCTCGAACTCCAGGTTCCGTTTTGGTCTGCACCGTTTTGACCTCTTTTTTCATCGCAATTTGTTGTTCCGTTTCCACTGTTCGAATGCGTTGTTCCACTCCGGTGGTTTGGACCATTTTTTGGTCCATTTGTTGTTTTTCCGGCGTCGTTGTCTCCGTTCCCACTTCCGCCGTTCGAATGGACAAAATGCGCAATGAGGCGGAGGCGGAGGGGGCGGGCGGGCGCGTCGCTACCGCAGCAATTTGCGAAATGGCCGCAGGGCGGTGCTGCACAAACACACTCGGGGAAGGTGGAGGTGAAATTCGTGATAGTGCTGGGAGGAGAATTTTGGTGCCAAAATCGGGCGGAGGTGCCGACCAGAATTCCCTTTGGTATCGAAGTCGGGGACCTGTGCATTTAGGGGGAATTGGTCCAAGATTTGAAAGGTTAGCGAAAAAAATGACAAAAAAACCGACCCAAAAATGGAGATTTTCATTTGTTTTTTGGTGCCAAATTTTTAGATTTTTTGGAATTTTTTTTTGATTAATTTTTCCTATTTTTATGTTCATTTCTCCGCCCTGTTTTTGGTTGGCAAAATTCTCCTCTCTGCATTTTTGGGTGGCACAGTTAGTGTGAATGGTATGGAGGGGAAAGCGAATACGGCACACGTGGGGAATTTTTTTGATTTTGTTAATAAATTTTATTCATATTTGCCCCTTCCATTCCAAACAAAAATGTGTCCAAAATATTTTTTTAAATATTTTTAAAATTAAAATAACAAAGCTAATCATTTATGACTATTCTAAAAATTCATTTTATTGTTTATTTATGAATTAATTAATTAATTCTGAAATTTACATTTTATTCCACTGGCACATTTTCGCATGGATACGGCTAAAACCCTTCCCAAATATGATAAACAAAATTTGAGGACACAGCAAATTAATTTTTATGCAAAAATATGTGTTGAAAAGAACAAAGGCGAAATATTTTTTGTGCTTTTTTTATATCCACCTGTGACAGAATCTGCCCAATCTGTTGTGGCCCTTTCGCCTGAAATGCCACGATTCTCCATCAGCACAGCGCAGTGTTCATCCTCGACGGTGAATTCACGGAGCTGCTTTCGAACCTTTTTTAAAAGGAAATAATTTCATTGCATTTTTTAATTAAAAATTAAAATATTTAATAAAATTTTACATTAATTCTAGCAAATTTAAGAAAAAAAAAGAGAATGAATAATGAGTAATGAGAAAAGGGGAATTGGTTTGATTAACGATAGAAGGAGCACGGGTATTTTGAAAGATTGTAATTGTAATTGTATAAGTATTCCGGAAAGGGAATATAATTTCTAAGTCCATTTCGGAAAGATTGTGTAAAAGTTTGTTCCGGAAGAATTTAAAAGTATTCTGGAAAGTTATATTATGATTCTAAATTCCGGATTATTGTCTTTATAAAATTCTATTTATTAAAATTTTTAAAAGAAATTATCCAAAAAAAATGGACGAATTGAAACTTTTTTACTGAAAAAGACTAATAAAAGAATTATCAATTTTAAATCATAGATTATTAATTTTTTTATATTAGTCAGTGGTGAGTTTGGAATTCGAGTACTTCTTGAATATGAGAATAAATTTTTGGCGCAATTTTCAATTTTTCGATGAACATATAGCTTTATTGGCACTACCAAATTATTTCTCAGTCAATAAAATTAAATTTTTATGGATATTTGTCCTATCGTATCCTCTTTAAATCCACCAAATTGGCCTCCACTTGACATACCATATCCATTCGAGGAACACGCAATGGCCTACTATCGGCACTGAATTGGGCATTTTCATATTCTTTCCTCTCCAAATGGACATGTTGCGTCAATTGTGCCATTTGCTGGGCCACCGTTCTCAATTGATGGCCCTTCGATTCATTTGGCACTTTCAATTGCAATGAGGCGGGCGGTGCTTTGCCCGAAGCCGCATTCTTCAAAAAGAGGACGGTGGATGCCTCCTCCTGGCCAATTTGGGCACAACGCAATGCAATCAATTCCCGGCGAATGTCACGGCCTTTTGCCTCTGCTGCCATTGCATTTGGCTTTCGGCCAGCGCCATCAATGCTCAATGCCAATTGCACATTTTCGGAGGTGAATTCCGCGACGAAAAATGGGCCGGCAATTGCCTATGGAATATAGGTATATATTATTTTTCAGCCCGAAAATTCTTTCTCAAACTATTTGAATTTCTTTTATAAAATCATAAAAAGGAATATAATGTAAGCTTCAGAAAATTCGAATATTTTCAAAGTGAATCTCATAAAATAATATTCTTTTGGTAATATAAATTTATTTAAGGTTTTAAATGTATCCCTAAAATATATTAGAAAACATATGAGAATGTTTTGAATAAAAATAAATATTATTTCTCTCTGCGGGATTTGGGGTTGCATTTTTTCATTCACTTTTGTGATTTGTGATTATGTAAAAAAATGTCCATTTTAGTTTTCATCAGTGGAAAAAGTTTCTTTTGGGAAAAGATATATTGGAGGTATGTTTTTGGGACAGAAACATTGTTATTTGTCGTTATCAATAGCCAGATTTTTTACCTCCAATAATGTCCTATATAATTATAGGACGGCTTTATCTTATCTCTAGGGCCTTAAAATTATTCCGAGCAAATGATAGGGTAACTTTTACCCTGTCCCAGTATATGTGTGTTGGGGAAAGCTATCCTTCGGGGCGATAAAAATCTGCAGGGCGACAAGAAAAATTATCTCACCTGCGGAATGGCACGCCTCGTGGCTTCCACCCCGGCCCTGTCTTTTCCCAGCATGTCCCTCTCCAATGTGCACATTAGCATTGCCTGTTCACTGCTAGACTCCTTCAACCGGAATGCCATCCCTTCGCCCCTCTTTGCCGCCCATTCTCGGCCAATTCCGGCCTCCGAATCACGTTCCCGCAAATGTCGGGCCCTTTCCATTGAGATGCTCAAAATGACCTCAGCGAATTGTTGGGAAATTGTACGGAAATGGGCGCTCCAAAAGTTGGCACATTGCAGGGATGCCACACATCTAGCATGTTCCACCCTTTCCCTTTCCAGCGTTTTCATGAATTCCAAAGCCTCGAAGCGTTGTTCCGGTCGTTGTTTTGCCTTCGCCTCCAATTGGCCCCAATTGTTTGGGCATTCAATGATCACGTCGAAATGGCCACGTGCCTCCTTTTTCACCATTGTCACATGAGTGATGCCACCGCCTGAATATGTTAAATTCAAATTTTTTAATTCACTTTGAATATCCCACAGGGGGAATTATTTTTCAACTCCTCAAAAATTGGGAAAATGTGGTGGCCAACACCTCAATTAGTTATTTTTGTACAAATTTTATAGGATTTTGTAGAGCTTTAAAGAACTATAAGAAAATGCAATATAAATTTATTTATAAAGTTCACTCTTGGAGGAAACTATTGGTTCTCAAATCGAAGATGGGGAATTAATAGAGAAAAGGTTTAGCATTTCCTGTAAATTAAATTCGACTAAAAACATATTTCTAATTTCTGTGGAGAGTTTTGTTTTTTGTATAGAAATAAATTTGGATTTAAATTTTTATATATTTCTTATTTTTATAGAATATACAAATGAGCTGTTAAAATAGTAATAGTTTGGTAAAAAGGTACCGGTAATAAATTATGTCAATGCAAATAATCTATATTAGGAGCTTTCCTATTTATCCTACTGTATCCCAAAATTATTTTTTCTAATCGCTCTGTCACCCCATCAATCAAATATTGCCCTAGGCTGCCTTTTTAAATCAGCCCTTTTCCCTTCCTATTTGTCTTTTTGCCCTTCACTTTATTATCACATTTTCCCCGCACAATTGATAAATAATAATTTTAATTTGATTCGCCTCTAATCCTTATTTCCATTCATTGGGCTACTGGCGCTTAGGCCTTCAGCGAAGGCTGAGAACCTAGACTCACTCTCCCCCAAACAACTTTAGCCCCTAGATTAAGACTAATAACCAGAAACTTTGTGGTAAATTTACTTGGCATTTTTACTCATTTACCCCAGGGTATTTTCATAGCATTTTTATACGGTATCACCTGGTCTCTCTTCATAGTCAATGGACGTTTCGGATTCGTATCGATGTAAACGCCTTAATTTCTGCTGGCCCTCCAACATTTGGCCACCCTGTTCCATTGAATATATGGCCGGTTGTGGTTCAGCAATGCCAAAGGATGAATGGCTGGACTCTTCCGAATATTTCCTTCCGGCCATGCCCAAAGTGGCACGTCCCTCGTGGAATTGGCCAGCCATCTCATATTCAAAGGCTCCGCCCATTGCCTCATCAATTGTAATTTGGGGAGGTGCCATTTGGACAATGATTGGTGGCGGCTCAACCGGTTCCAAACTTTCCTCCGATTCAAATCGACTCCGCTTAGCCAATCGGGTCACATCATGGAATCGTTGTCCCTCGCGTTCGTAGCCATAGCCGGCTGCCAATTCGCGAGTGCGTCGACGACTTTTGGCCCGGTGCAAACGTAAAATGATGGTCAATTGTTGGAGCAGTGGAAGGGCAATGTACACTTCCATCAGAGAACGATCTTCGCGTCGTTGCAAATCGCAGTCCACCTTTAAATTTTCGTAATTTATTATTACAATTCCTTTCATCTTTGTGACAATTTTATATTTTTTCTAATAATATTCAGTGAGAAATGAACGCTGAATCTTAAATTTAAGTGTAGTTCAACTTATCGTTGAACCAATTTGTTGCCATTAACAATAACTCATCAATAACTCATAAAAGACTAAAGCAATTTTGATAATTTTAATATCAAATTAACGAGCAGACTTTTGGCTATCTAATAATGTTAATTTTATTTAGATTGGTTCAGAATTGATGAAGTTATGACCAAAAAAGCATTGAAAATTTGGCTAATCCATAGCAAAGATTATTTAAATATATTTTTTGAGCATAACTGAATCAACACTAAACCAATCCAAACAAACTTAATAACATTGGATAGCCAAGAATCTGTTCTTTAACTTAATAACAAAATTAGCAAAATTGGTTCAGTTCTTGATTAGTTATAAATGTTCATTTCAAGTTGGGTTAGCGATAAGTTGGGCTATCTCTGTTTTAAAATTATTATTCTTTTTTGACTAACTATTGCCAATTAATTTTTAGCCTTTAAAAACGAATTTCTTAGATTATGAATTGAATAAAAATTCTTTATTTTTCCCAAAATTTACATCTTTGTAAAAATTAGGCAGATATTCCCTCTCTTACATGGGCCAATGCCTCCGGTGGCGGTTTTGGCGCTGATTCCACAGATTCTTGATCATCGGACATTTCCAGCGCGGCCACCGGCTGAATCCCAATTCGGGTACGGTCCTCAAAAAGTCGACCCTCTTGCATTAAATGAATGTCCCGTCGTTCCAATTCCTCCGGTGCCGGCTCCAATTCATCCACATAAATTTTCTGTTCCAGCTCAATGGGCGCTGGCATTTCAATGGGCAACGGCGCCGGTTCCTCCTCTTTCGGTGCAGCCAAACCAATTAAATATGTTTTGACAATGTCCGTAACATCCTCAATGCATTCAATCTCCACTCGGGTGACCGCAGTGATTTGTTCTTGCGAATCGTCCAGGGCGGCCAAATCCGCCAACAATTTTTCACTGAGTTTGGCCAAATAATCCGGTTTGGCAATGTTTTCTGGCAGTTGAATGTCGGCCTCATGTGAGCCAACCTCCTTCCCGTCCTCATAAACCTGTAATAAATATTCCGAAATATTTCCAAATTTTGTCTACCGTATCCTCTATTAGAATCCCTCCTTTAATAGAAGCTCCCCTTGAAGGATCTCTGAAATTTATATAAGCACGGGCTTATAGTTCTAATAGAGAATCTACGTATCTTTAGTTCCGCCTACAGAGGATTTCGATACCTTTAATAATTGCCGATTGCCCAAAATGTCCCTGGATAATCCTTTCCGAATAATAAAACACACTCAAATTTTCATTATTATATAATGTTTATTAAAGTTTTAATTATTTCACACCTTCTCTTTTTTTTTAAATTTTAATCCTATTTTATTTTAATTAATTTTAGTTCAATTTATTCAATTTTAATTAATTAGGCTTTTAATTAAATTATAATTAATTAATATTATAATTTTTATAAGTGGAATTTTTATTTAATTTAATTGGAATTTTAATTTAATTTAATTGTAATTTTAATTCAATTTTAATTAATTGTAATTTAAATTCAATTTTAATTTATTAATAATCTCCTTCCCTCAATATATTTTCCTTTAATGAATTAGAGGTAAATGTCCAGAGTGAAAGAAGTCTCCGGAACCTACAAGTAGTGAAGCCTTTCGGACTTATTTACCAGTCAATTTGAATGAGGCCCCGGAATCCCTTCCCCACAACAAACCGAAAGGCAGTAAGTGCCACTGGATTTGACCATTGGCATTTGGCCATCCGCATCCGTCCCCTCCGATGGCCTTTGCTTCTCCTCAATAATCAGTTGCCTCTTTCCAATGATTGTCCGAATCCGGTAATGGGTCAGCGTGTCCCGTACGGTGTATGCCTTGGCAATTTGGTGGTCGCATCGAATCAGATTTGAGCCAACGCATTTTTCCATTTTCAGCTTCCCTTCCACTGTGGTTTTCACAACCGGTGGTCCCAATTTCTTTTGTTCCGTCTCCAGCACGTGTTCCCGTTGAACATGTCGATGCAACATCAAATGGGTTGGCCCATCGTATTCGTCCAATTCTCCGTCAATTCCACCGTCCCCTCCTCCCCCTCCGCCGCCTCTTTCGGCTGTAGGCAGCGATGAAGCATGTGGCAAAGGTTGTCCGGGTGCCGGCCGATTCAATCCGGCGAATGGTGCCGTTGGTCGACGGCCACGGGCCGCGGCCAGTGCCGATGCACTCAATGTGTCCGGCGACATTTCGCGATCACCCATTGTTTGGCCTTGTTGTTGCTGGAATAATTGGGGAAGGCGGAAACGGCCAGCACCTGGCTGAAATATATTTTTGGGAAAATTATTCATTTATTTAATTAAAAAATTAATATTCATTAATTTAACTTAAATTATTATTTTAGAATTCTATCTAGGAGAAAAAAACATAATTTTCTCTTTGAATAATAAAATATGGGTAGATGATAATATTTGAATATGGCCAATCGATTATATCCATCGGTTTTTGGTTCATAACTCAACGAGGCAATAATCAATTCGGGAAGGCGATATATCAATTTTAAAGCCCAAAGTATCCTCTATAAAATGGCCTTATTAAATTTTTATAAAATAATGGATTTAGAAAACATTCATGTCATTTAGTATAGTGAACCAGAATTTTTTGAAGAAAAACTACGTATTTTATAAATTGCTTTAGATTTTAAAAAATTAGTAAAGCCATTTTTAGAGGACATTTAGGGCTATCGAATGGCTTATTGACTTCCCAAATTTGTTGCTTACTTATTGAATTATACCCAAAAGAATGGTTCAGGTGCCAGTTCTTTGTCCAGTTTCGTTGGAATTCTATTATCATGAAAATTGTTATATTTTTACAGAATATAAAAACAAATTGCTTAAAATCACTTTTGAATGACCGAAATCCACTATTTCCTCATTGAATTGGCTCCAACATCTCCCAATGGAATAACTCGCCTGAATGACACGCTGAATTGCGCTCGAGGATGCTGCCTTTTGCACATTTTTGCCTGCACGATTCGTGAATTTGGAGGAAACGGGTTCGGCTGAAAGTCGCAACAAATCGCGGGTGGCCTCGTCCAATGCCTCATCCGCACTCGCCTGACGCCCATGATGTGGGAAATGGCCACCAACGGTGGACATCGGCACGGTACGGGTTTGACTGACAGGCGTGGTCGTTCCTGTGCCCGCTGGGCTCATAAACCGGTCACCAAGGGCATCGTAGCCAACACGGCTGGCTGCGGCCGCATATTGCTGAAATATTAGGGGAAATTTGAGTTAATTCTGGTTGGATTTAATTTTTAGGATTTTAATTCTAATTAACCCAGTTTCTGATAATTTAATTGGTTAATATAAAAATCCTCAGTTTCAGTATATATTTAATTAATAAATGATGCCAAAAATACAATTAAAATAATCCAATTGAAAAAAGTATCCTATTAGTCAAGAGATGTAAAATTTAATTTGATTTAGCATTCTAATTAATTGAATTTCTTACAATTTAATTTAGTTTATGTAAAAATTCTCAATTCCAGTATATATTTAATAAAAAATATAATAAAATAATTCCAATTTAAAATTAATTTGTACCTTTTTCCTATTCTAATTCATATTAAAAATTCTTTTCTTTTTTGCTTTCTTTGATATATACATTAAATCAAAATTGACAAGATTTATAGTTGAATTAAATTTTAAATTATGATAATTTCGCTTTAAATTTTTTAGGAATAGTTATTGAATTATTGAAAAAATATAAAAAATTTTCTTCTCTTTAAAATGATACCAAAACAACTAAAACTGGCTCAGTTTGGACAAAGTTATGTTTTAAAAAATGGGTAGACTTCAGAAAAGGAGGCATTTTTCCTTTCTTTCTGGCTATGATTGAGAAGAAGAGAGGGATACTGTATTGAAAATGGCTTCCCCTCTTCTTTTCTTTCTTTCCTTAAGGATATGAGTGAGAAGAAGAGAGGAATACTGTATTGGGAAAATGGCATCCCTTGTTTTTTCCCTCTTGATGAGATGCCATCCAGGTTTTTGCCCATAACTTTTGAATTATTTGGCAAATTTCATAGATCGATATATCATTTTAAAGAGCAGAAAATTGTCTATATTTTTCACATAAAATAATTAAATTTATTTGAACTAATTTTCTATAATTTTGCATCTTTTTGAGAAATCCAAATTGCCTCCTAATTTAGGAGAAAATTCCTCTCTATATTCTCCTGTTTATAATTATAGTTGCCTAACGTTGTTTTTAAATAGGAATTTCAGCATATTCAAGTTTTCGGTTTTTGAATAAATGTCGAATTTCATTTTCAGTTTCTCCTATTTTCGGTTTTTGAACAAAAATTCCTAATTTTAATTTTAAATTTCATCGATTTTCTGAATAATATTATAATTAAAAATAATATTTATAAATTGTAATTTTTTGCCTGTTGCAATGAATGATGGGATTGTTGCTGGGGTGGCGTGTAAGCGGTGAATGCGCCACCACGTCCGGCGCCCAATTGGGTGCCACGGAATTTGTCCGCTGGATGTTGGGCATACATTGATTGGGTCATTTGGGGCGGTGGCTGATGATGGACCGCCGGTCTGGCCTGTTCACTCCCACTTCGATGATAGGCCGAAATGGGCGATTGTTGTTGCTGATGTTGTGGTTGTTGGGCATTTGGATAGGCGAACATTGCCTGTTGACTTTGTTGATCGTGGAATTTGACAGTTTTCGGCGACATTGGTGCGCTGGCTGAAAAATGGGACATTTTTAAACTATAATTATTAGATTTATTTTAACAAATAACAAAAAAAAATAGTAGAGGATATCTTACTCACATTTCCTTTTACCATTTTTGATATAAAAAATATAATTAATCAAATTTAATTGCCTGTATAAACATAATGGTCAGGGAAATCTGCCTGTTGGATTTTGCGTCTATAATTGACTATTTGTTGGCAATAAATTTTTTGTAATTAATTAATTAATTAATTAATTAAAATCAAGCTCTAAAATTGCACCAAATTTACCACAACTAATTTAATGTGGTAATTTCAAGTGAGAAATATCATATTCTCCTTTCTCATTTATTTACAGAGAGAGAGATTTATGCCTCAAGCCCCACTCAATTTCCATTGTAACATGCGATACAGTATTCTCCATTTAATAGTCTGAAGTCTGAATGAAGGCATGGAAAAGAATAAATTAAAAAAAATGTAAATAATTTATTGATTCGCTTTCTTGGGGTAAATGGGTGGAAGGAATTAAATTATGGCCCTCATTCATCAGTCATTTCTTCCAGTTAAAGCTTCCTAACTAAATAAGTCCTAATAAATGTCCTCCATATTGCCTTTTATAATTATAAGCCAAATCTCAGCCACATAAATAGCATCCAACATTTTTTTCTTGTCAAATTTTCCCCAATTCATACTTTCTCGTCGCCTCCATGGCTGTTGCTGCCCCAATTCGGCATAGTCCGCTTCGATTGAGTCCAAATCGCTAAAGCGTGGCGATTGTCTGATCACCTGCTGTTGTTGTTGTATTAGAAGTGGGCCTTGTGGATGTGGCATCGATTGCGGATATTGTTGATGTGGAGGTTGTTGACCAACACCACGACGGACAGCCGGAATTGGCTGTTGTTGTTGGGTTTGGGGCTGTTGGCCGGCTGCAGGGGGTTGGCCTCCGAGATCGACGGTAACGCCACCGGTGCGGAGAATTTTCTTAAAATAATTTATGAATAAAAAATGGGAGGGAATGATGTGTTATTGAGAAATGAAATGAGAAATATTTAATCTGTCGAAAAAGGCCATTAAAATTGTCTTAAAGCTTGTAACAATTCAAAAATGTATCCCAGACACACAAATCTTATATACAATCGTAGATCTGAATGAAGTACATCTTTTGAATTTTGATAATGCTTACTTAGGCTTGGGTTTAAACAATTTTAACTTAGTTTTGAACCATTAAATCAAAATTGGTTTAAACCATTTAATGCCTTTTAATTTTGACCAAACAATTAGAAATTATATATCATTCAATTCATCTTGATCAGCTATATCCAATTATATATGATTTTTGAATATAGGACAAACCCTTAATCCTTAATCGATTATAATAATTTTAGTTTTATATATTCTTTTTCAATAAATTAAATATTATCCAAAATGAAAATTTGGCAAAAAATAGAGAACATTAAAATTGTAAAGAAATTTTTCTTTCATTGGGAAGATTCGTTAAAAGTAAAAAAAACAAAATTTTGAAATTTGAACTACTTTAAACTTACGTGTAAAAATCCAGCGGGTCTTTGAAGTGGTGGTGTCCCATAATGTTGTTGTTCCATTTGTTGCTGTTGTTGCATTTGGACCGTTGGCACGGACCTTCTCCTGGGCGTCCCGTCCGAATTTTGTTGATCCGCCGAAGCCGCACTAGAAATTAAATTAATTTCAAATTAATTTCCCCTTCCCCAATTAATTAAAATATAATTCTTATATAAATTTCTCTACTTGGCATTTCCATTGAACATTTGCTTTAGGCCACGTCGCATTTTGTCCAGCGGTGAAAGGCGTCGAAAGAAGCTTCTGTACAAAGAAAGGCGTGAAATTTTATTTAAATATATAATTTTATGGTTTGATTTTTGCCAATTGGGTCATTTTTAGGTAAAAGTTTAAAGCCACTTTATTTTAAACTTCTCTTTTCCAGAAAAAAATATTTCAATACCACTGTTTCAGTATCTGGGTCATTCATTTACTCAATAGGGAAACGACCAATTTAGGAAGGCAATATACCCTTTTAAAGCTATAAATATCCTCTAAAAAGTTGCTATTCAAATTCTTTGAAAATTTTTAACAACTTATAGAAAAGCCGCTTTTCTTCACTTTATTAGAATATTTGGGTTTATTACATTCAAAGACACATAACTATTTTAAAAGCTGAAATTTATAATATTTAAATTGGCCAAATTGTAAAGGAAATTTAGGACTTTAAAATGGTATATCGCGTATCGCCTTCCCAAATTGGTCTATGCCTCGCAGAGTTATGAACAAAACCTAGATAATAAAATGGCGAACTTCCCCTACCGCCGCTCTTTTCCATTGCCTCCATCTTTCCCATATTCCAACGGTAATTTGCCCAACATTAATTGTTTCAATTCTTCCATTTCCTCCATTTCATCAACAATCAAAACTGGGGATTGAATTGTTGCGGGTGCATGCCGAATGGTCATCGGTGTGGATTGCCCCGAACATGGAAGTGAAGCAGAGGAAGGAAAAAGTTGAACGGAAATTTGGCGTCGATTATGGCCATTTGGCAATCTGATAATGCGTGGACTATTCGGCACCGATATTGGAATTTGATGGTGGAATGGCATTTGGGAATGTGAGGATGATGATGATTGTGTGTTATTGGTCAATGTTTGACGAATGCATTCCATCAATGCTTGTTGCCTTCTTCTATTGGCCATTTCCCAATTGATTGATTCCATCAATGATTGGTTGAATGCCTCATCGTTTTGTTCGATGATTTTTGGCCAATTTTGTCGTGAATTCATTTGCCCCCAGGACACATCAATATTCGAATCAGGATGGAGAATTTGTCCTGGGGGCACATCAAAATGGCGAATTTGTCCTGGGGGCATATCAATGTTCGAATCGAAATTTCGGTAATCCGCCGTCGAATTCCCAGGCCAATTCCCCTCATCCTTCTCCTCTGCCTCAACCAAATTGGCCAATGCCCGTCGTTTGGCTGCCTTCATCAACACTCGCCGATGTAATTCCTCCCTTCTCGCAAGCCATTCACTTTTTTCCCTTTCCCAATGGCTATTGGCCTCACGGACGCAGGCATTTGGCGGAGCCGCGGTTGGTTTGGCAAAATTCTTTGGCCTTTCCCACGTTCCGGACAATTTCTTCAGTATAGGCGGTGTATTTGGCAATGAAAATGAGGGTCGTCCTTTCCTTTTAGTTTTACTCTCAATTTCAATAATATCTTCCGGTTTAACGCTGCTGAATGTGACACTTCGCCTTCGTCCACCACTACCGCCATCTTCTTTTGGTACAGTCAATAAATCATCTTTTTGCTCTTTTGGCCTTTCTTCAATTTCACGTGGAAATTTTGGCAGTAGTAATTTTTGGCATTTTTCGCCACTTTTATTGATGTTGGCATTGGCCAATTCGCTGAATTCATCGTCGGATGTGCTGCTGAAATGGCACCAATCTTCTTCCTTTTTCTCCTCCTTTTTCATTTCTACAATTTTATGTTGCTTTTCGTTCGTTCGATGAGTCAAATTCGGTGGCCTCCCAATTTGTCGAATGCCTTCCCTTTCCCCATTAAAGGCCAATTCCTTAGTTCTGGCCAGCTTTTCCCTCCGTTCCTCCTCATCTTCTTCCTCTGAACTCAATCGCAATTCTTCGTCCGAAAGTCGGGCCAATGGTGCCCTTTCCGCACTCCAGCAGCCTCTTTTCTTTTCCAGCGCCCGTGTTTTTGGCCTCCTTGTTGATGCCGTTGATGTTCTCCCATAAATTTCGCTACTACTGCTAGATCGATGTGCTAATTTTGCGCCAATTAGTGCTGGCCGAGTATAAGCTTCGGCATAGTGGTCAGTGGCGGATTGATGGCCGCCTCCCCTTTGTGTTCTTGAATTTGGCCCAGATGGTGGTAGGCAACATGGAAAACAGCAACAATGAGAACAAAAACATGGGGGTCGAATATTGCCGCAACATTTTTGGGAGGAAATAGGACGGCGATGAATGGAGGCGGAGGCCATTAATGGATGGAAATTGGGAAGGAGGAGGGGAAAAGAAGGGAATATTCGTTAAATCTGATAATATTAAGGAAAATCATGAAATAAAGGCAAAAATAAAGTGTGTAATTGGAAGAAAAAGCTTTTAGTTAATTTTATAAATCAGTTACTGAGTTGGGGTTTTGAATTTTGAGGTCATGTTTTCCAAAAAAAAAAAATAAGAATTGCATAAAAAGAAATGGGAAATTAATTTGTAGTATTCTGGAAAGTTTTAATCTAACTTGTTTCCGGTTGGTTTCCGGAAAATTTTAATTAATTCTTTCCGGTTGGTTTCCGGAAAGTTTTAATCTAACTTTTTTCCGGTTGGTTTCCGGAAAGTTTTAATCTAACTTCTTTCCGGTTGTTCCGGAAAGTTTTAATCTAACTTCTTTCCGGTTGTTCCGGAAAGTTTTAATCTAACTTCTTTCCGGTTGTTCCGGAAAGCTTTAATCTAACTTCTTTCCCGTTGTTCCGGAAAGTTTTAATCTAACTTCTTTCCGGTTGTTCCGGAAAGTTTTAATCTAACTTCTTTCCGGTTGTTCCGGAAAGTTTTAATCTAATTCTCTCCGGAATGAATTAATTTAAAACCTATTTTCCAATAATTTTATTTTATATTTTAATTCAATAATTTTTATTTTGTAAGTCTTATTTAAAAACACGCAATATGTTTAGAATATTTGCATAAAAAAGTAGAAAGGCTCTTCAAAAATTTATTAGCAAATATATTTTTAAAATTTTAGCTTAAAATAATTTTTAATTTCTAATCAGTTTAAAGTGGGAAAATTAATTTTTTGGTCGCGCGAATTTCAATTTCTTGTCTCGACTTTCGGACACAATAGAATGTGAAATAATAAGAAAAAGAAAGGACAAGCCTGACCTACTGCTGATGGGATCCACCCAAACCCAAATCGACCCAACCTTTCGCCTTTTGGCCTAATGAATTTTTCTTTCATCAATTTGGATTTTGTGCAATGAGGGGAATGCGCAATTTGAAGGGAAAATGAGGGGAATTGGACAAACAAAAGGCAAGGAATGGGTGGATTGAGGGTGGCGGATATACAAGTGAGTAGGCAAAAGGAATTTTGGCCAAGAAAAATTGGCGTCATTTCTTGAGACCCACAAAACTATTGTAAAATGAGGAAATGAGGGAATGGGGCTCAAATCAATTGGGCAACCATTTTTCGAGGATTTCCCTGTGCGCTGCGCAACAGAGGAATTGGAGGGAGGGGGCACTCGAAATTGGACTTGGATAATGATTTTTAAAATGGAACAAATTTAGAACAAACTGAATAGGAAAAAGCGATGATATTTAGTGAAAATTTTTGAGATTTTAAAATGTTAATGGAGTTTTTTAAAATTGCTAAAAATTTTACAAATTTTTAAATTGGAGGAAAAGAATTAGAATAATAAGGCCAGAACTGCAGGGTCTTTAAATTGTTTCCAAAACTTTCTACATATATGTGAATTTTAATAAGTTATAAATTTTTATTTTATCTTTTGACTCTCATTATATTCCGCAATTGTTTTGGCAAAATTTAATGTTTGTTTTTGTCTCCATCATTCACAATATTGTAAATAATGGATCATGGGGGATTTCATGCTCGCGCACATTAATAAATAAGTGGCCACAGCCGTACTTGAATTGGCCAAAAGATGTGCGCTTTAGATGAGAGGGAAAATGGAATGAATGTAGGGAATAAAAAGCAACATTGAACAAACATTTTACGGGAAAAATAGGCCCAAAAATTATGGCAAAAAATGGGGAAAATGAGGACAATTTATGGAGAAATTTGAATAATTTTCTATGGAAATTTATTTAAATTTTTATTTAATTTTATTTGGGAAAATTTGGCAATAACCCAATTGGCATAATTCACATTCATTCATTTATTTATTGGAATTGGATTTGAATGACCCACCAAAATTGATTTCCCTTCAGGCAAAATGTGTGCTGCTTGCGGCCAAATGTGAATTTTATTGCCTCAATAAAATGTTTTTTAATGATTTTTGGTGGCGGTCGATTTTGTTGCCAAATTTGCCAGATGCAAAAAATGTGGTTGTTGAATTTTTTTAATCGGTGATTTTCGTGGATTTTTTTTGTCGTTGGAATACGGCTTTCTTTCTTTTTTTAATAATTATTCACCGTCAAATTTTCCCTCTTTGAGGCCAGGCTGCTGGCTTAAAAATTAAAGTTTTTAATTGTATAATAATGCGCGATAGGGGGATTGGTCATAAAATATTATTAATATTTATATCCTTCCTAAGGGATATTAAATGGTAAAAATACTGTAGAGATTGATGGCCAATCCAATACAGTTCAAGGAAAGAAAGGGGTATAAAACAGAATGGCCCGAGTGAACGAAATTTTGATATTACTTATTTAGAATTTTTAGCTTATTTTAAAGGATTAGATAAGGAATTCAACAAAGGCTTAATTTATTTTTCCAGAAATTTAGCAAATATCATATTTTAAAGAGAAATGTGTCAACATTAAATTAAATATCATTGTCATTGTCCCATCTGCTTCAATTTGATTTAATATAAAAGGAAGGTATTAAATTTTTAGCTTTCTAACTAAAACTATAGCAAAAAAATGTGGCTTATGGTGAGTAATTGATGAAAATATGGACAGTATAATGTGGGATTGACTGAATGTGGAAATACACGAGACTGAATGTAATGGATTGAAAAAATGGGAATTCTTCGAGGCTTCTAATCAACAACAAAGGTAGCCAGTTCCGACGGGAATAATAATATAGCCTCGATTGGAAGGAATGAAGGTGGATATGGGAAATGGAAAAAGTCGGGCTGAGGAGAATGGCAGTTGCCTTCTATGTGAAGGGAAAAAAGTTTGTCATTGTCCGGGAATAGCTGCTTCAATTGATCCAATGGGATGGAAAAGCCTTGGAAAATGGATTTGCAGGTGGAAGGGGATGGATTTGCTATGCACATTCCTCCTCATTTTCTTCTCTCCAATTCATTACAACGAGGCTTAATCCCTCCCCCACCTTGGATGAATGAATGCCTTTATCCCTGTCCTTCATTTCTAGGCACTTTTTGAAGGGGGAAATGTGGCCAAAATAACAACTGTTGCAGAATGGAAGGGAGGAAATGCATGAAACTCCACTGCCTTCCTGCAGCCACAATTGTGAGAAAATTTAGCCCCAAAATGTCCCAAATTGTGGTGGCAGCTTATCATCATGCCTTGAGGCACAATTTTCTCGTTGAAATTGATTTTTGGATCAATCCACCAATTCCCCCCCCCCCTCCCTTTTGGATTTGCTTCTCATCATCCGGATCAATTGAATGGGTTTTGGTGGGTGCCCACTAAAATTGCAGGTGGCCAAAAATGCCAACTGACTCTTCGGGAACTGGGTTGATTTCCTTTGCTGAATTCCCAGGATTGGCCCATTGCTTTGACCACTCTTTGCTTGCTGTTCGCCCACTCAAAAAAATAGTGTCGAAAGAATGGAAGGAGGCGATTTCCGCTAACAAATTATTGTGGCTATTTTTGTAAAAAAGGAAATGAATAAAGTGTCAATTTATGAATAAGGATAAGTTGGATTTAAGGCTTTTTCATTTTTGGACAATATAAATGATGGAAGATGATTAATTAGTTTCATTTGAGATTTGCTAATATCTTGTGAAGGCGGCTGCCTGGCCTGGATCGATGGATTGAATGCGTGAGGCCAAGTCGGCTTCTTCTTCCTCCAACAAAATGTAAATAAACAGTTTGTAGGGATTAAAAAGAGAAAGGAGACAGACAATTTTCCATGCAAAAAAGGCAAACACATTGAAATAAAGTGTGCATTATTTGTACTTTATTAATTAATTATTATAATTAATATTATTTTTAAAACGATTTTCATCAGAATTTGATCAATTTTTGGGAATATTGTAGCCAAAAAAATAATCTTATTATATTCAATTTTTTCAAATTTTTTCTCTGGTAACTTTCAAGACAATAATTTCCCATCAACATGACGTAATGTACATTTTTGTAATAATTTTCGAGGTTTATATAAATGTAAATTCATCCGATCATTGCTCCTTCGCCCTTGGAATATACAATTCCCCTTTGCACTAATTACATTATCTTATCTTATCAATTATCATATCAATGTTTGTCCATCCAAAATCTACTCCCTCCTTAGAGCTATCATTTTCCCCAAATAAAATGATCAAACACATTTTTCGATTGGAAGACTATGATCGAATCGAAAGTCGCCATTCTTCGCCGTTCCTCCTCCTAATCCCAAATTGTCCGTTTTATTCATTAATTTATCGCCATCTCCAATTTTCTCCAAATATTATTAATCTTTGCTTTATTCTTCGATCAATCCAATTCCCCTGTTGGGGGAAAGTCGCCGCCAATTTCTTCATCCAAATGATCGCTAATGTCTTCATCCCACAATTTTTTACACGTTTAACCTTTCATATCAGACTTTTTCCTTCTCCCCCAATATTCAAGCACATATGTTTCGAATTTATGACAAAATATTAGGCCAAAATTTTGCCATAATTTTTGTCCGTTTTGTTGCTTTTGCTTACAAAAAATCTATTAAAATTAGGAGCAGCTTATTCCTAATTATTTGCAAAATTTAAGAGTGAATTGATTCATTAAAATTAAGTAAATTTAGAACAATTAATGGGAAAAAATGAGCCCCACCGATGACAATAGGCTTCAAACAAAAATGAAATCATTACTTTAGCCCTCGCTCTTCTTGTTCCATTCTTTTATGCCCCCTTTATTCCGACCATTTTGCGCTCATTCATTTTTTTCCTAACTCCAACAATTTGGCGTTATTCATTCGCCGAAGAATGGTTTGTCCTTTGTCGATTGAGCGGTATGGTGATGGTTTCCCCCATTTTTCAAACTGTTCACCAACCATTACCATTCCATTCAAACAAAATTGTTTTGTGGTGTTCATTCACTAAACTTTAAAATATTTTCTTATATTTTTTTAAAAAAATTTATTTAAATAAAATCCGCCTGTTCTGATTTTTTAATTATGCCTTTTCTGATTTTAATAATTCCGCCTGTTCTGATTTTTAATAATTCCGCCTGTTCTGATTTTAATAATTCCGCCTGTTCTGATTTTAATAATTCCGCCTGTTCTGATTTTAATAATTCCGCCTGTTCTGATTTTAATAATTCCGCCTGTTCTGATTTTTAATAATTCCGCCTGTTCTGATTTTTAATAATTCCGCCTGTTCTGATTTTAATAATTCCGCCTGTTCTGATTTTTAATAATTCCGCCTGTTCTGATTTTAATAATTCCGCCTGTTCTGATTTTAATAATTCCGCCTGTTCTGATTTTTAATAATTCCGCCTGTTCTGATTTTTAATAATTCCGCCTGTTCTGATTTTAATAATTCCGCCTGTTCTGATTTTAATAATTCCGCCTGTTCTGATTTTAATAATTCCGCCTGTTCTGATTTTAATAATTCCGCCTGTTCTGATTTTTAATAATTCCGCCTGTTCTGATTTTTAATAATTCCGCCTGTTCTGATTTTAATAATTCCGCCTGTTCTGATTTTTAATAATTCCGCCTGTTCTGATTTTAATAATTCCGCCTGTTCTGATTTTTAATAATTCCGCCTGTTCTGATTTTAATAATTCCGCCTGTTCTGATTTTTAATAATTCCGCCTGTTCTGATTTTTAATAATTCCGCCTGTTCTGATTTTAATAATTCCGCCTGTTCTGATTTTAATAATTCCGCCTGTTCTGATTTTAATAATTCCGCCTGTTCTGATTTCAATTCCGCCTTTTATGATTCCTAATTGTACATCCGCAATTTTTCGCAGTAAAATTATTTTTCAATATTTTCCCAAAATCCAATTTCCCCTCCCATTTTTTCCCTAAAATGTGTCAAAAATAGATTGAAAATAACATGAAAGAATGAGGCTAAACAAACAAACAATAAAATTTCTGAGGAAAATTGTCCCCCTTTAATGTAATATCATTAAAATGAATATTATTATTATTATTGAATGGAAAATGTGTGCGCGAACTTTGTCCCCCTTCCATCCCCACAAAAAATCCCCTCAATCGACCCGATTAATCCCCCCTCATCTCACTTGTCGGTATTTTGCGGACAAACAATCCCCCCCTTTTCAATAGCACTTCCTTGTTTTCCTTACCCGAAATTTTATGTTTGATTGGGACAAATGTTTTTCTCGCGCACCACAGACTGGTCGGGCGTGAAGGAGACGACCCACAAAGGGGGATGCTGGGGCCCATGGCCATCATCAATTTTCGTCAAAACATATATATCAAATTGGCCTTGAATTTTTTATTTACTTCATTTTCCCTTGGGCAAATTTGTGGCCTCAATAATAATGTACAACCCAACAAAATATGAATTTTACAATAACTGACCCTATCATTTTCCCTTTATTAGGCCAATTTTATGATATTCTTTTAAATATTTTGTCATTCCATATTTCGCTAATTAATTCACATTTTATTGATAATTGTTGTTTCCCCTCTTATTGATGAGCTCATTCAAGTGAGTCTTATGTGGCCACATTCCTTTCCCTCCTCAACAATTTTTATGGCCCTCTAATAAAAATATATTACCGCAAATCATCTGCCCAATTTGTTTCGATTATTAATTCAAACAAAAAAATTTTTAGGCCTTTTGGCGGTCTTATATTGCCAGAAGGAAGCTAATCAAATCAATCATACCTAAACCTTCAAATTCGGGTACACTTATGTTTATCTGTGGAGTTTTTTGTTGTTACACTAAATTTTGTTCAGTTTCATTTCTGTTCTATTTCTGTCTATTCCGGACTTCACAATCAGGAGTAGGAACAGATTAAAAAGTTTGAACAGTAAAAGCACTGGTTATCTTTCTTCAAATTCATGAATGCCCTAAAACCATGTCATAATTTCACCAAAATAATCACTAGGGTTTGAAAAATGGACCCAATTGTTTCCCAAAGATAATCTTAAGGGCCCGGCATTAAGCTACCATCCGATTAATACAGAGCCACGCCTTTGATTTTGATCAAAATCAACAAAATCTAGACTAGAGCCGAGACAGATAAGAACCGATATAAATACCAAAATTGGGTTTAGTTTTTGATTGATAAGTTATTCGGGTTCAAAAATGATTTGCAAAAGTGAAGAGGCAGACTTGACAGACCCTTCACTCAAAATGGTACTTGTATACTTTGTATCCGCCAGAACCCTTAAAAAATTTCGATTTTTTTTTTCGCTTTAAAATCAATTTTAAATGTTTAATTTATGTTTTTTAGCTATGGAAGAATTAAAAGAGTTCAAATTACGCGATTTATTCGACAAATTACGCCTTTCTGACAAGGAATTTGAAAATTGGTTCAAAGAATTAAATTTACTTCACACACAAAGAGTTTGCGAATGTGGCAAGGCAATGTGCTACAAATGGATTAAAAATCGTCGGAATCCACTATGGATTTGCAATTGGCGGAAAAATCATAACGGAAAACAACCATCAAAGGGATTTTACGAGGGAACTTTTTTTGCTGATAGTCACTTATCAATCAAACAGGTGAGAAAAAGGGATCAAAAATTAATAATTTTCTACTTCAGGTTTTTGAATTTACATATTACTGGGTACGTGACACACACAAACAAAAGGATTTTGAATTTGATATGGGCATCAGTCGCAAAATCATAGTGGATTGGAAATCATTTTGTCGCGACATATGCATCGACTGGTTCGTAAAAACGCCAATTCAAATTGGTTTGTACAATTTTATAATTCCATAGTAGCATTTTTTTAATTAGGTGGACTAAATTCAATCGTGGAGATAGATGAAACGGCCATCACACGCAGAAAATACAACAGGGGCAGATTGGTTCGAGATACACAATGGTACTTCGGTGGAGTGGATCGCCAAACGGGCAAATGCTTCATTGTTTCATGTGGACCAAGGAGTGCCGACAGCCTTCTTCCATACATTCAACAGTACATTCGCCCAGGATCAATAATCGTGTCGGACTGTTGGAAAGCATACAACAAAATCAAGGATCTTCCTGAACTCTACACTCATTACACAGTCAACCACAGCAAAAATTTCGTCGATCCTATTTCAAAACAACACACGAATACCATTGAAAGCACGTGGCAGAAATTCAAACATGGGCATAAGAAACGCTTTGGCACACACCGATCAGCAGTTATAAGCTATGTGCATGAATTTATGTGGCGAAAAGAATTTGGAGGACCCGATATTTTTTTCCATTTTTGGTCTCAAGTTTCACAAATATACCCCATTTAATTCACTTTGTTATTTTTTTTGTTATAAAAATGCATTAATAAACATTTAAAATTGATTTTAAAGCGGAAAAAAAAATCGAAATTTTTTAAGGGTTCTGGCGGATACAAAGTATACAAGTACCCTCAAAATTTTCGATTTTTTAAAAACCTTTATAAGCCCTATACCCTAGCCAGCGCTAATCTAATTAAATATTAAACATTAGAAGGAGAATTGCAAATTGCAGCTGAATGAAAACTCCATTAATTCCAATTCGCATTTTACAATTCCCTCAATTGTCCATTTTTAGCTTTTTTTTAAATCAAAATTATTATATTGACCGATGAACAAAAAATATTTATGCAAAAATAATCCATTTGCCTCATTTTTTCCCATAAACATATGCCCATATTTGGTCCACTCTCCCCCTCAATTTTGGATTATAAAAGTGGAACAATAATGAACGATCATGTTTTTGGTTACCACCATTTGTTAAAAACAAATTTCTATTGACCGATGAACAAAATATTTAAATATTTTATACAAAAATAATATCCCCCTCTTTATTCGTCTTTCCCGTCAATATGTGCCAATTTTTGGTGCAACCCTCAAATATGGATTATATGTTAAAATGTAAAATGGACTGAACTTAACGATCATATTTTTGGTTACCATAAATTTTATTTTACCTTAAAGCTTTTTTTAAACATTTTTGCAAAGTTTTCTCCATATTTTCTCCACATTTGTCCATTCCATACCACAAAACTCACAGTCAATAAAAAAATTTTAATGAACGCAAACAAATTAGAAATTATTCGAACATTTTTGCGATTATTTCGGGTACGGATGATCGAGTGAAGCAAAATTTGATAAGGACACTTTTTTGATATAATTATTACTAGAAGAAAAATTGAATTTTGGTCAAATGAGGAAGAAGAGGAGGAATAATCCCCCATTTTTGGCCTCCTTCTAAATAAGCCATTCCAAAAATGATAAATTATGCTTTTCTTATTAAAATGGGCTTAAATTTGAGCAGAATGATCATGTGTAGTAAAATGGGCGTTGGTCGAAAGAATGGCCAAATGAAAAGTGCAAAAATTCATGTATAAAGCACATAAAATAGAAAATAAAATAGAATTTCGGCGATTGGGTATTTCCCCCATAATTCTCTATCTTTATCAACATCAAAATTCGTATATTTTGGTCTCATTTAAAATAATTCCCATATAAAATTTACTGTTGATTTCTACAAATTTTTATCAAACTTCGAAAATGGGGACAAAAATTTTTGAATTCCCTTTTAAGGAAATAATTGCCAATTTTTGTTGGGCCCATTTTCCTCCCCTTCCTTCAAATCCACAAAAGTTACAATTTTTGGCATGCAATTTCCTATGTTCCACCGGAAATAAAAAAATGTTCACAGATTATATTTTGGCCTGCAAACTTTTGGCTCAAATCTTTGATCAAAATTTAAAAATTAGCCAAAATTTGCCGGAATTTTATTAGCCTCATTTTTGCAAATGTCAAAAATAGAAAGGCCAAAGGGGATGTCCCTAAAAATGCGGGAATGAGGCAGCTGAAAGGCACATGATGCCATTTGAAGAATATATCCCCTTCCTCTTTTGCCATTCTTCTCCTTTTTTATTGAATGGATATGCATCTTTTTGTGGCCTTTTGGCTATGGCACATTTTTCTAGGCACTTCCCTTATCCTTCTCTGGCAGCAGGCAACATTATATATTAGGGACAACATTTTTTTATTGGCCTCACTTTTTGCTTAATTTTATTCACGCACCCCAAAAGGCAAAACATAAATGTCGCAATTCAATTTAATTCCCATTTTATTTAAACATAAATGTCGCAATTCAATTTAATTCCCATTTTATTTATAATTTTTTAAAATAAATTGACCCAATTTTTAATGCCTGTAAATTGAGTAAAAAATTTCAAAAACCGCAGCCAATTTTTTCTTTCTTTTTATTCGCATGCCAAAGGCAAAATTACAATTAATTTTTCTTATAATTTTTCCAAAATAAATTCACCCAAAATTTTATGCCTTTAAATTTCAGATAAATCCTCAAAAAATAACAATGGGCTCTCCACATGAGGAGAAATGGCCAACCATAATTGATGGCTCCGAAATGTACCATCAAAAGGGTGGAATGGCCAATGGTGGCATTGAACCCAACAATTTCTACGGAACATCCACAACCGAATTGGAGGAAAATAATTCATCATTGGAAGGAGGGAATGGTGGAATTCGAGGCAAGGGAGGCGATGCGCAACGGAAATTGTACAAAGCCGATGAAAATCCACCACTTCCCCTTACATTTCTTTTTGGATTGCAAGTCAGTTTTTGGGTGCTGGAAAAATGGAATTTTTTTATAAATTTAATGAAAAAAAAAATTTTTCTATTAATTTATTCAATTGAAATTCTTTAAATTTTTGTCAAATATATTTTTTACAAATTTACTTTAAAAAAAAAAAGATTTTAACAAGCTGTTAAATTATTTACAATCTTAATTCAATAAATTTTTTATAGATTTTTTGATGATTTTATAGTCCCAAAATATATTAAAATATCGTACAATAGATCAAGCTACCTGATTCATTTTCGATTTTAATAATAAAAAACAAAATAAATATTTATATCCACCGAGCTGCCCTAATATATTTTAAATTTCAATGATTTAAAAAAAAATAAAACAAATTAATTTGGATATTAATTTAATAAATAAATAATTATAATTGTCTCAAAATAATACAAAAATGAATAAAGCCATACCAAATAAATTATATGATCAGCTTCGTTAATGGCATTTAACTTTGATTATTTAAAAAACAAATAAATTATTACTTACTTAATTCCCTCTAATCCACACAAAAAACAAATCATTAGATTAATAAATTTAATAATTTTCAGCAAGTGATGGTCTCCGTGTCTGTGCTCGTCTCCATTCCATTTCTCATTTCGGATGAGATTTGTCCCGGTCGAGACCGTGATCAACTTCGGGTCCGGCTCATTGCCGGCACATTTGTCGTCTGCGGCATTGGCACAATTCTGCAAACCGGATTGGGCCTAAGGTTCTCAAAATTAAATTATTATGGGATAATTGTGTGTGGATTTTAAGGTTGGCATTGTTACAAGGCGTCGCATTTGCCTACATCCCATCAGTGCGTTCTTTATTTATTTCTTTTAGTTAATATTTTTTAGATTATAAGGTTAATTTTTAATTGTAATAAGTTTTGTTTTAGTTTTTAATGAGCAGGTTAATGAAAATGCGAACAATGAAGATGCCCTTAAAGAGAAATCATTTATTTTTCTTACTGGTTGGGAATAGAGAACAAAGAGAACGAAGAGCATTCATCAGATCTCACATACAGTAACCTCGTTTACTTCCCTTTTCATCTTTTCTGTCTTTGACTTATGATGGACAGCTTTGACTTTGATGCATTCCCTAAGGACATCTCACATACAGTAGCCCCTTATTAGTTCCTTTCTTTTCACTTTTTAAATGAAGGAGGATTCTTTTCACACATTAATGTGTCCATGTTTTATGCAGGTAAAAGCATTCATGAGTTTGCCGGAATTCAAATGCAATGCAACGGTCAACGATTATGTGCCACCCGAAATATATGAGAATAAAATGGCCATGGTTGGAATTTCAAATGGGATTTTGGATCTAATTTAAATTTCTATACAGATCCAAGGCACATTGATGGCCTCATCCTGTGTTACGATGCTGATTGGTGCCACCGGATTGGTCGGAAAAATGACCAAGGTAAGAAGAATAGGGAGAAATCATTTTCGGATAAATTTTTGAACTTTTAATGAATCTCCTCAATTATTTTTTTAGTATATTGGCCCGATGACTGTGTCCACTTTGTTGATTTTGTTGATGCTTTCTTCAGTTAAAATCACCGTTGAACGCATTGAAAAGCATTGGATTTCATTAGTGTAAGCTTCAGTTTAACATTCAATAAAATTGTTTCGTAGAAGATTGATTTAAAAATCATTTGATTGAATAAAATTTGCCATAAATTATGGTCAAAAAGCCATAAAAATTAATAAGTCTAGCAAAACATTAACTGAATTGTGCGTTGTGCCTATTAAATTCCCCAAAATATTTTTACAGAATGGCTGGATCCCTATTTCTCACTGTGCTCTACCTTGCACGCCTAAAAGTACCCTTTCCCGGTTATAGCAATGGCCGATTCCGGTGGATTCGCTTTAATGTGTTCGGCCAATTTCCGGTAAGCTACCAAAAATTCATCAAATATGCCTCCGTATTCTTTGTAGTATTTGACTGCCATTCTCTTCTCCTGGGCTTTATGCTTTTTGCTAACAATGTTTGAACTCATCCCCAAAGACAGTGTAGCAAGAACCGACAAAAATGCCACGGAACAAGCCATTCTCAATGCGCCATATGCCCGATTTCCATTCCCAGGTTGACGCATTCTACTCTATTTAAATTTAAAATATATAAATGACAATTAAATGAATTATTTAAGTATATCAATAGAAATTTTTATTCCGTCTGTTCTGATTTTAATAATTCTGCCTGTTCTGATTTTAATAATTCCGCCTGTTCTGATTTTAATAATTCCGCCTGTTCTGATTTTATTAATTCCGCCTGTTCTGATTTTAATAATTCCGCCTGTTCTGATTTTAATAATTCCGCCTGTTCTGATTTTAATAATTCCGCCTATTCTGATTTTAATAATTCCGCCTGTTCTGATTTTAATAATTCCGCCTATTCTGATTTTAATAATTCCGCCTGTTCTGATTTTAATAATTCCGCCTGTTCTGATTTTATTAATTCCGCCTGTTCTGATTTTAATAATTCCGCCTGTTCTGATTTTATTAATTCCGCCTGTTCTGATTTTATTAATTCCGCCTGTTCTGATTTTAATAATTCCGCCTGTTCTGATTTTAATAGTTCCGCCTGTTCTGATTTTAATAATTCCGCCTGTTCTGATTTTAATAATTCCGCCTGTTCTGATTTTATTAATTCCGCCTGTTCTGATTTTAATAATTCCGCCTGTTCTGATTTTATTAATTCCGCCTGTTCTGATTTTATTATTTCCGCCTGTTCTGATTTTAATAATTCCGCCTGTTCTGATTTTAATAGTTCCGCCTGTTCTGATTTTAATAATTCCGCCTGTTCTGATTTTAATAATTCCGCCTGTTCTGATTTTAATAATTCCGCCTGTTCTGATTTTATTAATTCCGCCTGTTCTGATTTTAATAATTCCGCCTGTTCTGATTTTAATAATTCCGCCTGTTCTGATTTTAATAATTCCGCCTGTTCTGATTTTAATAGTTCCGCCTGTTCTGATTTTAATAATTCCGCCTGTTCTGATTTTAATAATTCCGCCTGTTCTGATTTTAATAATTCCGCCTATTCTGATTTTAATAATTCCGCCTGTTCTGATTTTAATAATTCCGCCTATTCTGATTTTAATAATTCCGCCTGTTCTGATTTTAATAATTCCGCCTGTTCTGATTTTATTAATTCCGCCTGTTCTGATTTTAATAATTCCGCCTGTTCTGATTTTATTAATTCCGCCTGTTCTGATTTTATTAATTCCGCCTGTTCTGATTTTAATAATTCCGCCTGTTCTGATTTTAATAGTTCCGCCTGTTCTGATTTTAATAATTCCGCCTGTTCTGATTTTAATAATTCCGCCTGTTCTGATTTTATTAATTCCGCCTGTTCTGATTTTAATAATTCCGCCTGTTCTGATTTTATTAATTCCGCCTGTTCTGATTTTATTAATTCCGCCTGTTCTGATTTTAATAATTCCGCCTGTTCTGATTTTAATAGTTCCGCCTGTTCTGATTTTAATAATTCCGCCTGTTCTGATTTTAATAATTCCGCCTGTTCTGATTTTAATAATTCCGCCTGTTCTGATTTTATTAATTCCGCCTGTTCTGATTTTAATAATTCCGCCTGTTCTGATTTTAATAATTCCGCCTGTTCTGATTTTAATAATTCCGCCTGTTCTGATTTTAATAGTTCCGCCTGTTCTGATTTTAATAATTCCGCCTGTTCTGATTTTAATAATTCCGCCTGTTCTGATTTTAATAATTCCGCCTGTTCTGATTTTAATAATTCCGCCTGTTCTGATTTTAATAATTCCGCCTGTTCTGATTTTAATAATTCCGCCTGTTCTGATTTTAATAATTCCGACTGTTCTGATTTTAATAATTCCGCCTGTTCTGATTTTATTAATTCCGCCTGTTCTGATTTTAATAATTCCGCCTGTTCTGATTTTATTAATTCCGCTTGTTCTGATTTTTTAATTCCGCCTGTTCTGATTTTAATAATTCCGCCTGTTCTGATTTTAATAATTCCGCCTGTTCTGATTTTAATAATTCCGACTGTTCTGATTTTAATAATTCCGCTTGTTCTGATTAATCTTCAATTTGTTTTTAAATAATATTTTACAAATTAAAAGAATGGAATTTGCCCCATCGTTAAATCAAACAATTCCCCTTTCTCTCATTTAACTCTCATTTATCTCTTCAATTTTTTTAAATAATTTCCCTAAAACCTGAAATTATTTATTCATAAAAACAATTTTCAGGTCAATTTGGTCATCCCCGCTTCAACATTGGCCTATTCGTTGGCTTCCTTGTCTCTGCCCAAACTACTTTATTCGAGGCTGTTGGCAATTACCATGCGGTTGCCCGTGTTTCCGAAGTCAGAACAAAAAAATTCCCTAGACGATAAAAAAAATTCCCTAAAATTTATAGGAAAGACCGCCGCCTTCGCATGCCATAAATCGAGCTATCATGGCCGAGGGATTGGGCTGCTTCATTTCTGGCTTGATTGGCCCTGGGGTGGGCATCACAACGCATGCTGAGAATGTTGGCGTACGTTAATTCCATTTTCTTGCTCTTTTGGGAAAATTAAAATTGAATTCTTTTGGATAATAGAAAAATGCCAAAAATTTTTCTTCATATTCTTATATTTCATTATCCAATATTTTAAGGTCATTGGAATCACTCGGGTGGCCAGTCGGGTCACAATGCTGTTTGGCGGTTGCACTTTAATTGCTTTTGGGGTATTTTTCACAAAATTTTTCCAAAAAAAACCTTCTTACCTTCTTTAAAAGGTGGTAACAAAATTAGGTGCCATTCTCTCGGCCATTCCCGATCCGCTTGTCGGCGTTGTACTTAGGTATAAACAATGATTTTGAAGATAAATTTATTATTTTTTTCAGCACTTCAATGGCAATGGTTGGCGGTGTCGCCATTGCCAATGTGCAAACCGTGGATTTACATTTGAGCCGAAATGTGGCCATTCTTGGCTTCTCCATCATGATGGGCGTGGTAAGCACAAATTGGGGAAAGGGTTTTTTTGCTATATTTAGGCTTATTAAACCTAATAAATAATTTAATTAGACCTGTAGAAAAAGAGGGATTTTGGACTACAAATTAAGATTATTAAACTTCATGAAAAATTTAACTAGAAATACATGAAATTCTATATCATAAAATTAATATTTAATACTAATTGAATAATTTTTGATATTTTGGAATTAATTCCCTTTCGTAGATTGTGCCCGAATATTATACAAGGAATCCGGACGTGGTTGCCACCGGCTATATAACATTGGATCAAGTTATCCGAGTGTAAGTTTTTTTTGATAAAATTTAACCATAAATATGGGATATTTGGGTAAAATGACTAATTTAATGGACTTTTGGAATATATTAAAGGAAATAGGTCAATTGGCTATCTATAAATTTAATTGTCCAATAAATCCATTTTTCTAAAATTCTCATTAAAATCCCATTCTATGCAAAAATGTGGCACAAACTTTTCACTATTAATATTTACATTCTGATTTTCAAGTCTGATGAACCTTCCAATGTTCGTTGGAGCTGCCACTGCATGCTTTCTGTCAGTTGACATTTAAATTCCACAATTTGGATAAATCCTTTATCCCCCTTTCAGGGATAACACAGTTGGAGGTGCCACTCGACAGCAAAGGGGACTTCGGGAACGGGGCACCGTTTGGGAGGAACCGGCTGGACGCAGAGGTCAGTGATTGAGGCTTGAGGGAAAAATCAACTCGAAAAATGATTTTTAGAATGTCATTAGGGAATATATTTTGGGAACTGCTCAACATTGAATCCGCCTAAAGATGATTTAAGAAGCATTAGAGGTTATAATTTAAGAGCATCTCAAATTAGCGCCATACCAACTTTTCGTCGTTTATAATTAATTACTCGTAAAAAATGGACCAATTTTGTTGATTTTAATAAACAAATAAAAAAGCAGACTCTGGGCTTTCTAATTATATTAATTTTATTTAAATTGGTTCAAAATTGATAGAATTATACTCAAAAAATACATTTAAAATGGTCTTTATTGAGGATTGGCGAATTTTTCAGCGCATTTTTGAGCACAACTCCATTAATTCTTAAGTCTTATTAGCCAATTTAAATAAATTAATATCATTGCATTGCCAATAGTATACTCTTTTGGTATTAAATCAAAAATGGCTTTGATGAAATTATCAAAAGTCAAAAATGCGCAAGTTGGCCGCGAGCTTCAACTGGGGGCATATTCCTTATATTTTTGAGAGTAATCCCAAGGGTTTAATTTTTGGGAATCTCTAGACTTTAACGATCTAAATTAACCCCTTCATCTTCCCATTCAGATGTTTATCTCTATCCGGCCCCAATGCAAAGGCTGCTCGATGCCATTCCCCTAATTCAATATTTGCCATTTGTGCCAAAAAGGAAAGTGGCCAAGAAGGGAAAGGACAATGGCGCACACGGTCAATTGGCCAATGGGAATGGCGCCGCCTATGCCATCGGCAATCATCACCAACATGAACGTCTTTGAAAAAACTATTTTTTGGGCACCCTTTTAAATTCGTATTCCAATTTCAATCATTTTTTGTACAAATTTTATTTTAAAATTGTCCTTTTTAAGCATTTCTAAAATATTCCCCCATCCAATTAATTCCACTCCATAAAAACATTCATTTTTTGTTGTGTTTTTTGCCTCATTTTTAGAATCTTTAATAAAATAAATGCTTTGATTTTTTTCATTTTTGCTGATACTGATAGATGAAGGGGTATGACTTAATTAAGCCAAAATGTAGATTTAATATTTTATTTCCATTTATGTACAACAACAACAATTTAGAAGAAAAAAACAATAAAAATTGGTAAATTGATGAATTTTTTATACACATTTTGAGCAATTTAAATGTTGTATTTTTGTATTAATTCCCACTAGCTTCCGGCATCATCATTGGAATCCTTTTTGCCTTCAATTGTTGACGGCATTTGCCTCCATTTCCGTATTAAATGTTCACCGATTTTGTTGATCAATGTCAACACTTCCCTGCCTGAAAATATCCAAATGAATGCCATTTTATAATTCAGTTTTATGTTCGCCAAAATGTACTTTTATCGTTTTTCTGGATTCAGATTTTGAATCCAATAAAAAGTGTAATCGTAGAGTGGCTTTAATCTATTCCTATTGCCTTAAAATTGTATTGTATTAGGAATTCTAAGAAATTATGAGAAAAAAACAGTGACTTATTTTGGAGGAAAATGTAGGGGGTGGCTTAGTATTTAAAGGTGTTCAAAATCTGGATACTGGACCCAATTAACCTAACCGTTAAGTACCTACCAAATGTGTCTTCCAAGGAATTGGCCCTAAATCCTAATACTTTATCCAATCACAATTAAATCCCCTCATTTCCTTACCGGTTGGCTCAATTTGGTCTGGCGGAATGTGGAACCCTTGCAATTCATTGTTCACCTCCTCTGGCCTCAATTCCACTCCATAAATATACGGCACACCTCGATGTTGCCAATAATCAATGCTTGTGCCCGAAGCCGGATCTACATTTAAATTAATTAAAAGGATTGATGGCATTAAAACGCACATAACAAATCGGCAATTGTGCCGAATGTGTAGACGGCTCCGGTGGATTCACGGATGGCATCAATGATTATTTCGGCCAATTTTTGCTGCAATTTATTTGGCCATAATGAAAAATATTCCATTCTTTTCCCTAATCACCTGATCCCCAAAATTGACCGGCTTCTCCGTAGCCGTATAGCCCCAGGGTGAAAGCAGCATTTGGCCATAGGAATGCAAGGAAATATAGGCACCGAGTTGGGGTAAATTAGCCTCCAAATATTGGTGGATAGCCAGAACTTCGGGTTCACTGAATGGTGCTGTGCCAGGAAAAATGTTCGAGCATGGGCTTCGAGAGGCGCCAATCTCTGTGCAGAATTTGAAGGATTTATTGGAGGGATTATTTTCATTAAAATATGTCAAATTTGATTGACTGGGGAACGACCCAACTTGGCGTCGAGTCAACACGTTATTTGTTATAACTCATCAAATAATTAAACAATTTTGCTAATTTTATATCCAATTAAAGAGCAGACTTTTGACTATCTAAGAATATAAATTTTATTTAAATTGATCCAGAATTAATGTAGATGTGCCTTAAGAACTTTATAAAATCTCCTTTACCAAGGATTAGCCAAAACTTTCATTGGATTTTAGATTATAGCTCCATCAAATCTTAGCCAATTTAAATGAAATTAATATTAATCGATAGCCAATATTCTACTTTTCAATTTTATACTAAAATAATTGAAAATAATTCTGTCTTTGATGAGTTTATCATAAATAGCGTCAAGTTGGTTGGGGCAACTAATTTTATTTGGCTACAATTTGGAATATTCCGAAATGAGAAGGAATTATTCGAGGGATTATTGGGCATAAAAATTGCTAACTGACCGGCCCATTTATATCCCCAATTGCGGTTGGCATCCGCGCCCACACACCATCGATGCATTGTGGCATTTCGGGAACGTGTTTTTCGCCAGAGTCGATCTCGTTGCATACTGTACTCGTAGCCATCCGGATTTGCTACAGGGACGATCACAATTTGGAGTTTATCCAGGAATGGATGTGCCAATTGAGGTGGATTATCATCGCCGTGGGGAGGATAGGCTGCTGATGAGGAAAATGTTGAGATCAACTAAAGGAGGAGGGAGAATGGGCCTAAAACGTTAAATTCATAAATTCGCATAAACTTTTAGCTTAAATAAAAAGGCTGTGTACGATAATTTAGGATGGAATGGTATTTGTTCGAAGTTAGATAAATTTATAAAATTAGTTAGAAATGATTCCGCAGTTATGGCCAAAAACCGTTGGTTCAAATTGAAATTGTGTTTCTGACTGTTTTATGGCCATAATTTGCTAAATATTTAATATGTGTTAAATTCTTTTGATATCATTTTTAACTAGTTTCTTTTAAGTATCTCTATAAAATGCTATAGTTTTATCCCTAATTTTATTGTCGTTATTATCTCATTTTATTCCCACCTTATCAATGGCATAAACAGCCGCAGCTGGTCCAATCCATTCCCTTGAATTTCAATTAAATTTAATTAAATTTCATAAATTAAATTATTCGACCACCTTGCGTGAAAACCCGCATCAATGAATATCATTGGCTTTCGATTTCGATCAATGCCTCGCTTTCCAATCTAATTCCAAATATAATGAATTTTTAATTTTATTCGACCACCTTAATGCCGAATAAATCTCGTCCCTCAAAAGTCTTATTCAATGCCAATAATTCCACAAAATCCGGATGTTCCAATGCCATTCGCCTCAAATGTGTGGCAATTCGAGCATATGAATTGTACGCATTCAAATCAACTTTTGCCATTTTTCGAGGCTTTTGGCCAGCAATTTCGTCCAACAGCAATGCTCGATTCCTTCGTTTGCTTCGTCTCTTTTTGATTATTTCCCGCTTTTCCTGGTCAATTTCCCTGCCAAATGAATTTAATATATTTATTTTGGAATTTAATTCCCAAATTCTGATATTTTCCCCATAAATTCTCATTTTTGAATGTTCTCACTAATTATTTTCACTTTTATTCGTGTTAAAAATGATGGCCTTATTAGTGAAAGAATGCCCTATTATCTATGCCTCAATTGTTTATGATGGCATCTCCAAATCCCTATGTTAAATTTCAAATTATGGAACACTATTTATTTCAATAGATTTATAGGAATTTTACGCTCTATCAAACCTATCAAAATTATAATAATAATAATAATAGTGGTTGGGATTGAAATTGAAAAATGTTATGAGTTTGCAAATATGGCCTTTGTTTAACGGTTAACCTTGTCTCCTCAAATTTAAGGTAAGGGAGGGAAGGGTACAATTACCAATACCATATAAAATAGTTGAGGTCTGACGTCTGAGATGTGCCCTCAAGACATTTCTTTTCCTCTGCTGATTGCTGAATGATGAGCTGTTGACTGGGATACCGTATTGCTTCCTTTCCTTAATCTAGAAAGAGAGAAGAGACCCTAAAGATATTTTGCCTTCCATTAATTTTTGTAATATGTTTTTTAGACTAAATATAACTCATCAAAAACTGAACCAATTTTAATGGTTTTGGTTTGGTGAAGGCAAAATTCTTTATTTAATGATATAATTCTTTTTAGTCATTTCCCGTTTTTACGGTTCAATTTCCATGCCAAATGCATATTAATATTTTTAAATTTTATTTTTCCCAAAAATCTGATCATTTTCCCCCACAAATTCTCACTTTTGAATGTCTTCGCTGATCAATTTCACCAAAATTCCCTTCGCTTCCATCATTTCCAAAAATGTTTCACTGAATTCCGGCGCCACCAAAACTCGTACGCGGGAATTTCCGTCTGGATTCGGATGCGCCTGCCAAATGTCCAACAATGGCATTCGGTCGCCATTTATCTGAGTTTTAGAAAAAATTTAGGCACAAATTTCCCTCATTTACATTGAATTTGCTTCCGGTGGCTTCAAATTGGCTCAATATCCTCCAAATTGAATTTCGTGTTTCAATGCTTTCGGGCAAATCCAATTGGAATAATTTGTAACTGAAAAGAATACAATCCGTATTAGCCCTTAAAGTTGGATAGGAGTATTCAACAATGAGGACTGCTGATTAATAAGCATCTGTATTTTTGGCTCATAACTTGGCCAGGATCTAGCTAATCTTGGAAAGTAATATACCATTTGAAAACGTTAAAGTCCCTCTAAAAAGTGGCTTAGTAAATGTTTTGAAATTTCCCACTTTAAAAAAGTTGAATGTCTTTAAATATAATAAACCCAAATTTTTAACGAAAATCCGTTTATTTTAGGGAAAAGGTGCTAATTTTAAAAGTTATCATAAAGATTAAAAAAGCCACTTTTTATAGGACTTTTATGGCTTTCAAATGGCCTAAAGCCTTCCCAAATTTGTTACTTCCTTGTTGAGCTATAGCCGAAAGAATATCGATGATACTCAATTTGCATTCGCCTAACGCAATGTCAGAAATTAAGTACATAAATTTTTGAATTTCCTCAATTTATTTTCATTTTTTATTCTTTTCCTAACGTACCCATTGTATTTGATGAAGGCAAATTGATGTTGTTCTGGCAGCGAAAGGAAGAAAAGGAAAAGCATTGGGAGGAGGAGGAAGTACAAAGGCAAACCCATTTTTATAATTTCATATTTTGACTAGACTTCTTATAATAAATGAAGCAATTTATAAAAGGATGATAAAAAAAAATGTGAAATTTATTATTTTATTTTGAGAGAATGAGGCCAAAAATATAGGGGGGATTAGATTGAGGTTTGTTGGTCGAATTAGCGCGTGGCAGAAACAAAATTATTGGCCAACAAATGTTGTTGGGAATATAATTGGAATTTGTGATAGAGAATAACTGATAAGAAGGATGGATGGGCATGAAGGAAGGCTCCAAATTGGCCCAAAGAATATTATCAAATTAGTCAGCCGATTCAAATCGAAGAAACCCACTCCATTTTTGCCAACATTTTTTTTGGTCATCATTTTTTGCGGTAAAAATATTTTTGGGAATTCCTCGACGATTCCCAAAATTTATTTGGATGAGGCAATTTTGGATAAGACCACACATTTTGATTAAATGGAAAGAGGAATGTCCTATGAAGATAAAAAAGAGTATGATAAATTGAAATTTCTGGAGGCAAAATCATAAAGGTAATTGGAAGGGGGAATCACGAGGCCGCAGAACCTTCTGATTCTGAGAAAATTGAAGAAATAAAGTGGAAGAAATGATAACTTTACTAGCATTTTATCTCAATGAATTTTATTTTTAGGCTTAAAATTGATGTTTTGGATGGCCATGAATAACTTGGAGGGAAGTGGGAAGGAAGGAATTCAATTTTCTTAATTATTTTTCACATTTTTTTGTTCAGGATTAAAGGTCGGATTTTTTTCAAACTAATTTGGAAGTAAATATTTTTCTTTTCGGAAACTATTTCTGATTATCTTCGAAAACTAAGTCTGATTTTTAAAGCCATAAATTGAGGAAAGTAAAAAAAGTAAAATGCTTATTGCCCATCACCGACTTATTATTATTCCCGTGATGAAGACGGATTTTTAGCAGCGCAGTATCGACGACCGTCCCGACCACAAACCGATCCGAGAAAAAAATAGGGAGAGCAAAGTGAGGAGGATATAGTAAAAGCTTGGATTGACTCTGACTGAGAAAAAATGACTTTATTTGTGAAGATGTTGGGGCCAAAAAGATTGGGATAAGTGGATACAAAAATGAATGGGATATTGGCAAACAATAATAATTAAGTCGGGGCAAATACGGAGAATGAGGCCATATTCTTATAAAGATGAAATGCACAAATTTGAATTTGAATCCTTGAACAGAAATATCGATTAAATATCAGCCAACTCTATTCCGAAAAGTATCAACATTTTTAACTTTTCCAAATTTTCTCCCAATTAATCAGATTCTTTTCCAACTTATCATTAATTCTTGTGTACATTCAGAAAATATAGTCACCCGCGATCCGCGACACAAATCCATTATTGGCCTTAAAATTCCGATGGATCCTAGCCTAGAGGGAATGTCAGCGAATTGGCGCTCTTTTTTCGGCGAAAACAACGCCGCCAATCCCCCTCCCTTCACCTCGGATCCATCGTAGGGCAGCGGCAATCTTTGAAGATTTTTTAAGCTGTCCGGCTGGCACAAAAATTTCAGGCGAATGGAGGAAATGAGGAGGAAAGAAATGGAAAGAAGCATTTTTAATAATTTGAAATTGACTTGGCACGGATTGAAATGGAAAGTAGTGGGAATTGGAATGATAAAGGGGATGAAAGGGGATCTACAAAGACACCGCAATTCCATTTTGAGCACAGAGGAAATATGCAAATGTAGAAAATGTAATAGCGGAAACTCACTTTTTATTATCCAAATATTGGGGAAAATGTTTTTTGGTGGTCTACAAATTTTGGAATGTGGTCAAAATCAAAAGGCTCAATAGAGTTCGTAAATAATTAATTTAAAAGAAATTAATTTAACAAAATTTATTTGGAAAAGAAAAGAAGAATTCCCATTAAATTTGATATCGGTGGAATGATTCAATTTGATTTTATATTTATTCCAAAATTATTCTTCCATCATTTCTTGCTTCTTCTTCTTTAGGCTTTCACTTGGACCTGCTGTTCCGGAACACCTCCACCCACATTTGCTTGGCCTTGTTGTTCCTTCATGAAGTTGTAGGCGCGATAAACGATCGAGTAGAACCAGCCATTCAGGGCAATAAGCATTGAAATGACAAAAATGGCGAGCCAGAGGCGGTCTGTGTAAATGGAAAGAATCAAATTTTATTCTTTTTCGAATATTTTTTTAACATTATTTTTCATTTTGAATTTGTATTTATCAAATTTTTAAAAATTACCGGGTGGTTGTGATGTGGCCATTTTGTGGAGACAAAACGCAACACCGAAAAGCAAGTTAATTCCCTAAATGAAAAATGTTATTAAAATTTATTTATATTATAATTAATGGCTCAAATATAATTCTCATAATTTTGAGTTTTTTGACCCAAATTAACCAAATATTCTATATTAATTAAGATGAAATAGTAGTCAAAAACATACCATGATGATCAAATAGGGCAAATAATAGGACGGGTCACGTTTAAGCTGGGCCACAATGATCGACAAATGCACGAGAGCAAAGTGAATGCAAAGCTGACAAGAATTGGGGGAAAAATGAGCATCAAATAATTTTTGAAAACATGCTATTTTTTTCTCCCCAAAAAAAACTTTTTTTTCCCCAAAAAAATCTTTTTTTTCCCCAAAACTTTTTTTTCCCCAAAAAACACTTTTTTATCCCCAATACCTCTTTTTCCCCCAAAAAACACTTTTTTATCCCCAATAAACCGAAAAGTGAAAATTTTTGATTATTTCTTAAAAATCATAAAAGTAAATGGAATTTACGCTTCAGAAGATGGAATTATCTCAATATTTTCAATGTGAATTTTCATATAAATTTCTTTCGGCATTACAAACTTAACTTTACCTAGCTCAAAAACTTACCCAAATCTTAGCCCTTATTAGCCCCTAGAACCCATGCTCTGACCCTAACCTACCCTAACCCTATCCCATAGCCCCTAAAACCCATCCTCCGACCCTAGCCTAACCCTATCCCATAGCCCCTAAAAGCTAAAACCCATGATCTGATAACCTAGCCCCTAATTCGGAAAATCACATCCGAGTCATAAACATTAAACTTATTAGAAAATTTATTTTTTTGCACATTGGAAAATGTGAAATGAGTTGCATTCCATTTACTTTTATGATTTTTAAGAAAAAATCAAAAAATTTTCACTTTTGGGTTTATTGGGGATAAAAAAGTTATTTTTGGGGGAAAAAGAGGTATTGGGGATAAAAAAGTGTTTTTTGGGGGAAAAAAAGTTTTGGGGAAAAAAAAAATTTTTTTGGGGAAAAAAAAGTTTTTTTTGGGGAGAAAAAAGGTTATCACTTTTTGAAAATTTACCTCTGCCGAAGTGATGTTTTGCTGATGGGTCCCATTGGATGGCAGAAAATTGTAAATTGCTTGCACCAAATCCAGGGTGGCACCAACAATGGCGATGATGAAGGCACCCTTAAATTAAAAAAAAATGTTCTTATTGAATAAATATATTTGACCTTTTCAACATTGACACTGAATGGCCCAAAGCAACAGGTAAAGCGCGACGATTCCATTTGTTGATTGGCCATTTTTGTTGTTGTTGAAATGAAATTGAATTTATTTTTGTGTTTTGATTGTCAAAATTTGTATCCTAAAAGAATATTCAATTGAATTTGGACAAAAAAAGGTAATTAATTGATGGTAAAAATCGATTTATGATTGGTCAAAGTAAGCATCAGAATGCTATGAGACTTGAAATTAGCTTAATTTAAAACCGAAGCCGAAAAACGGAATCTAAAACCGAATATCTTGGTAAAACAACTTTCGACTACTCTAAAGTTTAACTCAAATTAGCCAAGAAGATAATATCCCTTTGGGCTCTACAACTCTATTAGCAAATATATTTGGCCAATAAATATGTCGACGAATGGAAAATGGGGAAAATGGCTTTAGGGATCATCAACAGCGATGGATGGTGAAAAGTGAAAAAAGCTGTGCCGATGATAATATCTCTTCCCCCTTTTCAACTCTATTAACATTAAATGGCCACGAAATAGGTGGATGAACTGGGAAAAAAGGAGAGGAATTCGGAGGTCATCGGCGCAGGAGGATGGTGAAAAGTGCTGTTTTGTTGATGGAATCCCAATTCACATCCCTTGGACTTTGGTGGTGGTGGTGGTCTGAATTGAAAAAGAGGCACCTGTAAATATGGCCAAAGTAGGGTAGGGGAATGCTTTTTTATCGCTCCATTCAACATCTATCGGCTGGAAGGGATCAAAGGTAATGGAAAATTGGATGGGTAATGGAATGGGTGGGACTGGGACGGGCACAGGCCTTGGCAATAGAGAATGGAAAATATGTCCAATGAAAGAGAAAGGAAAAATGGATGGAAACTGGACAAAACCCCCTACAAATAAGATGAAATCGGGCAAAAATGCAAATGAGGGGAATGGGAAATAAAGGAAGGATGAAGAAAATGATCAATTGGGGCAAAACAATTTTCTATAAAATTAGACCACACATTTTGTTTGTTGGTATTTTCTGCCAAAATTCCTCCAGTCATATATCTAATAAAAAATTTATACTTTAAAATAGCATAAATCCAACAATGCGCACAAAAAATGCTCTCACTTTCTCAGTTATTAGGCACAAGGAAAGAAGTTCAAATTGTTTAGAAAAATATTAAGATTGAGTTGGCCAAATCTGAATCCATGGCCAGAGGATTTTTCCAATATGGGTCAAATCCACTGTCAATGCCAACAATTCCTAAAACCCTTTCCTATTTGTCCTACTGTACCTCCAATTTTTTACCTAATCGCCCTGTCACCCTATCAATCAAATATTGCCCCAAGCTGCCTCTAAAAAATCAGCCCTTTTTCCTCTCCTATTTGTCTTTGTGCCTTTCATTTTTATCACATTTTCCTGCAAAAATTGCAAAGAATAATTTAAATTTGATTCACCTCTAATTCCTATCACATTCATTGGGCCATTTGGGGCTCAGAGCCTAGGCCAAACTCTCGCCCCAAACAACTTTAGCCTTGGATTTAGACTCACTCATAAAATTTCCATAGATTCAAATATTTTTATATCTTTTTCCTCCAAACTTTTCTTTGCTTCATTTGTTATTCTTTTTATTGATTTAATCAAAGTAAGAATATGGCCATATGGTCCAAATGTCCAACAAAAGGACTGTGCGGGGGTTTTTCTTTTCCTTTAGACCATAAAATATACAATAGATTCGTTTTCCATTCAATAATTCTTTGCTCTTTCTCGCTAATAAATCAGTTCAATTCCCAAACCAACATTCCTACTTTTTCTTATTTTCCTTTGCAAATTCTCCAAATTTTTCGCTCAACTTTTACGGCGCTATTTAAGCCAATTTTGGGCGTAAAAAGGTGGCGACAAGAAAATCCCATTTATCTGTGCCCCAAATCACCCAAGAATGGAAGGCAACAGGTCGAAAGGATAAAGCAGGGAATATGCTCGGAAAAGATTTGGAAATGCCCTTTTCTCCGGCATCCTTTTTTCCAGCTTCGAGAGTGACAAAGTTGAGAGTCAAACCGACAAAAGGGTGGATAGAAAAATAGGCTAATTTCATAGGTAGATTTTGAAGAATTAGCGACCAGAAACCGCAAAACTCTCTAAGAAATTAGTAATGTCCATTCTCACTTCCTATTCCTCATTCAATATACGGCATTTTTGGATAAATGTTGGCAAACGTACCAAAAGTAAGAAGCTTATTAGATTGAAATAGGCGAATTTTACATGTAAATTTTCGGGAATTAGCCCCATAAAACCCTCATCAAGATCATCGTCCAATTATTACCCCTCTCTCCTTTTCGTCCTTTTTCCTCAATCAATAGATGAATTCGTTGGCAAACCAAAAAGAACCAACTTTGAATTTATCAGGAAAACGTAAAACTCACGTCGAGATAATCGTCGTACGTCGTTCAATTATTGAATATTACCCCCTTTTAATCATTTCCATTCCTCATTCAATCGTGGACATTTTTGGATTCGTTGGCAAAACAAAAAGTACCAAACTAATTGGAATGTATCAGACAGCCTCATATTGTTTAAATATAATAATTTCAACAAATATTTATTTCCACTTCATTATTAATATTCTTTGTCTGCACTTTTTCTATTTGTCCAGCCATGGAATAATGTGCGATTGGCGTAGAAGAACGGAATAAATATAAATAATGGGGAGACAGCCCTATCCGGGACTGCGCCAATTTCCCTCCCAAATCCTGCCGAATATTCCCCAGCTTAAGCTTTTCCTCCTCGCCAAATCGCCGTCAACAAATCTTCTCCCCCAATTTTCCTCAATTCCTCTTCGATTAAGCCTTCCTTCCTTCCTTCCCGCCTCTCGACCCAACATGGATGGATTTCCCTCATTCAGACAGAGCATTTTGTCGGCACCAAAAATCAGATAAGCATTTGCGCTGATTGATTTTAGGTTCGAAAAAGGATATCCATATTTGCCCTTTATGTATGCCCTTTTCAAATCTACCCAAATTTTACTTCCTATTTCCTTCCATATCCATCCAAAATGCCCAAGAATACATCATTTTCCATATCCTATAAATTTCCATTCAATTCACAGCCAAAATTCAAATTAATAGATTATATAGACATTTAAATATCAATGAATATGAATTACTCTCGAAAATATCCCAAATAAATATCTTTAAATTTTTAAGCCTTACTCTTTAAATATTCGGCTTCCAGCACAATAACAAAAAATATTCCTTCCCACTTTACTAATAAATTACGGTAAAAATGATAAGGAAGTGACAAGTGGGTGACATAATATAGTGGATGGCTTCCTGCTGCCCTTTTTAATTTTCCTAAATTTTCTCTTCCATCTATTTTCCTCCTCATTCCCATCCAAAATGCCCCCAAGCATCCATCATTTTCCATATACCATATCCCAAAGTGCTAACCTAAAAGAAAAGGGAACAATTTAATTTCAATAAATATGAATTATTATTTGTTATTATTATTGTCTCAAAAACATTCAAAATAAACATCCTTAAACGCTTTCAACCTAAAAAGTTTCAGCTTATTGGCAAAAACATTCATTCTTCTCCCAAATAAAAATGCCGCCAAATGATGCAAAAATGAATGCCATGAACGTTTTGAACGGCTTCTGCCCTCCGATTTACTCCCCTCTGAGTGCCGCCCAAACCGGCGGTGATGGAAATGGTCGAAGGCGACGGCCAATTTCCTTGGAAGCAGCCACCGACCTCAAATTGAGGAATAATGAACAACAAACTGGCCGACGATTTTGCTGGTCCGAACAAAGAGGCAGCCAAATGATGAATCCAATCAGACAAATGGATGAGGAATTGAAACGACTCAGGGAGGCCCCGGTTCAGGTGAAGAATGGGCAAAATTGGGGATTGGTCAGTTTTGCATAAAATACCGAAAATAGGGTCATTTTTGATAATTTTCCTTCTCATATTCAACATTAAATTTTATTCATCATCACTCCAACATTTCTTCATTTAACAATTTTAAAGAGCAAAAAGAATTTTAAATTTTCAGCCTCACTTCTTCATTTCTTCCATTTATTCGCATTCATCACCAATTTTCATTTCTTCCAATCGCGGTGTTTAGGCTTCTGGTGCTTGTGTTTGCGCATGTGTTTGCGGCGTTTGTTATTTCGTTGATCCGCCTCCTCTTCTTTGTGTTGATCCGCTTCTCTATGGGACCGCTGTTCACGCCAAAATCGATCCTGTTCCGCCTGCCTTCGCTTATCTTCTTCCCGATACCATCGCCGTCGACCTTCCTCTATACGCTGCCATCTTTGGCGTTCCATCTCCTCATCTTCTCGCCTTCGGCGTTCCCTTTCCTGGCGTTCCCATTTCTGGCGTTCTCGCGCATCCAATTGTTCTCTGCGCCTTTGGCGCTCAATTTCATCATTGCTCGACATTTTTGATGAAAAGCAGCTTAAAAAAGGGGAACTTATTTAGGGATTAGGGAAGGGATTCGATTTTGGTAAGGGAAAAGGGATTTACGATACCATAAATATTCTTTTAATTCCCCATGGGGAATTATTTTCAATATTCCTAAAGTGTGGAGAATTATTGGAGAGTGGGGAATTAAAGAGTATTTATGGTATTTGCAATTGGAAGAAACTTTTAGAAAAATAAATTGAAAATTAAATTAGGGAATAAATAACTGATTGAAATTATAAAATATTTCGGATTGAAATGAAATGAAATGGGGAGGGGGGCTTTTGGTTTGCCCAACCCAAATAATAATCGCGATAGAATGAATCTGAATCATCAGCTGAATAGCTAAAATTGTCGACTAAAATTAACTGAAATATTAATGTTCGAAATAAACTGACCGGAATGTGGGAATTGGGAAATTAGACGGGCGGGATGATGAAAAGCTTTTTCACATTATTCTCATTATGGATCATTTTCCCTTTCTATTTTCGTTCTCCAAATTTTAATCATCCTTCAAATTTAATTCATTAATCATTTAGTCCTAATCTAGGCTAAATAGGGCTAAAGTTATTTGGGGCGAAAGCTGGGCCTAATAAGCTCTCCCTGGGCTTCGCCGGGGGCCTAAGCCCCCAGTGGCCCAAAGGACGGGGATATGGATAAAGGGAAATCGACTTTAAATTATTCATTATTAATTGTGCGGGAAAATGTGAATAAAATGAAGGGCAAAAAGACAAATAGGAGGGGAAAGGAAAAAAGTCAACTTGGGGCAATATTTGATTGATAGGGCGACAGGCCGATTAGGAGGCAAAAAGTGGCGGTACAGTATGACAAATAGGAAATGCCCTTACTTAGGCATTATTGGCATTGACAAATGACAATCATAATCACCAATTTATAAATTCTTCAGATGTCAAAAAGTGCTGGCAAATTCCAATTATGCATTGATATGGCCATATTCCGGCCAGAGGACATTCAAGTAACGGGAAAATTCCCCGAAAAATCCAAAAAATCAGATCATTTTGTACACTTTTCAGTTGATTTTATCACCGGGTCGTCTGGTCATTTGTGCGGAACGTGAAGTGAAATTGGATGAATTCACCAGCATTGGCCGCCATTTCCGTCGCCAATTGGCCATTCCCGGGGATGTGGCCACCGATGCTGTGGCCACACATTTCGGCCAAAATGGATTGTTGACTGTCACAATGTTGCGTCGACCCAATGCCCAAATAACTACGAATGAACGGTGTCATGGATGAATTAGTACCCAAATTGATATTAGTATATGCCATTTATGTGATATTAAACGAAATTTTAATTCTTTTTTATTATGCCACCTCAGTTTGGAATTGGCTTATTAGCATTTTGTACATTAATTTTACAAATATTATTTTTAAAATAAATTCAATTCAATTTTGTATGCATTTTATAAAGGACACCTTAGCTTTTAAAAGCTCCTTCAGTCAACAAATAAGACCAAAGGGAAGTGATAAGGGCCTACTGTATATATGATTTTCCTCAAGGCATGGATCAAAGCTGCCTCCCCTTCTTTGTTTCCCTACCTAATCTAAATAGGAAATACGATAGACAAGACATCCTTGGCCTTAATTAATAAACCAACAAAAAAGAAATTATGGGAGAAGAAAAGAGAAGTCTGGATTGAAATGTATGGCCACCGATTCAAGACCATTTTGATTGTCGCAATCGCAAAGCTACATCAACCCAATGGCCTAAAGAGAAACATGGATGAATTGGCCATTCCAAAATTGATATTCAATTCCATTTATTTATGTGATTTTAAGCAAATAATCAATTTTTTTCACTTTGCCATTTCATGTCCGGCATTGGAAGCATTTTTTATTGTACAATAATAATATTATCAATATTGTTTTTAACTCAATTTTGTGTGCATTTTTTGTTGCCATTGGCAACCAAAATAATCCATTTCCCTTCTCTTCCCACTTCATTCTTATGCTTTATAGTCCACTCTCATAAATGTGCCATTTTGTTCCATTTGGGTAAAAAAAATGCCAATTTTTCATTTTGTGCGCGAACTAATTTCTTCCAATTCCAATTCCAATTCAATCTTCCCTATTCTGTATTCCCTAGTCATTTTTATTGGGGAAATGGCCTCGAAGCAGCCGTTTTGTTTAGCGGAAAATTGGTTTCATCGAAAAAGGATGGAATTAGAATGGTGGTTTAATTAGGGGTGGATTGGTGGTGGCAAAGGTGGCGGCAAATTGGCTTCACAAAAGAGAGAATTGAGCCAGCTTTCTTCCAAATAAGATATTCATTTGGAATTAAAAAACGCCTCAAGACGATTACAAGCCTATTCGAATTGGCCACATTCTTCAAACTTTTTTATAAATTTTTATGTTCATGATCCAATTCGGTTCATGCCAATTCTTCCAACCCCCCCCCCCCCCCATCTATTTCCCCTTTCGCCTTTCATTTTTGGCCCATAACTCATATTGGATGGGTAAGACCGTCGATTGTCATTTGTCCTCTTCGCCTTCCCCCATTCCAAAATGGCCAATTCCCAAAAGGGACAACAATTTGTGTGTGTGAATGGCACCAAAAGAACTTATTTTTTAGGTTTTAAGGCCTAAAGGGACATTCCTTAAATGACAAAAAAATTTGCGCTAAATTCGAGAATGATTTATATTTAAATTTATCCAAATGAGAAATAACAAATTTCCCGGAATGAATCATATGCGAATTTTCACAATGATTAATCCTTCTAATACAAAAAAAAACTTTAAGGAATTGTTTCGTCTCTCAAATTGCTCATTCTCATTTTTATAAATTTTTGGCTTCCAAACAACAAAGTTCTTTCCATTAATTTTTGTCCTTCGATCCATCAAAAAATGCGTAACAACAACAAACTTTATGGCAACAAGGCAAGTCGGAATATCCCTTAGGGCGATTATTTTGTTGTTCCAATCACTAATAATATTGATAATGAATTAATTAAAGAAATATATATAAAATTATAATTAAATTTTGGAGTTAAAATTTACAATTACAATCCTTGTGGAAACTAACTTTTACAATTACATTCTTTCGGGAAACATTAACAGTCTTTAATTAGAAATTACCGGAAAATTCTTTAATTACAACTTTCCGGAAAACTTAGACCTAATGACAAATTATATTTATTATTTAATGAAGGATTGTTTGCTTTTTTAAATGAATATCAAAGCTAATAAAATCTGTTTAGTCTGCGTCGAAATAAACAACACGCGACAAACCCTTCCCTCCAATTTCCGTTTGCCCTTTTTGTTTGTGTGCTTTTTAAGCCAAAATTCAATGAATAAATTAGGACAATTGACTCTTTCCTCATTCCCGCTTTTGGCCTACTCACTGTTTCCCCCATCAATGTGGCCCTAAAATGTGATGTGAGGCAAAATTTGAAAATTTACTCAGCCGTCTTTGCCTCCTCTCTCGCGAAGCATTTTTAAATTCATTTCATTCTATTTTACATTTCCTCCCTAGGCCAATGTGTTTGGCCAATTTTTCTTTTAATTAGGCATGGTAAATTCAAAAATTATGGCTCAATTTTCATTCGGCTGCTTTTCATTTCCTTTATTTTTTCAATGAATTGAAAAATTTAAAATTATTCCGGAACCGGATCCATGGAATGGAATAGATTGTCCATGGTGAATGCTACAAAAATGTTTCACTCTCACCTTACCGCACCCAATTTATTCTAATCCAGCCTCCAGCGCCGAAATTCGATTAAAGCATTCCAACCGATTATTATGGCCAAAGTCCATTTTTCTCACACATTTCCCGATAAAACTAATCATCCCCTTTTCCTTTCTTTCGATGCTTCTCATTCATAGTTTTCGCCAATATTACCACGAAACTCTCGAGTCTCGACTCAAAATCACTTTGGTCCCGGCTAACATTTATCAGCCAAAATTTCCATCAATTCACCTCATTCACTTTTCACTCTTCCCAAATGTTTGCATTCAATTGACGTGTTCTACGTGACCCCGCATCGATCGAGAATAGGCCAATACCGGCAAAAACGTCATCATCATCATCATTCCCGATTATTCCGGTCCTCCACAACTACTTTTGTCCCCACCTTCCAACATTTAATTGTGCCTCCACTTTTTGCGCCCACCATTGTATGATTTCCCCTCATTTTGCCTCATTCTCCCCTTCCATTTTTCCCTTCTATATGGCCCCGGAGGGGACTGGGGGCTCTTATCGGCGTATCGCCTTCCTTCCCTCTCGATCGACGCAAAAATATTATTCAATATTCAATGTAAATTTGTGAATGTTAAGTAGAAAATTTGTCGAAATTTGTGTCGAGTATTGCAAGAGGACTCACATTCTCAAGTGTAAAAAATCATCCTCCGAATCCGAACACTTCACTCGGTCCTTTTTTCATTCGTGCTTTGCCAGGCTTCATTCCACAGATTTACCCTTTTGGTGGGAATCATGTGTCCAATAAATCCATTCTATTTCATTCTATAGTATTATTCCCCTTGGCCTAAATGGCCGGTAAAGTATGGGTTGGCCGCTTTATCCCGGCTTTCTCCGCCAAATTTCAGTGCGCGAATATTTCCCCCTCGCCTTTCCCATTCCCAGCCTTCCATTCTCGATCTCATTTTCGATCTCCCTCCCATCCAGCCATCCACCCTCTCGCTCTATCGATCCATCCATTCAATCCTTTATTTTTCCAACCAGTTTATCGCCACCCAATTCCAGAATTTTTATCTATTTTAAAAGTTCCGCTAACTGAAAATTGTAAGAATTTAATAGAGGATGGAACAAAATTTGATATTTTTTTTTATTCAAATTGGCCAAGGAATTTTGGCCTTTGATAATTCTCGAAATTTTTGCTAAAATCATCCAAAATCCGACCAAAATCCGATCATTATCTTAAATATTTTGCATTTTCTTAATCCAAATATGGATTCTTCTATTTCTTTCTTATTTTTGGGAACACAAATTTGTTGCGCGCGACCTTCAGCCAGCCAATCCTCCCTTTCCCTTTCTTTACCGCTCAATGAAATTCTTTATTTTCAATGAACAAACAAATAAATTATAAAAACACGGGGAGCCTCGATTTGGACGAAAGGGAAAATGTGGTGAATTTATTTGGAGCATCAAAAATCCCCGAATGGGGTCAAAAGCATACAATCCAATCTAAAGCATTCGCCTTTCATTTCATTCCAATTATTTAGTTTTTACCCTAATAAAAAAATTCTTCCAGTCCAAATTCGCACCCAAAATATTAAATAATAGTGTCTGTTTATGATCCCCGAAATCCAAAATTGACAATTATTTTTTTCCAGTCGCTTACCTTTCATCATTTCATCTCCCAAATCCTCTCTTTATTTCCCATGCCGCCAGATTTATTATTAATCCATTTCTGAATGCGCCATAATATATATCGATATCGGTGATACATTCCAACATAATTGCCTGAAATTTACCCCATTTTTTACTTATATTTTGCCTCCAATTCCACATTCAACAAATCCATTCAAATGTTCACCGACCTTCCATATGGTCGGTCATTCGCCCCAATCGACCCCATTTCCCTCTTGCGCATCCCCCTTTGTGTTTGAATGAATATGCGCCGCACCAAACAATATGAATAAATTTCTCTGAAGAGGGCACATTCTTCAAAGGAATAAAGTTGGATGAATCCTTTGTGAGTCAACCAAGGAAAGGTCAAAAATATGTTTATTTTTTCATAGATTGTTCCGTTTTCCTGGGCCATTTTTATACTTTTAATTCTATGAATAAAAAATATTTTTTACTATTTTCCGCAATTTTTGACAATTTCGAAAGCGCACATTCATTTCTTATTCGCCCCTTTTGATTCATTCCCCTTCCCTCGCCTCGCATTTTCCCTTCATACAATAAAATGTTGCTGCCAGCCGGCTGAAGTGTGGAGCCTGCTGGAGCCCCCTTTCTTCCAGCTGAGTTTGGGCGAGGCGAATGTGTTTGATGGACGAAAATGTGGAGAAAGAGGGAATCAAATTCGATTCACTTTATAGGACCTCACACCTCACTTAAACCTGAGACCAAAAATTCCTATTTTTCCCTCAAATCAAGGAAAATGTTCTTCCCATTTTTGGTTCATCACAATTTGCCACTTCCAGCCGCTCCCACACAACTTTTGTTCCCCTCTTTGCGTTTTTTTTTCCTCAAGGCTCTATCAAATTCCCCTCCCTCTGTTCCCCAAAATAATTCCAACAACAAATGACAATTTTCTTACAGAAATCCAATCCACTTTTTCCTCTCCCCATTCGAAGCGGGTGGCATTTCCCCCATTTGATTTCCTCGTTCGCATTTTTTCGATCGCCCAAAAAAAATTTAAAAAATCACGAGAAAAGTGCAGCATAAGGTCATCGACATTTTTTTGGCATTGATCTTTTGCAAGGAACGCGCATTGAGCACGCGCCTCTTTAGGTGCAATTTTCGAATGGAAAATGAGTGCAAAAAATATTAATATTAATCAATCCATTCTGATAAAGCTCGATTCCAAAATAATTTTTACGAGTTCCAAATTCCAAAGTATTTCATCCTCTCTGAGGTTCCCCATTCCCTCAAAGGTTTCCCATTTGCAAGTTTTTAGGAGTTTGCCCTTGAAATATAGGCACCATCCAATCTGCCAAATTAGCCAATTTGTTCATTCCATTTGACCTTCACCGGCGTCCAAATCCAGTCAAAACCATCCAAATTGCGCCCCAAATCCCCCCCTTTTGAGGATCCATGTCACCTTCTCCCTCGTTTCCCCACATTTTCCTATTTTCCAATTTCGCCTCCGATGGTGTCCCTCGAGGGGCGGCACCTGCTGCTGTCCTCTCGCTTCACCTCCTCTCTTCAACCACAGAGCCAATTCATCATCACATGAAAATGGATGAATGAAAAAGGGGCTCCGGGGGATGCTTCATTGCTTTCATAGCTGCCACCCCACCCAAATTGTCCCACCGCCATTGCCACCACCTCCCCCCCCCCCCAAGGCAGCTTCCACCATTGACTCGGGTGGCAGAAATGATGGCGCAAAATAAGGGTTGAAGCTTCAAGAGAGGTCCCCCCCTTTTCCTTCCTGTTTTGTCCCCTTTTTCCGCCAAAATGGCCTCTTCATCAATTTCATGGGAATATTTCCCGGAATATTTCCCTTAAATTCATTCAAATGACTGGCATATATCTAAAAATAGGCGTCTTAATTTAGTGCATTGTAAAATCCATCAAGAAAAACAAACAAAACCACCGAAAATATATTGATAAAATACATCCATTCTAATAAGAGGGAATTGAATTTAATTCGATATTCACGAATGGACGGAATCAGAATGTAATTGAAGAATTTTGTGACCTTTCATTCCATAAAAAATAAAATTTTCCATCATTCCATTCACTGTGATTCTGCTGATTTGATTAAGAAGTCAACGATGACGGAAATTCCCATAAATAACCATCCAAAAATGCCAGAAGCAAATTTATTTCCAGCTGTTCCCTTTCCTAATTTATTCCGTCACATTTATTCCCAAATCCGGATTTGATTCTTTCCTTTCCCTGATGTGCTTTTCCTCCCATTCCCCACATCATCAATCAGCTGATGAAAGCAGCAGTCATTCATCATCAATTTATTTAATTGCTTCTTCCCTTCCTCTTCATTTTCCCAACAATAGCCTATTAAACACTCATGTTCATCATGTTCAATGTTCATTACACTGTTGTCATTTTTCCATGTTTATATAAACTTTTTTAATATAATTGAATGAAATATGCGCGAAAATATCTGACTTTCTTCCGAATTTATCCATTTTCTCTATTTTTATACTATACAAATAATTATGCAAATTTTTTAGATTTACTTATTTTTCTACCCCAAAACATTTACGAAAACTAAATTACGGATAGAAGAATCCTTCGTAAATTCTTCCTCCTCCATTTTTTTGCGCTTCGTTTTCTTTTTTTTTCAAAATTGTAAGAAGAGTGCGCAAAAATTGCGAATAAATTGCGAGAACTCCAACGGCAAGTGTGCCTTATCACTCGCACAATGGACTACTTAGAGGTGAAAAATGATAAAACTAGATGAAAAAATAATTGTAAAAACATTAAAATGAAGCAAAAAATAAAATTTGTAGAAAATCAAATAGAATTTAAACAAATTTAAGGCTGAACCTTCGCCCTCCTACTCCAATGGAACCGTACCGTCTTCTTCATCGTCGGTTGCCTCGCGTCTTTATAACCTCAATGGCCAGCGTTCCTCTCGACGTGATTCATTCAGCTCCGATCCAGAATTAATCCAATTTCATGACCATGAGTCAATTGGAGCGGACTTCACGCATGCCACAAATCAGGTAGCAAATTCTACAATTAGAAATTGCTAACTTGTATGGATGGATTAAATTTTTATTAATCCTTTCAGGAATAAACTTTTAGCAAATTACAATCGCAATTACATTCCCTTTCCGAAAAGGAATTATTAACCAAATAAATATTGAATCTAATACCATCATTTTAAAGTTTCAAAATGAAATAACACCCAACAAATTATTAATTATATTTCCTCCATTTCAGATGTCCATTCTTGCCCAAAAGCTGACCGAATTACAAGAAGAAAAGATAGCCGTCAGCGAGGAAAAATCCCGCCTTCGAACCGAGAATGCCATATTGCAGGAACGAGTCCATCTGCTGGAGGAGCAGCTCCATGCAATGGAACAGAGGTAGGCACATTAATCTGGCTTCAAAATGATTAATTTAATTGAAGGTGGACAGAAAAATTGGATGTCGAAAAGTCGAAGGCACGAGAATTGGCACAAAGGGTTGAACGGGAGAGGGAATTGGAGTCGGAAAAAGAGTCACTTAGGTAGGTCAGCCCAAAAATCAAAAAAATTATCTAAAATATAAATTAAAAAAATTAAATTTATGAACCAAAATGTTAAATTTTAAGGCATCAAATGCTTTCAAATCAAGTGGCCCAATTGGAGCGGGAAAGAGAACGAAACACAACGGAGGCAAAAGAAGCCTGGAATCGGGCGCGAAAATTGCAGGACCAATTGGCAGATGCTCAACAGGAGGCGGACAAGTCCAAAGAGGCTCAAAAAGCATTGCAAAAGGAATTTGACAAGTTAGCTTTGGGAAGAATTCATCCAATAATTTGGGGAAATTGTACAGCTATCGAAGGGAAATGTCCAATCGGATGGAGGACAATTCGGAATTCCTCGAGGAGTTGGCACGTCAAACTGAGCTACGGCACAAGGAAATGGAGAAATTGCCAAAGCAAGGCTCCCTTACGGATCGGGTAAAATTTAAATTACGATTTTTATGCTTTATGAAATAGTAAAAAATTTATTGATAGAATTAATTTTTTCCTCAAATATGTATATTGTTCTACAGCTAATTCTTTACTCATTTTAGAGCCTATAATTAGTCCTAATCTAATAAGGCTATGGGGCGAGAGCTGGGCCTAGGACTAGGATCTTACCCCGTTCCTTCATCGAATTAAATTATTCTTTATTTGTGCTGAAAACTGATAAAAATGTGAAGGGAAAAAAGACATTTATTAGAAAGGAAAAAGGGCTGTTTTAAAAAGGCCGCTTGAGGCAATATTTGATTGATAGATTGACAGGGCGATTAGAGGCAAAAAGTGGCGGTACAGTATGACAAATAGGAAAGGCCCTTAAACATAGTTGGCATTGATACGATACTTATAAGTTATAATTATAAAAAATCATTAGCCACCATTGGATATCGAACCATCGACCTTAAAAAAAGTGCAGACTTATCAAATGACTTAATTGATATATAAATTTCCCCTTCTTTTGCAGATAATTCAACTGGAAGATGAGGTTGAACGATTACAGCTGGACAATCGCCAATTGCAGGATCAATGCGCGGATTTACAAGCCCAATTGTTGCATAGTTCAGTGGAATGTGGTCGATCGCTGTTGGCTGATGGTACACAACCGAGTTTGGCAGCGGAATTGAGTGGGGGAAGCGCAATGGGAGGAAATGGAATGGACAATCAACGGGTTGGTCATTCATTCATCAAATTATTAATGCATAATTGATGATTAAATCCAAATTTTCAGCTACTGAACATCATCAAGGAACAGGACATTGACAATCAAAAATTGCGAAACTACATAAATGGTTGGTAAAGAAGTCCAAAAATGGAAGGAAAAATTCAAAATTTTCAGGCATTTTGATGCGCGTTGTCGAATTGCACCCGGAAATTCTAGAAATCAAAGAGGATCCAATGAACACATCCACCCATTCATCGACAAATGGGAGCAGTGCAACAAATGGTGGTGGTTTATGACAATTAGCCGGCGGCGTTGCACCAAAAACATCGACGAAAATTGTGGAGCCCATCTCTTCATCATCCATTTCCTGGAGTTGGCGTCGAGAACGCCAATCCACATCCCAACCTGTCTCGCCCTCTTCCTCCTCCGTTGAACAGCAGGTCAGTAAATGGAATGGATTCCGGGATCTTTAAGCAATTTTTTAATAATGATAATATTTATATTTCCGATATAAACATTTGTTTCTAATTTAGATTAAATCTTTCCGGAAACCAACCGGAAACAAATTAGATTAAATCTTTCCGGAAAGAAATTAGATTAAAACTTTCCGGAACAACCGGAAAGAAGTTAAATTAAAACTTTCCGGAACAACCGGAAAGAAGTTAGATTAAAACTTTCCGGAACAACCGGAAAGAAGTTAGATTAAAACTTTCCGGAACAACCGGAAAGAAGTTAGATTAAAACTTTCCGGAACAACCGGAAAGAAGTTAGATTAAAACTTTCCGGAACAACCGGAAAGAAGTTAAATTAAAACTTTCCGGAACAACCGGAAAGAAGTTAGATTAAAACTTTCCGGAACAACCGGAAAGAAGTTAGATTAAAACTTTCCGGAACAACCGGAAACAAATTAAATTAAAACTTTCCGGAAAACTTAATTCTAAATTAAATTGATGATTGTTTTATGATGGATAAGCTTATATAATTCAATCCAAAAAATGCATATTTATAGTTTAAGTTTACGAGGAAAGAGCTGGAAAGGCATTCCCTTCGAGAGCCCTCCACAAATCGTCGCGCAGCGTCACCGACCAATCAAAATGGCCCAGAATCATCACCACCAACTCTCATGAAACGATTGTACAGCTCAATTTGGGCATTCCGATCCACGGATAATCCTCCTCCCCCATTAACGATGGCAACCACAACAACAGAGCAAAAAGAATGATGGCAAAATCCCATTTTTGAACATCCACTCCATCAACCCAAAATGAGCTTATATTTATGCGCAATTCCCTCCATATAACACTTCTTTCTTCATTATTCTTTCCTTTTGTTTTCCTATCAGACTTCCGTCCACAAATTTGAATAAATTTTCCATTTCTTAAATAATTATTTAATCCTCCTTTTTATGTTTCGCCGGGTTTTCATTTTTGAGATTGTTTCCCTTTAAATTGTGAATTTGTTTCAATATTTTTTGACCCGCTCTCTCAATTTATGGAGTTATTTTTGATGATTTTACGCGTGATAAATATTCTTTGAAGCACAAATTTAGTTCCAAATAATTAATATATTCCTTATAGCTTAAAGATTCCCCAAATGTTTTCCTATTCTAAATTTGATTAAATGCCGAATTGAATGAAAAATTTATTCTACAAATTTCCGATTTAAACAGAATAAAACTATCAAAAAAAAGATAGACGAATTGATTGATAAAGAGAATTACAATTGGATTGAATGAAAGGAAGGAAGGTGGTTTTTGTATATTATCGATATAAATTTGGGGAAATGTGCGTGATCGTATTCAAATGTAGCTGTTTTCTGTTTTGATTGATAAAACAAAAGTTTGAAATGGAGGTGGAGACAGACCAAAACACAGATAATGTGTAAAGAATAAATTTAGAAGATAGACAAATTTTAGTAAAAAAAATGGATGGACGGGTGCGAAAAAAAAGCATTGAATTTTCGGTGATGGGATGCCGCCAAATTCATCAAATTTGTGCCATTTGTTCAATTCGTGCCGATTTTAGCCAAGGAATTTTCCGAAGACGCCCTTTCGACGTTTTGGATTGGCCGAGTCGGTCTCGTTGTCGTCAATTTCCTGGATGGTTGGTCCAGTCCCGTTGTTCGAGTACACAACATCCGGGTCATTGTATCGGCCTCCTCGCCCATTACGGCCGCGTCTGAATTAAAAATGTTAAAAAATGTTTAAATTTTATCCATTTTTTGATTAATTTTTACAAAATAAAATTTTCAATTGGCCTAAAATTTGTCCAAGCTCACCGAATTGGCTCCTCGTCTTCATCATCATCGTCCGGTACTGTGATGATCGGTTGGGATGTTTCACTGCCGGAATAGTAACCACTGCTTGAACTGTGGCCGCGTCCTCGTCCCGTGCGTCCATTTTCAATGGCATTTGGGTGTCGATGTGAGCCACCACCAAAAAGGTCATTCATATTTTGTTGCGCTCGCGATTTGAACCGCTCATTGAAGTCACGGGCTTCATCTTGAACGTTAAAACCATCATTCATATTTTCATTTGATTTTATTTTTAACTAACCTTCTTTCATATTTATGAATTTTTGCTGCTGTCGAATGCGGCCGTCCTTATCACGCTTCTTTTCCACAATATGGCTGCGCTTAAAATTATGAATTTTAGTTTTGGATTTTGGTAATTAGGCGGAACTATTTTTATTTTAACCCTTTCTAAATATTTGAAATTTTCTCATTGTATTTAATTGTTTTGATTTTTGGAAATAATTTTGTTTTTAAACCCTTTTAAATAATTTTGAAATTTGTAAAATTTTCTTTTCTTTTATTGATCTCATTTTCCTATTGAAATTCAATTCGATTCTAACTAAACACCTTTAATTGAAAAAACCTTACATCTCCAATGCTATGTCCCACGCTCATTTCCTCGCGTTCGCCATCTCGAACAGCTCTATGGATTAATTTTTAATATATAAATTATTTTTAATAATTACTTTCGAGTCTCTTTGACATCGCCGGCTTTTCGAGTTGAGGATTGAACAATTTTTGGTTGGCCATTGCCATCGTAGGAAATCATCGTTGATTGGGAGACCATCACACTGTCTGGGTCGTTCATGGCACGGTTTTGGAGATTTTGCTGGAAAAATATCTTTTGATTTATATTTTTATGAAAATAGGCAAGTTCTGGTGTTGAAAATAACTTCATTTGCAAGGGCGTAGCCAGGGGGGGGCTAGGGGGGGCTGAAGCCCCCCCCCCCCCGAAATCCAAAGAAAGGGAAAAAAATTGGCAATTTTTTTTTAAAGATTATACTAAATATCAAAAAAATTTTGCGCTCGCGCCTGTCGGCGCTCGCAAATGTCAATTTTAGTCTAAATTCGTACAATTTTTTCAAAATTTTCGGGTTTTAGGTCTAAAAATTAGTAAAAATTTCGCTCGCGCCTATCGGCGCTCGCAATTTCTGATTTTTTGTACCCCAAAAAAAAATTCCCCTGTTAGCCCCCCCGGAAAAAAAATTCTGGTTACGCCTTTGTTCATTTGATATTTATTTTAATAAAATATAATTAAATTTATATTATTTTTGATTTAAATTTACTTCTTTAAAAAAATTCAAAACTTTTATTGTTCCCAGTCCTACCATTTGGCCCATCATTCCTCCGAGCAAGTTTCCGCCAAAACCGAATCCACCAAATGGATTCATCATCATATTCATATTGTTCATCTCGGCATCCATTGGATGAACTGGTCGATGATGTCGGCTTGTAGGGGCTCCGTTTCGTCCACCGTTGTTATAGTGGTCGTTGGCAAGCATTGGATGACGGGGCATTCCCATCCCAAAGCTGTTCAACATGTCGAAAGCGTCCCCAATCATTGCTGAAATTTTAGAATTCTTAAAACTTTACTAAAATTTCTTAACTTTTTTCCGAAATAGGAAATAATTCTTTTGTTAATATTGAGCAATTTTTCTCTCAATTTTTATCATTTAAAAGTAGTTTAACAAACTAACCGTTCATCATGTTGTCCATTTGTCGCATATGTCGATGCATGTGCCTAAAAATAAGATAATATTTATATTTACCACAACAAAATACTCACTCGAATGGATTTCCAAATGGGTCACCATTGCCTCCAGGCCCAAACATTTTTTGATTCGTTTTGTTGTTTTTGTCGTATCAATTTGAGGTTTGCGAACTAATTTGCAGAAGAAATTCGAAAAATTTTCTGAAATTGTAATTTTTACACAACAGTGATTTGGACGAATAAAATAAATTCTTCTAGGCTATCAATATCAATGAAACAAAATGGTGAAAATTCCCTTTCTCCTTAATCCTCATTAAATATAAATACACATTTTTCGTAATTTTCTTCGGGAAATTTCTCTCCCAAATCGGCGAGCAAGCATTTCTCTTTTTTTCTATGGGGAGTAAGAGCCACCTTACGACAGACATATGGGCAGAATATAGCGCACCGCACAACCATGAACCACCTCACGTCCACCAATCCAACAAAAAAGAAAAAATCAATAAAAAGGAAAAACGAAAAATGGAAAAATGACATTTTGTCCAAACCGGTTTATAAAAATTAAAAAATAAAATGCTTCTAGGCTTCTTGGTGGCTTTAGAGGGTTTCTTATTCTTCGTTAAAATCCGATTTAGTAGCTTGGTCTCACGATTTTTGTTTTTTTGTCAATATTAATTTAATTTTTATTTAGAATTAATTTTCAATAAATATCAATGTCAACAATTCCTAGGCCACCACCAGGTTTTTTAATACATCAATAATATGTATCTCATCCGATTATAAATTTCAGATCAACAACACCAAAGAACAATTGATTCAGTGGCACAATTCATTGCAATAAATGGGCCCGCATCAGAAGAATCTACACGTCAACAAAATCCCGGCTTTTCATTTCTTTTTGGTGGCGAATTTTCCGATTACTACAAGTACAGGCTACTTTCAGAAATACAAAAATGTTTGTTATTTTGCATCAAATTATTATATTATATTAACATTTAATTTAAAGTACAAAGCGCTGCTGCTGTTGGTGGCCATCCTCCAAATCAAGGATTATCGGCACTGGGCCACCCGAGACCTCAACAATGCATGCCTAACCCAGCGGAAATAGAATGCCAAAAATTGGATGAACAAATCCGTCATTTGCGTAAACAAATTATCGATTCTGAGTCGAATTTGAAAGCCCATGAAGTTGCGCTAAATGTCCAGAAACAGGTTTCAAAATAGCCTCATTCCCAAAATAATCTTTTTTTTTCTCTTAGACAAAAGTTGATGCATTATGGCGAGCACAAGAGGACAAACGAACCAATGACCTTATTAAGCAAGTTGGACTGAATATTTCTGCGTTTGATAAACATTTGGAACGACTCCAGGATTCTGGTTCAAAGGATACAATTTCGGTTTGTTTGTCCATGTTTTATATTAAAATTAAAAAATAAAATAAACTGAGTGACTTAAAATTGGAATGGGAAAATTCAAAATAATTTTATGGTTTTTTAGAACAGTAAAAAATGGATTTTCGACAATTGTAATAGCGATCGAATGCGAGAAATTATCCTACTGTACTTGCTACACAGGTTTAGTGTAAAAACAAATCCACAACAAAAAGTGGTGATATTGGTGGGGTTTGGATGCATTAAAAAAGCGGAAATATTTTAGTAAATAATGTATGGTTTTATTTGCCATTTTGATCATTTTTTATTGTTTCTATTATGTTATCCACCAATTCATAAAATAATAAGCAAAAATAAGTTTCAAAAATATAGCTTTGATTGTTAATTTAGTCAAATTTAATAATCTTTTTCTGTTCAGAGTGCGTGAGAAGACAGCGACCGATCAATTTCGACTTCATGTTCTCTACTTATTAAATGATTGGGCACATTATTGGTAATTTACTGACAAAAAGTGATCCCAATTACCCATAAATTTACAGCCATCGAAAAAAAGTGGAGACAGAGCGTCAAATGCTCTCTCAATACATTCCAAAATTGTATGCATATGCGACCAACACAGCCATGATAGCAAATAGCGATTTTTCGGAGAAATTGGAAAAATTGGTTGGCGTATGGGAAGGGCACAAATATTTCGACGACAATTGCTACAAGGTTCATTAAATTGTTAATAAAATTATCTAAAATTTTAGCAATTACGCAATCCATCGGCCATAATTGCCACAGACCAAGCCACCACCTTTGCGGAACAACATCAACTTGCAATGGAAGTGGACAAGGAAATTGGCTCTACACTGGACACATACACTCAACAGCATAAGGAATTTGAGCAACACATTCTCACCAAAATCAACGGGGTCGAGAGGAAACTTCAAGAGCTGCAAGGTTTTTGCCTTTCAAAAAGGAAAAATTTTACCGATATTTTATAGAAAAAATGGAAGCAGATCGGCAAAATCGTCTGCGGGCCGCGGATGAAGAACGTGCGGCTGCCGAGCGGGGAAGACGCACTTCACGATTTGATCAGCAACAGGCAATGATGCCGCACCAATCCACTCCTAACATGAACAATAATCATCACCAAATGCTATTCAACACTCTGCCAATGCCGCCAAATGCACCACCAAATACACCGGTTTCGGCTTCTGTCCCGCAGTCGGGTGGGCCACCCATGCTCCACCAAGGAGCAATGCAACAAATTCCAATGCCTTCTGGTCAGTGAATTTTGTGGACAATTTGACAAAAAATCTGAGGAATGACTTTTAAAATTAATTAATTTTATTTCAGGTCATCATACGCCAATGCCCCATCAACATCATCAACCGCAACATCAACATGTTCCACCACCAAACCAACAACAACCACAACCACCACCGACGGCAACAATTCCTCTACCACCTCAGCCTCAGCAGCCGGACCCTGATTCACTGATTCCAAAAGCGCCTTACTATGAACTTCCAGCCGGAATGATGCTCCCTCTCATTAACGATTCTGACATTACGGTAAATTATGAGATTAGAAAATCAAAATATCTGCAATTTTGCAGTATAAACCATTGAAACCAGAGGATTTACGATTGCCACCGCCAGAACCACCCAATGAACAATTGATGATAGAAATTGAACGTTTTTATGCCGGCATGCAAATTCCACCTCCCATCGATTGCATTCGGGATCAGTAAATTTTCTTTTTGAGGAAATATTAAATAAATTATTTTAATTAAATTAATAAAATATAAAAAAAATTGTAATTAATTCACAATTTTATATCAAAATTTAAATAAATCTTTTTCTTTTTCATAGAGATGGATGGGAAATGAACGGCTTAATCCAGCATTACATCAAAAAAGGAGAGCATCGAATAAAATTGGAGGAGAAAATGAAGAAGGAAGGCAAAAAACTTGAAGATGCCTTTTTGAACAAATACGTGGCGCCATCAAAGCACACTAACAATATACGAAAAAGGGAAGAGAAAGAGAAAAGGTCAGTCCTCGGTCATAATTTCTAAATTTTAAATAATCATTTTTTTCAGTGCCACACGAAGAAGTCGTTCTCGGAGTGCATCATCCTCGTCCAGTTCCTCAAGCCGGAGTAGCAGCAGCGGAAGCAATTCATCGTCAAATTCAAGCAGCAGCAGAAGCCGGCCTTCGCCACCTCCAAGAAGGGAAAGAACGTAAATATAATTTAAAATTAAATTTAAATAAATTTAAATGTAAATTCAGTCCTCCAAGTCCAATTCAAAGACGGCGAAGACGAACTCGAAGTCCTTCACCCGATGAACGGCCCAGTTTTTCTGCGCAAAATTCAAAGTAATTGGAATAAAATATTTTAATTTGTAAATTTTTTAGTTTTGCAAAATCCGCAATTGCCTTCAAAATACCGCCAGTTCCATTGAATCGGGAAACGAATAAAGGCGCTCAACTTATGGCCAAAATGGGCTGGGAAGGGAAAGGCCTTGGTGCCAAAGGGCAGGTCAGTCAATTCAATTTTATTTTTAAATTATTTTTATATATATTTATATTAAAATTTGCAGGGAATCGAGGAGCCGGTGAGCGGCGGTGAGGTCAGAGACAAAGAGGACCAATATCGGGGTGTGGGCTCAAAGCCGGACATCTTCGAGCAATATCGCAAACAAATGAGCACCCAAATGGCAAAGAAGTTGAACAAATTTTGACGCAAAAAGAAATTCACAATAATTTTGCAATTTTAAAAATTTAATGATTCACATTTTCATTTGCAATTTATTTTATTGATTTATTTGTCCAAAATATATGTTTTTTATTTCAATTTTTCATTGCTTTTTCAATGTTTAATTTCATTGAATACCTTTTTTTTATTTCATTATTCATTTTTAAATTTAAATTAATTTTTGATAGGTGAATTCAACCAACATCAAAACAGCACCACACCCAAAATTGTTTCTTCATCAATAAAACACCATAAATGCGCGAATACAAAATTGTAGTTCTGGGCAGTGGCGGTGTGGGAAAATCGGCATTGACCGTCCAATTTGTTCAGGTTAATAATATTTATTGAAGAAAAAATTAACATTTAGAGAAAATAAATTCATATAAATCTTTCATATGATTAAAAATTTTAGGGTATTTTTGTGGAAAAATATGACCCAACCATTGAGGACTCATATCGCAAGCAAGTAGAGGTGGACGGCCAACAATGTATGTTGGAAATTTTGGACACCGCCGGAACTGAACAATTCACTGCAATGCGCGATTTGTACATGAAGAATGGACAGGTTGATTAATTGCATTAATATATTAAAATTATTAATAGAATAAATATAAAATAATCGTTGATAAATTTTCCATATTTCATTAGTGATTATAATTAGTTAAATAAAAATTACTCAAAATTCTCGCAAGTTATATTAAATCATTCCGGAAAACCTGGATTATAAATTTCCGAAAGATTTAATTAGAAATCACTCCTTCCTTAAGCTATTCTAAATTTTGATCTGCAAATAATGATCCTATCAAATTTAATTGAATCAATTCTCACAAATATTTTAAAAACTACTTTACGCTATTAATTTTACCACAATTTTTAAGGGGTTTGTGCTCGTCTATTCCATCACCGCCCAATCAACATTCAATGATCTCATGGATTTGCGTGAACAAATTTTGCGAGTCAAAGACACCGACGATGTTTGTTTTGGAAGGGAAATTGATAAAATAATTCATTTTTTTAATAGGTTCCAATGATATTGGTGGGCAATAAATGCGATCTGGACGAGGAACGTGTTGTCGGCAAAGAGCAGGGGCTGAATTTGGCCCGTCAATTCAACAGCGCTTTCACCGAGGTTTTTAAAATTTTTAACCTCAAATTTAAAATTTTAGTAGGTATATTAAAAGTTTGGTAAATCTCGGTTTTGTACATTTCTTTTTTTTAATTCCCCTCTTTTATGACCGACCATAGAGTAGTTAGAGGGAGAAAGCCAATATGACCATTTAGCGCAGTGGTATATCTCTCGAATTAAAGTGGGGGAAGATGACCAAGAGGTCTCGAGTTCGATCCCCAGTGGTGGTGTGTACTTTTTAATTTTTGTTTTTTTTTCATATTTTAATCGGAAAGTGGGTAGAAGTTGGGGTATTTTTTTCTCGACGGGTTTTTAATCGTAAATTCAAACAACCCAATTTTATTAATTTAATCACCGTCTATTATTTAGACATCCGCCAAGCAAAAGATCAACGTGCATGAAGTGTTCCATGATCTGGTCCGACAAATCAATCGTCGTTATCCGGACACGGGTCGACGCCCAACAAAGAAGAAATGCTTCTGCCACTGTTCCATCATATAAAGGAATGTGCCGCCACATTCTGCCAACTTGCGCCAGTCATCCATCAAAAGTGTTCTGTTTTTCAAATCGCATCATCAACCTGTTTTTCCCATATATGGCCGGTCAGTATATTCATTTTTCTTCAGCAATTTACCAAATAATTAATTCAAATTCTTTAATGTGTTTTCCTCCCTCCAATCTTTTTTTACATAAGGCAAAATTATTTATTGTGGATATTTTTTGACTAAAAAACCTCTATTCTCTCTCCTGACTTTCATATAAAATCGCTGGCCATTCCATTTCCAACCGTATACCGTATACCCCCAATCCAAAAATCCTTCCGAAAAGTAATCCACCATGTCAATTTTTTTGATCTAATTTTTAATTGATTTTTTGTATTTGAAAATCCCGATTCGAGGACGAGAATCATCAATTTAATTTTTTTCCATGGTTTTGTGTCCAATTTTCCTTCACCTAATTTATTCATATTAAATTGTAAATTTAATTGCAACATATTTTTTAAAATTGGACTAAGACGGAATAAATACAAAATTCGACTAAATAAAAAGCAATTAAATTTACCTAGATATTTCCTCCCTTTTTCTGCCAATCCCATCCATCCATATACTCAAAATTCATAAATATTAGTTGGTAGCGCCTTCTTTTTAAATGCCTTTCTTTTTTTAATTGTTTTCTTTAACCCATTCCTTTTATTTTTTGATGATGCCTCGCCCCCGGACTCGTCCGGATGCCTTTTTTGTGGTTTTTATTCTCCAATGTTCAAACCAAAGATTTTGAAAGTGTTCCTCTTTTATAGCCTAAACCCAACAATTCCTTTCGATTCACCCACAAGAAATGTTTTTTTTATTAAAATCCAATTACTTTCAAATCCAACCATCCATAATTTAATGCTTTTTGACGACATAAAGGCTATTATTATTTTTGAAAATTTTTTAACATAATTCGAGGGCATAAAGAGTTCCCATTAAGTGGAAAAATTGAAATAATAATAGCCCAAATTCTATTCTAAAATCAGTATATTTTATTTTTTAAACCACCGTATCTATTTTATCAGCGAATTGTTATCAAACAATTAATTTATCAAAATTCACAAATTTTATTTTCACATCCATCCAACCAAAATTTTTATCCAAAGTGATCACATTTTTTAATTGAAATTTGTTTGTGCATATTTAGCAACAGCAAGAAAACACATATTCCACTTTTTTTATCAATTTAATAAATTTTTTCATGCGCATAAACTTTTTCTTGCATCCTTCCATATGGGTTTTTCCTTATTAATTTGGAGGTGGTGGTGTATTTTCCGCACTGCCTCCTTCCTCTCCGGATGAGGTGTAATTGTTGAAACATTGACAATCGAATTGGTGGGCTTGGCCCAATGCAAGCAATTGTTCTTTATGAGGGGAGAGAATTATTAATACCGTATTTTTCCTAATAGTGCCCCCGTGGTTATTATTTTTCATAGAACCTCCAAATGAGCTATTATTCTTTCACCCAAAAATCGGGAATACTCTCATAAGCTATTTTCTAATCAGTTATCCAATATCCAACCTACCTAAATGTCCAATATATGCAATTGCCAGCCGAAGTGTATCCACTTTGCTGAGACGACGGTCACTAGAATAGAATTTTATACTGTACCCGAGAAAAAGAATTAAACTAAACTGTTCAGTCAGGGGCAGTTGATTCCTCAACTGGGAATATCCCTCATTCACGCATCTGACCCGTTGGCGTTCCCGCTCATTCCTCTTCCATACAGTTGTGCCATGGGCACTTAAAATAAATTAAAAATCATTTATGTTTAAAAGAAACACACCTCAATTCATTCAATTCATGTGGAAGAGGGATTTTTGCCTCCGGTGAAAATGGGCTAATGAACCGGTTTACGCCCAACACTTCCGGGCTCAATGTCCGTTGTTGTTTCCCTCGGGATCCTCCTCCTCCGCCTTGGGCCATATCAATTTTGGGCATTTTTCCACCAGATCCTCCCATCTGATTATCATTATCTCTTGGGTTTGGTCTTTTCCCGCCGGTATTTCCACGCTTCTTTTTTGGCAGCGACCCTTCCACCGGTTGCTGCTGCAATATTTGGGCATTTCCGTTACGATCATCGCATACTGTATTAGGAGGATGCACAATCACGCTGTTACTCCGATATTCTTAAAGAGAAGGGTAAAAAAACATTTTTTGAACATAGGGAAATAGCTTTCTTTTCTGTAAAAAAACTTACGAAATGCCGATGTCGCCTGGCCATTTTGGGCTAGCGAAATTTGTTGTTGCTGTTGCAAAGCAGCAGAAAGCATATCAACAGGGAAAGAGCAGGCATTCATTTTATTAAATACTCAATTTATAAAATGGGATAAATGTGAGGATTTTTGGCCAGGGCAAAATCATCCATAAACAGTAAACATCCGAATTTTATCCCCAATGTTTCCTTTCCCGCAAAAATATGGCCCATCCATCGGTCGGCCTTTTTTCATCAATAACAATAATAATAGCAAATTCACCTCGGGGATCCATCATTTACTTTGATTGGCTGACTGTTGACTGGCTATATCCCTGTCCTAAATCCCGACAAATTTTATTTGTCAACTAAAAATATAGCCACAATGCTTCTCATTCCCTCAATTCACTTTCATTCCCTTTGGGACCCAATGGTTGACGCCGCCACCATCCTTTCCCCTCAACCTCATCCACAGTATCACATTGCTCTTATTGCTCTTTCCGAATTCCCCTTTTCGATGCGACCGACCGCACAGTTCCTCCACCTCTATTAGCCAGGATTTCCACGCTTCCCTCTGCTGATTTGTTCAGCTGTCCAAAAATGGGAAAGCATAAGGCAAAACCATCGAGAATGGGGTACAATAAGGCTATCAATTATGATTTTATTAACAAAAAATGATGGATTAAAACGGAAATTGGAATTAACAAAAATGATGGATTAAAGCGGAAATTAGAATTAACAAAAATGATGGATTAAAGCGGAAATTGACGATCAAAATGATCAACAAAAGATTCATTTAAACTTTTTGGAATATTAAAGAAAAATTGATTTAATTTTGTCTTCAATCACGCTGGTCTTCGCCCCACTTTTTGATCGGACCCTCATTTAGTTTTCTATTTTAATCAAATGCACCTTGATTCGGCCACATCAAACGGGGACACGCAGCTATGCGCTGTGATTTATTTGTTCCCATTAACCATCGCCCACATTATTGGCTGTCTCCATATTTAGGACTGCCTAATAAAATGAAAAAACTGCGATAGAACGCAGAACATTCTGCTTCATTTTTAAGAACTTCCACACGATCATTCAATTAATAATGGAATCGATTTATTAGAAGGATCCTTTGGCTATTTTTATTGGCTTTTTTCTATTTAAATCATAATTATCCTAAAATAGTCCTTAAAAATGATGGAATGAATTCCTAATTGCGTTTCAATCTCCGTCCAAACTTTTCTTCTTTCCACCCACATTTCCGTCCCATTCTCGGCGAATAACACATCGTTCATGCAATATTCAATCTTGTAGGAAAGCTGGCAACCAATTAATCTTCTTTTATTCCCTTTCTATTCTTTCGTTTCCTTGCGCGACCACTCCCATCCATCATCATCTAATTAAAGTGGAAAGTTTCCGTGAGAGGGAAGTTCAAATTATACAGAAAAAATAACTGCCCTCTTTCCTTTATCAAATAAACAATTTGTTTTTAATTCAATTTTAATTTTTTTAAAAATTTTTCTACTAAATTGGGAATAGGAAATAAATTTTTTATAAGATAATAAAAAAAATCAACTATCGACTAAATTTAAAATCATTTCCTCATTTCATTTTACTAACAGGATTATTTTTAGGTCACCCGATTCAAAACATTTCATCAACATTATGCCCAGCAGTCATCTCAACAATTAAATCAAATCAAACGAGAAACGAGACACACAATAATCAGAATCGCAACGAAATTTCCCCGAGAATTGGATGAAGCAACGCCGGATAGGTGGCACAGGACGACTTGGCAAATTGAATTTAGGAAGAAATGGCGATGAAGAAAACGGGCCATTATTCAATCGACGCAGAAGGACATGGACCGAAAAGATGGCACTACGCGAGGATTCGGAGGAGAAGGCATCCATGACATCTGATGATGGGCATAAAAATGGCAAAATTAAAAGGTGGGTTACCGTTGTTTTGTAATTTATTAATGAATGAATCACCAAAATTAAAAATTTTACTGGGGGTTATTCATTATTCTATCAAATCGTTTTTGCTAATGATGGAAAATGGACCGATAGTCAAAATCGTCAAAAATCACATTGGACGATTTTATGAGCAAGATAGGAACATAAATTTCCAACATTCCCACTCCGATTTTCAATTTTGCAATTAGAGGCAAAAAAGGAAAATCTGATGAGGCGAATGCGCGGACAAATAATGGTAATGGGTTCATCCCATTCCCGTCTATGCCCCACCAAGATTTTCAATTCCCATTCAATCAATTTTGGCCTTTAATTCTGCCTCCATTTTCGACCGCTGATCACTAAAATCAAACAAATTTTTGTCCATTCTAAATAAGAACTCTTTAAATTATTCCCCAATTTCCTTTCAAAAATGGGACTTATTTGGAATTCCAAAGGCGATAGCAGGTTTTTCCGAATAAAAAAAACAAAAATTTTAAATAAGAATTAATTAAAATAAATATTGTAAATTTCAATTAAGTTTCCTCGCATATTTTCAGTCCAATTTCCAATGGCACAAATTTGTTTCAACCGACCGAGGACACAGAGGCAATCAAGGATTTGGTGGATGGCCCCTCGGATGAATTTGAGCCAAGAGAGGAGAAAATGGCCCAATGTTTGAAGAGACATGCAAGAAATTTGGTAAAGTAGCCAAAAATAAATTCTAATTTAATCTGCTAATTCAGTTGCATTTTTTCGTCGAAGATTGGTTCATTTCTGCCTTGCTTGGTTCAATCACGGCGGCACTCTCTATTTCTGGTGGGATTTTTCTATAAAAATTTATAATATTTATTATTTTTAGTCGATGTCAGCTATGAATATTTGAATCGATGTGAGTTTTGACCTTAAAATTCAACACATTTTGCAATAAAAAATTTTCTAATAAATATAAATATCTGATTAAAATAAAAATATATAGCCTCAGGCCTCTTCAATCCCCCTATCCTTTTAGATAGAGCCGTTCTCTTCGATATTGTCCGCGAATACGATAAAATGGCAGGCTTCGTTGCATGGGTTGGCTTTCTGCTATTGTTCGTCACGGCTGCGGCACTTGTTTGCAAATATATTTCAATTCAAGCAATCGGTAGAATTTTTTTTTGAATATTTGTAAAAACTCTCCAAATAGGATCCGGCATTCCCGAGGTCAAAGTAATCATGAATGGCTTCAAATTACCTAATTACCTGACTTTTCGCACTCTTGTGGCCAAAGTCCTTTCACTGATTTTAACACTGGGAAGTGGACTTCCCGTTGGAAAAGAGGTGAGTTAATTCTATTAAATGGGTTATTTCCATATTAGAAAAATTTATATATTAAGAAAAATATAGGGAACTTTTTAATTTGACGAAAAATATTGAATTTACAAAAAAAAACATACAAAGTGTCGGGGCTTATTAGGATTATGATGATTAAATAAGACACTATGATCAGAGTTTAAGAATTTTTAAAGACTGATTTGGCCAAGTTATATAGCCGCAAGAGTTATTTTTCGTCATGAGAAGTTTTTGGCTAATTTGATATTCTTTTGATAAATTAAATTGTATCCTTAAGAATGCTAAAAAAAGAACTCATTTAAAGGGTCCATTTGTTCATATGGGCGCAATTGTTGGTCATCTGCTTAGCAAATTGACAAAGGCATGGCAAAGCACCTCATTCTTCTCAAATGAAGGCCTTGAGGTGGAAATCCTCTCAAGTGGATGCAGTGTGGGCATTGCATGCACTTTCTCATCGCCTGCTGGGGCTGTCCTTTATGGCATCGAATGCACGCATAAATATTTTGCCGTTAAGGTAGATTTTTGACACCCGATTAAATTCGTTTTAAAATTTACCAATAAATTTACTATTGCACATATTTTTATTTACAATCCTTTACCGGAATGAAACAATTACAATCGCAATTACAATTCCGGAAAAAAGTTAGAAAATTACAATCCCTTTCCGGAAAGGAAAGTGCAATTACAATTCCGGAAAGAAAAGGGCAATTACAATTCCGGAAAGAAAAGGGCAATTACAATTCCGGAAAGAAAAGGGCAATTACAATTCCGGAAAGAAAAGGGCAATTACAATTCCGGAAAGAAAAGGGCAATTACAATTCCGGAAAGAAAAGGGCAATTACAATTCCGGAAAGAAAATTGCAATTACAATTCCGGAAAGAAAAGTGCAATTACAATTCCGGAAAGAAAAGGGCAATTACAATTCCGGAAAGAAAAGGGCAATTACAATTCCGGAAAGAAAAGGGCAATTACAATTCCGGAAAGAAAATTGCAATTACAATTCCGGAAAGAAAAGTGCAATTACAATTCCGGAAAGAAAAGTGCAATTACAATTCCGGAAAGAAAAGTGCAATTACAATTCCGGAAAGAAAAGTGCAATTACAATTCCGGAAAGAAAAGTGCAATTACAATTCCGGAAAGAAAAGTGCAATTACAATTCCGGAAAGAAAAGTGCAATTACAATTCCGGAAAGAAAAGTGCAATTACAATTCCGGAATGAAAAGTGCAATTACAATTCCGGAACGAAAAGTGCAATTACAATTCCGGAAAGAAAAGTGCAATTACAATTCCGGAAAGAAAAGTGCAATTACAATTCCGGAAAGAAAAGTGCAATTACAATTCCGGAAAGAAAAGTGCAATTACAATTCCGGAATGAAAAGTGCAATTACAATTCCGGAATGAAAAGTGCAATTACAATTCCGGAATGAAAAGTGCAATTACAATTCCGGAATGAAAAGTGCAATTACAATTCCGGAAAGAAAAGTGCAATTACAATTCCGGAAAGAAAAGTGCAATTACAATTCCGGAACGAAAAGTGCAATTACAATTCCGGAATGAAAAGTGCAATTACAATTCCGGAAAGAAAAGTGCAATTACAATTCCGGAAAGAAAAGTGCAATTACAATTCCGGAAAGAAAAGTGCAATTACAATTCCGGAATGAAAAGTGCAATTACAATTCCGGAATGAAAAGTGCAATTACAATTCCGGAATGAAAAGTGCAATTACAATTCCGGAAAGAAAAGTGCAATTACAATTCCGGAAAGAAAAGTGCAATTACAATTCCGGAAAGAAAAGTGCAATTACAATTACAATCCTTTTCCGTCCATTTCCGGAACAAACTGACTTACAATTACAATCGCAATTACAATTCCGGAATTAACTTAGCAAATTACTAAAATAGCAAAATTAATAAACACTATCCCTTTCCGGAAAATCCAAAGGAAATAAATCCAGTTTTATTTGATTTCACCACATCTTTCAGAATTATTGGCGTGCTTTTTTCGCGACCACATGCTCTGCACTGATTTTCCGTTTTGCCAATGCGGCCATCATTCCACCACATATTGCCGGAACAATCACCGCCTATTATCAGACCAGTTTTCCAAATGAAGTCTTTTTGGTGGAGGAAATCCCCGTCTTCGTTTTTGTTGGGTAAGCGCTTAATTTTTTGAATATTTATAATAATTTTTCATCCAATTTTTCAGTCTCCTCAGCGGTTTATTTGGCGCTCTTTTTGTGCTAGTCCATCGACGGATCACCTATTTCAAGAAACGCAATCGAGCATTCCGGGCCATTTTTGGCAGGAATTCACTCTCATTCACCGTATTCATGGCATTGATTGTTGGCATTGTCACCTATCCAGATGGATTTGGCAAATTCATCGCTGGGAAGGCAAGTCTAATAATAAATTTTTTAAATATCGATTTAACACTAGCATATTTTTGACTTGTTTTTTCTATGATATACTGTATTTCATCTAGAAATTTACTGTATAATTTACAAAAATGTATATAGTGACAATAAATACTGAAAAAAATTCCCTGGGCTGTTTGGAATCCGTATCATAGATGTTGAAAAATAAACGAATCCCACCCCATATAGGTCGAAAATTTTCAAAATTTTTTGGTAAAATTTTCTTTATAAACCTTAATTAGCTTAAACCCTACGGTAATATCTAATGACCCATAATTTCAATAAATGATTTTCACTGATCATTTTCAGTTCACATTTCGTGAGACACTCGGAGATTTCATTGCCAATTGCACAATGTAACAATTAAAAATAATTCCAATTAATTATTCATTATTCTTCATTTCCAAAGGTCTCTCCATAATGTCAGCTCCTCAATGGGCTGTGGGGCACGCACAATCAACCGATGGACAATTGCTGATTTGGAGCAGGAGGGACCACGGGATCGGCCAGCTTCATTGGATGAGTCGATGGATGCTACCGTTTTCATGTAAATTATTGGAATGATTTTATGGAAATTTATTTGATTTTTTTAGGCCAAATGTCTTTCCCGCTCTATTTGGCTATTTGATTGTTAATGTAAGAAAATAAATTCAAATTGTTTTTCATTCACAGTAATATAAGTTTTTGTAGTTCTTCTTGGTGGCCATCTGCATCACTCTGGCATTGCCTGCCGGCATTTTCGTCCCCTCATTTGTGATTGGTGCCTGCGGCGGTCGAATCATTGGTGAATTGGTTGGTTGGAATCTCATAATTCAATCCGTTTAATTCATAAAATTTAGATGGTTGTGATGTTCCCTGCAGGAATACGCGGCATTGATGGGCCACAAATCTATCCGGGTCTCTACGCAGTTGTCGGTCAGTTTTTTACCATATTATTATAAATGTTTTATTTAAATTAATTTCATTTATTTTAATAAAAAATTGCCATTATTTCAATTTAAAAATTTCTTTTTTGAAGGTGCTGCCGCCTATACCGGAGCAGTCACGCATTCATTGTCCATTGCTGTCATAGTTTGCGAAACCACTGGCCAACTCAGTCCACTTTTGCCCGTCCTGGTTCGTTCATTACAATCCAACCCACACTTCCATTCAATTTATTCCCTTTTTTGAAGATTGCTTTGATGGTTGCGAATGCGGTCAGCTCCTTTTTGCAACCTTCAATCTATGAATCCATCATCAACATTCGAAAATATCCACATTTGGCTGAATTACCTCCATCACGCATAAGTGTTCACACACTCAAAGTGGAACAAGTAAGTTTTCACTTTTTTGAAATTTTATAAAAAGAATTTCAATTCTCATTTGAATTACAAATCAAAAATAAAAATCTATTTAAAAGCAATTCAATTATTAATTCTAATTTCGAATCAAACATTTAAGAATAAATTATTTTTTCTTTTTAAAGATAATGGTCCGAGACGTGGTTTTCATCACCAAGCAAACGAACTACAAGGACCTTCGTGAATTGTTGATTGCCACTCCACATTTACGCTCATATCCGCTGGTTACAGATGATGGTCAATTAAATTTATTCAAATATTATAATGGCTTTCCTTAATTACAAATTACAATCCGAAACTTACAATTACTATCTTAGAATTACAATCGCATTTTACATTTACAATCGCAATTACAATTCCGGAATGAACTTATTAGATTTTACAATTCAATTATAATCCTTCCGGAAACTACCTTTTCAATTATAATTGTTCTGATTTTTAATTTTATTCAATTACAGAGGAGAAAATTCTACTCGGCTCCGTTGCACGCAAATATTTGCATTATCTGTTGACCAACCAACTTGGACCTGACCCATCATTGTTGTTACATGGCAGTCGAAGGCGAAAGAGTCGAAACATTTTGACGGATGGTCTCCAAAACAACAACAACAATGGCCCATTGAGACGTCAATCATTGTCGCCTGGAGCAACTGCTTCGGCCACAGCCCACCATAAAATGTCAGTGATGAATGAAAGGAATTTATTCGGCAATACGCTTCTCTCAATCAGTCCTTTACACGAAGATCGCAATCCAGGTAGAGAATCCGGGGAAAATGCAATATTCAAAAATTTTCAATTAATAAAATACAATCAAAAATTTAATTTATGCCATTTTCTAGTCAACAGTCCATTGGCCCCACTTCTTTTGCGTCAACAACAACAAAATCATCCAATAATATCATCGAACGACCTACAGAAAATCCCGCGTCGTACCCATCGAAATCGCTCGGCTCTTTTACGACAACCCATCGATTTGGATGATGAAGCAATCGACGCCGCCCCATTCCAACTGGTCATTGGCACATCACTCTACAAAGTGCACACACTTTTCTCATTGCTAGGCCTAAACCATGGTTAGGAAATATGTTCCAATTATTTCTAATCCTTCAATTCAGCTTATGTCACGCATCGAGGCCGACTTGTTGGTGTTTTGGCACTTCGAGAGGCAAGTTTAAAACCTCAAAAAATATGATATTTTGAAAAATGACAAATTCCTACAACCTCAATTTTAGTAAATTTATGTTTTTTATTCCAGTTGCGTGCTGCCCTTGCCAACATTTACACTCGCGGTGCCGTCCCACCCAACCAATCCATGTCAGTTTTTGGGGAAATAAACAAATGTGTCTTCATTTTCCAAACATTTTTAGGTCCCGCCTTCGGCTGAACAGCCAAAATTTTTTACTCAATACCAGCGGCCAAGATTTTAGCCGAAATGCGAGTGAAGACAATTGCATTGGAGGAGAACGAATTGTTGATGCGCCACTCACCCAAACAACCACAACGACGGCCACCACCGCAAGCACCGGGGAGGACGAGGAATCGCCGATCCGAAGACTGGCAGAAGCACAGAATAAGTAGGGGAAAATATTTAAAATTAAAAATAATGATGATATGGTTCAGCCTTTTCCAAGTGCTCAATCCTCCAAATCTGGAACAACCGTCACCGAATTTAAATATCCCTGAGGCAAATTTTGAGATGGAAGAGGAGGATGAAGTGGTGGATGACCCATTCACGCCGGCCGATCAAATAATTAGACAAAGTCAAAAAGAACCGGATCCGGATGAATTGGCATTTGGTCTACATAACAATGAAGAGAGGAGAACAACGACAAGGCCGGCCGGAAGTTGGCAAAATGGCATTGAATGTACGAGAAACCGGGCAAATTTGGAAGAAAACGAAGAAACTGAAGGTGGGACTGGAACGGAGAGAAGGCCAAGGGCCCACAGTGATTCGACAAGACCGTGGAAGTGGATTTGGCGGCAATGATTGAATGAAAATGGTCCAATTTGTGATTCTCGTGTTGCCTTTTTAGCCAACCGAACACTATAAATATTTTTTCAATTGTTCCAAGTTCCAATATTATGTGAATGATATTTTTCCGGTCTTACTCCTCATATTATTTCGATTATTTTTGTATTAGATTATTTTTTGTAAATTTATACCCATTGATAAAATTGATATTAAATGATTAAGATTTTCTATAATTAATTATTAATTCGTTAGAAAAATTGGTAAATTGTTTGGTACAATGCGTCTTCATGAGAAATATTTAAATTAATTGATTTCTAAAACAATATAAAAATATCTTTCGCTGTTAGGAACCGAACTTTTGCCATTTGAAAAAAGAAAGGATTATACCATTGCGCTAAAGGTGGCAATGACCGGGCTGCTAAATAACTAAGTGATAAAAAATAAATATTCAGAAAACATTTTTTAATTGACAAGTATCTTCGAATTTGAATGAATATGCAATGCGGGATATAAATAGAATAGAATAGAACATAAAAAGAATATAAATTGTATAGAACATAAATAGAATAGAATATAAATAGAATAGAATATAAATAGTATATAAAATAGAATAGAATATAAATAGAATAGAATATAAATAGAATAGAATAGAATATAATATAAATAGATTGAATAGAATATAATATAAATAGAATAGAATAGAATATAAATTGAATAGAATAGAATATAAATTGAATAGAACAAATATAATATAAATAGAATAGAATATAATATAAATAGAATATAATATAAATAGAATATAAATAGTATAGAATATAAATAGAATATAATATAAATAGAATAGAATAGAATTTAAATTGAATAGAATAGAATATAATTTGAATAGAATAGAATATAATATAAATAGAATATAATATAATATAATATAAATAGAATAGAATATAAATTGAATATAATAGAATATAAATTGAATATAATATAAATAGAATAGAATAGAACATAAATAGAATATAAATAGTATAGAATATAAATAGAATATAATATAAATAGAATAGAATATAAATAGAATAGAATAGAATAGAATAGAATATAAATAGAATAGAATAAAATATAAATAGAATAGAATAGAATATAAATAGAATAGAATATAAATAGAATATAATATAAATAGAATAAAATATAATATAAATAGAATAGAATATAATATAAATAGAATAGAATAGAATATAAATAGAATAGAATAAAATATAAATAGAATAGAATATAATATAAATAGAATAGAATATAATATAAATTGAATAGAATAGAATATAAATTGAATAGAATAGAATAGAATATAAATAGAATATAAATTGAATAGAATAGAATATAAATAGAATAGAATAGAATATAAATAGAATAGAAGATAAATAGAATATAATATAATATAAATTGAATAGAATAGAATATAAATTGAATAGAATAGAATATAAATTGAATAGAATAGAATATAATATAAATAGAATAGAATATAATATAAATAGAATAGAATATAATATAAATAGAATAGAATAGAATATAAATTGAATAGAATAGAATATAAATAGAATATAAATAGAATAGAATATAAATTGAATAGAATATAAATTGAATAGAATATAAATTGAATAGAATAGATAGAATATAAATAGAATAGAATATAAATAGAATAGAAGATAAATAGAATAGAATAGAATATAATATAATATAATATAATATAATATAAATAGAATAGAATAGCATAGAATTTAAATAGAATATAATATAAATAGAATAAAATATAATATAAATTGAATAGAATATAATATAAATAGAATAGAATATAATATAAATAGAATAGAATAGCATAGAATTTAAATAGAAATAATATAAATAGAATAAAATATAATATAAATAGAATAGAATATAATATAAATAGAATAGAATATAAATTGAATAGAATAGAATATAAATAGAATAGAATATAATATAACAGATTAGAATATAAATAGAATAGAATAGTATAGAATTTAAATAGAATAGAATATAAATAGAATAGAATAGAATAGAATAGAATAGAATAGAATATAAATAGAATAGAATAGAATAGAATATAAATTGAATAGAACAGAATATAATATAAATAGAATAGAATAGCATAGAATTTAAATAGAATATATATAAATAGAATAAAATATAATATAAATAGAATAGAATATAATATAAATAGAATAGAATATAAATTGAATAGAATAGAATATAAATAGAATAGAATATAACAGATTAGAATATAAATAGAATAGAATAGTATAGAATTTAAATAGAATAGAATATAAATAGAATAGAATATAAATAGAATAGAATATAATATAAATAGAATATAATATAAAAAGAATAGAATATAATATAAATAGAATAACCAGTATAGCTCAGTTGGCTATGTTCGTTAGTATTTTTCTTAAGGTCGATACCATGTGGCGGCACATGATTTTTTTTTAAATATCTTCACAACAATAAATTATAAAATTTTATCAGATCAAAGTAAATAAATTAAATAAGTGATATATGATTGAGATCAAAATAAATAATAACAAAATTTTCCCGTTTTTCCACTTCTTCGGTTTAAAACTCAATAAATTCGAATTCTTCATCGTCAATTGGCAAGCTTCCAGTCTCTCTGTCCTCCTCCATTTCTTCGCCATCGTCCGCCAAACTTCCGGGCCCCAATTTATCGTCGCCAATGTGTTGCTCCACAATTTTATTCATTTGGTATTTGGATCGTTCTTCGCAAAGTGTAATTGTCTTCTCCCAAATCTCGTTCACACATTTTGAGAGCTTAAAAATTTGAATTTATTTATTTTATGAAATTTCAGTTATTATTTATTTTAAAATTAATTTTTTATTATAAACTTACCAATTTATCATCGTTTACTCCTGCAATTTTTGAGTTCAGCTGATCCTTGTTATTTTCGTCCTCTTCATTGTTAAAAGTCAATTTTGGCTGTGTGATTTTATAAATATCGGCCAATGGATTCATACATTTGGACGTAGAACCCTTCTTTGATAGGGCTTCATCATTTTTGAACAATTCCAATGCAGAAATTTTCTGAATTAAATTAAAAATTTATTAATTTTTATCTTTACATTAAAAATAATTTAAAAATTTTTTATCAATCAATAATTCATTTTTAAATTTAATTCTCTTCAATAATTAAAAAATTAAACCTGAAATTTGGGTTCAACCAAAAATTTCTTATCGATATCATTGTAGAATGTTTCGTCCTCTCCCTTTGATTGCTGAAAGTGTCGAATTCGAGCCAAACATTTGTCACGGAATGCATCCTCCGCAATTGGCTCCATCCCATAGTCTCCTTCATAACCCTAAAATTCATTATTTATTAATAGAATCCTTTTTGTGCTTACAGTTTCCTCCAAAGCGGCGTCCAATCTCAATTTTGGGAGTGGGTCGAAGAAAACATTTTCATACCAAATTTCGCCACCTTCCATTTGTCGGATGAGCAGGGCATGGGTTGAGGAGGTTGGCAAATTCTACCGAAAAAATTGGAAATAAATTTTGGAAAAAATTATATTTTTTTAAATGCATTTTTGACGAAAATGAAAAATAATTTAAAAACGAATTAATTAATTTTATGTCTAAATTAATCAAGAAAAAGTGTAAATTAATTGGTTAAAAATATAATCAATTTAATTAATTAGATGATTTAAAATTTAACAAAATTAATTTTTACTGACCGGATGAAGAGTCTGATAGTGGATTGCGCGAGTGTAATGGGGCAAGTTGGCAGGATCGAAGCCAATTGGCTGAATTTGCGGTCGATATAGGCTGCTGATGAGGGTTTTTGGCGAATCCAATTCATATTTTGGGCCGAGCGATGACCAAAGTGCCTCCTTCGGATGATAGGCAAATGACCAATGGGAAAGGGCTAAATCAATTTCTATTTAAATTAAATTAATTAAATGAATAATTCAACCTGGTCGTCTGACGTGTGTAAGTGCATAATGGGAGAAAATGCGGCTGCCACTTTCCGGGTCAGTGAATGCTGGGACCTGTGAATGGTTGGTTGGGAGAAAGTAAACATAAATTTAAAAAATTTAATCCATTCCAATTTTAATCTTTTTAAATAATTAGTTCCTAAAATGTTGAGATTCAATTAATCCCTATATTTTGTAAAAGTTGCATACTCTCTAATTCAGAATTTAAATTTGGAATTTCAATGTTTGATTGATGAAAAAAATTAAAGAATTTGAATACAAAATAAGAGGGATCCCTGACACAAAAATCAAATTTAATCCTAAAATTAGAGTTATGAATAATGAGAATTGATATCTTGGAATTTTTTTAGTTTAGATTAAATCTACAATTTATTTATAAAAGTAAAGAGGGACATTTTTGAAAAAATTTTGTTTAAATCTAATAAACCATAAACAGCCCTAATAAATCTAGCCCCAATCTAACCTTAACAAACACCTATGTACTTTTGCAAATTGCTGACAGAAATTAAATTGACAGAAATTAAATAAGTTTCAATTCACCCACCGTCAAGCTATAGTCGGCACCGTCCATCTCGGCATGGTCCATTGCAAGGAGAACAATGCCGGGCATTCGTCGATCCATCAAAACATGTTGACGGGTGGTGGTGACCATCGCCGTTTCCAAATTGATGTCGGGCGTGGCCAAATGCCAGAATTTGTCTCGTGCACTGATTTGATTGCAAATTTGTTGATCAAATGGACCATTGGATTCATCCAAAATGGCTTGGTGATAAATCAAATGGCCTGGTGCGGCACCGGGAGGTTCACGTAGATCAATTTGTCGCACTTCCTGTTCGCCCAAACTCAACAAAATTCGAGGGCAATCCGTCGGGGAAACTTCCTGGAAATTTGAAAAAATTAATAGAAATATTTTTGGATATTAATTTAAAGTCGAAAAAGTTTTATTGTTTATAGAAACATTGTAGTAATTGAGGATTGTAATTGTAAAACTAAGGTTGTAATTGCGTTGTAATTGTAAAATTGTAATTTTAAATTGCGATTGTAATCTGTTAAGTCTCCGGAAATTTTAAAGACTAACTAAAATTATTCTTTACAAAAAACTTTAAAATATTTAATAATTTTAGTTAATTCGATCATTTAAATACCTACCAAAATTTGGTTATTGGATTTTGTGGCTCTCGAGAATGAATTTGAATCGCCCATTCGGCCCCAATGAAGTTGGCCTCGTCCATCCACAATTGCAATTTCATCCTCCATATGCGGAATTTGGACAAACGAACGAACGGCCGTGGATTTGAAAATGATCGTTGACGAAGCAGCCTATAATTTAGGAAATTTATTAATTAATTTATATTTTTTATTTAATAAACCAAAATTAAATTATTTTAAAAATTTTACTTCTTCCACCGGCCCCTCTTCCTCCAAGCCAATTCCGGCCAATTCCAATGAGCATTTTGTGCGGACAAAAACACATCGACCTTCCTCATCATTGTCCATTGCCCTCAATTGATGTGCTGCATACTTCAATTTCATTCGTTTTGGTCCATCCTTCGCGGCTTTGAGTAGAATGAATTTGTGGCTGCGCCCATCACCGCTCTCCACCGCTTCATCATCTTCCCTCTCTTTGATGCGTAAATCATATTGGAGCAACATTTTGTGATCGGAGAAGTCATTGATAGCCCAGAGACGAATGGTTTTCTCATCTTCCTAATAAAAAAAAATATTAAGAATATTTGATGGTAACAAAGAAGGTTTGATAATTTTAAATATTAAAATTCTTGATATTCACAAAAAATGAAATTATGTTTTTGATTATGGTAGTTCTTTTTTTACTTATTCTTAAATCCAATATTATGGAATAGCTTTTTGCGGATTGCATTTTGTAACCCCGAGTTTACAAAAAATCTTGAACAATTTTTGAGGATTTTTACTCAAATTTTATTAAATTTCCTTTAAAAACCTGCAAAAATTGTCCGGCTAGCAAATTTCTGCCCCGATAACGAATTGGCGGGCAATCGTAGCGAATGTTGCCCGGTGGTCGATTGTAAAGCCCGGATTGGTCAGGCACGGATCGGGTGTCGATCAATGGGAGTGGGAGACCCACAGTGCTGGGCAAAATGCCGGGCCTCCTCCAAAAATGTGCCAAACTTAATGAGAAGGAAAAAACAATTAATCAAAATATTGTTGAATATTTTTTTAATTAATTAATAATCAATAAATTAATTGCTTACTTATGTTCAGTAAGGAATCGCCGTGTCGGATCCCGAGTGCCGCCAAATCCAATTTCGATGCCATCTTCGCCGCCGCCCGCTGCCATTTCTTCAAACGCACCAGCCCGGTACGCAATCCCACCATAAGCGTTGTTGCCCAGCCGGATGAGGCCATTGTCGATTGCCGAAATTGCCAAATAGGAACACATTTATGCATGTGGTTGAGATCAATGTGGAGATCAATAATTAAAAATGCACAAATCTTGGTTAAAGCACTAAAAATTCAATGTTTGTTTAAAAAGTAATGAATATGGATTAATTGATATTTGTTGAAATAAATCAAACAAAATTAAACACATAAATGATTTAATAAAAAAAAACATTTTTATACAATGAAATAATGTTTCCAATAAATTGCCTATTTATTTCCTTTCATTTTTTGAAGGACTTCATTTATACTTCCCAGGCTAGAATATCATCATCAGGGTTGTTCATCGGTTTCGGAAATTTTGCTCAAATCGTTGATTATGTACTCATCGCCTGAAATTATTGCCATTTTTGTGAAAAATATTGGAAAAAAACCTGTCATTTGGATATCACGGCACAATATCATGACACGCTCATCACCAGCCCAATGTCTTCGGAACCATCGCCTGAAAATTAGTTGTAATTTGCTTATAAAATATTAATAAATCAAATTTAAATAACAAAAATATTTACCCGATGTCGAGTTTATTCATTGGACCAGACCAATACATGTTGAATTCCAACACGGTCCATGCAAGCACCGGCACAAATAATTTTTGCCACCACATTTGTCGAATGTCATTAAAAAAAATAATTAATGTGAATAAAATAAATTTAAATCAATATCAATGTTGCGATGAAACAAATGCATAAATAAATTATTAAAAATCGAATAAATTTATGATTTATTTAAAAAATTAACAAAAAATGAATAAACTATTTAAAATCAAATTGCAATTTTCCTTCATCTATACAAGAGAAGGCCAATAAATTTGTGCACTGTTTCCATGTTCAACCCTTCCACCGCCTTCATATTTTCGTGCATCGGTTTGGGTTTGTACAACGGACATCCTGGAATAATTAAATTTAAATCTTATTTAATTTTTAATAGCGCTAACCTTTATCCAACCAGACCAAATTTTTGATGCCCTTTTTGTTGGCCAAATTCAGTGTGTTCAACTGGACCATTGCCAGATCCAATTTGCCATTCACCAGCTGGACAGCCTTGGCCAAAATTGGTGTAGGCAATATTTTGTCCTCATCTTCTTCATTCCAGCCGCCCTCCAAAGTGGGCGTCCACCGCTGAGCTTGTGCCAATGCTGCACCGAAACAGTGGCAAATTGTGTTCGCTGCATTTTCCTCCCTTAAATATTAAGTTTAATGCATTAATTTTGTTCGGATTTAATTTATTTTTCCTCCAATTTTATTAAATTTTTAAAAAAAGAGTACATTGTCCACGGATATTTCTGATTTTGTTCCCTGGCCCATAGAACGGTGTTAATCTTCAAATCCGGATCGCGTAATCTTGGCATAATCGGCCCATCATTGTAAATATTCGATTGATCCAGGTCTATCAATGGCGATATTGGATAAATGTTCGGCACATTTAATGAGCTTAAAAATTTTTATTTACGCATTAAAAGGTTTTTTTAAAAATTACATTGTTTCCTCAACGCTTTTTTGATCCGCCAACGGGGAAATGGCCTCCCTCCTTTGAATTACAATATGCGGTTGATGACGAAACACCAATGGTGCACCGATGCCCGATTCGGCGGTCGGTAGGAATGAACTAATTGGTGCGTCATAATCAAATCTATAAGTGTCAAATAAAAATTAATAAATTTATTTGAACATTTTTTTTAAAAAAATGTCAAACCTAACATCCCCGAACTGCTTGGACTCGTCCCGCATTGAGAGCATCAACACTTTCATGCATAAATTTTGTAAAATGATATTACTGAATTTTACATTTAATTAATAATATTTAAATTGATGATTTACTTTCGTTTGAGCACTGGCGTTCCCCAGAATCGCTTCTGCTTTATCCAAAAAAGTATTGGATCGAATTTCTTGGGCAACGGCTCCAGCGATGGGTCGAAACGTTCACCGGCCATTATGCAATCAATCACGTGGTTTTCAAAATCGGCTGGCAGGAAATTAGGAGGCACCGCATTGGAGAGCAAATCTCCCGGAAGTTCGAATGGTTTTGGAGCCTTGACCAAAGCACAGGCTTGGTCGATGCCATCCGTCAGACTGTTGGTCCCTTCAAACAGAAAACATTGCAGCTCCTTATGCAAAGGATGATGCTGCAGAAAAATTAATGAATTAATTATTCAAAATTAATTAAAATTTTTGTTTTTTTATGACAAATTTAGATGATTAATTTGTTTATTTATTTAAATATACTCAGATGCAATTTTCAGTATACAAACCTCTTTTTTTCTTTTGTATATTTGCTCTGGTCTAGCATAGATTTGTGGTTTTTCTTCGGCGAATTGCTTGAAAAATTCCGGATCAAGCGGGTTATGGACGACGACATTCAAATTCCGTTGAATTTCCAATTGAATGTCAGTTGCTGTGAATTCAGAACTGATTCTTTTTCTCAAAGCTGATCGGAATAAGCGGGTATTGAACCGGCCAAACTGCTTTATTGGTCGGAATTTCTTGAAAGGCATAATTTATTAATAGCTGAAAAAGAAAGAAATAAATATTTTAAGCTTTCGCTTATTGAACTTGGAATTTTACTAAGGAATTTACGAGAGCAAACTAAGTTAAGTTTTATAAATTCGATCTTCCAGAATCCAGACTTTAGGTTTTAACTTTTAAATGTCTTTTGTTCAAAAATCAACTACTAATTTTGGAGGTCGAAAGAAATACTTGGTAATAAAGGAAACGGAAACATTTCTTCGCCACATATCATCCGAAAAATCGGAATTTCACAAAATAAATAGGTAATTGATAATGGAAATAAACCAATACTAAATAACAAAAGGTACAAATTTTTTTCAAAACTTTATTCAACAATAATCAACAAGCATAGAAATACATATGATAATATGAACAACAATAATATATTAGGTATACAATGATGGCGAAATACACATAACAAAGGAGGGGAAACAATAGTTATGGGTGGGAACAAAACAACAATAATGAATGAGAGGGAAGAGGAAATATCCTAGATCGAGAATCTGACTCTGTTCATCAAACTTTTGCCATTCCTTGAGCCTTGACGGGTCCTTGATGCTTCATTGAATTGACTCCAGGTCCTTGTTGCTTCATTGAACCGGCTCCAGGTGCTTGATGCTTCATTGAATTGACTCCGGGCGCTTGATGCTTCATTGGACCGGCCACATGTGGTTGATTCTTCTTCGGACCGGCTTTCATTTTGCCATCGAACTTCTGCCTCTTCTTGGATTGTTGTTTCTTCCTCAAGCTTCCATCTCCGGCTCCTCGTTTGTCACTGCGGCAGTAGGCACAAAAGTTGCAAATGGCTCCAATGAGAAATGCGCTGTAAAAAAAGGGGGATTTAATTGATGAAAAAAGATTAAAAATCACTCACGTTCCAAGCACACTGCCGAATCCAACAAATCCCGGTATTAGGTAGTGTTTGAACGCCGGATCAGATGATTGGAAGCAATATGGCAATTTCGTTGAATCTGGTTGCTCCGTTGCTGATTCTTTGTCGGTCACCGGCCCAATTGTTGTTTTGTCGAGCATCATTGTTGTTTTATTGTCTCTGTTGACGTGTGCCACCTTCGTTGTCATTTCCGTGTTGCTCCCATTGCTGTTGTTTTTGATGGTTGACGAGCCAGTTGTGTCACAGAAGCCATGATTGATCAGAGCAGCCATCGAAGCGAGGAGAAATAGTTTGTAGAACATCGTTGCACTTGATTGATTGGAATTGATTTGCCGGAATGATTTTCGATGGGTTTTTTGCTTTCTTAATAAATACGAAAATTTCCACAGATTATAAATCGAAAATTTCTTTGATACAGTACATAACACTACCGTTATCTAACGCAGAAAATTCGCTATAAATACCCGGTGTTTTCAGCGATATCAATCATCTTCGCTACTCCCCATCTATTCGACAAATAATCAAGCAACACAGCCGTTCTCATCATGCAAATCTTCGTCAAGACACTTACGGGCAAAACCATCACACTGGAAGTCGAGGCATCGGACACAATTGAGAATGTCAAAGCAAAGATCCAGGACAAGGAAGGAATCCCGCCGGACCAGCAACGCTTGGTAAGTAAAATGGTCGATTTTTGATTTTCAATGATTTAATCTTTAAATTTTAGATCTTCGCCGGGAAGCAATTGGAGGATGGACGTTCCTTGGCCGACTACAACATCCAGAAGGAGGCAACTCTTCACTTGGTTCTGCGTCTCCGTGGTGGCAACTGAATGAATAACAAAGATGAAGAAGAGCCTAATATCCTGTAATGAAAGAAGATAAGATAAACAAAAACCCCAGCCCTTGATATGTTTCCACAGTATATGTCCATAGTCATTGTATTGTATTGTATTGTATTGTTCATTGTCATTTTTTTTCTGATAATTGATAAATCATTGAATTATTAATTGTTTGTACATTTTTATTCGAGTATTTTCCGTTGTAGATTGTAGAATGAGGTAAAAGGAGAAAAGCTTCCTCCCAGAAGCAATGTGATTCTAGCCTATTTTAATTTGTTTCGATATTTTAACGAAGGAGGAAGAACACTTATATTTGATTGGGAGAAATATTGAAAGTTTAAAAGCGTTTGAATTACGTTAAATTAAATTTCGACTCCACGGCTAATCGCTCACCTCATTCCCATTTTCCATTTCACCCAAAAATTCTTCCATTTCCAACCTTTGATCCAACAATCCTCTCTGCGATTTACAAAATTGTTGACCTAATATTTAAAATAAAAAAAAGTAACATTAATCATTCAGCATAGCTGTCGTTTATTTATCCACCTAATCTAATACATCATTGTATTTGTATTGAATACTAAACGGTGCAATGTTTGCGGATCAAATGACCGAAGATGAGGTAATTTCATAGTCTCAAAATCATAAAATGAATGATTATGTAAATTTAGATAAAAGAAGAAATCCGCTGGCAACAAGAACATGAGGAGATGCATCGACGCCATAAAGTTTTGTGATAAATACAATTTTTATTCTCGAATTAATTGATGAATTTTATAGGGACATGATGCAATGCATGCAGAAATGTTCCTTGTTTTCATCATTTCAATGGTCGTTGCTCAAATAGTTTTGATGATATGGAGGAAAAAGCATTTTCGAACCTATCAGGTTTTATATGATTTAGACATTACTTAATTGATAAAATTAAAAGACAGCAACTCTCCTTGGTCTCTGGCTTATTCCAGTTGTGATCTCATTGCAAAAAGGCTGGTGGCGATTTCTTATGATTTGGACTGTATTCACTTCAATCAGTTCCTACATTTGGTGGCGAGTTAATCAAAATGCAATTTTGGGTACGACTCCAAGGTTTGTCTTAGTACTTTTGGTTTAATTAATCAAATTATTTTCAAAACCAGACTAGTCTACAAATACTTTCTGCTTCTTCACAAACTCAGCTATTTGCTAGGCATAATCGGCTATTTTGCACTGCTCTTCACAATGATTGGCATTAATGCAATTTTTGGCATTCGACCCAACACCAGCCTTGATTTTGGCATTCATCTTCTCTTCTATGGCCTCTATTATGGTGTACTTTCCCGAGATTTGGCGCACATTTTGACTGATAGATTGGCTTGCAAAATAGGCGTATGTTTTTTTATTCAATTTTTCCAAATAAATTTTACTCATCAATAAAGTATTTCACACATGACGGCTTACCAAAACGAACATTGGAAGGCGATGTTTGCGCTGTCTGTGGCAACAATTTGCACAGGCCACCGGCCAATTCCGATTTCAACTCATTGGACAATGGCCAAGTGGCAAACGTCATTTCGGAGGCGGTTGAGGTGGAGGAAGAAAAGGTTTACTTTAATTTATTCCATCCAAGCATTTTATTACTTTAGACTTATACCCTCTCTTGTCAACACGTTTTCCATGAATTCTGCATTCGGGGATGGTGCGTTGTGGGCAAACAACAAACTTGTCCATATTGCAAAGAGAAGGTTGACTTGAAGAGAATGTTCAAAAATCCGTAGGACAATCAACATTAATTCTCATTAAAAATGTGAAATTTAGTTGGGAAAAACCGCATCTATTCTATGGCCAATTGTTGGATTGGATTAGATATTTGGTAAGGAATAAATTTTACAATTATTTAGCTAATATTTTACTCAAATTTCACAGGTCGCTTGGCAGCCCATCATTGTAATGGCTGTTCACTTTATCAACCAATATTTGGGATTGGAATGAACTCAACGAACACGCAAAAATATTCCAGATGATTCGATATTCCCCAGCCAGCCTATTTTTTTTTATTTTTATTGTTTGTTAAAATATGAATGTGAAAAATTATAATTTATTTCTATTGATTTGTTTTAAAAATATAAATACAAGAATAAAATTTAAAAGATAAATATTATTTATTCTTCATCCGCTACGAAAATGTGTTTGAGCCTCTTCGCCCCTTGGGGTTGTATGGATTTTGTTGCTTCCTCAATTGCCTCCTTGAATTGTTCCAATCGCCATTTCTTGTGTGGTGGAAGAACCAATTCTCCATTTTTGTACCAATTGCCAATTTTTTCATACATCCGCTTTCGTTCCTTAAATTTTGAATTATTCATAAAAATTAATAATTCTATTTTACCTGAATATTTTCCTTCCGTTCATACCATCGAGACATCCAAAAGCCTCGAGCCGCAACATTTTGAAATATCAGGGAGGTGGTGGGCAGCTGAACCGGTTGTTGAGACATTCCTGGAAATTAATTCAATTTTAATTTTATTATTCACAAAAAATTACCTCCATAAGTGATCATTTGGCCTTCAGGTCCAAGTGCGCGAACCAATTGTCTATAGAAAATTAATTATAATTAAAAAAATAAATATTTTTATTTACAAACTACTTCTGCCACCCACACAATTCAGTGCCAATTTTGTTTCCAATTTATTGGTGCGCAACAAATCCGAGAACTGAATAATCCAATTATTTTCTAACATAAAAATGAGTAAAACCTCCTCCTCTGTATAGACTGCGTTGGCTCCAAGTCCCTCCAAATCCCTTTTGAGGCTATCAACATCTGGTCCATTCCGCACAATGTTATGGCATTTGAGCCCCAAAATTCGACATATCTATAATTTTTATTTAATATTCTCTAATTAATTATACCTGAATAACGTATCGGCCAACAGCGGAATTTGCCCCATTTTGGACGACTGAATCTCCTTTGCTTAAGGCAACAAAATCGTGAAGCATTCTGTAGGCGGTGGAAGGATTGACCTTAATTTAAAAAAATTAAAAATAATTAAATTAATTTATTAATTTAATTTTTTGGACCTACTTGAAGCGTTGAGGCCGCGATGATATCCAAGTTTTTGTCAACAGGAAAAATTTGTGAATGATCATAAATTCCATGAGTGCACCTTAATGAATTTAATTTAAATTGAACACAAAAGAATAATTAAAATGAAACCATGTGCCCAATCCGGCATTAGCGGGAATCACAAAATCACCGCATTTTATGTCTTCAATGCCCAAGCCAACCTATTAAAATTTAATTATTGTTATTTAATTTAAAATTATTATTATTATATTACTAACCTTGATCACAACTGCGCAACCTTCATTACCACCAATTGCAGGAAGTGGTGGTTTCACAGGATAAACTGGAATTATAAAATAATTAAACATTAAAAAAAATTTTAAAAAATGAACTAACCTCCTTGTATTTGATTTATATCCGCTGGATTTATCGGCGAGGCTTTCCATTTAACCAAAATTTGATTTCTGCCCGGAACTTTTTCTTCATCAAATTTATTTGATTTAATCGATAAAACCTGGATTAAATCATTTTCATTAATTAATAATTTTTTTTAAAATAATTTTTACATTGTTTGGGTTCCCATTTTCCGAATAGATTATTTGTTTTGATGAATTGTTGGAATATTTCCGTAGTGAATTGATCAATAATTGGAAAGATTTTTGTTTTAACATTTTTGATTTTTCTGCAATTATATTTGACAAAATGTTTACGTTATTAAATTTTAATCATTTTCTTATTTAATTTTTTCAGAGAAGATCTAAAAAAATAATAAAAATGAGAAGCATGATTTTGCTTTATTCCCTCTTCTTTATTTCAACAATAATTCCATTTTTGCGTGCTGATCGAGTCCTTTTGCTTGTGGACAATATGAACATACGTGAAAGCCATTCTGAATTTATCAAATCACTCGAAAGTCGAGGACATGCCGTCGCTATAAGGTTTTTATTTGTTTTTTGGTTTAATTCGAATTGTTTTTTTAGCATGGCCGATGATTCCTCGCTGGCATTGATCAAATATGGCGAATTTCTGTTCGAACATCTCATCATATTCGCACCATCAGTTGATGGTTAGTTTTAAATAGTCACAAAAATAATTCTAATATCATTTAAGAATTTGGCGGGAGCATCAGCGTTGCCGAGATTGTCAACTTCATTGACGGCGGTGGGAATGTACTGGTCGCAGCTGGCTCCAATTTGGGTGATGCAATCCGGGATTTGGCAACGGAAGTTGGCTTCGAATTTGACGAGAGCAAAACGGCAGTCATTGACCATTTTAACTATGACGCAAATTTGGTTCATTTTCATTAATTAATTAAATAAATCCAATTTAAATAGGATGATGGCACTCATACAACCATTGCGGTGCCATCAAATCAACTTGTGAATGCTCCGTTGATCACTGGCGACAAACAAAAATTGAATCCGCTGCTTTATCGGGGCGTTGGACTAATTTCCGACCACGCAACAAATCCATTGCGCATTGTGGTCATGACGGCCAGCTCCACTGCTTATTCATTCAATCCCAAAAATCCAGTTGATGAGGTAACATGGGAGCAGGAATAATTCTTTAATTAATCGATTTATTTTCAGTATCCGGTCGCTGTTGGTAAATCCACTGTGCTTGTTGGCGCCATGCAAGCTCGCAACAATGCCCGTGTCCTTTTGACCGGTTCTTTGGATTTCTTTTCCAATGCTTTTTTCAATGCCAATGTCAAAGCGGATGAATCGACAGAAAAGTGAGGAAATTTTGAACACCCAAATTTGATTAATTTATTCAGAATGGTCAAAAGTGGGAACCGCGAATTGGCCGCCGCCCTTTCCAAATGGGTTTTGAAGGAGGCGGGGGTTTTGCGGATCAAATCGGTGAAACATCACATCAAAGGGCAAAATGCGCCACCGCAAGAATATACAATCATGGAGGATGTGGTAAGGGCATGGGAAGACCACCAAAAGAATTAATTTAAATTTTTTAGCATTACGAAATCAATATTGAAGAATTGAAAGAGGCCAAATGGATTCCATTCCAAGGCACAGATGTTCAACTGGAATTTGTGCGCATTGACCCATTTGTTCGGAGCACATTGAAAAATAATAGTTTCGTTCCAATTAAATTAAATCCACTTAAATTTAATATTTTTTAGATGGGAAATTGTCCGCCGATTTCAAGGTGCCCGATGTGTATGGAGTGTATAAATTCCTGGTCGATTATCACCGAATTGGCTACACCCATTTGTATGATGTTCAACAGGTTAAACCGAAAAATATTTTAAAAATAATTTAAATTATCTTCAGGTTTCGGTCCGTCCACTCAAACACACCCAATACGAGCGATTCAGTCGTTGTGCCTATCCCTATTATGTTTCGGCATTTTCCATGATGATTGGGGTTGGTTTTTATTCCCAAAAATCCAAAATTAATTCCGTCATTCAAAAAGGTTGTGCTTTTCTCCTTCCTTTTCCTCTACTACAAGGAGGCACCAATGACCGCAATGGCTGGTTCAGCACAATCCTCAGCAACAGGGACAGTTGGTGGTGGCGGCAAATCCCATCAAAAATCGAAATAGATCCGTCCTTTTTTATTGTTATTTTTTGGACAAATTTTGTTATCCTCATCCATGCCCCCTTTCCTTTTTAATAATAAAATAATTTATTTTCATTTTCATTGTTATTTATGAATTAATAATTTTGATAATTTATGTCAATCAATGATCATTTGAAATTTTGCTTTTGTAATGACCCGAAGAGTTCAATTCTCGACCAATTCCCCTCAAGCAATATTCGTATAGTAGTTTACTTTGCACAATTCCAATTCCCTCCAAAAATTGTAATACCCGTTATGATTTTCCCTCATTTGATGGATTGTCCCCACTTATTTGTCAATATAAATACCGATGCATTTCCACCTCATTTGGTTCCCATTCCCATTTGGTCCCATTTTCTGGTCCCATTTCTGTTCCCATTTTCATTCAGTTTTAATCGTAAATAAATATTAAATTAAATGGAGCAAATGTGAAAAGGGAGAACACGAATAAACAATAAACTAATATTCTATAATTGGGGGCTCAACCGACCCTTTTCGCTCCATCTTTCCTTTCTAAAAAAACCTTTTGCTATTTCTCGCTTAACCGAGATGCCCTTTTCCCAAAATTCCACTACAAAATACCTTCATTGCCTCCTTTAATGGCAAACCAAATTTGTGGAAGAAGTAGTAAATATATTTGTCGATTTCGGACTAAAATTGTGCTTATTCGAATTCGAAATAATTGAATAGTTAAAGCATTGCATATGCATATTATGGAAATAAATTTTAAAAAAGCACAATTAAAATGTTAACAACATTTATTGGCCTAAAAACAGTCCGGACAAATGGCTTTCTTCTGCAGACATTTGGCTGCTAAACACATCATCCTGATGCAAAATATGAAAAAGACCGAGGGCGATAAAAAGCAAAACTCCTTCCCTCGCACTAGGTTGCAAAGGGCCCGCAACCTGCTGCTGAGTGGGCGCGAGGATGATGCCTAGAGGCATTCAGCGAAGGGAAATTTCATTGAAATATTGGAAAAGGAATGCACGAATCAAAATGGTTGCTCATCTATTCAAACCAATCAAACAATTTTTAGAAATTTCATAAATAATCGGCCTGATACAGCAATTATCGACAAAATTCAAATAATTAGGCTAAATATAAATATTATTCGGCCAAACTCAAATAATACAGGCTAATAATAAATTATAAATATCGGCCAAATTTTCATAAAAATATATAAAAGGATATCAAAGCAAAAGGAAAGGCGCTTATTCAGCTGCCTCAAATACTGAAACACCAAACTTTAAGTTCATTGCCCGGACAGCGGCGAATAAAATAATATTAAAAAATTTTTTTTCTTTTATTATAAATGGATGGTCGGTAAAATAAAATAAGTGAGTTAATGAATGCCGAAATATATTAACAAACGGCCAATAATGGGACATCGAATTATATAAAATTGATCCAAAGGAATGTTTTTTTTGGGAAACTAAAAAGGAAGGAATTTCATTTCCAAAATGTAACCCGACCAATGGAAAATGCTCATTTGGCAAAAATTATATGGCCATTGGCCATATTACCAAAAATACTATTTTGCTCATATATTAGTGCTGAAAAATTTCAAACTTTAAATAAACTTACATATTAACCGAAGCAATAACAGCGGCATTTATTATTTCCGAAAACGATAAACTGATCCGATAATAATGCCAAAGGGGTCTATTTTTATGGAGTATGAATAATTTGGAATTCAGAAATCTCAACAAATAATATTAATCGATCAATAATTAGAAAAGAAAAAATATTGGCTAAAGAAGACATATAACAGAATATGAAGAAACAAAATAATATTATGCCACCATACAAGTAATGGAAATATCTAAAGGAAAATTACATTTTAAAATATAAAATACAAGTAAGGGAAGAAATATATTTTTAATCGAACTCATTTCGGAATAAGCAAAACTCGATCAAGTAATAGAAATCTTATTGATGCCAAACACGGATCGAGAGATTGAAATTTATAAAAAGTTGCAATTGGCAACAAATTGAGTCCAAATCAAGAGAAAGCATCATTATCCCAATGGGACATGCTGTTGGACTATGAATTAGTGTGGATCCGTATTTACGGAGACAAATCAAGCAAAACTGGAAAGCCGGAACAATGCAAATGGAAGTGATGGATGAAATGGAATTGACCACTAGGCACATTTTGATCAGACGAAGGCACGAAAACATAATGAATGACACTATCCTTGAATTTGACATTTCCCCTTTCTATTGTTCCAACCCCCCCCCCCCCCCCCCTCCCCCCCCGGAGAGACCCGGCCAAACTCATCGATTATTTGCCCATCATCGACTCCAACATCGGTGCAGCGAAAACAAAATCATGTCCTTGATTTCATTTGGTCAACAACATCAATGCCAATCTGCACGAATCAGACTGAATCAAGAATATTGGCCACATTCTCTTTTTGCCCAGTTCGTGCCATTGACAACATCGTTCATATCAACAGTTATCTGTCAACAACCAACGGAAATTACAAATTGGCTCAAATCATTGGATTGGAACCGATTTGAAAGCGGACAGTTGCTCCATTGCTTTTTGAAAATTGCAAACTTCACCAAATGACAACGACCAACAACAGCAGCAGCAATAATCGATGATTAGGCCCGAGTTCATTCGGTCCCTTCATTTATGTAAATTTTGGCGGTCCAAAATTCCCCTACCCCCGGAGGCTGTAATGACCCGAAGAGTTCAATTCTCGACCAATTCCCCTCAAGCAATATTCGTATAGTAGTTTACTTTGCACAATTCCAATTCCCTCCAAAAATTGTAATACCCGTTATGATTTTCCCTCATTTGATGGATTGTCCCCACTTATTTGTCAATATAAATACCGATGCATTTCCACCTCATTTGGTTCCCATTCCCATTTGGTCCCATTTTCTGGTCCCATTTCTGTTCCCATTTTCATTCAGTTTTAATCGTAAATAAATATTAAATTAAATGGAGCAAATGTGAAAAGGGAGAACACGAATAAACAATAAACTAATATTCTATAGCTTTATTTTTCCGATAAAATTATAATAAATTGTTCGGCAAAATATTTAAATGTTTCAATCATTTTAATATTTACAACAATTCAAATCCAAATAAAATTAATTTTATTAATAGCAGAATTTAATTCCCAAATTTGGAAGAGATGTTGAGTCAGCATTATACGGATGGAAGGTTTGCATATATCAAAAATTATTATTCAATAATTATTATTTGGATTAAGGCGGCTTACTTTTTTAATATTTTGGACTAAAATTTAATTACATAATCAATATTCTCTCTAAAAAAACTAAGCAAACAGCTTAATCCTTTAATTGCGCAAAAATATACTTAATTAATAAAAAAAACTAAGCAAAAATAATTTCTAAATTAATTTAAGAGATCGCTATGAAGCAGTATCGTCCTACTCATCTGATGATGAATCTGACAATGATGGGAATAAACGAAGCAAGCATGCCAGTCAGAAAAGTCAACGCCGGAGTGATCTGAGCAATTCGCAAAATTCCACTTCAATGCGACGGCAAAATAGCAAATATTCCCCGGAGGTGTCCTATTCAACCGGGAGCAGCTCCTCTTCTTATTCATCCGGCTCATCATCCTCTACGGATTTGTGCTCGCCGCCGAGGGCATTCCGAAAGAGGGCAGAAATTCAGCCAAATCCGCCGAGGAAAATGTACCAAATTCGATATAAAAAATCGCGATGGGAACCAATGACCAAAGAGGAGGAGAAAAAGCGGATGAGAGCACTGAAGACAGCAAAGAAGAGGGAACGGAAGGAGAAGAAGAAGCAGAAAAAGCGTAAACGGGAGGGAAAACGACGGAAGGCGATGGTCAGCGAATTTCATCAGGGAGGAAAAGGTTTTAGTCAAAAAACATAAATTAATTTGAAATTTTCTCGTTCAGATCATTTCCGTCCACTAACTCACTTTTTGAAGAATCGCAAACGAATGGCGGAGGAATTGTTGGACAGCATTGACCTGGAGACTCGCTACGAAATATTTCCAGAAATTGAGGTTCCATTAAAATTCTATTTCCTGATGATTTGGAATTTGGATTAATTTTTTAGGATAAATCCGATGCCGAAGTCCACGAATTGGTGTATGGTTTTTTGAAGGGAATGTCCAGGAAAAGGATTTTGGCCATTATGCAAGGTATTTGTTAAATAATTATTTAAATTTTATGAATTATTTCCGAAGGTGTCGATTTTTCGGAAAGTTCATCCACCGAAACCGACGCTATTGAAGAAGAAGAATTAGATTGGAATGAAGAGGAAAAAGAGGAAAAGATAAATAATGGGATGGAAATGAACGGAAATGGATTAGAAGAGGAAGAAGATGATGAAGAAGAAGAGAAGAGGCAAAGGGAATACTTGCTGAGGAAGATGAGGATGAGGAGGAAAGAAAGGATGGAAAAGGAGAGGAAAGAAAGGATGGAAAAAGAAAGGAAAATGAGGGAAGAGAAAAAGGCAGCAATGGAATTGGAGGAAGGCGAAATACTCTCGGAAGATGAAAATAATAATGATGACGAGAAAATGGAAGAAATTAGCAAAAGCAGCAGCAACAAAAGTGGAGGAGGACGAAATTCATCACAAATGGATGATGAGAATGAAGAAGAAGAATTAAAATTATCAAATGGCCGCCCAAAATCAACTATGGAAGATGAAAATAGGCAAAAAATCAGAGTGAATGCCGAACCGAAATTCATCATTTCTTGTAGGTTTTTTTTATTTTATTGAAACATGACCGAATTTATGGAATTAAATCATATTAAAAAATTGTCATATTTTCCAAAATAATAAATTCATTTTTTCAGTTAATAATTGTTCATCACCACATGCAACTTCTTCCCAATTCAATGAGCTTTACAGTGATGGATCAGACGAGGATCGGCAGAAAAATTTTGAGCAAAAAATTGTGTGCATTTTGCCGCCATCTCCCGTCGAAATGTCCCCCAACAACCAAAATATTGAGGAAGAAGATGGCACAAAAATTCAACGGGAAAATTCACCAATCAATGAGAAAATTGATAATGATGATGAAGATGAGGAATTGATTGTTGGAATCGATAGTGGCAAAGAAGAACAAGAAAAACCAACTGAGGGAGACAAGGACTCGGATGGTAATTAATAAAGATTAGAGACAAAATTTATTGTTTTTATTTTAAGTCAAAACTACTGACGATGCCTCAATGATTGATGACGACAATGAAAAGAAGAAGAACGAAGAAAAGAAAGACGATGAAGCTAAAGTTATCATTGAAGATTATGAGGAACCCGACATTGAACTTGTTGAAGATTAGTTGAAACTGATAAAAATTAATTAGATAATAAATTTTTAATTATCGATTATTTTCAAAATTGGAGTACCAAATACCCAGAATTATTAATAGATAATGAAAATATTTTCTACTTTGGCCACCGGAGGCAAAAAATTTAAATGTTCACTCCGCCGAGGCCAAAGGCCTTAACTTCCTTCCTCATCTTTTTATTTCCTTTCCCCAACCCCCGCCCCCTAGTCTAGTTTCGCCGCCGGCTTAATGAAATATGAACTATAATAATGGCTAACGGGTAAACGGCCAACTTTTTCTGCTTGTCTCCTCTCTCTTTCCCACACATTCCTGTTTTTTTTTTTTGGATATTCTGGAATGTCAATGTCAGCAAGCTTCTTCGTCCTAAAAGAAAAGGCCATTCATTACTTTTTGCGACCATAGGCCAAAATTTCTAGCGGAATTTGCATTCACCCAGCTCGGTGAGGGTGATGAAGAAGAGGAAGCTGGCTTCGAAATCCTTGTCGTTTAACGATTAGTCACGAAAGAGGAGAATAAAAGCATAAAGCAATGTGAATAAGGCCTTAAAAATTCATACTTTTCTTCCCATCCCAAGTTTTCTAACGAATTCTTATTTTCATTTCATTTCAGCATTATCCCATAAATTCTGTGAATTCCTTATTCCTCTTCCATTTAAAAATAAATTAAAATTAATTCATAAAAATGCCTGCTGAAGTTTGGGTGACAAAAAAGCTGCCCGGTAATGTAAGTAAATTTGCATAATCAAATTAAGCCCCAATCAATATTTATTTTTCAGTTTTTTGCGATCAACGACATCGTCCATGGGCAGATTCCTGTATTCAAACCAATCGGCAAAATCATCGATAGTAAATTTAATCTCCAATTTATTTTTAATACATTGTTTTTCAGCAAAAGCATTCCAGCGGCTTCGGAATCTCACGCAATTGAGTAAGTAATAAGGGGACGATAAATGTTATCACAAAGAAATTAAGAATTGTTTTATTCCATCTTAATTTCCTCCATCAATTTAAGATGCTTCCCAATTTGTTTATCCATCGGCCAATCACAATCGCTTCAGCCATTCCCTCGGGTATATTTTATTTTACCAGCCAAATTCATATTTCTAATTTACCCCAAATGTAGTGTCTATCATTTGTCGCGCGAATTGGTCGAATATTTACAAGAAAAGTGTCCAACATTTGGCATCAATGGCACCGATACTCTTTGCGTCTCCATTGCCGGACTCATTCACGACATTGGTGGGTGGTTTTTCTTTTCATTTTATTAATTTGAATTTTGAAAATAATCAATTTCAGGTCATGGCCCATTTTCTCATTTTTACGAACATTTTCTGAAGCATATGGGAGTCGAAGGATTTGCGGTAAGCAAACATTGAGCCAATTCTTTAATTTCATTTCAAATTTATGAGAACAGCACGAGGAGATGTCCTGCAAAATTTTCGACCATATGCTCAAAACGGATGATAAATTGTGCATTTTGCTGGAGAAATATTTGACACAAACGGACATCTTGTTCATCAAAGAATTGATCAATCCGCCGAAAAAATTGCTGAATGAGCGTGGCGAATGGCAACCAAAAGGGCGTGGCAGGGAGAAGGCATTCCTCTACGAAATTGTCAACAATCCGCACACTGGACTCGACGTTGGTCAGTCATCAATGGAATTTTGGAGGGAGGAAGTGGATTGTACTAATAATGGAAAAAATAGTCGTAAAATTTGTGGGAATAGTGAAATGAATTCAAACATTTTATCATTTCTTATTCAACTAAAAAGGTTAGATTAAAACTTTCCGGAATGAACATAGCAAATTACAATTACAATCCTTCCGAAAAGAACAGTATTTTACAATTACAATCGCAACTAAAATCCTTCCGGAATGAACTTAGCAAATTACAACCGCAATTACATTTACTTTCCATAAAATAAACAAAATTTTTTTGGTTAATTGGCTAATTATAAAATACAATTTTTCTTTAATAATTTTCTCAATAATTTGCAGATAAAATTGACTACATTTTGCGCGATGCTAAAATCGCAAATGTTGGGAGCCATTTCTGTGTTGTGAGTTTAATTTAGGAATAAAATTTACATATTCATATCCATAATCATCAGATTGATTGGCAGCGAATCCTGGACAATGCCTTGATCAAGCAGCATCCGAAGGAGAAACGAAATTGCATTGCCTATTCAAATAAGGTGGGCAGCAGGAATTTATTAGAATAAAAAATATTCATCCTTTTATTCCCAGACAGGCAACTTGATCCGCAAAATCTTCGAGGATCGAATGGAATTGCACGAAACAGTCTATAAACACAAGGCATCATTGGCGGTTGACAAAGTCATGTTGGAGGCAATGGAGCAAGCCAATCCACATTTGTTGTTTACGGGGAACAACGGAGGAACATTGCCACAAGGAAATAAGGAAAATAACAATAATGGCGGCGAAGACTACAAAATGACGGAGGCATTCAACGATCCGGAGGCATTTTTGAAGATGGACAATAGCCTGGTGGAAATTGTGAGTTGGAAAAGGATGAATTGAATTTGGGATAATATTTTTTGTTAATTCCATGCTCATTATAAAAAAATATTTTATTTTGATTTAAGATCAAATATTTGGCCGATTGTGCCAAAGGCGATGCCAATTCCGATTTGTGTCGAGCACGTGAATTGCTCCAAAAAATTGAAAGTGAGTAAATTTATAAAATTCTGATATTTAAATTTAAATTAATTTAAAATTATTTCATCTTAATTATTTTCTTTTTAAGATCGAGAATTGCCGAAATGCGTCATGAAAATGAAATTGAAAGGGGACGAGAACAAAGCCAGCTTGACGGAACAAATCAAAAATGCAATGCTATTGGATGGAAATGGATATCTGGCCGATGATTTTTGGTTGGATTTGGTCAAATTGGACCAGGGCCAAGGCATCGAAAGATCGCCAATGCAAAAAATTGTGCTCTATACGGCCGACAAAAATGGCAAATGTCGGACTCATTTTGTAAGTTTTTCACACAATAAAATTTATTTTTGAATACATTTTTACAGTTTAAATCGACGACGGAATCCGGCGGCAATCTATTTGCCTTCATCTACGTTCCGTTTGAGAAACGAGCCAAAATGATGGATCCAATCCAAAATGCAGTGAAAGCATTGCAGAAAGAAGCCGATGATTTTGCCGACAAATCCCCATCGAAAGGGTAAACAATGGGAAAAACACGAAATTTGAATTTATTTTAAACTGATTTTTAGCCAAAAGCGCCGTTCCCTCTCTTTGAATGATGCCAATGGGGATGATGATGATGATGAATTGAATGGCAGCGAGGGCCAAAAACGCACAAAAGTTGAGGAACAAAATTTGATGGTGGCCACAATTGGCGAAAGAAGCGATGATTCCGATGAATGGGAGAAATTTGGGGAAGTCGATTTGACGAATCACCCTGAACATTGATTTGATAGATAGATTGATTTTTTAAGACTTTCCCATCACCGAAAATTGTGATTTATCTTAAATTCTTCTTTTATTTTATCATAGCCATCCATCTTATACACAGTTTAATTTTATTCCCAATTTCCATCCCATTATTTCAATTTCAAATGCTTTATCCAAAATTTTAATGTTTTTAATGAGAATTTAAATGAATAAAAGTAAAAAAAATTTCTCCACTGATGTGATACTTTTACACAGGAAAATGAGAAAACGAACGAAATTTTGTGAACATTGGAAATCCGTACGATCATTACTAATTATTATCTGGCTCGATACTCGAAAGGAGAAGAACCATTGGAGAAGGAAGACGGGGAGAATAAAATCAGAAATCATAAGGTAAAAGAATCCGTATATAGATATATGATATACCCATTAGCATAAATTTTCATAACATTGTATGCATTTGCTTTAGGGAATCTTTTCTCATATTTTATAATAAGTTTGTTGATTAATTTTGATGCCATCACTATTTAATAAAATTCAAATTTTATTTTATCTGAATAATAAATTTGGCATGTGATAAAATTATAAAAAATAAGCAAAATTAAAAAGGCAATTTTGTGGGCATCAATATTCATCATTCTTCCGTTGTTTTCCAACAATTCAAATGTTATCTTGGTTTTGGTTTTTCCATCATCATTTGTCATTTCCAATCAAAAGGGTCGATAGTAGGCCGGCGGCGGGGGCACAATTCGATGCTCTCCATTGAGGGTATAAAATGCGGGATCATTTGGATAAGAGAGGTACGGTGAGGCAATTGGTGGCGGTGGATGGCCAACACCCCTTGGCAATGGAGTGGGCGGAGGCATTTGCCAATCTTGATAATGGCTTGGCGCATCCTTTGAGGCGACCTTTAAAATTTTGGAGTTTTTATTGAGATATGAAATTATATGGTAAAGTAGCTATAGTTATAATTAATAATATATTTCTTAGGAATTAAAAGATTAGCTCCAGGTAAAAAGATAACACACCTTGCTGAACCATTCCCGGTATGTGGCTTCCCCAATTCCCCGCGGTGTTTCCGTCCTCCTTGCCGTTGTCACACGTGTTGCCCCATTCTGCTGTTGGCCACCATTTGAGGTGCTTGTCTTGGCAGTTGTTGTGTCACTTTCGCGGTCCTTTTCGCATGGGAATGGGGCGTATTGGCCTTGTTGGTAGCCACTGCTCGTCCCGTTGTTGCCACCAAACATTTGTGCTGTGTTCATCATTTGTCCATTGTAGAACATTTGTTGGTGTTGCTGCTGTTTTGTTGGCTGAAATACGTTTATTTGAATTACAATAAATAGCGTTTAATTTAGCATAGATTCACGATTCTACGTGATTAAGGAATAATTTTAGTAAAATGGTCAATTTAATTGATTTTTAAATTAATATTTATCAGAATTAGAATAACAATCGCAATTACAACTTAGATTTACAATTACAATCGCAAATATAATTTTACAATTACAAATTAGAATTACAAATCACAAATCATAAGTAATTTTGTACTAAAAATTCTTGAAATAATTTTGCTTATTTTTATCTAATACAAAGAATTGGATTTTATATTTATTATTTGTTTAAAAAAAATTGGAATGTAGGAGAATTTTTAAAATAAAAGAATGCCCCAAATCGTTTTAATTTTTACTTACGTATGTCCGATGTTGATGTCGGCGCCGCCTCGAACGGAATGCACAAAAGAGTAGCCCGCCAATGATGCAAATGAGCAGAAGGAGGCCGAAGAATGCGAGCAACCACCCCTGCAACTCGCGCAATGGGCCCCATCGGTCTTCTTCCTCTTCATCCGGCGGCCTTTGTTCTTGCACTTCCAACATTTCTTTGTCCAAAATAAGCTCGGCTGCCATGCCCTGGGCCGCTGATTCCTGCAGGAATTCTTTGAGTTGCTTGACGTCGGGTAGTGCCATATTCTTTGAGCCGGCGGCCATTTCAGCTGTTCCATTGAAACGAATTTGAAGTAATGCCAATACACTGCCTTCTCTGAAATTTTATATGGGATTAAATTGGTGATTTTTCTTAATCAAAAAACATACGCGTATTTTTGCACCCGAATGTCAGCTAATGACGGCCATCTTGCCGCAATCAATGCTTGTAACTATTTAATAAATGTGAGAATTCGAAATAATAAATAACAATTCTTACAGAATAGGACAATTTTTGTGCCATTTCCGTGAATTCCGTCGACTCCGGATCTTCCAGTTTGGGATCCCATCGTTCATTTGGCAGCCGTATGGCCACATTGAATGTCCGTTGTTGTTCATCTTCATCCAAAATTTGTTTGGGTTTTCCGCCTCCAAATTCGGCCAAATAGATTTTTTCTCCTTCATTCGATTGAGCCACTTTCGTTGTTGTTGAGAATGGCTTCGTCGCCGTTGTAGTGGATGAGCTTTCCACTTTTGTTGTTGTTGCTTCTTCATTGGTTTGTTGAGGTGCCGATGTCGTAGTTGAAGTGATTGGCTCCATTGTCGTTGTGGATGGATTTGTGGTGGTGCTGTCTTCATAGTCCTTTGTGTAATCTTTGTCCTCATCTCCTCCGGGCACGGTTGACATTGCATCAAAGCCATTCTTGTGTTGACCGCATTTCCCAAGGCAAATCTAAACATTTATAAATTAATTTCCGATAATGAAGATTGGAGAAAATTAACTTAAAATAGTAAAAAATCAAAAAACCAGAGCTTAATTTTAGAAATGGATGATAATAAATGAAAAGAAATAATTCCATAACATTTTATTTTATAAGGGTTTACAAAACGGGATAAACCCAGCAGAAGAGCTATACCCAAAAAAACTAAAATGGCTGTTTTGGGCTTTAGTTCTCGAAGCATACTTTAGTTGATTTATTTCTGGGTTTTTCCTAATATGTCTTTTGGGTATAGGGTCTAGATCTTGTTCGGTGAATTCTTCAAAATCATAATAAAAATGTGCCAATTTTCTCACCGGATTTTCGGAAATGACCGGCGTTTCTGCATGTTTGCGCAATTCCCCAGTGCCGGGCATCAATGGGTTGGCGGAATGGAGAAACAAAAAATGTTGGCATTCACGTAAATCCGCATCTTGTTGTTGATCGCCGGTGAAGAGAGGCCGCGAAAAATTGACGGACCAAAGACCATCGGCCGATCGGGTGCTGACCATTTCCACATTTTGGTGCAAATCGATGTTGGGACGGCCATATCCGGGCGAGAATTGATCTTGCACTGAAACTTGACCATCCGGAAGTAGCAGGACCACCAAAGCATCGGCATTTACCTTTAAAATATTTATTTTACTTTAAAAATTATCTTTTTTACCATAGCTCCATCGCTGGAGAATCCAATCCCGGTCCAATGATCGGCTGGCATTCGAGCATTCAATTGGAAGTGAACTTTGGCTACCTCTGGTTGGACCAGCCATTCCAACGTGTATTGGCATTGGCCAACATTGGCATTGGGTTGCATGCAGCCTTCGGGAAATGCAAATCCGCCGAAACAATTTTCGTCCATCATCAGCGATGCATCTCGATTGCCGTTGGGCTCTTCGTTTGATTGGTCCGGTGGGAATGGAGGTTGGAAGGCAGGGGCCGGCATTGGTGGAGGAGGCTGGAATTAGTGGAAAATGAATATGGTTTTTTGGGCTTGGTAATCGTTTTTATAAATTTTTAGTACATTTAAAGATGAAACAAATATTTTATTAGAACTAAAAAAAGAGGTGAGAAATGCGCTAATGTTACCGAGAATTCGTTTGTCCTTATAAATAAAAGGATGAAAAATTTTAAAATATCAAAAAATGATCGATTATAATTCTAATTAAAATTTTTTCGCTTAATCATTGAAAAAAATAATTTGTTAATAGATAAAAAAAAAAATAAATTTTGCACCCACCTGCGAATCAATGGATGATTGCTGTTTTGTTTGGCCATTAACATCTTCCGCCGTTGTCGTTTCCACCTTTTGCAATGGAATAGCAGTTGCTGTTGTACTCATCACTTTGATTATTGTTGTTGGTCCATCTGTCGTGGAAGATTGCACCGTAGAAGTTGTTCCAATTGAAGTTGTCGTCAAGTTGGCGGATGATGATTTTCCTGCAAATATTATTTTATTCCAAGCCCGATAAATATTGATTTACCTTCAATTTCTGAAGCGCCAGCCATCAAATCGACCATGGCAAATTCCAATCGCTCAGCCCGGTTCATTTCCGGTCGAGGTCCTTGGCCGGAGGCAAGGAATACCGGGATTTGGCCGCGTTGCACACTCAAATCAGCATTTCCTTCATCTCCGGATTCTATAAAAATTAAATGGATGAGTTTTGAATATTTTGCAACCTTTTAAAGTTTTTCGAATCCAAATTGTTGCCTTTGAATCATTTGTGATGCTCAATTCAACGCCACCAATCGATTGTCGACCGCCCCACATTTCATCACGTCGCAATGAGTCATTGGAAAGGCCGAAAGCATCCACAACACGGATGGCACCAATTCCTTCGACAACCTGCAAAGTGGAAATATTTTTAGATGCATAAAATAACCGATCCATTTTTTGGTTGTTTTTAATGGTTTAAAATATATTAGATGAAAATATATCTACGATAAAAAATATTTTGTCTTTTCTTTTCCGCCAAAATAAATCAACAAACCTGGAAGATAGCTATATCGGCGCACTGGTATGGCCCTCCGGCAGCATCACCGCCACTGCCACCATCCTCAGTCGGTGTCCTTTTTGCTCGTCCCATTTTTCGCTGATCAGTCGCCTGGAAATCTTTTGGCCTGTCGCATAGGCAAATTCGTTTTGTTGAGGAGATTGGCTGCTGTTGATCATGAAAGCCGATTGGAGTTCGAGCCTTAAGAAATATTTATATCTTATTTTTCGAAATATTTTTATTTTTTTTATTAAGGTTTAGCAAATAAAATAAATGGTTGAACCTGTTGAAAATCTCGACTGGAACGGGCCAAAACTCGACCGCCTTGGACAGGGAAGAGGAAATGCATGCATTGTGGGGCCAATGCCAAATCGGTGGTGCGATCCGGACTGAGCACTCGGCGACGGAAGGAAATTGTCTGAATAAATTAAAATTTTAAAGCTAAAAATTTATTTCCTACCTGAGTTTCATCGATCAGTGAGCCGCCAACATCAAAAATGTCCTGTCGATCGAGTGGGTCAATTGCTGGTTGCTGCTGGGCATGGGCAAATCGATCGGTCAAATATGCCTTTTGGTCGTAAACCCATCCGGTAACAATGTCCGAACCGGCCATTCGTCCATCCCTGGAGAAGCCAATGCCCGTCCATCGTCCAATTCCACGGGAAGAAATGTTGAACTGAAGGAAATAATTTTAGGAAAATTAATTTAATTAAAATTGACATACCAGCACATTATCGCCAGCCTTTTCCCAAGCCCAATTTGCCCTATACTCGCATTGTTCATCTTTGCAACCTTCGGGCCACCGAAATTCTCGTTCACAACTTGTCGCCTCATCTTCCTCCCTGCTTACTGGTTTTGTGATCTTCTCTCCTCCTTTGTTGCCTAAAATTTATTTAATTATTGATTTTTATATTAAAATGTGCCAACCTTCAGTGCATGGCCGAATGCAAATTTCCGAGTCCGAGGCGTAAAGTGAATCGGCTACTGGCACAGAAATGTTCCCACTCTGTTCGAATCGACCACCGGACACGGGAAATAGGAATCGGAAACAATTCCCATCATCCCCAAATTCCATGTCTTGTCCGGCCGCATCACCCGTTCGTCGTTTGCGTGAGAACTTTGCTTTCAACAGTCCATTGGCGAATTGGGCCTGGCGAAGTTGGACATTTTGATGTTTGTCTAGACGAAGTTGTTCTGAAAATAAAAAGAAAAATTAAAGAATTTAGTAAAAAAAAAATTAAGAATTGTAAGTAAATTAAAAATCTTGTATTTAACTTATTTTTTAATAAATTAAGCAAAGATTTTATCAAAAATTTCTTATGAGAATTTTTAGTTTATATGGTTACTCATCAGTTTTTCAAACTTTAGGTCACGGGTTCGAATCCGCTCAGAGGAGGTTAATTTTTTTCGGAATTGTTTCGTACTTTTATGTATTTTTATACATTCTATAATATATATCTAGACGAAATACACTAAATAAAGACTAAAAATGATGTAGGAAAAACGAATTTTTTTACCATTCAAGTTTATTTTATTGAATAAAAAAATACCTAATTGTTCATCCACATGCATATCCATGATGCTCAAAATGACGGACTCCTTGCCGGCATTTTGTTGTTGGTCTGCCTCAACCACAATCATATCGGCGTCCAGCAGAGTGCCAGAAGGAGAAAATCCAACGCCCGACCAAATTGGCGATCCAGAGGGCATTTTTCGTGACACAGCTGGCCTCGTCTCTAGTGTAAATTCAACGGAATCCGTTTTTGCATCAAAAGCCCATTGGATGGAGTAAAGACATTTTTGGCCGGCACATCCGTTGGGCCATTGCCATTGACCATGGCACAAATCCATGGGTGGTTCGTGTTCTTCCAGTGGTTTAGTCGTCGATGATTTTGTAGCAGAGCCTCCGATTGTTGTGGTCGATAAGGTCGATGTTCCTCCTTCTTTTGATGGTCCCGCTTGGCCGCTATGTTTGTGTCCAGCAGTTTGAGTGGTGGTGGTCGATTCGGGCACTAAAAAGAAGAATATTTTGAAAAATGAATTCAGCAGATTTTCAATTTTGGTTAAATCTTATTCCATTTGCATCTATAGGCCAATTTTTTGTCTCAATTGGTTGATTATTGGGTTTTGAAAATTTAGGTCACGAGTTCGAACCCGCTCAGAGGATGATAATTATTTTGCGCTTGGTTTTACTTTTTTTTTATTCTACGTATATTGACTATTGGAAATAAAGCAAACTAACCAAATTGGCAATCGCCCCAATAAATGCATTGTCCATTCAATCGAGCAAAACCTTGCCGGCAGGAACACGCAGGCTGCCCACATTCATGACATTCTGCCCGCTCAAATATTGATTGACAGTCGGTTTCGCATACACGGCCGCATTCGTTGAAGCTAAAATTGTTAGCAATTTTTTTATTAAATTTAAAAATGTGCCAACTAACGTTTCATTTCCTGCACAATTTTGTTCATTATTAATTTTGCCTTCCCTCATCACTGTCCCCAAATCATCTTCGTTCGTAATTTTTTGTGTCGTTATTTTTTCATTAATTGTTGCGGTGGATGGTGATTGGCCTCGAATTCCGGTGGAATTTATGGATCCAATGCGCTCTTTCAGATCTTTAAAAATAGTAAAATTTAGCGAATAAGGAAATTTCTTCTAATTTTGCTATTTTAAATGTCCAAAATCATTTTTAATTCTCACTCACTTGGGCACTCCGTCCATTGGATGCATTTTCCCTCAGCGGAACGGACAAAATTGTCGGCACAAGTGCAGCCAGCGGCCTCACACCCCGATCCGCACAACTCTTCACTGTACATTGATGAACAACTCGGCTCGCATGCTCGCCCACATTTTTCCCAAGTTTCATTCCGAGGGCAGGATTGGCCTCCGGAGGAAGATAAAGGTGCTGGCACTGCCGTCGATGCATCATTGGTGGCTGTGACCTAAAAAATCGATAATTATGTCTCATCATTTATTTAAAATTGATTTAATAAATTTTTGGGACCAATTTTTGAAATTTCCCTAATTTTTTCTTTACCTCCGGTGCTTGACAAAATCCAAATGGTTTGCATTCATCTTTGCTGTTGCTAAGCCGCACATATCCTTCGGCGCATACACATCTTGGTTTGCCACATTGCTCGGTTCTTGGCGGACAGGATGGAATTGATTCGGGTTGGGCGGTCCAATCGCAACTTGGCTCACATTCTCGGCCCATCTCGGGGCATTTCTCCCATTGTTGATTTGGTCCGCATTCTGCAAAAAATATATTACCATTTCTAATTCCAATTTATTAAGAATTTAATTCACCTTCGTCCGCAGCTGTTGTTCCATTATTGGCCAATTTGTGAATGTTCAATTTTGATGGTCGTTTCTCGCCTTCTCCCTGGTCGGTTGCCTTCAAATCTCCTCCAGCCAAAACATTTTCACCCTTGTCCTGCTCCACTCGAATGAGGACACCGGCACGGGCGCGTGCTTCCTCCCCTCCATCTTCATTGCCATTTTCCAATCCTAAAAATTTGCGTTAATTTAAATTATTGATTTATTCCAACTTTGTTTCCATTGCATCATTGCCAGCTGGCATTTTGGATCGCCCTCCGTTGATTGAAGCCCAAGAATGAACCAACGGGGTGAAGAAGATGTTGATTGTGGGATGGTCAAGCCAATTCGTAGGACATTTTTTTGTGGGCTAGCCAGCCAATTGAATTCGGAGCCACTGGTGGGGAAGCGGACGGATTGTATGGCATTTGAAGGAGAAGGGACGATTGGAGCCGAATTCACTGAAATTATTTCTATAAAAGGTGATCTACCCAAAATTTGCTACTAAAATCCCTATACCCAAAAACTCTACAAAAAAATTAGGCTAAATGTAAGGGTTAAACTCAAATAAAATCAATTTTTCCTATAGAGATTTTGGGTGTAATGATTTTGGGGTGACTATTCACTGAAAAAATTTGAATTTGTGTAAATCTTCAGGTCTCCCCCTCCCTCCAAATTACCATTTAAACATCGCTCTCCGTAGAAACCGGCACGACAAAAGCATTGACCGGACAAACATTGTACTCCCACGCTGCAATCTGCATCCGTTGCACACTCTGCCTGTTCGGGTTCGTCCAGCAGTCGGCGAGCCGGTTCAACTCGAACTTGGGAACAACTAAGCAGCTGGATGCGTTCGTCCAATTCCACACTGAGTCGCAGGACACATGAAGCACATCGAAGGCCAGTTGGAATTGTGGCCATTGCCAAGACCGAACTAAAAATTGTGAATTATTAACCTTATAATTATGTTAAAACAAAATACCCGTTGGGCCCGCCTTCGCCGCCTTCCACCTCCAATCGAGCCAACAAATGACCGGCATCACTGCTGAACAGCTCCAACTTGGCCAAATCCACCGGCAATTGGTCGGGGTCGTGCCATTGAACACGGAATGGAATTCCGGCGGGCACTTCAGTTAAGGGATCTGTGAAAATAAAATCAATATTAAATTAATCCAAAAATTTCCATATTTTAATTTGTGGAATTTTCATCATCTCCTTCCCTCGAAATTATTAAATTCTTGTCACCCAATTATTACGTCAAAATTATTGTTTATTCGGACCACCAATTCCTTCCCTTTATCTTCCGAATTTCTCCGGCATATCATCGCTTTGTCTTTAACGTCATTTTCATATCATTCTTCAGCAGACCCGAATAGCAATCCCCACCATCCACAGCCAATTGGGTCATCACAAAGCCAATTACCACCTCCTAATTCATTCCCCTCTGCTTCCTTTCTCTTCTAACCCATCCCCCCCCCCCCCCCCCGGGGGCGCGGGTCATCCATCCATTCTCCTCTTCTCTAGTCACAAATTCTTCCCCAAATTGCATTTTTGTGACTCTTCTTGATCAGTCAGCCCATTGATGAGCTGTGCTGACCGCCGTCGCCTAGGAGAGGGTGCACCGCGGGAAGCAAGCAGAAAAATGAAATGACCAACCAATCCTTCCCCTATATTAACTGATTATTTGGAATTGGAATGGAAGAAGATGCCCGAAAGGAATGAGGTCAAGGCTGTTCTGATGGATGGATTTGTATAGGTGAATTGGAATTGGCTGCCCTTCTTCTTTAAGACAATTTGCTGTTGGAGGGAGGCCCGTTTTGAGTTATCCCATAGGAACCCCTGCGGCGCTGATCGATTCCTACGCATTATTTCCTCAAACTCCATGCTTCTTTTGTCCCTCGTTTATATATTTTTCGCAAATTTGATGGAAGATGAAAAAATGGCCCAATAAAAGGATGAACGGATTGGTTGAATGGATAAAAAAGGAAGGAAGAAGGGAAGAAATTTGGAGGGAACAAGTTGATTGATATTTGCTGCTTTCCTACTTTTTGGTAACTTAAAAACGGATACATGAAAGTGAAGGTTGTGCTACTAATTGCCCAGAGAGCCTGTTATTTTCCTACTTTAATGATTCAGCCTTAATGGAATTCACAAAATTGTTTTTTATTTGCAAATTGCATATGTAATTAAATGCTAGACCTGTAGCTTGTAGAATCTTGTATTTTTAACCAAGAATTTAATAACTAAGACTCTAATATTTTCTTTTGTTCAACTTTTTAATTGGAATAATTTTCCAACCTTGATTGGTGCTCGGTGTTGGACAAGTTCGTTCCGGTAGTCGTTGATTGCTTGGCCCATTCTCGAGTAGTCTGGCAGGGGGTTGAATTAACCAAATGCTGGGTTCATGTTGTTGTGATTGTTGGGAATGAACGGAATAGATGATCAGCAATAGGAGGGTGGATGGAATAAGCCAATTTATAATTGAGTTTGGCCGGCAATTGGTCATCTAAAAAACAGTAAATTATTGATTTACTTATGGAATAAGCTTAATTATTAAGAAAGGAAAAAGGACATTAAAAAAAATAGCCGGAATTCTGAGAATGTATAGGAGGAAATGAAATGGGTATTTCAATTTAGTGGTGAACAAAAAAATTTTCAGTCACCACTTCACGCGGAGTATTTTTCTTTAGTTATTGTGCTTTTGCTTTTGCCAGTTTTTAGTTTTTTTTCTTTTGGAATTTGGAGGACTTTTGTTGGCGTAAATTTCCGGGGTTTTTGGAGCTGTGCGGCTTGTAGGTAATAATAATAAGATAGATTGGGGTTGAAAGGAGGAATAAGCACCTTCTTTTTTGGGATTGTATTGCAAATTGCAATGGAAAGACCAAGAAGTCTGCCTATGGAAGATTTTTGAATGAGAAAGTGGATTGAAAGTTGGAAAGTGAAGCGGTGCGCACAAAATTTGGGACATTGGCGCTTGGCGGCAATGGTGAATAATATAAGGAGATATAAGGCGAGTTAAAATTGCACAACGCCCTCGGGGGAAAGTCGCGCATCGGCGATATAGGTGGGGCGACCATTTGGAGGAGGGAAGGAGAATTGACCGGTGCGCAGCGATCTGCTGCTGTTGGGGATGGATTGGAATTGACCGGCGCGAATAATGCAAAAAAATTGGGACTGATGAGAAGATGGGCACAATTAACAGTACAAAAATGCAAAAATTATATTCACAAATATTGCCTATGGGATGGGCGCTTCTTTGTTTGACACTACATCGTCCCTTAAAAGCAACCAATTTGCGCTCACCAAGTCAAAGTTGTTTCCAGCTGACTTGTGAGAATTTCTCCTAATTGATGAATGGAAAAAATGGAATGGGGTAAATGGAAAGAAAAAAACTGTCTGGCAACGCAAAATGCCAACTTACTTCATCGATCTCTATAGTCGGAACTCGGAATGGTGTATCGGTATTATTATTTTACCTTAATCAATCGTTACCGATCGCTCGCGATACCGTATTTATTTTACCGTTTTATTTATTATTTTTTTTACACTAAAAAATGACAAATGATCCAAACTGATTTTCTCATTTTCATTTTTCATCATTTTCATTTTCTACTCTACATTTGCATTTCATCATCATCAGCAAACAGAAGCAATTTACATACCACGCACACGTAAATACTAAGATTAAAATTAAACCAAAAAAACCCATTTCATTTCATTCATCATCATCAGCAAACAGCACTGTAATTTATACCACGCACGCGCACATAAGTACGAAGATTAAACCAAAAACCTAGATTTTTTTCGGTTTTTGCATATTGAAAATCTTTAAAACAAGTTGCAAAATTTTTAACTTTTTCGGTGAAAAGAAAACACGGCGCTAAGCGTTATCCCTGTAGCCTAGCCTCTAACAACGATTTTCCTTTGTTCATTAAAGAATTGATTCCAACAATCATCAAACATAAAACTCAAAAATTTAAGTTTTAGCAAAACTAAAAATATGACATCAACAATCAAACTGCGAATTTGCAAACTTCCAACGACCGAATCATCGCTAACCAACAAGGTGTACGTAAATCAGCAGGATTTGGATGCCACTTTGACCAATTTTGTTCGCGTCCAAACATCAGTGCATCATTATGTTTTCTCATTGGCCAACCACATTGGAGTCAAGCCAGGCGAGATCGGTTTTTCACTTCCACAACGGCGCTGGACCAACGTCTCATTGGAGCAGGAAATACAGGTTTTCCAAAACTTATTGGAAAAATAACCAAGAATAAACTTAAGGCACAACCGTTCTCGTTCAAACCAGGCCATCCCATAATTACATTCATCAATTTAGCTGTTGATTTCCAGAAAAAACCGTAAGTTTGGATTGATAATTGAAAATATTAAAAACCGTTTATTTAGAGCGAACCCGGCGGAACCAATTGATTCGGACCAAATGGCGCGTGAATTTCTGATGCAATTTGGAAACATGCCATTCAGCAAGGACCAAGAACTGGTGTTCGAGTTCAATCAAATGAGACGCGGCACTCAGAATGACCAGCAGCAAAAGCCAACAACATACACATTCAAATTGTTGGTCAAGAAAATGGAAGGGACCACAATAAACTCATCACAGCAAGAGGTTTCTTTTTTAATCGATATTTCTCTAATATTTGAATTTCTAGTGTGACCTTGGCCCGTTGAGCCCAAATGCCGTTGTCATTTTTGATCGACCAGAGAATTCCCAAATCAATTTGATTGGCCGAAGCAAGGGGAAATCATCACACCGGGCGCTGATCAACCCCGACTGGGACTTCCAACAAATGGGCATTGGTGGGCTGGACAAGGAGTTCTCCGCCATCTTCCGACGTGCATTCGCTTCCCGTGTCTTTCCGCCCGAATTCATCGAACAATTGGCAATGAAGCATGTCCGCGGCATTCTCCTCTTTGGCCCACCTGGCACCGGGAAGACGCTGATTGCACGCCAGGTTTACACATCTTCAATCTTAATTAACCTAACCAACGGTATTTTATAGATCGGCAAAATGTTGAACGCCCGAGAACCGAAGATTGTGAATGGGCCCGAAATACTGAACAAATACGTTGGCGAATCCGAGGCCAACATGCGCAAATTGTTTGCCGAGGCGGAGGAGGAATTTCGTCGCTGTGGCTCCAATTCCGGTTTGCACATCATCATTTTTGACGAGATTGATGCGATTTGCAAGCAGCGAGGCTCAATGGTATTTTTTGTTTTTTGGACCATTTTAAAAATACTCAATTTTAGGCCGGTTCATCCACAGGCGTCCATGACACGGTGGTGAACCAATTGCTCACAAAATTGGACGGAGTGGAGCAATTAAACAACATTTTGGTCATTGGAATGACAAATCGAAAGGTTTGTAAACAAAAAATTCTTACAAAATTAAACTTTAATTTTAGGATATGATTGATGAGGCCCTTCTTCGACCCGGCCGCATGGAAGTCCAACTGGAAATTTCGCTGCCCGATGAGCATGGCCGAGTGCAAATTTTGAAAATCCATACTGCCCGAATGAGGTAAATAATCATTTTAAAAGTCTATTAATTTATAAAATAATAAGAGAATACAAAAAACTGGACCCGAGCGTTGATCTGGCGGAGATTGGGCGCAAGACGAAGAATTTTTCTGGTGCCGAGCTCGAAGGCCTTGTCCGTGCTGCACAATCATCGGCGATGAACCGGCTAGTGAAAGCGGGAGGCAAAGTCCAGGTGGATGAGGACGCCGTGGAGAAGCTGATGATCACCCGCGATGATTTCGACTATGCGCTGGAAAATGACGTCAAGCCGGTTTGTGATTTTGGCTTATTTTTGAAAAATTTTTACAATATTTGATATTTCTTTAGTTTGAAATAATATAATTTCATTTCATCTAAAAAATATTCTTAGGATATGTAGAAGAAATATAAAAAGTGAAAACCTAGCTCGAAAAAATAGCTTCCTCTGAGCGGGTTCGAACACGAGACCTAAATTTTTCCAAAGTTTTTTCGAAAATTTAATATTCTACATAATTAAATGCATATTATACTCAAAATCGTCAAACTTTCGATACAAATACTCAAATCAATTATAAAAAACTAAGAAAAATGCCATTCTCTTGCCCATTAATTTTTAATGTCATTTTCAGGCCTTTGGCCACAATGACGAGGAGCTGGGCCGATTGCTCTACGGTGGACTCGTTTGCTGGGGCGATCCGGTGACACGCGTGCTGGACCAAGGCGATTTACTGATCAAAGAAACGGCGGCAATCGACACCCGAGGATTTGTGCGAGCACTTTTGGCCGGTTTGTTTTTATCTTTTATGATTTGATAATTTTAATGAATGTTTTAAGGCGCTCCAAACAGTGGGAAAACATATTTGGCCGCCCACATTGCCCGAAAATCGGAGTTTCCCTTCATCAAAGTGTGCACGCCGGAGGACATGGTCGGCTACAGTGAGACAGCAAAATGTGCCCAATTGAGAAAGGTTTGTTGATTTAATTTAATTTATATTTACGAAAATTGGGTATAGCATTAGGCGCATTGATGGTTTTGGTTTATGTTGTACTGTAGAATATAAAAAAAAATGATAAAATTGACCACTAATACGCCCCAAAAAAATATTGTCCTCTGGGCGGGTTCGAACCTGGGACCTAAATTTTTCAAAACTCGAGGTCCTTCTTTGGGTCGAAAATTTCAAAAATATTTTTTAGGGAATAAAATCATTCAATAATATTTATCTTTAAGATTTTCGATGACGCCTACAAATCACCGCTGAGCTGCATCATCATCGACAACATCGAACGCCTCCTTGACTACTCTCCGATTGGGCCGCGCTATTCCAACCTGGTGCTTCAGGCACTTTTGGTGCTGCTCGGCAAACGACCACCCAAGGTGAGTTCGAAAAATATTTTCAATTATATTTTGAATTTAATTCTTAATATTTTTTAGGATCGCCGCCTCCTGGTCCTGGCCACCACATCAAATGAGCACTTTTTGCGCGAAGCCGACCTGCACAGTTCGTTCAGCACCGTAATTCATGTGGAGCGCCTGACAACCGCAAGTCATGTGGCAGCCGTACTGGAAGATTCGAATGCATTTTCGACGGAGGAATGCCGACAAATTGAAACCAGATTGGCCCAAATCGACAATGGAGCAGTGGCAATTGGGATCAAACGAATGCTGGAATTGATCGACTTTGTCAAACAGGGCGAGCCGGAGTACCGAGTGGACCTGATGTGCGACGCATTTCAAGCAATGAAGATGGGCATTGATTGATTGATTGATTGATTGATGAAATGACATTTTTTATTTCCGTTCCACATTTTCCATTTTTAAAATTTATTTGTTTTTTCCCAATTTTTTGTATTGTCCGCCGATTTTTTTACTCATTCCAATCATAATTTGAAATCATTTTTTTTTTATTATATTCAAATTCTCTCCTAAATTTGCAATATTTTTTCTGTCATCCACTCAAATTTTCCTATTATAAATCGATTATTTTGGATAAAATTGGCTAGCATAATTTGATCTCTTTTATGTTTTTAAATTTGTGATGTCATTTTGGTGAATAAAGTTTTTAAAATTGATTTATCGAAAAAATTAAAATTTCAATTAAAAAAAGCGGCTCAATAAATGTCGATACAAAAAAATGTGTTCCAATTAATTCAAATATTAAAAATGTGTATTTTGAGAGAAGAATTTGGGGGATGATGTGAAATGAAACATTTTTAAAATGGTGGAAAAGGAACATTAAATTAATATTAAATATTATAAACTGGGTCCTGGCTCTTTGGGGTCGATCCTTGAAAGATTAGAAATTGGATGTTAAAAATTTGATTTGGATTTAATTAATGCGCTGATGTTTGAAGCGCCTTATTCCATCCCAAATTTTAAAAAGTTTCGAAATCTGGGGCTTTCTAAAGCCTATGGAAAAAAATGGGGACGAATTTGAATTTGCAAAAAATGAAGAAGAATATAAAGAAAAGCATCGAAAATTTGCTTTTAGAGGCGAACAAAAAATTCTTGGGGATAAAATTGATAAGTATAAAACTGAAGGAGGGACAATTGCAGTGTCAAACTGCCAAAAAAAAGTCACAACGAGCCAAGGTTGGGGCTTAGGGAAAAGAGGAGGAAATAATTTGGACTAGAAAGGAAATACAAAATTATTTGGCTCGGCATCCCAAAAGTTTTCCCTAGATCTTCATTTTCAGTTGGGGCTGAGAATGCCGGATCATAACAAAAATTGGTTATTCTACAAATACTAATTTATTATATAGTTATTTTGCCATAAATGAAATAAATATAAAACGTAAATGTTGATGGAAATGGAAGGAAGGGGACGAAGAGGGAAGCGGGGGATGTGTTTGTTTGTGGCTGTTTGGGTGGCAGCAGGCTGAATGAGAAAAAAAAAGAAAGGAGCATAAAAATTTAAAAATATGGTGGGAAATGTGGGGATTTGTTTTGTTTTTGGAGATTCAGTGGCTCAAATTTGTTTTCTTCAAATTCTTTTTTTTGTCCATCAATTCCAAATCTTCAGGAAACTGTCCCATGAGCCGGTGCAGACCGCCATTCCATCTTCGGTGACGCCCAGGCATGAGACACGATTGTCATGTCCGGCGAGCACACCTTTAAAGGGAATTGTTATATTTATTTGTTTGAGGAAATAAATTTAAATGTTTGGCCGGTTTTAAAGATTTTTAAAAAAAAACCGAAGCTAGGCATGTTTGCCCTAATGGTCGACATTTCAATTTTGCAAAATTTAAGTCTCGGGTTCGAACCCGCTCCGAGGCAAGTAATTTCTTTTAGGCTTGGTCTCATTTTTATGCATTTTCGACGTGTTATTGTATATTTCTAGACTAATTATAGTAATTCGAATAAAAACTGGTTGGAACAATTTCCGTTTTATAGACCGAATTTTTTGGAGCGGATTTCCGCCTAAAACTAACCAGCTCGTTCCTGCCGCATCGAATCCCAAACATTGCAATTGAAATCATCGTAGCCGGCGAAGAGGAGACGGCCCGATTTGGAGAAGGCGACGCTGGTGATGCCTACACAAAAATTAAATTAATTTTTTGTAAATAAGAATGGAAAAATGAACCAACCGCAAATAATATTATCATGCGAATACATGGCCAACTCCTGGTCCGCCCGAATGTCGAAAAGACGGCAAGTGGCATCGTCCGAGCCGGTGGCAAATGCATGGCCATTTGGGAAGAACTAAAATAAAAAAAAAAAATATAAAAAATTAATATTAAATTGAAAATAATTTATTCAATTTTTCAATGTTAAATGTCTTATTTAATTCTCTCCCCCAAATATGACCAACCGAAACGGCATTGATATCGGATTCGTGGCCAGGGAATGTTTGTTTGCACATTCCCTCCCGGATGTCCCAAAGTTTGGCGGATGCATCGCAGGCGCCCGAAATGAATGTGCGCATGTCGGGTGACAGCGAAAGGGACATCACATCGCCGGTGTGGCCCGTGAATGCGGTCACTTGTTGGCCGGTTTCAATGTCCCAAAGAGCACTAAAATCGAAGTTTAAATCGATTAAGATGAATATTTGATTTAAGGACGAAATATTTCATCCAAAAAGCTAGGTCCTAAAAGCGCTAATGTTACAATAAAATGGTTAATTTTTTTACGTATTTTAAAGCAATTTTAGCCAAAATATTTCCAATAAAAGTTAAGATATGGATAAAATGTGAACTGACCATGTCATATCGCCGGATGAGGTCACAATTTGGTTGTCGTCAAGGAAGCGGCAACAAGACAGGTAGCCGGTATGGCCAGGCAATTCCCTGCTGACGCGCACATTCCCCTCCCGGGTTTTCAGTGAATAAATGCTGCAAATGTTGTCCAGACCACCGCAGGCCACAAATGAGCCGCTGGGCGCATAGGCACATGTCATCACCCAGCTGGAGCGCAACGGAATTGCATGCACCTGGAAAATTGAAATTTATGAAATAATTTGTAAAAATTCATTCAAATTTCAAAAAATTTGTTAAATCCTAAAAAAGCCCTCAAATCTCATAATCTTCTTCCGTCATTGGCGATTCCAAGTCGGTGAACAGAAAAATCCGCCACCAACCAAATCCAACCAGTCTCTCTTTTCATTTTTTCATCATTGGGCTTTTTGTGGAATAGAACCAGTGATCCCCTTATTATCTGCAGAGCACATTCACCTCTACACTAAACAATCCACATTCACTCACAATTAAATCCTTTTATCTAATTCTTTTTCGGTGTTTTCTTTGGTTTTGGTGAAGTCAGTTAATATTAATTTAATTTTTTGAAGACAATTTTGTATTTTTAACTTTCTTCTTAAGTGTAATCTATACATTTAATCGACGGACTATGCAAAAAATTCCATAAATTTTCTAATTTTCTCATCAAATTTGAATGAACCTTGTTCGTTGTGTACGAGTCCCAAACGATGAGTTTGCCATCCTGTGAAGCGGACACCAAATTTCGAGAGTCCGACGCCCAATGCATTGCATAGATTTTGGCGAGATGGCCGCGCAGTGTCCGCCGAGTGCGCATTTGGATTCGGCCAATGGGTTCAAGGTTGGCTGCCACCGAGGCCAGGGTTGTGTCATTTGCTTGTTTCCGAGCTTCCTAAAAGGAGGAAATTAGTCAATAGAAATTTTATCATTTTTTTTATTTATACGAAAGTATCTCTTGGATGGAAAGGGCAATTTTAATTAAGCACTTATAACTTAGTTTTATAAACAAATTAAAATAACTTGCCCGAATTTGACTCTTCAACTGCTCTGCCTCTTGCCTAAGCTGATCTAATTCGCTCATTTTTGCTGGCTGGACAGTCTTTGATCACCAAAAAGTTGGAATTTGGAGCAAAAATGAGGCCGATTGTTGAAATGTAAAATGTCGGCCGTTCTGCGCTCTGTGATGAATTTGTCCGTTTTTTTCAAATTTGTCGTTTTTGTGTTGTTCAGAACAATTAATATGGATGTTGTTGATTTTTTGTGTCGTCAAATCCCTGAGCGAGCACCGATTTCCAACAGTAAAGTAGTTGATGTGCAGTTCGTTGCGAATGGTTAAACAATTTGATGCTTTTGTTTATATGAAAAATGGAATATTTATTTTGTATTTAATTGGTGTAAAAAAGGAAAATTGTACATAAAGATAAAGCATAAACATAAATTGAACACAAAATGTGGACTAATAATTAATAAAAATTCACATCCATTCTCGAAAGAAGGAAAAATTTAGTTATAATTTCATACTCGCGTTATTCTTTTATGAATGTACAAATAGATGTGCATATCGATTATCAAACTCTGCTACTACTCGATTTGCGCATTCCAATCTCGATCTAATTGACTAATAGCGATGGTAATGCCTAGGGCTGGCAAAAATAGTTGCCAAAAATCGCAAAATAGTTAACTAGAATAGTTGCCAAAAATCGCAAAATAGTTACATAAATAGTTGCAAAAACCCAAAATAGTGACAAAAATTTCAAAAAAAGTTACAATTTTTTATCGAAATAAAAGGTTAAAAATAGAAAGAGATTTAAAAAATTCATTGATCAGATCGTTCTTGGTTATAATTGCAAATCAGATACATTTCGAGATTATTAATGTTGAAACTCATTCGATTATCAGCCAAAATAGACTTATACATAGAGAAAGAACGCTCAACATCACAAGATGTGAGTGGTGAATATTTGTAAAATGGAATTAGATTTGGCGAAACATCACAATTATTGTTTTGGCCAGAAAGAATATTGCAGATTTGGGACATGATTTCGATTCCGGGATTATTGGAAACAATAAACTTGAATTTCTCTTGAATTTGTTCTGCACTTTCTCCGATTGCCATTTCCATTTCATCTTGTACTTCGCCAAAGATTTGCAATTGTTCATAAATGGATAGGCCTTGTTTTTCCAATTTTGTGATCGATTCGGCCAATTTGGCAATTACCCTCTTTGGTAGTATTGATTGTATAAACTGAATTTCCATTTAATCGATCAATCCACTGGCGAAACAATGCATATTTTGTATTATTTGGTGGCATTTTTAAGAAATTTCCAAAAAAGTTATATAAAATAGTTGTTTTGGGCTGAAATAGTGATCAAATAGTTAAATAGTTGCAAAGGTAGCAAAATAGTTAAAAATAGTGAAAAAAGTTGAAAAAAAGTTCAATATTTTGGGCTCAAACCAAGTTAGATATGTTTTTTATTGCGTTTTTATGCATAAATAATGCTCCGCATAAAATAGTTAAATAACTATATTTGCCAGCCCTAGTAATGCCAATGCCAAAGAACGAGAACCAAAGCCTACCCAACATCGAGATTCGAGAATCGATAAAATAAAAAATTAAGGATATTTTGTCAATTTCAACAAAATGCCAATAAGTAATTTTAATTAATTATCTTCATAATGAGTACAGTATGTGAAAAATTGGTCAGAAATTCGTATCCCATGGGAATTTTGGTTTGGATTTGGGAATGAGGAAGGGAATTAAAACTCTGAGAATTGAGAAATTAATGTACATAAAAATATAGCTCACTACCGCCTAATATTTGTAGCAATTCCATTTGGAGAATTATGGGCTATTGGATTGGATATGTGGTGGAGGCACCTGCGGGGGAGTTTCGGGAATTTTTAGCTTGAATATATGGGGCAGAAAAATGGCAGAGACAGGTGATATCGAGAATAGGTATGTTGGGTGGAAATTATGAATGAAGAAATGTGTGGAGATAAAGCATTGGATGGAATGGATATGGAGAGCTTTTAAATGAATTTTGTGGCAACCGATTTTGTTTATCAAGCCGCTTCTCTATTTATTAATATGCAGAAAACAGGCTGCTCCCATAATTGAGAAATAATGGGTATCGAGTTTTTGCTAGGAATTTTAGAAAATTGTTTTTTAAACATTTTGTATCCCAATTTGCACAACAAAAAAGGGGGAATGTATTTGGCCGTAAATGCTGCTGATTGTAGTGAATTGGATCGAGGGCCAATGTTTGTGCCCGCGAGAATTGTTGTTGGGGTGTGAGGAAGGGAGGATGGATGAGCCAATTGGGGTTTCGCCGGTCTCATTCAGCAAAAGGCTCCAACCACATCAAATGGGAGGAAATGGAGGGATAGGATGGATGGCACGCACAAATTCGAGGCAATTGCCCCTTTCTGGGACACACAACGGCGGCCCGGCCCAGTGTAGCAAGCACAGAGCAATGGCCAACCCTCATTCTTGTTCTTGCCTATAGCGCAGCCAGAGGAAGGCTAAATGGCGGTGGATGAGTCTCGGCATTGGCCGAGGGTCTCGTCCTCCAAAAGAAAGTGAAGAATGTGAGATGAATTCTTGGGGTGGGAGATTTGGCCAGAGAGCAGAGAAGAAAATAGAGCGTTGTTGTATGCGTCCTTTCTACATGAAGCATTTGGCCTAGGCGCGCGGAATTGTGACAAAGGCCACAAAATGTGGTAAGCCATCACAATGACTGGGCCCATCCCCTCCCCTTGCACCCCAAGAAAAGGTAGTGCGGGAAAATTTTGTTGGGGATTCGATTCGAGAATGTGAGGCAAATGGCGAAGGCCCCTTTCTTTCTATACGGCGCCATTGCCCCCTTTCATTCCTTCAGGGACACATCTTGCGGTTGTGTTATGTGAAAGTGGTTACGGCTGTGGGTGAATAGAAGGAAAATGAGAAGAAAACGACGATGATGGCGCCGTTGGGGAAGAAGTCTATCGGAGAAGGAGGCCTTTGTCCTTCCAATCCATAATTCTTCGAGAATGAAATAGTATGAGTATTGAGAGAGTCGAGACCGTCGAGACCATTCCCTCTTCTTTGACAGGGAATAAAAGATGGGAGAATTTGGTGCAGTGAAGAAGAGGAAAAATGGAAGGGAAAATGGAATTTGTGAGAAAAAGTACGAAAGAATAGATGGGAAAAGGAAAGAGAGAAGGGCGGCTGTCAATAAGAAAGGAAAGAAAACGAGAATGCAGTTGTCAGAAAGAGTAGGTCGAGAATGCGGCTGGTTGTTTAATTCAGTATGGTTATTCTCTTCATCGCATACAAGGACCTAATACACGGAGAAATGGGAATTGGGTGTGGGAAGGAAAGAGGGCGAATTGACCGCGACCGACCGAAATGCGGAAAACTGAATGGGAGAAACATTGTGTGGAGAGAGCTTTGGTTGGATGTGGCTTCAACTTTTGTTTGAGTCTCAACCACAGCCGTAGTCAAAGCCGACCGACTGGCAGTAAGGACCTACTATTTCTTTCCCCTCACTTCTCCTCACTGACCAAAAAAAGGGATGGATTAGAGGAGCATTGGATAGAAGAAGCAGAGGAAATTGTGGCCAAGCCCTATGTCCCAGTGGGATGCTTTGTTCTTCGCTACTATGTCCAACAGAAGCACAAGCTAGGGAAGGAAGAGTGAAAGCTTCTGCGCTTAAAATAGCGTGAAATGGGATCTGCTGTGGTGCGTCCATTGAGAGAATGAATTGGGCGACTCTATCCAAAGAGCCGGCTGGCTGAATGGAATGGCCAAGCTGACAGCCTCCATGGCCAGAGTGCCTCCTCTTTGGAACTAGCATTGGAGCAGAGGATGAATGAATGAGAATCTCCTTCCTCCTCTCCCATCTCTTTTTGCGGTGCCCGGCTGTCAGAAGAGGAAAAGCGGGGACAAGCCTAGCAAGCAGAGGTCGATATTTTAACGATTGGGCCACAGGAAGGGGCCTTAGGGGGAAGGAAGGATAGATGGGGAAGAAAATGGAAGGGAATGAGAGTCGAGACTCGAGAATGGAAAGTTGGAAATGGCACAGTCGAGGGGGATCGGATGGACAAAAATGCATGGAAATGGTAGATGAGGATAAAGTTGGATTGGAAAGGGACAAAACAAATATTTATAAAAATATTCTGTTAAAGTGGTTAAAATTTTTGAGGAATGTTTCTTTCAAATTTTGGAACAAAACAGCGAAAATTTAGATTCATAAAATTGAGAGCAGTTCTCGTTCCCTTGACATTTGACAAAAAATTCCACGAATAATGGTTTTATTGGCCCATTTCCAATGTTCCCATTTTATGAATTCCTCCAATTAATGAAAGAAACAAAAGATCGAAAATGAAGAACATTAAATTGATATAAAAAATAATAACATTTGATTTTGAAGTTAATTGCGCGTCTTTATTTAGTATTTTTGAAAGCAATTTCCTCGGTTTGAAGGTTGAATGGGAATCGGGGGCTTGGCCAAAGGGGAAGTTAAAGGAAGTAATAATAAACGGCATATTTGGGAGGAATGATGAAGGTCACTGCAATGGATAATAATGGGGGAAAGGGCGACATTACGATTATATGTATGTACAATGTATAAATATGTAATAATAATTGTTTTGCCAAGTATTGAAATGGAAAATGATTGGGGGAAAAGCGACGGGATTAGTTATAAGGAAAATTTGCACAGGGAATTGGATGGAGTCGTCTGGCATTGAATGGATGTTGGCTGCATAAATTGGCCTCAATTCGTGTGTAGAAATTGGGTAGGAAAGGGCAAACAAATAGGGGAAATGGATGGAGCTCCTGGGCATGGATTGGCCTATCATTTTTAGGACATTTTATGGATTAAATTCAATTCGAAATTCTAATTTTTATCTTTAAAATGGTGAGCTGAAAATCAGAATATCTGGTGAAAATCAGAATTTAGAAGAGATTAGAATTGTTTCCAGAATGAACTTATTAGTAAATTACAATTACAATCGCAATTACAATTACAATCCTTCCAGAACGAACTTAGAAAATCACAATTACAATCCCTTTCCGGAATGAAGATGAAGAGTGCAATTACAATTCCGGAATGAAAAGTGCAATTACAATTCCGGAATGAAAAGTGCAATTACAATTCCGGAAAGAAAAGTGCAATTACAATTCCGGAATGAAAAGTGCAATTACAATTCCGGAAAGAAAAGTGCAATTACAATTCCGGAATGAAAAGTGCAATTACAATTCCGGAATGAAAAGTGCAATTACAATTCCGGAAGAAAAGTGCAATTACAATTCCGGAATGAAAAGTGCAATTACAATTCCGGAATGAAAAGTGCAATTACAATTCCGGAAAGAAAAGTGCAATTACAATTCCGGAAAGAAAAGTGCAATTACAATTCCGGAAAGAAAAGTGCAATTACAATTCCGGAATGAAAAGTGCAATTACAATTCCGGAATGAAAAGTGCAATTACAATTCCGGAAGAAAAGTGCAATTACAATTCCGGAATGAAAAGTGCAATTACAATTCCGGAAGAAAAGTGCAATTACAATTCCGGAAAGAAAAGTGCAATTACAATTCCGGAATGAAAAGTGCAATTACAATTCCGGAAGAAAAGTGCAATTACAATTCCGGAAAGAAAAGTGCAATTACAATTCCGGAATGAAAAGTGCAATTACAATTCCGGAATGAAAAGTGCAATTACAATTCCGGAAGAAAAGTGCAATTACAATTACAATCCTTTCTAGCAGAAACACAAAAAAATCAGAATTTTTCTAGAATACTCTAAGCTCCTTCTCACATTAATTCAAACCAATTCTCCTTTATTTAATCTATTTAGCATTTTTTGAAGGCGACTATTTTATGCATTTAGAAAATGAAAATCATCCTAGAAATTCAAAATTAAATGCAATTGAGGAATGAAAATATACGTTTGATTCATTGAGCAATGATGAGGGATATTATGTATGTAAAGCCAAGAAAAATGACGAAAAAATTATGGGGGGGGCCAATGACGTCTTTTTGATGAAGCCTTGAGCCTTCTCCCTCATTTCCACACTTATTTCTCGAGGGAAAAAGTGGAGGAAGGCGACAAACACATGAAAATGGGTCATCCGACCTGCTTTTTGTTGCCCCTCTTTTTCCTTTAATTTCCCTTCCCAATTGAATTGCACGGACTTTTGATTTACGGGAAAAAATTATTTATTTTTCTTTATTTTCTGAAATTTGTTCATCAATTGGCCCAAACAATTCCTTCCATTTCTAGGAATATCGGATTTAAAAATAGTGACAGAAAATGGGAAAATAAATGGTAGGACTAAAGCGGAAACTTTGTTTTGGGAAATGGCAGATTTTTGATCCAGCTCCAAAAATATGTTCCATTCCAAAAAAGGGATTCACGGGACTGGTAAAGGTCCGCCATCCTCCTATTCTATGTATAAACTATTCGAAGCGAAAATGGCCAAATTTGGAGGAAGGAATGATGTCCAAAATGGGCCTTCTCCTCTCCCTTAATCCATTCAATTCCAAAGTCTCCTTCCTCCTCCTGTCAATTCATCCTGCAAATCCCCTCCATTTTGGATTGGCTGCTGACGTTATGCAGTGAAAGGGGCAGCTTTCCTTGTATGGCCATAGAATAATTGGCCAATTGGGCCAATGGTCGACCAATGGCCATAAATGGAAAAGATGGGAATGAAAAGGAGGGAATATTGAAGAAGAGAAAGGAAAGTTTTTGTGAATTGCTCGAATAAAAAAGGCGGAAGGAATTGCGTAGGTAAATTTTGAGCAGCAGGCATAATACTCAAATTTGGAAGGAATAAGGATGTACTTTTGCTAATCAAATTTTAAATTACAGGGGAGGATTTTTGGCTCTAAAATTTCATTCGGTTGCCACTTGCCACTAAAATTAGTAATAGAAATTTATGCGAATAAGGATCTGGAAAATTCCACACGAGCATAAAGTGGATTAATTGGGAAACGCTGAAGGCTGTATCCGAGTTTGGCAATTTAAGAAGCTATTTTTTGAGGTAAAAAGCAAAAACATTTCGTAAAATTGTCTTATTTACCAATCGCCTCGCGCATCATCAAATACATATTTATTATTAGTATTTGTTTGTCCCAAAATTGTGCCCCTTCGACACGGTGCTGCCGTTTTGTTTCCATTTTTATTCCGCACTCGTCAATGATGATAAATTGACGCACAAAATCACAAAGAGGCCTCCGCCGTTTGTTGTTTTGTATGCCATCAAAATTACCCGTGCCCCAAGCCGGCAGCGCATTGACGACGACGATGAAGATGGCCAATTAGGGTTGGCACACGGAAGAGGTGGAGCATCCCATCCCTCAGGCATCATCATCATTATCATTAGCGCCACGGTAACAAATATGAGAAAAAAGGTCGTCGGCACACCTTTATAATTTGGTGGCATTCTCTCTCCCCTCCGCTCCCCTACAATGGAGATGGGGCACTTATTTGATGATATTTTTACTCGTCAACCTAATTTTTACTATTGTGTGAAAATCAAAAAATCGACATCCTCAGTTACGGCATGGGAAAATTGTCCTCCGAATCCGTCACCATGGCAGCCGTGTGGCCATAATTGGTGCGCACCTTCTGCCTCACAGTAGGGGTAAATTCGGTAATATTGTTTGATGTTGTGAAAAAGGCTGCCTTTTTTTGTTTTGTTGAATCATGAGAAAGTTTTTTGGTTTGGGCTACTTCCTTTTAGTAGCGTGAATTTTTGTATGCCTCTCACTTTGTGCGTGAAGGTGGTAGCCTCATTTATCAAGCCTACAAAATGCGCGCGACCTTTTTTGCACTTGGATTTGTTTTGTTTTGGATTGGCGTGATGCAAAACAGCAGCCGAATGGAAAATTGCAGCATTGCCTAGGGGAGAATTTCTGGTTAATTTAAATTCATGGAAATGGATGGAAGGAAATTTGTTTTGAACAAAACAAAATGAGACAAGCATTTTTAGATCGACGCCATTTTGAAGAAGGCAGATTGGAGAATCTTAAGAGAACGTGGCCAATTTTGTCGGTGTGGCCTTTGGGGATTTGGCATCAATTCGATGGGAATAACAGAAAATTAAGCAGGAAGGGAAAAAGCTTAGATGTGCTTGCTAATTGCCGGACGAATTGAATGTATGCAGGGGAATGGACCACATTTTGGATTGGAAGAAGAATTGATGAGGAAAAGCCGGTGGCGAATTGGTCCAAAGCCATCCTTCGCCTTGATCCTCCCTCGGGAATTTGCATTGGAATTTGTAAGTGTATGAAAAAATGTGGAAGAATTGTGCATTGAAGAAAGACTTAAAATTGGAAGGAGGCCTAGCCTCTGTACTATTTATGGACAAAAACACTTTTGGACAAGGGAATTGGGCGGCAGTTGTGGTAAGGCAAATCGAAGGCAAATGAATGAATGAATTAACATGGAGGGAATAACACATTGGGCCAAAGGATGGGAATGGAATGAATGCAAAAGGGAATTGGGTGGCCAAGGATGTGCGTATAAGGGTGGATGGGGGAAAGGCCAATTAATTGGGAAATGGGGAAGAACGGGAAATTGGTAAAATGCGGAGGCAACCGAATGTGAAAGAAAGGAAGGCAATTGGAAGGAAGAAATTGGCTGGAAAGAAGTCCATTTTTTGGTGCCGAATTGGAGGGGGCAAAAAAGGGATTTGGCACTAGCTCCGATTTTCCCATATTGGCATTTGGCCCCCGGCTTCACATTGGTGTGCGGCATCTGGGCAATTGATGGTTGTGGCCCAGTAAATGAATGTGTTGGTGTGAAGGAAAGCATTGGCAAAAGTCACACTCATCGGTGGCGGCAAAATGTGCCGCTGGCGCCATCATTTTCTCTTCGCTTTATTTGCCCTTTTTAATGGAGTTATTTGGGTGGAAATGGAAAATATATTTATAAAACAATGGGGCGGCATTGGGCCTTAAATTATCGACAATTTTGTCAACGTGGAAAAATTCGTGGCCACAAGAAAATAAACGAGGAGAAGCACAAAATTGGTTGATTTTCGACTTTATTGCCACACTGATTCCTTAGATTAACTTTCCGGAAACTGGTTTTCCGGAAGCTAACCGGAAAGAATTAGATTTAAACTTTCTTAGATTTAGATTAAAAATGGAAAAAATTCAAATTATCTTTATTAATATTTAAAATAACAATTTCTAATGAAAAAATGAGAATTTAAATGACTAGTAAAATAAAAATGAATTAATTTTGGGGAATACCCGCAAACAAATACACATAAAGGGGGAATTTTGGATTGTTTTTGGATGGAATTGGAATCAAAATTCATTACGATGATGAAAGGGGAAAATGGAAATTTGTGGAGCGAAAGTGTTGGTGTCTTTTACGGCATCCCTCATTGTCATCAATTTCTCCACGTCCAAACAATTTGATGCATTGCCATGTTGCTGCCGAGGATGGCATGCCACCGACTGATCTACCAAAACACCGGCCAATGAGGCGGTCATGAAGCAGGAAATTGAGCCGGCCAAAAGGGCACGTAGCGCCAAACGGGACAGTAACCTTTTCCGATTGGGTGCCATTCCGCCGAGGATGCCCAATTGAATGCCAATGGACGTGAAATTGGAGAAACCGCAAAGGGCATAGGTGGCGATCATGGCAGAACGGGCCTTAAAAAAACAATTAAAATTGGGAAAGGATTAACGTTTGAGGGGATAAATTTTATTTTAAAATCCAAAAAAATGCGAAAATTTCAAAGGAAAAATGACACTTCAAGGCGAATTTTCAATAAAGTATTGGCAACTTACCGATAATTTTTGTTGTTCCACCATTTGGCCAAGTTGTTTGTAGGCAATGAATTCATTCAACGCCGTCTTCGTGCCCATCAATTGGGCAACGCAAAATGTCTCCTTTGGATTGGTGACGCCCATCACAAAGGCCAACGGGAAAAATAGATAGCCGAGAATAAGCTGAAAATGTCAAATTTAATTAAAAATAAATTGGGCCATAAAACTACCTCAAAACTCCATCCTGGTTGGCCAACTAATTCGCCCATCCAGCCAAGGATTGAGTCGAAAAGGGCGAGCAGTGCAAGGAAAACAATTAAATTTGCCACAATTGCTAACACCAATTCCACTGCCATAACGGCTCCATTGCTCACACATTCCAATGCATTTGTCTCTTCCCTAAAGTAAAATTGAAATTGGATAAAAGGAAATTATGTCAGTTGTCAGAATTGTTTTTAATTGACTCACCCTTCAGGCAATTCCAAATCCTCTACGCTGACCAATTGACTTTGTTCTGTCTCGGGGTACAGTATTTTGGAGCAGGCTAACGATCCGGGAGCCGACATCACCGTGGCGGACAATAAATAGCGAGGACAAGCGCCGAAACTGAATACAATTATAAGAGGAGGGATGTTTCCGGAATGAATTAGCATCTTACAATTACAATCCCTTTTCGGAATGAAAATTATAATTCATTTATGTATTTTTGATTGATTGATTGATTGATTCATTTTTCATTGAAATAGTGATTTGATATATAGTTTATAATTAATTAATGAACCCACCTGATATAAGTGGCAAAAACGGCACCCGCAATGCATGAAAAGCCAGTGGTCATGACGGCATGAAGTTCTGAAAAAGTCGAAATTAAAAAAAATTAATTACTAAACGGACCTGAAGCAGTCATTCGATCAATGTACGGTCGAATGAGAAGTGGTGCCTCACTCATTCCCAAGAAAATGCAGGCACACGCATTCAATGATTCAGTCGCGGTTGTGTTCAACGTAATTTGGACACACCTATAAATTTTGAAAATATTTTTATAATGATTGCTTTTTAATTAAATATTTTTTATCTCCCCCAATTAAATTTCCCCCAATTAAATTACCATGCCATTCTGCGAATCAACCATTGCATTATGCCAAAATGGTAGAGAAGGGCCTGCAAAAGAGTTTTCGGGCATTTAAATGGTAAATAAGTGGAAAAAAACCCACCACAACTGCGCCAAAATAGACAACAACTTGTGCGGTTTGAAAGGCAAACACCGGATCCATCCCGCAAATGTTCGGAGGTGAGGAAAGGAAACCGTAGACAAAATCGGTGCCATTTCGTGAAAATTCCAGGAATGTGAGCACAGAATCGGAAAATGAGTTGAATTGCCTGGAGCCCCACTCCCAGCGAAGGACGGCGAGACCCATGGCGAATTGGAGGAAGAAGCCCCAGATGACGGGACGCCAAACAATCTGGCAAGGAAATAAAATTATCTGGCCATCTTTTTAAATTTATTGACCTGTGCTGGACTGTGTGAACAAAGAACCATCAAAGCCAAATAGAATGCTATGCCCACCAGGCCAAACAGTCGATGCCGTGAATTTATTGTGTCCAATGCCAAAAATGCAAGGATTGAGCCGAGCACAAGTGCATAGAAGGCACTGAATTTTGATTAAAGTGGGAATTTGAAGTGATTAATTTACATGCGAACGGGCAATTGCCTCCAAAGACGGTGGCAAAGTGTGCATATTGGGCGAGCCAACTGATGGATTGGGCCCTTTAACAAACGGGAATAGAGCCAAAGAAACCAGCAAATGCCGGTAAAGAGGAGAAGCCCAGTGGAACGTTTTGGCGAATGCAATAAGGCTAGGCCTGAATCGGAAAAAATTATGTAAATAAATTAGAATTGTCACCTAAAAATGCATGCCAAAGTACTAGCAATGCGGTAAGCCCAATACACCGTATCATGTCCGCATTTTCGGTACATAATTGTGCCAAAGCGCCTTGGGTGAAAGCCAGCGCACGGAATGGACCATTGATGACGGATTGGCGTTTGCCTCTTCTAAAATTTAGATTCTCCTGCTGCTTCTGATGTTGTCCATGCTCTGTTGGTCCGAGTTTAGTGATGGTAGAGATTGGTGGAAGGGATGATGGTGAAGGCGGTGGCGGAAAATTGCTGCTGCCAGACGATGTTTCATCATTGTTCACCTTTAATAGAGAAAGTGTATTAAAACTTTAACCCTTTAAAGTAAGTGTCAATGCCAACAATGAGTGCCTAAGAGCCTTTCCTATTTGTCCTACTGTACCGCCATTTTTTGCCTCCTAATCGCCCCGTCACTTTATCAATCAAATATTGCCCCAAGCTCCCTTTTTAAACAGCAGCCCTTTTCGCCTCCTTTTATCTTTTTGCCCTTCATTTTATTCACATTTTCCGCACAATTAATAAAGATAGAATACCTAATTTAAAGTTGATTCGTCTCTAATCCCTATCCCATTCATTGGGTTAACTGGGAGCTTTGGTCTCAAGTGAAGGCCTCAGAGCCCTGGATTAAGACTAATATGTACTAAAGGTTTTATATCGAGAAATAATAAATTTTCCAGAATGAATCTAGCTTGTTAACAAGCTTTCCATTTTTGTACAATTTAACCAAAAATTTTTTGCAAAAATTACCGGATCTGATCCTGGATTGCTGCTTGATTCATCATTGAATTGTTGTGCTGCCTGCCTTTGGTTGTTGTTATTGATAATTTCATTGGCCATTTGGGGCGGTATTCCATTTTGATGCATTTCTGTTTCTTTTTAATCTGATAAAATGAATGAATGGCTGTTTTGATTGTTTGCCTAATCGAAAATTTTATGAAAATGGAAAATGTGACAGGACAACCGAAAAAGCAACAGAAAAATGAAGGGGACATTGAATGGGAACAGGGAAACAAAAGAAACATTTAGTGTAATAAAACAATTTTTTTAACTTTTTTACTAATCAGATTAATTGTCTTCTAATTCATAAAGTATCAAAAAATGATTCAATAATTAAACCATTTTAAAGCCAATTAATGCAAAAGTTAGATATAATTTTGGCACCACTCCCTTTTTGGACGTGAAAAAATTTGTTTATGTCGTCGAAAATCCCATTACTGTCAGGGAAAGGTTGGGTGAAGGAAATCAAGATAAGGAAATGAATGGATTGGGCCAAATGATAATAAAGGAATGCGTGAAGACAAAGAAAAGAAACAATTAATTACAAATGTTTCTTGTCAGCAAATAGGGCACATAAAATTGTTATTCCCAGCCGGACATTGTCGTCATTTATCAATCTTAATTTCACCTCATTTGATCTCTCTGAAATAAATTCCCAAAAAACTTTATTCCTATTATTTGGCCACACTTCTTCTCCAAGTCCACAAGTGCCTAATCCCCCAGAAAGAGAATATCCGCGTGCCGTCATCCCCTCTCGAGACAAGAAGATCTCCTTCTAATCCGACCTTGTACATTTTTTTTTGTTTATAAATCAAAAAAATCGATCATCAAAAAAATTTAGAGGACTACAAAATTTTATCATCTTTCCGGAAATTTCCACAGGAAGTAAAAAAATTCCGCTCAATTTCTAATTTTGAGTACACGTTTTTAAATTGAATCTTTGATCTTTTATTTATTTCATTCACTTCTTTTTCAAATAATTGTTTAAATTTCAAGGATGTTGAATTTTGGTCTGTTTGGGAATTGAAAAGGGAGGGGAGATATACGTAAAAATATTGCTACTTTGGTGAACAATTTGGAGGAAAATTTGTGGATGAAAGATTAAAATAATGCGAACAAAAATTAAGTCGGATATAAATGAGGGGTGTTAAAAAATTACAATGTAAATATAAATGGATGAGCCTGGGAGGGGAGATTGAGGATTTGGGGAAAAATGGCTCTTTAGGACTTTGGAATTTTGGATTATTCATTGCATTCCTAAGAATGAATGCATTGTTATTGTTTTCAATTTATTCTCAGGGTTGTTATTCCGCGGAACATAAAATTCCATTCGGTGATCATAAAATGTCCTAATAAAAATATTTTTGCCTTTGTCCATTTTTCCCATTTTAATAATATTTTGACAACTTGATGCGATTAAAAGAGGGAAATAAAAATTGGAATGGAACTAATCTGAATAAAATTGAGACCTTTCTTCTCTGGCTATTTTCTTCTCTTTCATCAGCCCTCAAAAAATTATGCCTCAAGGCAAATCAGCAATTGCATTGTTGCTGAGCGGGTTTCTGCGTTCCACTGTTCGCATCCAACCGATGGCCTTGTTGCTGTGCTTGTTGTTGACTTTGATCCAAACTTTCGGCCATTTTATTGCAGATTATCTAAACAAATGATTTATTATCGAATTTTTTATCGATCATATTTAGTCAAAACAGTAAAAATGTACCTCAACCAATTTCTCGAACACAGCTTTCACATTGATATTCTCTTTGGCGGATGCTTCAAAATATTCGAGACCTAAAATTGCATAAATATTTAGATAATTCCATTGCCTAAGATTTACCTAATTGATCAGCCAATTGTTTGCCCCGATCGTAGGAAACAATTCGCTCATCTTCCATATCACATTTGTTGCCTACCAAAACCACTTGAGCATTCTCCCAGCTGTACGTTTTGATTTGAGTGCACCAATCTTGGACGGAATTAAAAGACCTGAAGAGTGCGAAATTTTGAGGATGAATGGAAGAGGAATTTAAATTAAATATTTTTTGGCTTAATTAAATAAAAAACAAAACTCACTCTTCATTGGTGATGTCATACCTGAAAAGGAATAAATAAATAATTCAAATAAGCAGTTAAAAACGAACATTAAAATAAAGCCCATGGCCCCACGATAATAGGCAGTTGTGATTGTTCGATAGCGCTCTTGACCAGCCGTATCCTAAAATAAAGAATGTGAACATTCAAATGAAGAAAGAGGAATTTGTCTCACTTACCCAAATTTGCAATTTGACACGTTTGTCGCCCCTGAACACAGTTTTCACCTAAAAATGTTGAAACCATATTTTGCAAAAAATATAAGTTCTATTCATTGCGAAAATTGTCAATGCCAAGCCAACACTATCTAAAGGCCTATCCTATTTGTCCTACTGTACCGCCACCTTTGCATATAATCGCCCCATCAACCTATCAATCAAATATTGCCCCAAGCTGACTTTTTTCCTTTTCCCTCCTATTTTTTTGCCCTTCACATTATTCACATTTTCCCGCACAATTAATAAAGAATAATTTAAAATAGACATCCCATTAATTGGGCCACTGGGGTGTTTGATCTCCGGTGAAGGCCTGGGGTGAAAGCCTATAGGCTCAACTCTAGACCACGCCCTAAATTAGGACTAATATTCGTAAATATTATAGTTGTCTTTTTCCAAAAAGTACCCTCTGAGATTACCTTGAAGTCGATGCCAACGGTCGATACAAAGGCCGAAGTGAACGAGTCATCGCAGTAGCGAAAAAGGAAGGAAGTTTTGCCGACAGACGAATTCCTATACGGAATGAATGTCATAAAAGTTTGATCAAATGATTAAGCCCACCCAATGATGAGCAGTTTGAACATGTAATCGAAATTTTGGTCACCGCTTGCACCACTGCCCGCGGCACTTCCAGTTGCGCCACTCCCAGCTGCAGGTGCTGCAGATGATGCGTTACTGTTGGCAGCCGAGGAGGAGGAATGATGGTGGGCCATAATGGAAAACAAAATTAAAAATCTTAAATTGAAAAGGTGAATCAAAGAAGGAAGAAATTGTTGAAATATGAAGGAAAAAGCCTTTCTTTGGCTTATAAAGTTTGTGATTCCTTTGATTCCTTCTCATAAATACCTCAAAAAACTATTTTTGATGGACCCTGGGGATGGAATTGAATAAATCAATTTTATTAAAGCACCAATTTATTCGTAACTGTCAACAAATTCTCTGGGCCTACCACGTCAAATACACATTGTGGCATTTGGGTTGGGGAAATGAATTCGCGGCAACTTTATTCGGGCATCGGGCTGTCCCAGATTTGTTGAGGATGAGGACCTAACAAGGGACGGGGCTGTGATGCTTTGTTGTGTGTGTCCCTTCACGCCGGCCACCATTTTTACCAATCCAAATCCAGTCCCCCTATATTTTCCTTTCTTGTGGCCGCTTCTGTGCTTTGCGCCGGCCCCTCTCCGTGCCTGGATTGTGCCCGGGGGAGTGGGTGTGGGGCAACGGCGGTGGTGGCGTAAAAGCCTGTGGGTGGTGGTTGTTGGGGTGTTTGGATGGGGTAAGGACTAAAGGAACTAGGCCATTCGCCCTTTCACAGGCAGCCCTCTTCCCTTTTACTTCCATTCTGGCCAATGCGCTCCTCTGCTGTTTCGGTGGTTGCTTCTTGGCGGTCATTGACACAGGAGAGCGCAGGAGGGCGAATTTTATCGGAAAAAAGCTTTGCCACACTGCCCCCAATGTCTTTTCTGGTACTATGGCCATGGCTGCTGTTAGCCACTTCTTCTTCCATTTTTGTATCCATCTAGTGAGGAGGGCTTGTGGCTGGCCAAGCGAGAGGGAAAAGAAGAAGCTGGCCAAAACCATGACGTGAATTTTTGGAAGGAATGAAGAATAGAGAAACCCATGAATAGACAACACGAAAAAGACATGAATGTGTGCATCGGAGATTGGGAAAATATAAAGGAAATGGAAGAAAGAATGGGCCGAGAATGTGGCCATAAAATAAGAGGATGAGTTGGGATTGGGGAATGGACTAATTGGAAGAATTGAAAAGTGGGCATAGATTTGTTTGGAAATGAAGAAATCTATGGCTTAACAGGGATTTGAATGAGTGAAGCCGATATCGAACAATAATAATATTCGAAACCACAGATAAAATACCTAATACCTATATTGTCAAACTTATACAAACCATCAAATAAATTATGAAACCTTCAGTAAAATTTTAATACAGATCATTTCAAAGCCAATTTTATATGTCATTAAAAAATAAATTATAACATAAATGATGACCGTCTTTAAGTGTTGGGTGTGTGGTACAACAAAGCAGAGCATATAGGAGGAAGGATGGGGGGCACACCACAAAGTCTCAAAAAAACAACAAGCGATTTTTGGAAGGATGGGGGTGGTGGTTATATATTCTTATATAGAGGAGAAAAGTCAATGTTGTATAAATGTGCGCTCAAAAAAATTTTCATTCATTGGTCGGTCATCATCTGTTCTTATTTAAGCATTGGGTCCATTCTTCTTCTTTCATCTTCTTCTTCATGCAAGTTCCTGCTGGGCGGTTGTGTCCTCGGCTTCGAATTCTCCCTCGTCGTCGGCGGTTGCATCCTGATATTGTTGGTACTCCGAGATCAGATCATTCATGTTTGATTCGGCCTCAGTGAATTCCATTTCGTCCATCCCCTCGCCGGTGTACCAATGGAGGAAAGCCTTGCGGCGGAACATGGCTGAATTGAATGTTTTAATTGGGTAATAATGATACAAAAACAAACCAGTGAATTGCTCAGAGATGCGCTTGAACAGTTCCTGAATGGCGGTGGAGTTGCCAATGAAGGTGGCAGACATTTTGAGGCCACGTGGAGGAATGTCACAGACGGCGGTCTTCACATTATTTGGAATCCATTCGACGAAATATGAAGAATTCTTGCTTTGGACCGACATCATTTGGTCATCCACTTCGCGCATTGACATTCGGCCACGGAAGATGGCAGCCACAGTCAAATAACGGCCATGACGAGGGTCGCAAGCGGCCATCATATTCTTGGCGTCGAACATTTGTTTGGTCAATTCGGCCACATTTTGGGCTTGATAGGCGGCAGCTCCTTTTGCCGAAAGTGGTGCAAAGCCGGGCATGAAGAAGTGGAGACGTGGGAATGGAACCATATTGACGGCCAGTTTGCGAAGATCCGCATTCAGTTGACCAGGGAAGCGAAGACAGGTGGTCACTCCGGACATAGTCATCGACACTAAAATTGATTGATTGAAAACATTGAACAGTTTTATAATATATTAAGGTTCTTCTTAGGTAAACCACTGAAAGTTTATTTCTCAAGTTTTGTAGGATGAACCACTCAATAGATATAATCTTAAGGTTTTTGGGATAAACCATTTGGTCTTTGGTGCATAAATTAATTCAAAATTTAATGTACAAACCAAGATGATTCAGGTCGCCATATGTCGGGTTTTGCAGTTTGAGTGTGCGGAAGCAAATGTCGTAGAGTGCCTCATTATCAATGCAATAAGTTTCGTCGGTGTTCTCCACCAATTGATGCACAGAAAGGGTCGCATTGTATGGTTCAACGACGGTGTCAGAAACCTTTAGTTTTCAAAAATATGTACACAAAGTTATAAAAATCAATAAAACCTTTGGTGATGGAACAACGGAGAATGAGGACATTATGCGGTCCGGATATTCTTCGCGGATCTTGGAGATTAGCAGAGTTCCCATTCCAGAGCCGGTTCCACCGCCGAGCGAATGGGTCAGTTGGAATCCTTGGAGGCAATCGCATCCTTCAGCCTCTTTGCGAACCACGTCCAGAACATTGTCCACCAACTCGGCTCCTTCCGTGTAGTGTCCTTTGGCCCAATTGTTGCCGGCACCACTTTGACCAAAAATGAAATTGTCGGGGCGGAAGATTTGCCCATATGGTCCAGAGCGAATTGAGTCCATTGTGCCTGGCTCCAAGTCGACAAGAACGGCGCGGGGCACATATTTTCCTCCTATAATTTTCAATTTCAATGCGATTTTATAGTGTAAAAATAACCATGAGCTTCATTGTAGTAGACGTTGATCCGCTCCAATTGAAGATCGGACTCGCCTTTGTAGCTTCCATCCGGTTGAATTCCATGTTCATCGGAGATGACTTCCCAGAACTGAATTAAATTTTTTATTTAAATTAATTAAAGAATTCAAAACCTTAGACCCAATCTGATTTCCACATTGACCAGCTTGAATGTGAACAATTTCGCGCATTTTGTTGAGATCGGTTTCCAATAGAAGTGTTAAACAATGAAATTTGAGATTTCAACTCTTTTTATCGCTTGCTTAAATAAATTAAATCAATTAATGGTAGAAAAAATTCTATTCAAACGCTTAATAAAATAAGGGGAAGGCTTAATGATTATGCAATTTTCCAGAATAAGTGCAAACAACCCGAGGAATAAATTAAAAATAAATTCGGCGGGGTTAAATGGATTGGAAATTGAGGGCGATTGTGTTCGCGAGTAAAACCGAGCCAGGCACCGAATAACCCAAGCCTGAAGCTTCCTTCTATTTTACACGCGAATGAAATGAAATAATGAGGACGCGGACGCCATCGCCACCAAAAAACCGAAATTTCGGCGCATTTTTTGTCTGACTTCCTAGCCTAAACAATTTACTTGTTACTCTACTTTTTTTGTTTCTCTCTCTCTCAAATTTATTCATAATCTATCATCTTAAAAATTGGCGTTTTTATTGGATTTCAAATCCAAAACGACTACCTTTTTTTGTTATCGTATCGGATATCGGATTCGGGGATTCGCGATTCGGATCAATCGAAAAATATCGAGTTCAAGTTTAAGCAAAATAAAATATTTACTACGAGCTAAACAGCTTTTATTTTAGAAAACGAAAAATTAATTGATTAAACTCAATTTATTTGAAATTATTGACTTAAGAAAATCAAAAATTTGCAAAATATTTATTTTAAAATGGATGAACATCCAACTGAAGAATTGGATTTTGATCAGACGGATTTCGAATATGCAATGGGACAGAGGAATTTTAGAAGACAAACAGAAGAGCAGCGAATTTACGGTTTATTTGCATAATAAAATTCCATAAATTTAATAATTTTTCAGGTATTTGGGCACAGGACGAAGATGATGAACGGCCATCATTCGGCGGACGCGATAGCAAGAAGCGGAAGAAAGATTCGGCGCCAGTTCAATTTGTCTCTGGTGGTGTGAAAAATGCAAGCAAGACGGAAGAAATGCCAGACGTAATCTCAATCTCATATAACATTGAAATCAAAATAATGTGAACATTTTAGATAATTCTTGCGGAAGATGAGGACGAAATAATCATTGAAGCCATCCCTGAGAAGAAAATGAAGCCAGCGTGGAAAAGCCAAGATGATGGCAAAAGAGGCCGGAAGTCAAGTATTTGCAGGTAAAATGGAATAATTATTAAATAAAATCGCATTTTTGTTTAGGAATGCGAACCGCAACATTTCAAGGCACCAGCTCATCAACATCAACAGATTCGGCTTGGATGAAATCGGGCAAGGCCAATGTGATCATGCAAATGATGCAGGTTGAGAATTTGGCTTTTATTTATTTAAACTAAACAATTATGATTTATAGAAAATGGGTTATGAACAAGGCAAGGGGCTGGGAAAGAGCAAGCAGGGAATTGTGGAGCCAGTCCAAGCGGTCCCAAGGCCAGGCCGAGGCGCAGTTGGGGCCTATGGGAGCGAGGCGAAAGGACCCAAATTTGGAGGTAAATTTTTGGTCATTAAATTTAAGTGCGCAAAATTAAAATTTAGAATCTGCCGCCGATGCCCAAGCACGAATTCGTTCGGGTGGTGACGTCGATCCATTCAATTCGGGCGTCGATCCATTCCCTGAACCGGGTGGTGGCGCGAAATGGAGAAAGGGAAATGCGAACCGTGTCCGTGTGCAGTACAGAACGTTGGATGATGTGATCAGCGAGGGAGAAAACCAACAATTCAGTGGATTGGCAGCGAGTGCTTCCATCGGAAAGGTAAAATGTGATCATTAATATCTAATCTAACATGGATATTAGGAACCTAAGAATTCTTTACCTAATTACTTCTAATTTTTTTAATATTTTAGAGCATTATTTTTGAAATTTTAGATAATCGACATGACCGGACCTGAGCAGAAAGTTTACGACGATTTCACATCATTCTCACGGCGATCAAGGTTTATACAAAATTATTTAATTTCAATTAAAATCCGAATGTTCAGACGTCCTGGTGCAAGCACAATTGAACGGACCAATTTTAACATTCCCGAATTATCGCACAATTTGGACACATTGTTGGATGTGACAGAGGAGGAAATTTGCAAAACAGATAAACAAATTCGCCATTTGAAGGTTCACAAAAATAAATATTCATTCAATAATAATTAATATTTTAGGACCAAAATGAAGTGATTGCATCCGAGCAGAATAGGCTGGAGGAGGAATTGGCCGAAAGTCAAGAGGAAATTCGACGACTTGAGGAAGTGCATAGCCTGATTAGACAGTGGGTTTTTAAGAAATTTTGCACTAAATTATAATAATTTATCAAATATAAAAAGAAATTCAAATATAGGACAAAAATATTCGATTGGAATTTTGGACATCATTTATAATTCTAATAAAGAAAATTGTCGTGCGTAATTAATCAAATGGGTAAAGATTTCCAATTAAGAAAGGAATGACTAGGGTTCGAATCCCAAGGGAGGCAGATCATTTTTATAAGTATTTCTAACTAATTTTTTACATGAAATTTAATTTTTCCATTTGAATGGATGGAAAATAATTATTTGGAAAGGAAATTAATTATGAATAATAATTTATAAATTTTAGCTTCCATCAAAAACCGGGCGAGTCCTCTCTGGAAGAATGTAAAAAATTGTTCCAGACATTGCGCACTGAATACGCCGTTGAATTCACTCTGTTCGGACTTGACGCTATTGCAATCCCAATTCTGCTTCCTAAAGTAATTTTAAAAAAAATTAATTATAATTTTCTCAAAATTAAGATATCTGCATATTTTTCTGGTTGGGACCCGCTGGATCCGGAACAAATTTCATATGGTTTCGAAATGATGGCGGAATGGCGAGAAATTATTGGCAACATCAAAGGCGGTGCCCTTTTCAAGCATTTTGAGAAGGACAAAGGTAAAATTATTCAATAAATATTCTATTTTAACTCCCCAAAACCAAATTTCAGCTGGAACATTATCCGCTTATGACCATTGCATTTGGGATGGTTGGATGCCAAATTTACGGCGAGCTGCGTTGGCCTGGAATCCGCGCGAAAATGGCCCAGTGATGGTCAGCCTGGTTCAACAATGGATGCCAATTTTGCCGAATTGGGTGCTTGAAAACTTTTTAGAACAGGTTAATTCAATTAAAAAAGAAAGATTCATAGCTCTATCTCATTTCTTGCCTTCTTAAAATTATATTTTGATAAAGAAATGTCATTAAAATATATAAAATAAAAATGCCTAAAAGTTACAACTAAGTCGGAAAAAATATTTGCCTTTGAGCGGGTTCGAACCGGGGACTTAAATTTTGAAAAGTAAAAATTTACCCATTGGGTTAAAAAAATTTTTGATCAAAAAATTTTTAATTTTTAAAATCTTTTTACTAATAGCTTAAACAATACTAACATAAACTCTAATAAGGGTAACTCCATTTTTAATAAATTGAAATGAATTTCCAGGTTTTGGTTCCAAAAATCAAAGACCAAGTGGAAGCATGGGACCCGGCCACCGACCCAGTGCCAATTGAGACTTGGCTTCATCCCTGGCATGCGGTCATGGGCGATCGATTGCTGTTGATTTATTCTACATTGCGTCAAAAATTGACAAAAGGTCTACGAAATTGGGCACCGGGCGATCGAAGGTTGGGGAAATTATTTGAATTAAATTATGATTAATTTTCATATTTAGCGCCATTGAAAGCATTCGCCCATGGAAGAATGTGTTCTCCACCAGCGCAATGCACACATTTGTCAGCATGAACATTTTGCCCAAGCTGGAGCGAAGCCTTCAAACCATCGACATTGGCACCACCGAACATTTTGACTATATTGAACTTTTTGATTGGCTGGGATTGACCACTGTGGATGCGATTGCCCAAATGTTGGCCAAATATTTTTTCCCTCGGGTATGAAGGATATTTTTAATGATTTAATGAACAATGGATTTTCAGTATTATCAACAAATTTGTTACCAAATGAATGCGCCGAATCTGTCAATGGCCGAATTCGAGAAGATCAAAAAGGGATACATTGATTGGAAGAATTTAATGCCAAGCGAAATTCAGAAACATGAACTTATTATGAGTAAGTCTAATTCTAATTTGATACATTTTCCAACCGTAAAAATTAAATTAACCGGCTAAATAATATCCTAAAATGGTACAAAAAATTAAATTATTCTTCATTTTTCAGTTGAATTGAAACGTGTCCTCCTCCTCATTTCGCAGACCCAATCTCGCTTGACCGGAGTGCCATTGCCGCAGACCAGCAGACCCATCCAACCCGTCGCACCACAGCCAACAATGCCGATGCCACCTGGCCCATTTGGTCTTCCGCCTCCGACCCATTTCACCTCTCAATTGCCGCCTGCCAATTTCAAGCATTTGGTTGAATCCAGTGCCATCTCCAATGGGATTCAGTTCTTTCCACAACGGGACAAAAAACAGGATGGAAAACAAGTTAGTGGATTTTTGGGGATTTTATTCCATTTAATTTTTTTGCCAATTTTTTTCCAGGTCTACATGTTCGGCGATTTCTCCGTCTACCTTGATGGCACATTGCTTTATGCCTACAATCCGACTAGGCGCCAATGGCTGCCGGCAAGTTTGAATCAAATGCTTGACATGGTCCGCAATCGTTGAATCACCGAAAAATACAAGAAATCAACAATGAAGAAGAGTGTGAACATTTTCTCAATATGTCCATTTTATTCAGGCTTTCATCTTCCCAATTACTCTAATATCACAATTTTTCAATTGATTGTTTTTATTGATATTTCTGCTACAAAAATTGATTTAATAATTATTGAGTCGTGCAATTTGAATAAATGAAGTTTAATTTTTGAATACACAAAATTCTGAGGAATCAATATTTATATATTTTCGTTAAGTGTTATTTGCAATTCTCCGCCGAATCCATAAATATAAATTCCGAAATTTTCGGCTTCTTTCCTTGTCCCAATAAGAAGGAGAATGGCCATTCAAAGAGAAGCATTCCAACTAAAAATGAATTTCAATAGGAGGGGGTGGGATGAGGAATAGTCGACCAAAAGAATGAATGAATTATTTTCGAGCTCTCAGTTGGTCAATAGAGAAGGAAGACAGAGCAAAGAAGACTGCAAGCTTTAATTGTGGTTTAGGGTTTAGGCTTCAATGCAAATGGCCACTGGGCCTTTTGGAAGGCCATAGCTTACAAAGATAGACGAATTTGGGTGCAGAAATGAGAGTAAAACGAAGAGAGTGAAGTCCAATTCCCCCAAAGACGAAAGGCCAAGGGGCTCAGGCTTTCCCCTCTCCCAATGGCCAATTTCTCTTCCCACCACCACTTTCCCCACCCGCAATTTGCATTATTCTTCGTTCCCTCTGTCTATGCTAGGCCAAATATATGCGCATTTGTGTTCTTCACATCCTCATTCCCATTTTATCCAAAGGCCAATCCCAAAGACCAAACCTCCGGGAATGGAAATGATGATTTAGAGGACCAAATCCCATCTGCTGCTGCTCATCCCCACATTCCCTTTTAATTTTATCCCTTTTTTCATGCGTTTTGGGGAATATATAAAAAAAAAATCCTATGGTCTAGGATAATCCTTTAGAAGTCCTCAATTTCTTATAAAAATTTTGCTAAAAATGCCTTGGGCAAGATTAAAATTGTCCAGAAATCTTTTTCAATTCTGAATCTTTTCTTCTTCCATTAATCCCCACCCCTCATAAATCTATTCTTTCACTATATTCTAAAATGTTTCTATTTGTACAGTATGTGTATCCATGAGTAACCCATCCATTCCATTCACCTAATAACCAACCAACCCAAGAGCATAAAAATTTGCCTCGGCAACGGCACATTGGCCAGCGGCTTATATGGCCAAAGAGGGAATAGAGGGGGCAGACTGATGGATGGCGAATTGCTCAGTCAGCTCCTTTTGATATGAGTCAACGACTGTCCAGCTCAGAGCGCTTTATGTGTTGGGAAAGCGCAATAAAAGAAACCCTACTGCCAAATTCCTATTTTCGAACCCTATAGTTGTTCCCCACGCGATTTGAACTTTGGAGAATTACGTTTTTTCGCGTGAATGTACCCAATAAAATGCGCAGTTTTAGCCACTTTTCTGGCCATTTTACTTCCGTTAATTCTCCCTCCCCCTCCCCCCCCCCCCCCATTCTTCAATTCGAAAAATTATTAAAATTGGCTGATCTGTATCTCTAAATGCTGTTTTTTTCAAAAATTCTTTATTTGCAATGTTCAAACTTCAAACTTCAATTTCCACATTCCATCATTCAATTCCCTTGAGGTCCATAATTATTATTTAAAGGAATTGAACTCACATCACAATCAACCAGTTCCTCTTCCCCCAAGCCCCTTCAATGTTCCCACCGTTCTCCCTCCCTCTTCCTTTTACGTATTTTGTTTGTTTTTTTGGACTATTTTCTTATGCTGAACCTCCAATCGACTTCGATCGAAACGCGCAAACCGCAAATGAATGAATGAACGGGCTGGAGGCGAATTGGAAAGACATTGGCCAATTTATATTCTTCTTCCTCCCTCATTCTCCATCCAAAGTCCAATCCAAAAATTCCCCGCCTCTCTCTCTCTCGCCACTAATTCTCAATTCTTTCAATTTTAAATGGGTCGCGCAGGCTCAGAAATTGGGGGCCACGAGAATTAATCATTTTAATCACTTCATTCCCTCCCTTCAATTTGACCAATTTCCATTTCTCCATTTCATTTCTCGCATCAGTAGCGCGCGCCCTAAAATCTATAAATGGCTAGAGGGGTAGATTATCGACGGGTAGATGTTCTCTCTAGGCCCTGGGGGAAGCCAACGGAATTGAAAGACCAATTTAGCCCCTCGGAAATCCGCGCACATCGCATCGTTCGGATGCGCGAACTCATTTTTTCCTCCAAAAAATGAATTGCAGCCGGCTGGCTGCTGATTGATGCCACCAGCCGAAAGGAGAAAGAGGGAAGCGTACGCCGGAAATGCGCCCAACAGCCGATGATATTTGGTGATACGACCAATTAGAGAGGAAAAGGGGGAGGGGAATATGTGGATGGAGGATGGACGACGATGAATTGCAGGCAGAATTTTTTTCGCGCAAGATTAGTGGAATGGAATACTTATAGTTCTTGGATAAATCATATGTGGTGAATGTGTGCCTCATCAGCAGAACAAACTTGATTTTATTGTGGTCAAGGGCAACAATGCAAATTGCTCCAAAAATTTAAAATTTTATTTACCCATCAAATACACCATCAATAAAACCGTTATTTTGTTTGACCAAATTCGCGCACTATATCAAATTAATAGAAGGACCCGACTCCACCCAAATTTATTCACACAACAAACTCTTCCTTTCCGTTCTCAAATTGACGTCCTCGCAGTAATTTGTTCACGCCCTCTCAAAAATCACGGGAACGGAAGTGGTGGTATAGGATAGAAACCCAAGAAAATGATCAATCTCGGTCGGTTTTCGCACAATTCGATAGTTGATCCATTTTACAATTCATAAATCGACATCCATCGTTAATTAATTTTTCTATACAGCATAATATCCTTAGTTTTAATCTTTTTTTTCAGAAAGATTGTAATTCTAAAATTCTAAGTACGTTCCGGAAGGATTGTAATTGCGATTGTAATTGTAAAAACTTCTTAATGATGATTTGTAAATTGTAAATTTGTAATTGAAGCGGTTTCTATTCCATCTTTAAAAAATACAAAAATATCCAAAAGCTCACCCATTTTTTTTGAGTAATTTTTTATCAGCAGATTCCTTTTATACGTCAAAAATTATTATAATCTAACTTTTCAGATTAAAATTGAACCAAGCAAAATAAGTTATGCGATTTGCCCAATGTTATTTTAATAATAAATTTACTGCCATCTTAATCATTTTAACCATACAACATTATGTGAAATTAAAAGCTGATGAAAATAACAACAATGAAAAAGAGGAGATTGGACGGATTTGGCAGAAAAGGTTTGCCGATACGAGAAAGACTGCCGACGATTTAGGTTTATTTATTAATGATCCAATTAAATAATTATATTTACATTTAGGTGTTCCGGAATGCAAATCAAATTTTGACTGTGTGGTCGGCGGTGTATGCATAAAGGATCACGGTGGCAAAGGTCGATGCTTTTGTTCCAGTACTTGCCCATTGAGTAAGAATATGCATCTACAATTTAAATTTATCCTCTTCAATTGTGAAGATGTTCCCGTCCAATGCATCGAAAATAATCAACATGGCTGTGTATCAATGGGCGATTCCTATACTTCAAAATATGATATGCGAAATCCACTCTGTTATCATGTAATTATAACACCAATCAATCAATTATTGAATTTATTTTTCATTCTAGAAACGATGTATTTGTCCGCCACAATTCGATCCGAACCTTGTTTTGCCACCAGCCTCCGGTTTCAAAACACGCCTCCCGCACAAATGTGATAAACGTAAGCGACACAATTATTAACAATTCATAAAATTTTATTATTTAAATTTGCCCATTTTTAGGCGAATTGAACGCCGTATTGGCTGCATCTCCATCGGACTCAATCTACAAAGGAATGGTGGCCTATCTTTTCTGCTGCATAAATGTGGACCCGCGTGGTTTTATTCCCGAGGATGGCGTCTTCTTCCTCCAAAATGGCACAAGACGCCGAGATGCTACCAGCACCCCATACGAGAATTTCTCCTCCGATATTGACTCACTTTTCTCGGTTTTTTTTTGTTTAAAAAATGAATATTGAAATATCAGAAAAATGTTACAATAATCACAATTATAATTTCAATTGATGTTATTATTATTAGTTCGAATAAAAGTAAAAATGAATTTTTCAGGTCCCAACTTGCTGGATTTTGGCCATCAACAATGTTCAACCGAGTGATGCTGGCACCTACCAATGCTTGGTTCAACCGGCAAATATACGATATCGAATTGTGAATGCCAGTCTGGAATTCGCCGTCAAAAGTTAGTTTTAATTAAATAATAAATTGAGGAATGAAAAATTGAAAAAAAAGTTGTAATGAAAAAACTGACCAATCTAGTAAGGTCCAATCCAAATCCAAATATGAATTAAAATTCACGTAAAATGAAATATGGTTCTTCAGCAAATAACCAAAAAAGAGTTCGGCATGTGGAATTGAATGATTGGAGAAATCAGACACAAACTTGTATGTTTTTTTGGGAATGTGTCGTATTTTTTGGTCCCCTTTTGTATTGTTGTGATTTGTGAAAATAAAATATTTAAAAAAATATTCTAATTAAAAATAATATTTTCAATATTTTCAGCGCCTCGAATGATCCAGAACATCACAATCTTGCCGAATATGACATCGGTGGTGATCAGCTGGGACACACAGGATGGACCGGCGCTCAAAATTGACATGGAGTAAGAATTTAAAAATTTTTGATTGGGATTAATTTTTATATTTTTAGCCTTTTTAAACGTTCGGATCGGCGGATGCGTGCAGGATGGAAAATGAATGTCAAGTAAGCCATTTATCTCCCAATCTGATCATTTTCTTCTCTTCGCCCAGATCGCCAGTCTCATTCGACCAACTTTCACCGGCCACCCCGTACACATTGTTCATCAAAGTGACCGAAGGCCAGAATGAGCCATTCCTCTTCACGGAACAATTTTTCACATCCGATGGACTGCCCGAACCGCCGGTGTTGGAGGACATTCGACTGGTCAGTGCCGACAACGGAAAGGGCCAAATGTGCGAAGTGGAATGGAGGCCGCCCACAAATCCGCGCGGACTAATCACTCGATATTATGTGGGTTTGAGGAGGGGGAAATTATGAGAAAATTGGGACTGATTTTTAAGCAGGAAAAAATAGTAAAAATTTAAAATTATTTTTCGGACAAAAATGTTTATTTTAAATTAAAATTAAACCAAAAAATATAAATTAATTTATTTTAGGTCCAAATCTCTGGCCGAATGCGTTATATTTCACCGGAGAGCAAATTTGCCCCAATTGACCATTATCCGCCCGGGGTCGACGTTTGCTCCAATTATGAACAGGATCCGGACCAATTCATCAATCCAACACATTTTCACAGCTTTTTTGCTTGCAAATATGGCCAACTCAAGGTTTGGAATTTTTTCAAATTTAATTTACCTTGGGAAAATATTAATTTGATTATTTTTTCAGCCAAATCGGAACTATCAGGCCACGGTATGGGCAGAGAATCGAGCGGGTCGAAGCAAGGCGGCCTCATTCAACGGTCAATGTGTGATGGATTTTGCCGAACCGGAGCACATTGATCCGCCGGAAACCCTGTCTCGCACAAATATTTCCTCATTTGCACTCCGATTTGGCCAGGAACCGGACCAAGGGAATGGACCCATTGCGTTAGTTTTTTTTCTGATCTTATGTCCATCCGAATTCAAAAAAAAGATTTGATGAATGAATTTTCCTACATTAAAAATCATTTGCCTTGGAAGGGATTCGAACCCGCGACCTCAAAAAATTAGCAAAACTTATTTTTTTGAAAAATTTTTAAGTCGCGGGTTCGAATCCCTTCAGAGGCAAATACTTTTCTAATGCTCCAAAAGTGTTGGAAATTCATTTATTACTAATATTAATTCATTTCTAAGGAAAAATTTCCACTTTACTTAAACCTAAATTTAAGTTGCTATTATTTGGCCATCATTCCATTGCCTGTGAATGTCTCCATCGAAGAACTTCCTTCACCCGAATCCATTGTGATGGACACTTTTGACAAAGCATTGCAAAATAATTTACTCCAATCCGCCATCACTAACAAACGATTTTTTGCCTACATTGCCGAAAGTTACATCCAATTCCCCAAACAGGTATGTCCATTTTTCTCATTTTTTATTTAATTTTTGATCTGATAAAATAATCCAAAATAGTCTATTCTAGATTTTATCTCCGAATAAATTAATTTTATTTTTTTTCCTTAATAAAATTTATAAATGTTTTTATTAATCAATTATTTGCATAAAACTTTAAATTTAAAGTTAAGTGCAAATAAAAATAATTAATTTCTAAAGTACCATTGAAAATAGGAAAATCCTTTAAAAACCAATTCCAAGCCTAAACTATTATTTTTCAGACTGTTATCGGCGATGGAAACCCATCAGGCGGTGTTGATCCATGCAATGTACTCTATTTGATCCGATACAAGGCAAACGATCCAGCATTAACACCGGAGCTGAAATATACTGGCTTTTTGATTGCTCGAGTCGATCGAGACAAAACACTTCAGCAGAGCGGGGACAGTCCAACGCCACCTACATCCTCCTCATCCGCCCAATCACCATTGAAATCGAATCGAAGGCTGGCCCGAAGGCAGCTGACCAATTTGGATCCGGCCTATGGATATTCAGGTGGGACAAGCGAAAATATATAAATTTTCGGCAAAAGATTTCTAAAATATGCAAAATCTGAAAAAAAAGTTTCTCTTTAAACTCTACTCTGAATATCATAGAAACATAATTTATGTGCCCAGAAACTCCTTTTGAGTGCAGACTAAAAACATAAGTTTTCCATATAAATTTCCCCGAAATGAAAAAAATTATTTACGTAATAATAAGTTTCAAATTAATGTAAAATTAGTTTTAAAGAATTTCCCGTTTCCATGGATTCAAGCTGATATTTTTAGACTGAACACAAAATACAATTTATTTCTCACATGTTTTTAGACCTAAAAAAGAAAATATTCCTGCACATAGGAGAATTACTTAATTGTCATTTATTCGATAATAGAAAATAGATAGGAATAGGGAGATAATAAATAGTTTAAATTTAGAAGGGAAAGTAGTGATGGTGATGGAAGAAGTCCTTGAAATTTAATTGATTTTCTCCATTTTTCATTTTGTGCCTTTTATTGCAGATTACTTCAAACCAGTTATATTGCAATTGAACGATGGTATGAGCGCGGTGGAATTGTTTTTCATCTGCCTCTTCCTTTTGCTTTTTTTGGTGCTCAGCGTCAGCACAGTTGCCTATTTCCTACATAAGTAAGTGAAGTCATTTCCTCCTCATTCCCTAAAATATCGAACACCGTTAAATTTCAGGCGTGGAATGATCAAACAATTTTGTCCGGTCAAAAAGCGTTCGCATGATTTGCTTCGGGGAACTGTGCCACCTGCTCCATTGCCAGCCGCCGAATTGCCGGCGGAATATGTGCTAAAACACCGTGATTCGGACTATCAATTCACACAGGAATTTGAGGTGAATTTAACTTATATTAGAATATTTCTTAAATTTGTTAAGGAAAAATATTAAGAAAAATATAATTTAATTAAATTTAAACCCATAAAAAATTTTTGTAAAATTTCCAATTTTTTAGATGTTGCCACGCGGCAAAAATTTGGACCATACAATCAGTGAGAGGAAGGAGAATGGACGGAAAAATCGATACAATGACATCAAGGCGTGCGATGCGACCCGAGTTCGGCTGAAGCGAATTCCGGGCGATCCAACCTCTTCGGACTACATAAATGCCAATTTCATAAAGGGCTACAAGGGCAAGAAGATGTTCATTGCCACACAAGGACCGGTAAAAACTATATATTAGTATAATTTAAATAATTTTTAATAAGACCGATATTAAAATTGATGATTTTTATGGAAAAAAAATCTATTGAATTTTCTACTATTAAAATTTTAAATCGAAGCCTGAATAAATTAATTCTTTCAGTTGGAATGCACGACTTCCGATTTTTGGAGGATGGTGTGGGAGCAGGGCTCTCGACTAGTCATAATGGTACTTGAAAATATTAATATACCATTTTTTAATTTATATAAATTATTTAGGTGACCAATCTGCGAGAGAGGGGCCGAGAACAATGTGCAAAATATTGGCCCGACGAGGATGAGAGCCCACTCAATTTTCGTACGCTCGAAATTGCACCACTAGATTCTGCCTATTATGCCGATTATACGGTTTATTTAAATTTAATAAATAAAAAATAATTTTTTCTTTGAGGTTCGACAATTTGAACTCAGCGATTTGGAACAGCAATTACCGCCGATTACGGCCAAAAGTGACCCGGGTGGACGTGCCAGTTTAGGCGGGGCCAGCAGCAGCAATGGCCATAATTCACCGCCGCCCGCATTGGATGGAAGGGGGGCGGCCAATGCCAATGGGCCATCGCCCACACCGCCCAATGCTGCCATTTCCCCGTTGATGCGAACCAACCATCATCAAAAGGCAAATTCAATGAATTGTTCCGCCTATTCAATCCATTCGCAGACATCAAACCATGATTAGTAAGCAATCTTTAAATTTTATAATTTTAATTTTTAAATTAATTTTCCTTGCTATTTAATTATCAATAAGACAGAAAATTTAAAATAAATTTAAAAAATATCTTTAATTTATTTATTATTTTTTCGCAGTGATCGCCACTCCTCAATGAGTCCATCTGCCGGCGGAATGCATTCGACGAATAATAATAGGCCAAGGCCCGATTCCGAATATGCCAACATTTCCAGCATAATTCGGCCCCAATCCAAGTGCAGTGAACGCGCATCAGTGGCCGAGGCAAACAAAGGTTTTACAGGATAAAAACTTTTTATAAAAATATATAAATATTAGAAAAACGCCGCATTGTGCAATTCCATTTCACCAGTTGGAATGACTATAAGGCACCGGAATGCACAATTTCACTGCTTCGATTGCTCTGCAAGCTGCGCAAAATGGATGAATACAATCGATGGCCGGTGGTTGTGCATTGCAGGTTAACAATAGCAATTCATTTTTCTATTTAATTTACAACTAAATTTATAAATATTCCTCGATATTTTCCAATTTAAATGAATAAATTTTAAATTATAAATAATTATTTGTTTATTCAGCGCCGGTGTTGGACGAACCGGCACTTTGGTGGCCATTGACTATGTTCTGGATCAGATGATCGACACTGGGATGGCGGATGTGTTCGGCTGTGTGACTGAAATGCGCCAACAAAGAAATTTGATGGTCCAATCTGTGGTATATTTTCGTATTTTATATTTAATTTAAAAAGCCTTATTAAAAAATTTCAAAAATTAATTAGCCCGTTTATTTCTATGTTTCTAAATAAATTTCCTCTCATTCAGGAGCAATATGTGTTCATCTACAAGGCACTGGCCGAATACCAATTGTTTGGCGAAACCGACTTAACCGTTCCCGAATTCCGGAAACATTTTCAACGACTGAGCCAACCATTACAAACAAACCAACAGGAACGGCATTTTTCCATTGGATCGACCAGGTCCAGTTCAACGGTTCATCATTTTGGCAGTAACAATGTTGGCACCGATGAGCAAAACCAAAGGCAGAGGACCGCCAGCAATGCCACCAAAGGAGGCGATTCAATTGGGGCCGTTTTACGTGCAAAATTACGGCATATTCGTGAGGGAAGTGATGTGTCATCATCCACAACCACCGGCGGTCCACATTCCATATCCAATGGCATTGGCCATAATCAACAACAACTGCAAAGGGCACGGACCCAATTGGAGTTGGAATTTCAGGTTCGCCAAATTATGCAAATTAATCAATAAAAATGGAAAATTATATTTTAAAAATTGATGACAAAATTATGAATAAATAAATGCAAATTTTAGGATCTTTCCATTACGCTGGAGAAGCCGAAACCAACGGACTGGGCCCACAAGGAAGAGAATGTACCCAAAAATCGATTCGCCGACGCAGTTCCTTGCAATTTCAATCGAGTCATTCTGCAACCGATGATTGGCTATGACAACACTTATTACAATGCCAGCCTAATTAAAGTGAGAATCGACATTATTCGAATATTAATTATTTTTAATTCATTTGTGCAGGGCTATTTCTACCCATACATTTTGGCACAAGACCCATTGGGCCCGGAGACGGCGTTCGAATTTTGGCGAATGGTCAACGACCAGCAAACATACACCATCGTGATGCTTTCCACCGAGCAAGACTTTTTACCACATGAAATGGTTTGTTTCTTTGTTTTTCATTCATTTATTTTATTTTTATTACAGTATTGGCCAAGAGAAGTCAGCAAACGGCTGGTCCTTGGAAAGTGAGTTCACCATAAAATAAAATTTTAATTCTTTATTCAAATTTTAGGAACAATGAGCTGACAATCACCCTTGCCGAAGAGCTTGTCCAGAGTGGATTTGTTCAGCGAAAATTGCATTATCGATTCAAGGTTTTAAATTCTCGAAATTTATATGCAATTTTATTTCTAAAAAATCATTTTTTTGTTATTAATGAATTTTTCTTCATTCAGCAATCAGAGAAAGGCTCCTCTACCTCTTCTGGTCGGGATGTGCTTCAATATGCATTTCGGCAATGGAAAAGTGGAACACCGGTGCCAAATTCCGCAAGCGCACTGCTGGATTTGATTGGTCGAGTGCTGGAAAGGCAATCGAATATTCCGGACGCTGGGCCCATCATTTTGTAAGTAAAACATAATAAAAAAAAATAAAATTTGATAATAATCAATTTTTTGGAAAGCAAATAAATTTGGAAAAATATAATAAATTTATTTTGTACAGGCATTGCCGAGATGGATCGGCCGAGAATGGAATCTTTTGTTGTCTATCCTTGCTGCTTGAAAGGCTCCGATCCGAACAAATGATTGATGTGAGATTTTAATTATTAAAAAAATTAATAAAAATTAATTCAAAATTTTTCTATTTCAAATATATAAAATTAAATAATATGGCACATAAAAAATTGACAACATTTTAATTTCCTGCAGGTGTTCCGAACCGTGAAAGCCCTTCAATTGCAGAGGCCATTGCTGTTTACAAAAATAGTTGGTTTTTCGATTAATTATTGAATCAATAATCCTTCAATTTAGGAACAATATGCCTTTTGTTATGAATGTGTGACTGAATACCTCAATTCCACTTGCCGATGACAAAACACGGGTACACCTTTTCCAACTCCAACTTCAATCAAAATAGGCCCTCCTTTCCTTCCATCCATCCGTCCTCGCAAACCATTTCGACATTTGCCCAATTAATTTAATATTAATATATTATATTTTGTTCAATTAATATTTGCTCCAATTTGCCATTTTTTTACCCAATATAAACACATTAAATTCGCCAAATAATTGCATAAAATAATTGAAAATTCCTGTGTCCAACAACCCCAAAAATGTCCAAAAACTTCTCAATTTGCCATTTTAAGTATTTAATATTTAATAAGTTTGTTTGTTGCCCAGTACCACTAGTCCTCCCCGTATCCCTTTCATTTCCTTACATTCACTTGTAAATATAATTTGTGAATATTTTCCATTTTTTTCTCTACATTTATTTCAATCCCAACACAATTTTGATATCAAATTCATTTTTTTTCACATTTCTTTTAATATTTGACTTAATAAAATATTATTAATATAATTCATATAAATTTTCATTCCGCATTTGAAAATGGATAAAATTGGGTAAATATATGTTTTTATTTGCTCTTCTCATCTCGAGATTGGATGCTGGAATATATTTATTAGTATTTACCACATTGAAAAGAAAAAGGACAAAATGGTCATTTCAAGGAAATCCGGTGTTTATGAGGTGAAAAACATCATCCCATTTTGTCCACTTTCCTCACAAATCCATTCGGTTGGTCATTCCCGAAAAATGTTGACCATTCCCCGTTTTCCTCCTCTACTTTTGCTAATTTTCTTTGTTTACTTGCCAAAATTAGAGGCATGTTTTGGCGGTGGCCTAGGCCTACTCGGATGTGGCGGAATGCCGTGGGGCGGTGGGCTTGGATGTGGAGGACTTGGATGGGGTGGTGGTGGTCTTGGATGCGGTGGAGGACTAGGCCTTGGGGCTGATTGGGCCTACGGTGCATATGGGGCCGCACCGTTGTTGGGCGCCTATGCAGCTGCACCTTATGCCGGTAAAAACATTCACTATTTATGATGTTGATTTGCCCCGGTAGGCTATGCGGCCGGAATTTATGCACCAGCGGCGGCAATCATCAGTCCTTGCTGTTCATTCGGAGGAATGATTGGATTCAGAAGGCGCAGAAAAAGAAGTCTGGTGATGAAAATAAAAGCAACAAGAATTCCTGAGATTTTTACATCCAAAAACACCACAGCTTCTCCGATAATCCATGAAAAATGAATAAAAGTTTAATAATGATTTTTTCTTTCATTCATTGTATACGGTATTTGAAAGAGACATTCGATTTATTTTTGAATTATTTTTAAAAAATATATAATTGTTTGGCACTTCGTATTATTTATTTTTTTCTCTAATTTCTCAGAAATTTAATTGTCTCTCTTTGTTATCTTATCGGACATCGGAGTGAAGTGATCGATCGATAATAATCGAATCGAATCTGCTTCGAGTACCGAATATTCGGAATTCGGATTTACTAAATTCTTTAATCCTTATTGCGATTCCATTCCATCACTATTCCTGCTGCATTTACCTTTTATTTATCTACATTCCGAAATTTTAGGCAAAAATTAGTTCGCCAACCCAATATTCCATTTCCATCAAATACTTAAAAATGTTGCCCATCCAATATTTTTTATCCATTCATCAATGGGATGGGAATAAGTAATAAATAAAATTGCCGACAAGCAATAATAGCGCAGTTGGTTATTTGACAAGTTTATCAAAAATATATTTGATTGGGATTATGTCTCTAGGCAATAATCGATTCGTAATTTTCAACTCTAATAAAAATGCATTCATTCACTCATTCTTTTTCAGATTTATGCGTACTTTTTTCAATAAATTCAGGAATAGTAAAAATACTGCTGCTGCACCTTCATCTTCGTCCAATTCAGCAAGGCAGCAACCGAAAAATTCTCGAGAATCCTCAATTGATTCTTGCTCTGAAGCGACACCCGAAGTCACGCCAATGGAAAATATGGATCCGACCTTGAAGCTTGAGGTTTTTCTCTTAAAAGTTTTTACATATATCCAACCTCTTAAAGGAAATTATTGGAGAAGTTATTGACATCAATGATCGCTTCGTAACATTGGAAACCAATCAAACGTGTGATGAATACAAAATTGCAAAGGAAAAGTATGCATTTTATTTTATTAAAATAAACCAGTGGGGCAGAGCCCCACTGGTTTAAGGCATGCTTCCGTATCGGAAAAAGCGCGGGGCGCTTTAAGGTACCCCAGTAGGTTTTTTTATTTAAGTTTTGGACGGCTCGCTACGCTCGCTTTGTATTTTTCAATTTTTTAAAACGGTTTAAGCTTATATCTCGAAACCGGTTTGGTTGGGCAACTCGCGCAAAACACCATTCGATCCGGCTCGTCGAGCTCTACAACTTTGCGTTTTATTGCGCACTTCTATCACAACACACAAAAAAGTTATTAAGGAATTTCTGACTCGCGCAGCTAAAATAGGAAATTTCCCGTATTTGTTTAGGCTTCCCTGGCCACCGTAGAACCCCCAACCTATATATCATTTTGTAGCTAACATTCTAACTTAGGAGCGGTTTTTAGTTTCAAATCGATTGAGGTCCATAGAAAAAAGTTTTACCTGGACAAACCGGTTTTTAAACCGGTTTCTGCGCGACCCTGAACCCAAAATCAAAAACGCGTATTTTTTTCGGATGCGCATCAAAAAGTTACCCCTAGGATGTGCAAATTCCAAATCGAAAAAATCCCTAGAAAAAGAGCCTTAATTTTTTTTGTGAAAAATGTAAAACGGATTATATATTATATAATTAGAAAATAAATTCGGATAAGTTATTTGAACAAAATTAAAAGATCTCTTCCATTTTTGATCAAATCTTACTGAAAATATAATTTCAGCTTACGATTTGACTTAATGATGGGTGGTTTCTACAAATGTTTGGGCCAATGTGAGGATGACGGCTTTTTTCTGCCCAAACAAATCAAAAAATTGGAGCGCCCAGAAGTGGAAGAACGGCTTTTGGCGAATTCCGCGCCGATTGCAGCTAATTTGAATATGGCTTCACTTTCATTTCCAGCAGCAAAGTTTGTTCTTTTTATTATTCAAATTGATTAAAAATTAAAATTTTTCTAGTATTTTCAATCCATTTGGAGAAAATGGATCCATGGAGACGGAGGAGGATGAGCAAGATTGGGCCACTGCTCTCGACACCACACTTGGTTTATTTTTTAAAATATTTTCCACTTTAAAATGGGCCAATTTTTCCTTTTGAAAACTTAATTTTGGAACATCCATTTTATAGCAAAAATATCGAAAATCTCGAATTAGGGGAAAGGCTCTAATGAGTTGGGATAATATAAAAAGAACCAATCAATGTACTCTTGTGGCGCAATGGTTAGAGCGTTTGGTTTTAAGCGATTGGCTACCTTGGTTCGAGTCCAACCAGGAGCTGATATTTTTTCTCCCTTTTAATCAATTTTTTGTGCATTTAAAATATATCAAAAAGAAAGACTAATCATTTTTAAATGTTCCAAACCTAATTCACGATCCAATTACTTATCAATTAATTTAATAAAAATTTTTTAGTTGGTAGCTGTCCATCCGGATCAATTGAGGAGGAAGTGAGCACACCAAAAGCCGCAACAACCGATGCTGCCACCCATTTTCGGCCAATATCCCCACCCACACCGACAACGACGACAGCAACGAATCAACATCTCCGGGGCACAGTGCCAGCCATTGTCCTTTCACTCGGCCATTCCACCATTCTTTCTTCAAATGGCAATCCTCGTCCAGTTTTGATGTTCTCGCCGGATTGTCCGCATCTTTCCGCCTTCCAATTCCCTCGGCAAAGGTTTGCTTTGAAATAAATAATAAATTGAAATTACTTAGTATTCATCGAATAAGAGGCTTAAGTAAATAAACTAAATTTAAAATTGATTTACAGGATTAAAAAGAATTATTTAATTTTTCCTTTTAATAGAATATAAAAGATGAATACTAATAAAAAAAAAGCTTATTTAAATTAAAAAATTAGAACATTAAACACAAATTAATTTTTTACTTAATTGAAAAAATGAACAAAATATTTCAATTTCAGCCTCGAAGAACCAGTCAAAATTGGCCAATGGTACAATGTCCAACCGCCGGGAATTGAAGGAGGAGGAGCAAAGAAGGAATCGACAATGACTCTTTTCAAACAAATTGACAATGCCGGATGGTCGCCTCCATTGAACAGTCGAATTCGGGATGGCATTGTTCAGGTAAATTCGTTCAAAATTTAATATTAAAAAGTTAAAATAAATGGAATATGAAAATGAATTTGAATTTTTTCAGCTGTACACCGAGGCCACTCTGAGCCAATTGAAGCAAGATGAGGGCGTTGTTTCGGGATATGTGCGCTGCTTCTCCTCAAAAATGCCGCCAATAATCGATTCCGATTGCCTTCTCAGCCATTTGGATGAGACAATGATGGAATGCCAACCTCCAATTAGGAATGCACCTCCACCCAAGCAAATTGGAATTTGGTGTGCACTCCGGCGGTATCCATTTGGCGGATTTACCTGGAAAGTTGTGGACATTGAGGTCAAACATCGGAAGAGGATGAAATTGGCGGCCACCGAAGGAGGAGGAATGCGCGGACATAATGCGGACAAAGGTTTGACTTTTTTAATGTTTTTAAAATTATTATTTTTCTTTCTAATAAATAAAATCAGTCTTATTTTCCACTTGGAGTTTGTTGGATTTAATTAATTCAATAGGTAATGAACCTAAATATATTTTTTAAGTTAGCAGCCACTAGTAATGTTTAGCGCAGTCGGTTAAGTGCTATGATTAGCATTTTTCGGTCGCGGGTTCGATTCCCCGTCGGGTAGAATATTTTTCTCTATTAAGAAAAATATTTTTTTCGAACCTTTAGTAATCAAAAATATTTTTTAAAATTCTTTAAATAATATATATGGGACAATGTGAATAATTTCCTTCCTCCCACCACAGTTGATCGGGAAAAATCGTCTGCTTCTGCTGATGGCAATGGCAAGGAAAATATTGGAGCAGTCGACGACGGCATTTCCAACAACAATAGCAGCAATAGCAGGTTAGTTTAACAAATGTGTTCGCCTTGAGGAGACGCACCGACATTTGCGACAAACTACTTTTTCGACTGCCTTTAAAAAGACTTCACATTAGTTAAAAAGGTATTTAAATGAATCTAAATTTACAAAAAGGGAATTTATTAAACAATTGGATGAGTAGGCTAATTGAAAATCGCATTTGTCGATATAGTATTTAAAAATTAATATTGGCCGGTAAAATTATATAAATCACCGCTTAAGCTAAAGATATTTTCCTCTGTCTGGATTCGAACTTTAGTCCTACTAATTATATTTTTTAAGCTATAAATTTGTATTTTTTCAGGCATCGCAGGAATAGGCATCGCAAATGTCGGCGTCCCAAGGACAGGGAAATGTTCACCAAAAATATTGAATCACATTCCAGCAGAAGGACATCGACGCCTTCCTTTAAGAACCAACCGGACGATGGTGTGATTTGTTCGTGCACTTCGACCGATTTCATCGTCTATGAGCCAAAGGGAAAAAGAATTGCCTTCCTGCACAAAAATCGAACGAACAAGGACATAGCAATGATGGGCCTTTGGATTCAGTTCAAAACGTAATATTATTTATGAAATATTTTTAAATTTAAATTGGAAAATTTTAGGAGCGAACAAAATGGCCAACAAATTGTTACAGATTTCAAAATTATTCCGCACCGCATTTTCTCAATGGCCAGGAATGAACATGTGGTGGTAAGAATTTTTTAAATTCCCAATATTTGAAGATTTTGATTAGATTATTAGTAGTAGGCATAGGCAACGTATTTTTTCGCCGAAAAATCACAAAATATACTTATTTTTTTGAAAATTTACCCAAGTAGTTTAGTGCCAAAATAAATTAAAAACTTAGCTAATTTTTTGATTTTTTCAGATGTCTTGCGACATTGCTGTTCCTCGCCGATTGGAAAATTCCTTCGCGCCATATTGCCGTGCATTGGCCGTGAATTTGACCGATCCACACAATTTGTTGAGGGATGCACATCGGGGCCGAACAATCCAAGGCGAAATTGGCTGCCGGATTTGGCAACAAAAACATCGATCGGATGGGAAAGTGACTGATTTATTCTGGGAAATTCTTCACATTAAAGTCTGATGGAAATATGGAAAAAGCTTTATTTTGTGCCTTATTAAGACATTTTATTTTATTCAATTTAATTCGACATAATTTCATAAATTTTATTTTGTTTTAACTTTTTTATCAAATAATTTATTTTTGCCATTAACAAAGAATAAAGTTGTTTTAATTTTTTTGTGTAGTATGATAGATTTTGGATTAAATGCCCTTTTTTGTCTTTGAAAGGAATTTACGCCAAATAAAATCTTTCGTTTCAATAAATAAATTTTTCACGGTAATTTGAATTTTGAACTAAATGCCCTTTTTGTTATTGAGAGAAAATTTGAATTTCCGCCAAATAAAATCTTTCGTTTCAATAAATAAATTTTTTGCTGAAATTTGAATTTTGAACTAAATGCCCTTTTTGTTATTGAGAGAAAATTTGAATTTCCGCCAAATAAAATCTTTCGTTTCAATAAATAAATTTTTTGCTGAAATTTGAATTTTGAACTAAATCTTTTTGTTATTGAGAGAAAATTTGAATTTCCGCCAAATAAAATCTTTCGTTTCAATAAATAAATTTTTTGCTGAAATTTGAATTTTGAACTAAATGCCCTTTTTGTTATTGAGAGAAAATTTGAATTTTCGCCAAATAAAATCTTTCGTTTCAATAAATAAATTTTTTGCTGAAATTTGAATTTTGAACTAAAAATTTAAATTTGCCAACCGACGTAAATTTTTAATATTCTTGCAAAAATAAATTTTATTTCAAATAATGTTTTTTAAATTTTTATTTCTTTTTTAAATTTCATAATATAAAAAAAACCGGTTCTTTTGCGTAAAATGAGCAAGTGAATAAAATTGGGAAAAAGGGGACAAACTATGTGAAAAAGTAGGGGATTTGACAAGAGGGAAAATGGACAAATGAATAAATGATAATTTATGGCGGTTGGGGAAAAATCAATCGATCATTTTGTAAGGAGAAAGGATGCAATTCGGATCGAACAATTTCTTCAAATCGCTGCTAATTTGTCGCTTCTTCGGGTCGACCAATTTCTGATGATAGGGACGCTTCAGACGCCCAATTCCATGTTCGGCCGAAATGCTTCCATCCTTTGAAGCCACCCAGTCGTAGATGAAGGGGTAGAGCCTGAAAAAAATTGTTGAATTAAATAAAATTGATAAGATTAAAAAGGCTTACAAATTATAGACTTCCTGATCAAATTGAGGTGTTATCACGTTTAGATGTGTGTTGCCGTCTCCCATGTGACCTTTTAATATTGAATAAATATTAAAAATACATTTAATAATTTTATTAAGATTATCTAGCCCATAAAAGATTGAAATAAAATAAAAATAAAAAATTTGGTGAAATTAAGGTGCAAAATTAAGACCTCGAGTTCGAACCCGCTTACTTCTTGTTTGGTTATCTCATTTTTTTATCTACTTTGGAGTATATTTTTAGAAGAAATAAAATAATTAGGACCAAAAGAAAGGTGCGAAATGCGCCCAGGATTTAAAAAATAATTTAAATCTCAAAGTTAAAATTTGGTGAAATTAGGATAAACTAGGATCTCAACATTTTTTTCCGAAAATAAAAATAATTTTTCCATAAAATCGTGTTAGTTGACTTACCAAATGTGATAATCCTCTTCGCCTTTCCATTCAAACATTCCTTGATCACCTCGGTCAATTCTTAAAAATATGATGAATTAAAGCATTTTTTACATTTGAATAAACCGTAAAAATGTCGAAGTGGCAGCGACACATCATGTTTGAAAACGTAGCCATCCTCGCGCATAGCCAGTGGGCAATTTTCTCTAATTTTCCAAAGATGGTCGGCCTCGGCACGACTGTTTGCCAGCACTCCATCATCGGCCAATCCCGATTCGAGTGCATGACCAAGGAAACGATCCATTTTGGTGGCATCACTTTCCAGGTCGGAGCCTAAAATTAAAAACTAGATGGAAAATAATTATTTGGAAATGGAATGAACAAAAGATGCAATTTTTGTTAGTTAATTCAATTTATTTTCTAATTTGTTGGGTTTTTGACATAAATTTGTGATTAATTTTTTTTAAATAATTGTTTTTTTTATTACAAAAATTAATTTTCTTTGCATTTTAATTATTTCCAAGAAATTTTTTACTTTAAAAAATTGTTTGCTCCTCATGGGATTCGAACCCATGCCATTCCTTTCTCAATCGGAGACATTTACCAATTTGACCAATCATGTATTGTTGGTCAGTCTTTAATTTTTTTATTAGGATTTTAATCAAATTACTTAAAAAACTGGCATGGATTGTAAACAATTTATATATTTGAAATTTGGAGGGAAAATAATTATTTTTGAAAAGAGAAGATGACCAAAAATCTCTTTTTGATTCGCTAATTCATTTTGTTAGTTTTTTGACCCGAATTTGTATTTATTCTTTTTTTCATTTTAATTTTTAATACTAAAAAAGTTCAAACCCGATGTTTCGACCAGCAAATAGAAATTCGATTTGGAGCTGAGCGGATTGGCCAGTGCCGCCTTTTCCACGACCAATTCCATTGTGTCCGAGTCGATCAGCTCAAAACTGGAGAGAATTTCATTGAGCATTTGTTTGCCATTTTGCAACAATTGTCGGCATTTATCAAAGGAATTGACACCTTAAATTTTAATTTATACAGTTAAGGAAATTTCAAACCTATAAAAGCAGAAAGGACGGATACAGGTCTGGGCACCACTTGCATACTGACACCAGTGATAATTCCAAGTTGACCCTAAATTCCAATGTTATGTAAATTATTTGGATTTGTGAGTCAGTTTTTTTATTAGAATTTCTATATTTCGTCTAGAAATGTACTATAAATAGAATATATAAAAATGAATAAAAGTGGTAAACAAGCCCGAAAAAAATATTTTCCTCTGAGTGGTTTTGAACCAGAGACCTAGATCTTATAAAAATGAGGAGTCTCTCCTCTGGGCCAAAAATCTTTTTCTGGCAAAATATTCTTTATAAACTCTAGTAAGCTTAAATCTAGGCCCAAAAACATTAGCCTATAGTCTTTAACTGTGAAAAAATAGTCATAACTAATATTTGACCCGAAAAGCACTAGTCTAATTAGTTCCATAATATTTATTTTTATTAAATATTAGACCTCTGATCCAATGAACAATTTGTGTAAATGCAGCCCGGTATTGTCCTTTCGTAAATTTGAGCCAAGTCGAAGTTGGCTGCCCTCTTTGTCGGCAAGAACCTTTGGAAAAATGTTTTTAAAAAAATATTGCACAATTAATTAATTACCACTTCCAATCCGGTCACATTTGCATGCATTGAGCCGTAGCGGATGAGTCGAATTCCGCCTGCATTTGTGGCCACAATTCCGCCCATCAAGCAGGAACCTTTTGCGCCCAAATCCACTGGAACCTTTTAGAATATTTTTTAAAGAAATTTAATCCTAGAATATTTTTTAAAGAAATTTAATCCTAGAATATTTTTTAAAGAAATTTAATCCTATTTTTCTTACCATATAGCCTTGAGTGGCCAGTCGATTGTCCACCTCCTCCAATACGAAGCCTGAATCACATTCCAAAATGGCTTAAAGGAAGGAAAATTAATTTAAATATTTATTATTTATTTGAAAACCTGAAGATGGATCAAAATCAAATTTGTTTGCAATTCGCCGGGTGGAGAGCACAATTTCGTCGTAAACCTTAAAAATGGCCTTAGATTATACTGATATGAGCAAAATAAATTTTTGGAAAATTTACAACCCGAATGAGGGGACCTTGAATTTTCAATATTTAGGTCTCGGGTTCGAATCCGCTCAAAGGAAGTTATTTTTTTGGGGGGCTTCATTGTGACTTTTATACATTTTTTATATTCTAAGAGTACATTTCTAACTAAAAAATTTTCAAAAAGAGGGACCTTTACTTTTGGAAAATTTAGGTCTCGGGTTCGAATCCGCTCAGAAGCAAGTAATTTTTTTCAGAATTTGTTGTCAATTTTATGTTTTTTTTTTATAAATTGTATTGTACTGTTCTAGACGAAATAAAGTAATTCAAGAAAAAACTTGAACCGAAAAAATCAAGGTAGCTCCCAATCATGCCCAAAACCCAAACTAACCGGTATAGAACCGCCCACAAGCCCGGTGTTGCCCGACTGTGGCACAACAGCCAATTTGCGTGAATGGCAATAGGAGAGCAGGGCGGAGACTTGTTCACTGGTGGATGGGAACAGGACGCAGGCTGCATTCCCCTTGTACCATCGCATAAAGTCCACATTGAATCTGCATAATAGGAAATAAATCATAGTGAAGGGATGATTTAATTTATTTATAAAATCACATTCTTTACTAAATGATATGGTTATTCTTTAACTAATTATAATATGTAGTATTATTGCTTTGGCTATTTTAATTTTTTTCGAGTAAACTTCCCATTTAATACCCGAATTTTAGTTCACAATAGAAATAGCTATTACGAATTTAATCCAAAATTTAATAATTTTTAGAAATAAACCTTACTCATCCAATTCGTCGGTCCTCACACCATTGTCGTCCAAAATGCCTTGAAAAAACTGCAAATCCCGCGAAGTCAACGTGGCAAAATTGGTTCTCTTGGGAGGAGCATCCGCCAATGAAGTGTGGAAGAATTTACGGCCGATGATTCGGGCCAATCTGGACGTAGCCATCAAACTTAAAATGATAAATCAGTCATAAATACATAAATTGAAATAAAATATATAATTGAATAAAAACATAAATATTGGTAGAATATTTAAAATTTCATTACAAATTTTATGCAGAAAAGAAACAAAAATAACATATCATTCATAATCATTCAAATCATTCAAACAAATTTTTCTTCCTATTTTTGTCATTGGCTAACTAAATGGAGCGGGTGTTCATCCTTCATCATCATTGTCCACCGGTGGCAGCTTTCACCACAGCCTCGGCCACTTCAACTTGAATTTGCGCTTCGGCCCTTTCCACATCGCTGGCCGACGGGTCTATTGCCTTTTTGCTGCTTTCATCCAACATTTGCTTGGCTGCCTTAAAATTTAATTGATTATTGATGTAAAATCCATGTTTTTTGGTGAATTTTAAATCCTAATCAATGGTAAAAGCCCTGTACTATTCATAATTGCAACTTATAAGCTCCACACTTTGTAAAAAAGTAAAGAAGAAGGAGGAACCCTAAAATTTGCGACGAAGCTTAAGATCAAGGCTTATGGCTTAGATTAGTGTTTACAGCTAGTTAGGGTTTATTTGGCGTTTATAAAGAAATCTTTACCAAAAATTTTCCGAAAATATTGAGAGAATGGTGAATGGTTTCCCCACTTCTAATTTTGAAAATCGCAGAAGTAAACGTTCTTTAAAGTTAACTCAAAAAGATAAGGTTCTTATGGACCTCAAGTCAGGTTTATGATTTGTTTTATCATTTAAAATAATTTGAAATGGAAGCAATCACTGATCGAACAAACCTGAGCATCAAGATCGTCAAGAGCTGCGACCTCTTCAGCCAAAATTTGGCATGTCCCGTCGATGTTCATTGAAAGTGTGCCGGACGAAACAAAATATTTGACCACATTGCCCTCCGCCTCATGAACTGTCAAAACTCCGGGTTTAAGCACTGCAATTGTTGGCACGTGAACTGGCAGAATACCCTGAATTTATTTTGTTGTTTCTTAAAAATTAATGAATAAAATAAAAACCATGTTGCTGGCCATTCCGGGTACATCAATTTGCTTAACGACGGTATTTGCGTAAATTGCCTAAAATTAATGGATTGGTTAATCAAATTAATCACTTAAAAAATTACATTATTTGGTGAGGCAAATGTGAACTTCAATTCTCGGCTACCTCCGCCATGTTCCACGGGTGTTGCTGCCGTAGCCGCCGCCGATGCTGCCGCATAAGTACGTTTGGTGAGGAAAGCAGTTTGAAGTTTGATGAAATTTTTAAGCATTTTCTTGCTTTATTTCTTTCTAATTAATGAAAAATAAATGTTTTTATTTTATTTCTATTTGGTTGAAATTTGATTTAGAGCGCAAGCAACATTTTTCATCGAAAAGTTATTTAAGATTTCAACAAAACCATGTTTTTGCTCTGTAGTTTTATCGTTTATAATTTATCGAAACTTTTTTTAATAGTTTTCAGATTAAATTCGAAACCATCATTTTCGATTTGGTTTAATCCCTATAAATTGTCGAACGAAAGCCAGTTTAGTTTAGATAAATTGTTTATATATTAAATATTAGTATAAGTACCATAAAATGTAAACATTTTCATATACTAATTTGAGACCAAAAAATCTCGAATAGATCAATCGAATGATATTGAAGTGGAAAAGAAACCACAATTGGAAGGAATAAACAAATTCAAACATTTTTTAACAATTTCAATTTATTCAAAAATCACAATAAATTAATTTAATTGATATTTGGCATATTCCGTTGTTGTAAAAATATAAATCACTCCGGGAGCGCACATCCATTCTTCTCCAAAACGGCCATCCGCACGGTTAATAGATGGGATAGAGTGGCCAATGATGCATCCATTCCATCTTCTGCTGAACATCCATTCAATTGCAAATCTTTGCTGAGCAATTCGGCTGCATATGAGGCATTTTGGGAGTCCATATCCTTTTGGCCACCGCCACAAATCGTCGTCGTCCTTCGCCAATCATTTCCAATTTCATCACTTAGAGGGACTGCGCAAAATTGTCGAGCAAGATGGCAAACACGTGGGAAACGTTCCTGATATTTGTTTTTATTTTTAAATATCCAAATTTTAATGTCAAAGAATTACCATGTTGACACTCCACCAAAGCAACAATTCGCTGAGGGAATATTGTTGTGGCTGGATTTTGTTCATTTCATAATCTTCAGCTTGGATTGATCCATTTCCTTTGGCACCATCCTTTGGATCGTCCATCATTGAGGTTGTAGAAGCAGGTGTTGGCCGGCGACATTCACAAATTGCAGCGTCCACAAAATTGTTTACTTCAGCCTATAAAATTATGGAAATTAAATTCGGTATAAACCTATTTTGATTTTTTTTGGAAAAAATACAATAAAAAATCCTAAAACCACCTATTTTAAGGTTTCCGAAACCTTTGACGTTTTACAAAACAAATAAATAGATAATATTTTTGCATTGCGCCTATAAAATCCGCTCTTCTTAAAAAATGTAGAATCGAATGAAGTCTCCAAGATTTTCAATCCAATAATTTTATCCCTTTAACCCACACCTCAATATCTGTCCGTCGTTCAAACAGTTCACTTTCGGACATTTTTTCTCCACTGTTGCCGTTGAGCAAACAGACTTGGCAAATTTCCTCAACAACATTTGCCTCAATTTGGGTCCATTGTTCGTTGCAGAATGGACCGCCGTTTTGTTGTCGACAAGCACTCGGATTGAGGAATATGCTCATCCTGGCCACCGGATCTGCTAGCAATCTTTCCCGTTGAAATGTCCAAAGTGTGCGGAATTTGTTGAGCAGTCTTTGTTCAGCCGAAACCGGAAGAGAAGCATCCTCTTCAACTTCGTTAAATGGTGATGGTTGTTGCTTATTTTCGGTTTTAACAACATCAAGTTGTTGGTGGAAAAATGCATCGACCCGGGTGATCAATTGGGGAACAACAATTGAGAAGGCAGAAAAGTGGGAACCATCAAGGCACTAAAATGGAATAATCATTTTGAATAAATGATTGCTGTAAAAAAACATACATTTCCAATTGCTTTTTCAAAACGGGTTTTTACGCGACGAACACAGTCCTTTGAAAATTCCAAATTATCCAACTCGGCATAAATATTGCGCAGCAATGAATGAGCGGAAGGAATGCTGAAAATTGCAATTGAATGAATTCAAATTGACTCTTCTGCTCTGACCTTGGCAAATCCAATTGGCGACAAAGTTCAACAAAATCTGCTGTCCCATCGTGCACAACAGCAGATACCTAAAATGGAGGGCGCTGAATTTTTTAAATTTAAAAAATAAAGATGGACCTGCCAAAGTTTCAATTGAACTTGGCCAAATTCAAAGCATCGTTGCAGTGCTTCTCGCATTCGACTAAGGCCACCTTTGAAGGCAAAAACGCCTATGCATCGAGAGCAAAGTCCAAATCCGCTGCCAAGTTTTACAGCCGAAATCCTAAATTTTAAGAAAAATTATAATTTATTGGAAAATATCGATTAAACTGACCGTAAAATCCAAGTTCCCTTGGTGGCCGTTTCCACCCGAGTCCGGCGCAAAACAAGCACAAAAAAGTCTTCCTCAAATTTGTCCTTCCTCTCGGCCAATGCACGTTCGAACATTTTCGGCACAATTTGATTAAGCAAAAATTCAGTTGAGGGAAGTGGCTGTTGGAAATGTTGAGGACCATTGATATTGCCTGGGACATAGAGGCGAAGTAGACGATGGAAAGTGGGCGATTGATGCAAGATACGATTAAATGGAAGTGCATTTTCCTAAAATTGTGTAAATTTAATAATGTTATAAATCTTTATTTTTGTTTTTAATTATCTATGTCAATTGTGTTAAATTGATTTAAGTTTTCCGGTTGGATTAAAAAAGTTTTTATCAATGATTTCTGGATCGAATTTGTATTCAACTTACCAATAAGAATTCGACCAATACGGTCTGAAATGAATTGACAGTAGTAGCTTCTTCCCGACCAGCAATTGCCGCCACCACTCCATTTGTATTTGTAGTATCATTGGATTCTTCTTCTTCGTCCTCTTCCCCGTCCCCCTCATCCGTAATGTCCATCATGTTATTGCTAGAATTGACTCCTTCTCCATTCTCCAATTGTCCGGTGTACGATGGATTTTTTGCCGCTGATCCAATTCCCAACAATTGATTCAAATCCAAGCTCTAAATTTTCCAATTCATTCAAATAAATGTATTAAAAATAGATTAATATTCTTCACTCACCTCGACCGCTTTGCAATCAACGGTCACCATTGGTTCGCTAACAATGCCATTCAATATATCCATTGTCGATGAAGTTGATGGACCAATTTCCGCCGATGTTGTCGAAGTGGTCGCTGCTGTTTGAGACATAAGTCCACCGCCACCGTTCAAGCCATAGTAATGTTGATCGACTGACTCTCTGTTGCAATTACTGTTGTTGCCATAACCATTGGTGGAATATTCCCTCGGATCCCGTGACTGGGATTGTTGCAAATGTCCAGCAAGAATGGCCTCCACTCTCTGATAAGCAGATTGTTGACTATTGTTGCGGTTTAAGCTGTTGTTCATGCCAATTCCGGTGGTCATTGTTCTGTCGAATTGTCGAAATGGTGGTTGAATTGATCGTGGTAAAAGCAGCTGACTTTGCACTTCGCGACTATGTCGTTTTAAATGCCGCCAAAGTGAAGAACTATATGTTAGCGCTAAAACTGAAATTTCAGCTAAAACTGAAATTAGCTAGCTAAAACTGAAATTCCTCTAACTGTCTGCCACACTCTCTAACATGTTCTCCTTTTCTTTCTTTCTTTATATTTCCTATGTCACTCTCACTTTTCTCTGCATCTCTAACCAAAAAAGTGAGAAATAGTGTGTGAATTTCAGTTTTAGCTAGCTAATTTCAGTTTTAGCGGGTTTCAGTTTTAGCGCCCACATATACAAAAAAAATGTTTTATTTGTAATAAACACAAATTGAACTCACGTTTGTCTGGTTGGACCGACTTTTAGTCGTTCATTGCCTGAAATAATTGAATTGAGGTTAATAATGAAATTGTTTTGATTGCGTTTTAAGGAAAAATTTTAATTCCGCTTATTTTCCGGAAAGGGATTGTAATTAATTTTCATATAGGAAAATTCCATGGACAGTTTTAATATATTATGAGTTGATTTTTATTTATTCCGAAAATTGAAATCTATTTAAAAAAAAATACTTACACGCTCTACAAATTGCCATCAATCCGTCCAAATCGAAGCAATTCCAAACTTCCGAGCGAATTACGCGTTCACCATCGCCGCGAACATTCAAATTGGGATGATGTTGTGCGGAACCACTTGCTCGGTTTCTGTTCATGAATTGGTTTTGGCCAGGAATACTTCGACGTCTGCTGTCGATTGGTGGTGTTGGTCGATTCGTATTGTACATTTTTGAATCGCTGAAAATTTATGAACTATTAGAAATTTTATATAAAGTTCAGAAATGATATTTTTCACCCGATAAAGCAATAAATAAATTTCTACTTATAGAATAGGGTTTCATAAGTCCGCTGGTTGACAATAGCAACTCGGGGTTTTGGATATGAGAGGAAAAGGATACAATGTTGGCCAATGATTTGTGACATGACAAGGAAATTAGGAGAAAAGGAAGAAAGACCGAATGTGAATTGAAAATGTGGGGGGAAAGAAGACTTGACTTGATGGCTGTATGCGGGGCAACCAACCAACAAGAACACAGCACACACACCGAGCTCTCCCCGGAAGGCTCTTCTACTACTACTCCTAAGTCCAACCCCAAGCATCAGCCCGCCAGCGAGATAGGAGCGCCCGCGAGCGGAATGGAGAATATTTGGAGTTTGGCGAAAGGAGCTGTGCTGGAGGGTTGGGGGACGGACTCACAAGCGCGTCAGTAGAGGAGCACACACACAGCCTTCGGCCCCCATCAACAAAAACGAACAAACAAGAGCAGCAGCAGCGCCGCCTGCTCCCCCAAACAACCAAGCAAATCTTGGAGTCTGTGTGAGACGCCGTGTGCTGTTGCTCTTATCTATCTTGTGATGTGAATGACGACTACTCGAGGGGAATTTGGAAAGGAAATGGTGCTCGGAGGGACGGGGAAAGGGTGAGGTGACTGACGGAGCTGTGTTGGTTTGTTGTGGAGGAAGAGGAGCGGTATTGGTTGGGGCCGGTTGTTTGGGGAGATGAGGATATCGGTGTGGTGAATGAAAATGTGTGAGGAGGCTGACTCCGCTGTGTCATCGCTGGAAGGTGAATAATGTAAGAGAGAGCAAAGTAACTAATATGTAAAAAGAAATTACTCGAAGCCCCCTTTTAACAAGTAATCGATTAATTGAATAGGACTGATTACCAATGTTTTTGTCATTTTAGTTGATTGGACAAATAGCTTGCTTTCTTCATTTTAACAAAATAAAAATTTTGACAAACCTTAAATTGAGGCTATCTCGTTTTTTCCATCAAAATTGCAACCATTGAACGTAAAACCCAGCTAAAATTAATGTAAGAAAAAAACAATAATTTTACACTCAAATATAAATATATTTATGAATTTTTTACATTCTCATCGGTATAAAAAAATTTAACACAAACGCATAGGAATTTGGAATCATGGAATTTGGAAATTCACAATGAAATGGCTTTTTAATGAAAGTTCGATATGAAATTAACAATTACTGGATATGAAAAGATTGTCAATTAAAATTTCACAAATTTTGATGAGATAAAAAATTGTGTGTTAATTTGGATGACCCGATATTATTTGGGTAAATACAAACAAAATACACGGAAATATAAGAATGTGAAGAGACTAGGACAAGCTAAAATGTGGAAAAATGTGCACAATGTAAAATGAATGAATAAATGTATGTATCAGTCCAAATCGAGCAGAACAGTTGTTTGTGTGGATGTTGTGCCCATATTTGGTGCATGGGAGACGCCATTGATTGCGCCAAATGATGTTCGGAATCCGCCATTCATTGTGTTGGCCGGCTCTCCCGGTAATTCCAGTTCAGTTCCTCCAATCCGCTGGTGGTGGTGATCCTCGTCAATTTTGCTCTCTTTGACCGATTGTAGGGAAGATGAACGGCTGCGATGTTTGCATGAAGGAGAACGGCGGCGCCGGATGAACTGATCAAATAGGTTGTTGCGATGTGGAGACACCCAGAATGTAGAGAACAGGGCCAGCAGAAACAATTCACATATGATGGCAAAATTGCAGATGACTGCAAATTAAATGGTGATTTAATTTTATAGCAATGCTTAATAAAATTGACTTACATCGAGCATTTTCCTGGGGTGAAAGCAAAACTCCACAATGGATTACGCCAAAGCGGAGCAGAATGTTCTGGAAGATGAATGGTTGCTGTGCAGAGAAGAACAGGAGGCCCAGATCAACTAGGCGAAAAATACCACCAAAGCCAAAACGCGAAAGTTCTTCCTGAATGAATTTAGTTAATGTTTTTAAAACAATATAAATTTCAAACCGAAGTGACTCGTGCCAAAGTGTGGATCCCGAAAACGGCGAGCAGCAAAGAAGCCAATGTGGCCAGATCAAAAAATTGGAGCCATCTTTGATTTTTTATGATCAAAAATTTGCATTAAATTGTGCTTACTTATATGCATTTTCTCTGGCCTCAGTCACCACAACAACTTGGCCAAAAACGATGATCACTCGGATGATGGGAGCTTGTAGAACAGTCCACTCCAATCGAGTCAGATTCACACTTAAATTTGGTTATATAATTTGATTGATAAAACAAATGAAAAATATACATTGATGGTCGGGCCTGGGGCAAACAGAAGAATAGGCAGCAGAAGGGTGGGCTTCGAAAATTGATCATTTTGCCTTTCTCCGTCAATGAATGAGCCAAAGCAGCTCGACCGCCGGCCAAATGGCGCATCAAGGAGACGAGAACAAAAAGACAGAGCAGAAAATAGAGCAATCCAAAGGAGGAGACCAGCAGTGCGGTCCTTGGGCAAAACATTCCAACTAAGCAACACCATGAACAAATCTGAAATTTTAGGTCATTGAATTTTCATTTTTCGAAAAATCGACAAACCGGAAACAGAGAAATCAGCAAATAAAGCTTGTTTCTTCGTTGTTCCGATGAAACATAGTTGAAAATGTACCACCATTGAATGCCAGCAATGAAAAGGAGCGCAATAGTTAGGGCACTGCCAATAGAAAGAAGAACGGTTTGGAAAGGTTCCAAATCTAGAATGAATAAATGAAATTATTTGCAAAAATCTGATAAAAACAAACTTGTAATAAACTGCTCGACAGAGGGCGTATCATTAAGATTGACTGTGTGATTTTGGCAATGTCCATCAATATTTTGGGGAAGAATAAATGTAAGAAGCCAATTCCATGCAGTATTCAGAAATGTCATTAAGAAATTGGATTCCATCTAAATTTTAATAAAATGAAAATCATTATACTGTGATATTTTTTGTTTAATTGATGATTCAATAAGTATAAGTACTAAATGGTTTAATAAATTAAAAATGGGAAAAAACGATGAAAATGAAATGCAGAAAATATTTTAGGGAGGGGTTGGGTTGGGTTTGATTGGCTTTTCGTCATAAGCTAAATTTACAAGTTAGGGGAGTCGAGTAGATATTTTTGGAAACGGAAAAGCCTGCATCATAAAAAACCAAAAAAGCTAAAGCTGACTGAGCTTATTATTATAGTGAGTGGCGTGGCAGCCAGCTTCAACCACTCGATCTCAATCCAATCTCAATCATTATCGCATTTTTTGTAAATAAATATGCCGATTTTTCCAAAGAAAAATTACCTTAAAATTCTTATTTCCAGATTACATTTACAAAAATGGAAATTAGCAAAAAATATATGGCACCAGCAAAGGCTAAAACCAGGAAATTGTATTCAGCATCTGAAATGATTCAACAGAAGAAGCATAAAAGATTAATGGCTGCAGAATCCGAGAGAGTTGCTCCGGATGTTTTGCCCAAAATCACTTCGAATTTATCAAAGAATGATATCAGTGAGTTATTTGTGTTTTATCACTTAATTACTTACCACTTTTCAGTGAATCGTCTCAAGGAAATGACAGGCCTGGCTTGCCCAACAAATGAAGACAAGTTTCAATTGCTTCGGCGACGCGATGAGCTCATGTCAAAATTGCGGGAATTGGTTTCTGCAGAGCCGGGGGCAAGAAAAATTACACAGGTTTTATCAGAAAATATAAAATAAAAATACTAGCAGAATAAAATTTCCTATAAAATGAAATCCTCCGGATTAATTGTCCATCTCACTTGTAGGGAACATGCCCGGATATGTGTCCAGAAAAGGAGCGTTACATGCGCGATGTGAAGAAGAGCATCCATTTTTATGAATGTGATTCGAGAGGGCAAATGGCCCACGAAAAAATGGTCAAAGATTATAGTAGATCCGCCGCTGATCAGGTTTTTTGCTTTTAATGCTCAATATAATCCTTTTTTAAAGGACATGCCGTTGGCGCATGAATTGAGACCGTTGGAGGCACTACAAATGACGATGGATTATTTGATTTTCAACATTGCCGATGAAATGCCGAACACCAACACCGAATTGGCTCGATGGTACGACTTCCTGTGGTCAAGGACGCGAGCTATTCGAAAGGCAATCAATTTTTTAAATAATTTTATAAACATTCTTCCAATTTTAGGATATCACCCAACAAATGCTCCAGACCGAGTCGGCGGTTGATTTGGTGGAAAAATGCGTTCGCCTTCACATTTTTGCTTCATTCAAACTGGCTTCATTGGATGCGGAATTGTTTGATGACAAAATCAATACAGGCAAAAATAATCAATTTTTCACTTTTTAATTAAATATTTGCAGAAAATTTATCAAAAAGTATGCAAACATTGCGCCATATGTACGAGGATTTGGCCAAAAGTCAGAGGCACTGCCCGAATGAGTGCGAATTCCGATCCTATGATATCATTTTGAATTTAACCGACTTCAATGTGCATGCGTAAGTTTAGGGCATAAATTAATTTGACTATTTTATGTGGTTTTTTTTCAGTCAAGTCCTCTCATATCGACCGGCTGTGCGCGAATCGCCTCAAGTTCAATTGGCTTTGAATTTGGCCAGTGCCCTGCAAAATAACAATTTTGTTCGATTTTTCCGGCTTGTTCGAAGCCAGGCCACATTTTTGCAGGTAAAATTATTTCAGCAATATTAAAATTGAATAATTTCCAAAATTCAATTCAGTCTTGTCTTTGTTTCCAATTTTTCTCTCTGATTCGGTCAAATGCCCTCAAAGTGATCTGTCTGGCCTATCACACATTCCCGGTCGACACATTTGTCCACAATTTGGCATTCGATTCATCGGAACAGGCCATCGCATTTTTGCTGGCATTCAAAATGGAATTGGACGCCACCGACCAAAATTGGATAAACACAAAGGATGGAAAATATGTTTTTATGGCCGGTGGCGAAGCGCCTGCACCCAGCGCATTGCCCTATTTCAGTTGTGCTTGGATTGAGAACAAATCGATTGGATCCACTTTGTCACAGGTTTTTTAAAATAATTATTTTAATTGATAAAATTTAAAATTATTTTTATCTATATTTAAATATTTAAGATTCTCTACAACAATCCAACGGCCGTTACCCCATCAAAATTGAGGAATGTGCCGGTCAATTCATTCAGCCCCAATTCCAATGTATATGCCAATGATCCGGTGCTGGATGCCATTTTTGCTGAACACGGAATTGGCAATGGCACCACCAGCTCAAATCGACAAATAAACACCAATGGCTTCCAGCAATCATCGCCAAGACAGCAGCATCCACTCATTGGATTTGTGGCCCAACCATTGCCATTGGCACAACAAAAACAACCATCTTTGTTGCAGGGATTTTCATTTACAAAGTAAATTAAATTATTTGGAAATTAGACAAAAATCCGTATATTTTTAGAGCACTCAAACTTCCACAATTTCAACCGGCCATCAAAAGTCCTCGTCCCAATGTTGCATCGATCGAATTTACAAATGCCCAAACTGATTCATTGTTGGCAAAAGTGGTTCTGGATAATTTGAATTCTATCGGACGCACACAATTGGACAAATTTGTGCAGGACAAATTAGCCGAAATTAGGACCAGATTGCGAAGGAATTGGCAAGTTTATATTGGAAATTTTAATTTATAATAATTAATTTAGGCTTCGTCAATACGTCAAACGATGGATTTTGTTCGTCAAAAGACGGTGGCTGTCTCGATTGACCCAGCGATGGGCGGAAGAATTGATGGCCAAAATTGTTACCGATCAATTGGCTCAACAAACCATTTTGGCTCATAGGTTTGGATTTTTGGGATTAAAAAATTAAACAATAGTTCATTTGTGATATGGTTTTTTTAAATTACTGGATTTCGAAAATATTAAAAAATTCATAAAAGTGGAAAATTAGCCCGGAAAAAAATAACTCCCCTTGAATGGGTTTGAACCTGAGACCTAAGTACACCAAACTAAGGTATCAACCACTTGGGCCAAACGATCTCTGAGTGAGCAATTTGATAAATTTATCTTTATATCAGCCTTAAAAACCAAGTCCTAAACTACCATTAAACCTCTAAATCAGCTGGCTATAAAAACTACCTAAAATCATATACCTAATAATTCTTTTTAAAATTAAGAAATGCGCTTCAACTCCAAATTCAACAATTGGCCGAATCAATTGCAGACGAACAAGGCAATGAAATATTGGAGAAAATTGTCGACGAACAGCTGTATGGATGCGCTTGTCGGGTTCAAGCCAACCAAGTGAGGGATATTCAACAAAGGCTGGAACGAATTCGGGAGAATTTGTTCACTCAATGGTTGCGACAATTCACCGATCATTGGTTGGGCGTGGTGCGTCGAAATCGTCTGTTGCGCAGCATAACCACTTTGCATACACCAGGTTTATAATAAATAATCATATTGAATAATTCTTACCCATTTTCCAGCCAATCCATCCGAAGCTCGACTCTCCTCTCCAACAAATCGACTTTACCATCCGGAATTGAAAAAATTGACGCCAGAGGAGATGAAAGCAATGGCTGAGAGGAAAATGCGAGAAATGGAGGAGGCGGAGCAAAGAAAAGCAGCGGCTGAAGAAGCAGAAAGGAAGAGGAAGGCGGAAGAAGTAAATGGAAACGGGTCAATGATGGATGAAGATGAAGAGGATGTGCTAAACGGTGAATTTGTTTGGTCACATCTGTCCATTTATTCCAAAAGAATTAAATTATCTCATCGTTAATTTATTTTTTATTTATTGTTTATATACCAATTGTGAAAAGAATAAAAATGCATATGAATAAATGACATTTTCAATTATTAAAAATAAGAATAAAAAATGGGCAAAATAAATCAAAGAATTATCGAGATCATCTTTTCCATTAGTCTTTGTTTTCATTTTCATTCTCCTCTATTCTTCACCGCGAATTCCCTCAACATGTTGGCTGCACTGCCTCGCAATGTCCAGGCCATGGATCGAAGGGATATACCGCGACGGCATATTTCACGGGGAATTTGCACCTTTCAATTTGGGGAAAATTATTTAATTGAAAAATTCTCAATCCTTACCGGGATGACCCGCTTCCGTGTGTTCCTGGTCGAAAATTCATTGTAAAAAATCAATTAAGTGGATTTATGGTTTAAAATGTGGCCGTGTTCTTACGTTTCTATTAGCCGCAAAATTAATTTGTCCATTCGGGTAGAGTAGCCACGCTTCCAATTTGCAGGCAAATTACCAAAAACGGGAACAAATAGAAATCTTTGGGGAATTTTCAAATCAAATTTCTGTTTAAAATAAGGCAAATACCTGTCGGTGCCCAACAATGTCGTGTATAGGCCACAATTGCCTTCATCCTGCAAATATGGATCGTCGGCGAGTTGTGCACTGCGCTCTTCATCGCCCACGGGAAGCTCCAATATCATCACCTTAGAAAGTAAATTAATTGTTTTTGCCATTTTAAATGCGAAGTTTCGATTTTGCTTAACCCAAAATAGGAGCCAAATATCCCATCTTTTTCCCCTCATTTACCTCCTTTCTCTCTCGTTTGTAAATTTCTGAAATTATTTTCGCTTTTGTCCCCGCATCCATTGCCGACATCACTAGGACGCCATCATCGATGAAGGCCAAAACATCGTCAAGCCGGAGGCTTTTCCGACCCATGAATGGCGGTGGCAATGGCACAATTGTCACCTGGAAAAATTCAAAGTTTTCGAATCGATTTGAGTAATTTTATAGTACACCTTTTTGAATGCATTTTGCAATTTGAGCATCAATCCCCATTCCGGTAATTTTTTCACATTCAAAGCAATTGCCGCATTGCTAATCAGCGCTTTGTTCACTCCGTTGTCCACAACATCCCTTGTTGAAAAAATGTTTACAAAATTTTTCCTCTGAATTTTATAATATTTTACCTGCCGGAAAGAATAATCTCCGTTTCCCTCTTCTGCAACTTGATTCGATTCTTCATCAAAAAGCGGTTCATGCTGTCATCAACTTGTTTGGAGGCAATGGGCGCCCAATCCACATTTCTGCAATAAATGAAGCTGCTTCCTTTGAAAATATACCCAAAATGACCTGTAGATGAATTTGATTTGTTTTTGGCATCCCAATGGGGCAAAATCGTGCAAATTGATGTCATAAATATTTGCTTCTGGAATAAAAAATACGTCAAAATTGGAGAATTTAATTGACATTACCCATAAGAAGCGATGGAGGCAAATGGTCTCTCAACAATTTGGCCCTGCCGTCCAAATACGGCATTGTATGTCGATCGGCAATTAGAATTGCGTTTTCGTGTTCTAAAAATTGTTTGAGATTAAATTCTGAAGTTTTAATGCATATTTACCGTTTAAAATCTTCACAAGTCGTATTTGGAATGTGGCAATTGTGATAAAATCGTCAGCGTAATTCACATCCCTGCAAAAATGCAGTTATTAAACTTAATTCTAAAATATTATACCAAATTGATGGTGCCGCCAAGGCAATCAATGTCCGATTATCACGTGGATGGCTCAGGCTTGAAACGGAGGGTGGTAAAAATGTGAAGAGCAATAATGAGATGAAAAAAGTTGCAAATTTGATAATGGCAGACATTTACAGGCTTTTTTGTTGTAAAGAATTTGTTCTTGAGGACGTAGATTTGTGTTAGGGCAATTGAGCCGTGATTTGGGACGTAAACCAGCAGGACTGGTTTGATGAATGCAAATTGCAAATGAGATCGGTGAAAGACGAGGCGATAGGGCCGTTATCGCCCCCGCCTCCATCAGCAACTTGTGCTGGCTAATATGCGTTGTTTTTGCCTTTTGTTGGCTGCCGTGCAAAATGTGAATGGCAGGAGCAAAGCCAACAACACCACATCAGCATAATATCCTGGTGGCCCCTTCAGCAGTATTGGGCAAAAGCTGCTTAATGGCTTTGGAAGAAAGGAAAATCGGTAGACGGGGGAAAGGAAATGGCCGGTCATTCAGCCAGCAAATATCTTCTTCTTCTGAATTTGCTAGAGGGAATGAATGGACCGCGCAATCGCGGATGTTCCAATTGGTTGGGGTGGGGGCAAAAACGTGATGATGATGAGACAATCGGGAGAGAGGAAAGCGGGCCCCGAGGCGATGATGATGTGATCGAGGACGAGGAGAGGATATCGAGAATAGGGGGAGGATTGGGTAAAAGGAGAAAAGCAATTGCAGCAAAATGTCCAAAAAAACAACACAACTATGTCCAAAAAAGATGGGTGGAAGCTGCCAAAAATATAGCCTAAACTCTTAAATGCTATGTTTTTTTTTCAATTGTTTCCCACCCAACAATTTAGTTTTAATTTAACCAAAATATCGCTATTAATTTATTCAAATTCAAACCATTTACCCCAAAATAAGACAAAGAACAAAGCAAAAGTTCAATTTATTTCACACAATTTATTCAATATGTAACAATAAATATGGAAAAAACAACAAATAACAATTCAAGAAAATGTATGGAAATGGGGAAAGGGGAAATAATAGAAGGTAGAAAATGAATATGGAAAAAACAACAAATAACAATTCAAGAAAATGGTTTTATCGACATCGCAGCACACATATTCATCTCATCAATCTGCATTCACCTGGGATTGAAGCCTCTGTCCGCTCGTTGTCATCAGTTTCTGGGCCGGCTCGTTCTTCATCGCTGAGGTTTGACCCTGAAATGGAAAAATCAAATTAAAAATTGAATTATGCATGTTTAAATTCACTTACATCCGATTTGGGATCGAGCTCCGCCATGCCCGTAGTTGTCGTGGATTTCGTCTTCGAAGTTTTGGTTGACTGGGTTTTATCTATTTTGAAAATCTCGGCTAGCTGAAATTTAAGGGAAATGAATTTAATATTTAAGAAAGAAGAGTTCTCACGGTTTTGTAATCATCGTCGTTCGCACTGGGTCGAGTAGTATCCTTAGGCACTTTGAATTCTGAAAATATGCTAAAATTAATTCCAAAAATTTCACCCCAGAAAACGAACCACTGAATGAGTCATTTGTTTCCTCCTCTTTTGTCTTGGTTTGCTCCCGAGCAGAAGTGGCGACGGCTTTTGGTGCAACTGGAGTGGCGGCAACAGGTGGAGTGACAGCCGGAGCAACTGGAACGGCGGCAACAGGTGGAGTGCTGGCTGAAATAAGTATTGGAAAAATCATGTTTAAAGAATTTCAAAAATTTTACCTTTGGTTGGTTCTTCCTTCTTCTGTGTGGCAACTGGGGTGGCGGCAACCGGTGGAGTGGCAGCAACAGGTGGAGTGGCAGCAACGGATGGAGTGACGGCCGGTGCAACTGGAACGGCGGCAACAGGTGGAGTGCTGGCTGAAATAAGAAATGGGAAAAATCATGTTTAAAGAATTTCAAAAATTTTACCTTTGGTTGGTTCTTCCTTCTTTTGAGTTTGTTGTTGCCTCCTCTTCTTCTTCTTGGTCGAGCAACATTGGGCCAGCAGAATTACGAGCATGAAGCAGCAGGTCCACATTGAAATTGGCAGCAGGCAGTTGATTGGCGACATTTTGGGCAGGAAAGGGAATAGCAGGATTGGTGTTTTGCTTTTGGAATTGGGTATTGGGAATGGTTTTATCTGGAAAATGGCCTTTTCTTTTATAGTGGCAAAACTTCTTATTGATCTTCCTCTTGTATTTTCTTTTTTAATCAATACAATAAAGGTTAGAGAACGGAAAAATTGGAAAATTCAATGAGTGAGAGAGAAATACAAAATTGATATAGTTAAATTATAAAGAAAAAAGGAGGGACCTAATGTCTTCTTTACCATTACCATAATATTTTTACTTAATGATTTTTTTTGGCAATTAACGATCGATAACGATTCCAAATCCAAATTCCAATCTTATTACAGCCACACCTTCCTATTCTAGGTATAACAAAATTAAAATTATCAAGTGTTAGCTTGAATGTTATTCGAAACGCTCGCTAAATCGAAATTTAACTTTAGATTAGAGCACATTTGGTGACCGAAATTGATTATTTATATTAGTATAAATTGGTTAAAACTAGAACAATTGATTTAATCAAATAAAATTCGTAAAAATATTCAGAGAAAACATTAAAAATGTCGGAAAGTAGTAAAAGCAGCGACGACAGCAGCGAAGAATTGGAAAATAACGAACAAACAGAACAGCAGGAACCACAACAACAAACCGGCATGGAGGATTTGGAAATGTCGGAAAGCAGCAGAAGCAGCGATGAATTGGAAAATAATGCTGATGAGCAGCAAACTGAACAACAACCACAACAACCGCAGGAACAAATCGACGACACTGATGAGGTTTTCAAAACGGCGGAAAGTAGCAAAGAAGGCAGCGACGAGAGCAATGATGAAGACGAGTTGGAAGATGGCGGCGGGCAAGCCGAACAACCAATCCAACATCAACAAATGGGAATGGATGTTTCAGATGGTAAGCGTTCGATTTTAAAGATAGGAAAGAACACAAAAACTTAGTTTGGTTGGGTTGAATAATAGAAGATCTTTTAGAAAGTGAAAATTTTTTTGAAATTATTAAAAATTTCTTGAAAATTTGAATCTATCTATATTCTTCATTTACTTCAATAGATGATGAGGAAGAAGAAGAAGAGGTGGTGGACACTGGGCCCGTCAAAATTGACCTGGAGATGGCCCGTTCGAAGGCGGATCTTGGCGAAGAAGGTCCCTTCTTTGTGAAATTGCCAAATTTTTTGAGCATCGACACCAAGCCATTCGATCCGGAAACTTATGATGATGAATTGGAGGAGGATGAAGTGCTCGATGATGAGGGGCGAACTCGTTTGAAACTAAAGGTTTATCTTAAGATTAATAAAAATTTTACCGAAACCTTAGGTTTTTCGGAGACCTTAAGATTAAAACTTTTTGGAGACCTTAAGATTTCAAATTGTCGAGATTTTTAAGTTTAAACTTCAAATAAAAACTCATTATTACAAAATCTTAATGATTATTTATATTCCAAATTCTTCTATTCCAGATGGAAAATACAATTCGGTGGCGCATTGTTCGGGACGAGCAGGGCAATGAGAAGCATGCAATGCCCGAATTGTTCGTTGGTCTGATGGCAGGTTAATAAGAAAATTAAAAATTTATTTTACCGAAAACAAAAAAATTGATTTTCCATTCAGCATGTCAATGTATCTGGGCGGCGAGGTGTTCGAGGTGGACAAGCAGCGCATCATGGACTTCAACCATTTGTACATTCGGCAGGGCGCCGCCCTTCAAGCGCAATCCGTTTTTGCCGAAAAACTCGTCTTCCGACCACATTCGACCGACACACTCACCCATCGAAAAATGACAATGAACATGGCGGAGAAGACGAGCAAAGCACAAAAAGTTCGAATGCTGGCAAATGTTGGCGATAATCCGGATGCACAGAAAAAGGTTTGGGAATGAAAATAATATAATAGAGAAGATGAGCTTAACCCGGGAAAAATATTTTTAATTTGGTGGTTTTTACGACTAATGATTTCATTGAATTTCAATTTTTGGTTGTAACAAACAAGTTTGTACCTCATTTTTTGTGATTACTAATTACTATATGTCATCCAGAAATATACTGAAGATTATGAAAAAAATACATAAAAAGTAGGAAATCAAGTCCGAAAAAATAACTTCCTCTGGGCGGCTTCGAACCCGAGACCTAAATTTTGCAAAAGTAGAGGTCCACCCTTATTAAGATCCAAAAATTTTCAAAAATTTTTTAAATTAAAATTTTTATATAATCCAGCCAATGAATTTAATTTTTCCAGGAAATGATTCGTTTGGAAGAAGAGAAATTGCGTGCGGCCGCCCGTCGGGAAGCACAGCAACGCCGAGTTCGGGAACGACCGCGAGCTATGGGATTGACATCCGGCTTTTTGGAGGGATACGATTCAGGTAAAAATAAGCAAACAAATTTGAAAATTAAATTTTATAATATTTAAAATTTAAAAGAAATTATAAACTATATTTTAATTTTCCAGATGAAGGAGGCGCCGAATCGCTGGCCGCAATCAAACGTCGATATCAGCATGCACCCTACAGTGTCCGAGGCACTAGTGCCGACCGGGAGCGCTCCTACTATTCGGAATCGGATGAGGAAAGGGAGGAGAGGAAGCAGAGGAAAACCATCAACGAGGCCAAAATTGACAGTGACGAGGAGGAGGATGGTGGAGGGGGCGACGGCGAAGAGATGGAAACATCCGAAACGGTTTGTCATTTTATTTTCCTTTTAAAAATATGGTTTAAAAGAACTTTTGGCACTATTGTGCAGTTTACGTGATGGAAATTAAAAAGGATAATGATGATGAAGAAGAGATGAAATCGAGGATGATCATCTTCTTCATTTCATCCTCATCATTTATATTCTTCTTCTCCTTCATCATTCTCGTCCTTTTTATCTTCCACTCTATAAACTGCATAGCGAACTTTTTAGTGGAACTTTCATTTTAGTTAAAAAATGATTCCAAAAATAATTAAAATATTAAATGAAATATTTTTTCAGGAACAACGGCAAACACCGCACAAATCTCATCAATCAAAGGAGCAGCAGAAGAAGAAGATTGTCATTGAGGAGGATGAAGATGAATAAAATGAAAGAGAAGAGGATATTTATTTGTTGTTTTTTCAATTATTCATTTATTTTTTTTTCACAAAAATTTTAAAAAATATTCATCAAAAATAACTCTTATAATAATTTTTGTCTGGGGAAGGTTCTTCAGGGGACTATAGTAATACAGTTCGGATAGTTGGAATGGCCAGAAGAACAGCTAGAATATTCTTCCAACCATTTTTAGTGAAACGTCGGAGGATGAAAATAAAAAAAATGATGATGTTTTTTTCAATTAAAATTATTCTTTTATTCAAAAATAAAGACATTTAAAAAAATATTCACAAATGACTAAAATTTGTCGGCGGTGTGTTGAATTCTTCCAAAATCCCTCCTCCTCTTCTTTGCCTATTTGTTGAGCTCATCCGTCGCCTTTGGCTGGCCTGGTTCCCATCCCAAATATTTTGGCCGAGTCGTTGAATAGGGCACATATTTTTGATCCCTTAAAAATATTAAATTAGATGAGTATAAATTAATTTTCCTCACCGGAATATGCTCAAATTCTCCCTATGTTCCATCTGCCATTTTGGTTTAGTCAGTGGTTTGATGGTGGGTGGATCGTCGCAAATGTGATGAAGCCATCGATGCCATTCAGGCGGTACCTGCGACCCATCGTATTCCAGCCACTTCTTCTGGGTATAAACCACCCAACGATTTTTGGGAATGAACTGGGCATTGTCCTGTAAAAATTTAATGTTATTTGTTTGAATATTTTTTGTATATTAATCATTCATGAGAAATAAATGTTCGGACTTTGGAGAACAAAATACCAAATAAGGAATTAAGTTAATAGGGAAGAGTAAATAATGGCCCCAGAAGAATGATGTAAATTATAAAAGGATGAAGAAAGTTCAAGAGGACTTCTTAGTTAATCCTCATTCCTCAAAAAACCATAAAATCGAATTTTTGAATAATTATTTTGGACTATTCGCTAATTTAACTTTTAAAAAAGTGAAAAGAAAACCTCAAAGTAGCGATTGCCGAATTGATCTTCGCCCACGAAATTGCCTGCCTTCAAATTGTCTGTTCTAAAATGAATTTAACAAATTAATTTTTGGATTTCCTCCGCAACTCACAGATAAAGCATTTTGAGTGCCGCCTTCCAGCCTCCAACCCGCTTCACTGTTTGGCCAAATTTTTGGAGTTTATCGAGCATAAAATATTCCTTCAGACTGGGCGCCATTTCTTCGTTTTAACTTTGATTAAATTTTATTTAAAATGTGTTTTTACATAAATTAAATATTTAAAAGTTATTTTAATAACTTTAAAATAAAATGAAACAAAAGGAGTCAAAAACATTTATAAAATTTAAATAAGCATTTAAACAAGAAAAATGGTCGGTACATAATTTAATAATATAATATGATGGGTAAATTTAGGTCAGAGAATTTTATTTAGGCCGCAATTCTCCGTCGTCATATTCCCGTGTTTTAATTCATCATCATCATTTTTCACATTATTTTAATCGTCGAATTTGAGCGTAACGGCGGCATTTATCAATTTGGCCTCCTCCAAGCTCTGCGATTCATCCTCGACCAATTTGTGCGGGTAGATCGTCTGCAGATGGAATGGGCGATAAGCGAGTGTCGGCTGAACACTGAAAATTGAGAAAATTATTTAAATTGTAGAGAATTTCTTAGCAAAATTAATATCAAAATTATCAAATATTTATTTTTAATAAATTAATGGGACTAACGTGACAATGAAGGCACGAAGTTGGTCCAGAGTGGCGGTGTGATTGAAGCGGGCCACAATCGGCTGAGGCAGGTCGGGGAAACGAATTTGGATTCGGGTAATTGGCTGCTGCTCATTCAATTGCACATTCTTTTGGGCCTCTTCCACCAACGAATCTGATAATGATGAAGAAAATTTCAAATTAATTTTCGATTGTAATTAAAAAAACCTGAAGGCGGTTTCAGCGGCGGAGTCGGCTCCAAATCGACAATGTCAACGCCCGTTGCTGCCGCAGATGAATTGCCGACGCCCACCACATTTGGCACATGGGAACCGAGACGATGGCCTTGTCCAGAGAATGGTTTTGGCTTTGGTGGCACATAGTCCTCGGCTTTGCGTTCAATTCGAAGGTCGATTTCCTTGCCAGGGTACAGCGCATTCAATTCGGGTGGAATTCGTCTAAAAACATGGATTTTATTAGGAAAAGATCAGGAGAAAAGTGTATTTTCAATGTAATTAATTTAATTAATAAAACAAAACAAACTTCTTCATCAAGGCGTCCATGAATGCCCGGTTATCCTCGAATTGGCGCAATGGGCCATCGTCTATGGAGAAGCCATTTCGCCATATGAACATGCGAACCTATAAATAGAAGAAAATTATCAAACATATGATCAGAAAAATGAATTAAAGTAAAACTAAGTTCTTCGCAAACTTTGCTCTTTGGAAAAATTTCAGTTTTTAATTTCATTTATTTCTGAAACCGAAACCGGCCATGACCATGTAATCGAACTTACCACTTGTTGTGGACGTTGTGCTGGGCCATTTGCTGTTGAATTGCCAGCCGAATTTGCAGCGCTGCTTCCAACTGGCTCTGAGGCAATTCCATGTCCGCCAAGACGAAAACCGCCGCCACCCCATGCCGATGTTCCACCGCGTTGTTGTTTTTGCCGCTCCATCTCCTCCATTTGTTCCGGGGTCATTTGCTCGGCACCGGCACGACGAATTGCATCGAAGATGCGATTTTGGTGATCATTTTGGTTCGGTCCCAACACTTGTTGACCACTAAAATATTCTCATATTTTTGGATAAATTTATAAATAAAAGCGAACCTGCGTTCACTGCCGCCAACAAAAAATCCTTGCCGTCCTTCATCATCGTTGTCACTCTCATTGCCCGAACTGCCACCATCACCTCGACGCGGGGGTTTATCATCGTCAGTGTTCAGGCCGTGGATATTTGACATTGATTGTTGTTTGTAGTTGGCAATATATTAAGGTTTTTGAATGGAAAAATCCTTTAAAAATATTTAAATTAATTCCAACCAAATTAATTTATGATTATGTAGAGTTCTTATGTAATTTTGTGTTAAAAATGTGCATGTTAAATAAAATCCATTTGCCAATTAAAATTAAAAATAATGAAATGAATTCAAATTAACATTTGAAATAAAATAAAAACATAAAATTCAACAACAAGATTTATACGTTTAATTAACAAATTTCATATCAAAAAATAATTCATCAACAAATCAAATGGACGATTTTCTTTTCCATTAATTCTTTTCAAGTGGCACCTTCAGCAATCAATTCTTTCTTCAGTTTGCCCATGAAAGTCTTCTTCTCAGAGCTGGTCTGGAAGCGGCCATGTCCAAATTTGGAGGAGGTGTCAATCCATTTCAGGTCGATCTTCTCAAAGGCAAAACGTTTTGTTTGATTGATCAGCGATTTGCGCATGGTTATTGGGCGCTTCTTGGAGCCAATGCAACAGCCGCGAATCATCACAAAGTCCTGGTTGACCAGGCCATAATGCGGAAATCCACCCTAAAATAAACAAAATTTTACTATAAAATTAAAAATTTCCAAACCATTGGATTGATGGTCTTGGCGGTCACGTCATTTTCGGTTGAGCCGTTCTTCTTCCCTTCCGGTGTCAAGCAGGATTTGCCAATGCGGTAGATCTTCTTGTTCACTTCAGTCCGATGGTGATATCCCTTTTGACCGGCACGGGCCACAGTGAATTGCACACGCGATGGATGCCATGCACCAATACAAGCAACCTAAATTTGCAAAATGAATTAATTTTTGTCATCTAGAATTAACCTTGCGAAGGCCTTTGTGCGTCTTCCGTGGCAACTTTTTGGTATGCCAACGACTGGTCACACCCTTGAATCCTTTGCCCTTGGTCACTCCAATGCAATCGATCATTTCATCTTGGTTGAAGATTTCATCCACCGAGACGGTCTTCTCAAAGTGCTCTTGGGCCCAGTCCACTTTCTCCGGGACAGTTCCTCCGTTGATTTGAATTTCCATAATGTGAGCCTTTTTGTTGCGATGCTTCATGACTTTCATCTTAAATCACAAAACTATTATAAATAGAACTGTGATAATTTTAAACCTGAGTATGGGCGATCACTCGAACATAGGAGCAATATTTCTTGATCTTATTCAAATCAGCTTGGATCGACTTTTTGCCCTCCTCATCTTGCCACTTCTTTGCATATTTCGAAAATGCCTTCTTCTTTGACTTGTACCTTTAATTTTGTTTCAATTCAAATCTAATTCTTAAGTCATTTTATTATTGATTTTGAACTCTAAAGCATTCACTCATGTTTTATCAGTAATAACAGAGGAGTGAAGCTTCTCGAATTTTTGATAGCATTCATATTTTCATATATTAAATAGAGGAATGCTAATAAAGCTTGCCAATTTTTGTAGAAGCGTCGTTTGCAATCCTCACTTAGATGTTCAGCAAACACTGCCTTCAATGGTCGCGGTCCACGCGGTGTTTCGATGTAGCCAACAACGCCGACAATTACCTTAAATCCACACTTATTACTAAACATTTTTAATTGTAAAAAACCATTGGTGGTGTTTCCAAGATTGTGACCGCCTCGACCACTTCCTTCTTGTGCACTTTTGAGCCAATTTTGTCCACATCTCGAACGATATGTGTCATACCAGCTTAAACATTTTAGTTAGTATAAATTACATTGGTTGATTGAACCTTTATAGCCAATGAATGCAGTCAAATGGATCGGCTTTGAGGGATCATCCTTTGGGAAGGCCTTGACTTTTCCACGATGACGCTTCGATCGCTTCTTCGGCGTGAAACCCATTGAGCCATGCCGGGGTGCAGAAAATTTTCGATGAGACATTTCTTTTCAGAATCAAGTCAGATTTAAGAATACTTTTCTAAAATAAATTCAATATTCAAGGACTAAGTTTTAAGTTCAATATCCATCCTAATCCTACATTAAGAATTTTTAAATTGAATAAGCGATAAATAAGTAAAAAAAAAGTCATCAAAATCTTTAGGTCAATGAATTTTGCAAGCCAAAAAATGGAGGAATGGCAGGCAATGGGCAATAATGGCAATGCAATGGGGACTTTTTTTTCGCCTACGCCACTGCAAAATTTAGTCTACGAAATTCGTATTATTTTTTTTCTTGTATAGTTGTCTGGTTTAATTGCTAAATTTAATCTCTAGCAAATTTGTCATCTCTAATTTCATTGCAAAAGTTCGAGAAATAAAAATCAATATTTACTTTCGTTTCGATAAATTTTAAAACCTTCATTAATTACTGTTGCGCAAATTTTAAAACTTCGAGGATTGGGTCTTGACTCTTGATTCTTGGATCTTGGGTCTTGAGGATTCGGATTAACGAGTTTATCTCTGTTAAACTCACATTAATAAACATATTTTTTGTTTAATTTTATTTTTCAGAGTATAAAATAATAAAATTACCCGCTATTATGGCTATTCCTAATGCAAATGCGTTGTCAAATCCGCTTGGAAATTTGTAAATTTAGGATTATTAATTGCTAAATTTAATAAAATAAATTTTAGACTTCGAAACAATGATACTGAAATGAACTGGGTGGAAGCGGTGGACCAGGAGAACAGTCTTCGGGAGCCGAAACGCACTGAATTCATAAAGGATGGCATCAAAACGGTCACGGACTATGTCGAGAGAGAAGTCGAAGGAGTGATTAAAAAGCAGAGGGTATGAATAATTAAATAATTTTTTAAAAAGAATAAATTAGAGCTAAGAAAATATAAATCAATTAAAAATTTAGGTCATCACCAAGTACCAAGTGATCACAAAAAGAGTGCCTCGAGTTGTGGCCGAACGGAAGAAGTGGAAAAAATTTGGCCAATGTGCTGGCGATGGGCCCGGCCCGAACATCAACACAACGTATGCATCGGAAACGGTGGACATGCAATTTTTGCACAATCGATTGGGCGAACCCGACGACATCCTTTTGGACGACAAAAAGGGCATGGCAAAGGGACAGGCCACAAAGGGAGCGCATTGTCGCCTGTGCAAATCAGATGAACATTGGAGCATGCAATGCCCATATAAGGTTTAGTTTTATATTTGATAAGGCATTTTTAATTCCTACAAACCCCATTCGGTCAATTTATTGAATTATTAATTTAGTAAAAGCTAGAGTCCTTTTTGCAATGTATTTTTGGCTAGTATTGCAATATTTCATATAGAAATGTGAAATGAATAAAAATGCCATAAAAGTGAGAATCAAATCAGGAAAAATAACTTCCATTTAACGGATTGCAACTCGAGAGCTAAATTTTTACACACCTTTGGGTCGAAAATCTAATTTTTTTTCATCTAAAATTATAAAAATGCATAAAAATACATAAAAGTGAGTAACAAGCTTGAAAAAATTATTTGCCTCTGAACGGATTCGAACCCGAGACCTAAATTTTGCTAGGGTACGAGTGAAACTCTTGGGTCAAAATCAAAACTTTTTGAAAACCTTTTAGAAAAATCTTATAAACCTTAACCAGTCTAAATTTAGGATAAATTTATAAGCATTAAAAAATATTTGGACTCATCCTCCAAATTGGTTAAAAAAAATTCATTATTTTATCTATTCAAAAATTTTAATATTCTTTTTTAGGAACATTTCAAGGAAAGCGGCGAAGGCGAGGAATCGGACAATGCCGACAAATCCGCGGTGCGCAGTGCCCCACCCGGCGGTCGCTATGTGCCCCCAAGTGCACGGGCCGGTGCAACGGCTGCAGGGGAACGGACTGGCATCACAATGGGTATACGGAGAATGTCAAAAATATTAAATAAATTAAATAATTTATAGGCACAGATAGTCGATCATCCGACGATACAACCGTCCGAATCACAAATCTTCCGGGGGTAAATTTATTTAAAAAATTATAAAATGGAATTTTTAACTTAAAATCCAAATTAACCAAAAAAATTTTTAAGGACTCCGAAACATTGGACGATGATTTGCGGGCATTGTTCCAGAGCGCAGGCCGTATAACGCGTTCCTATGTGGCACGGGACAAACAACCGCCGAATAAGCCAAAAGGCTTTGCCTTCATCACATTCGCCACTCGAAAGGAGGCCGAAAATGCCATTCAACAATTCAATGGTGCCCGATTCCAGCATTTGATTTTGAAGGTGGAATGGACCAGGTCAGTTTGTTTTCAAATCGACATTTCATAAATAAATTATCAAGGGAAAATTATTCAAAAAAATACATTTAATTTTCCAGTGTTTTTTTTAATTAGAATTTTAGTAAAATATAATTATAAATATAAAAATTCAAACATTTTTGATCCTCTTTTGGTATGGTTTTGCCTTTTGAAAATAATTTTTCTGCCATTTTTTTACCGTTTTTATCGCTTTTGGAATTTTAAACTGCCTTAAAAATTTAATCGAAAAATCATTTTTTTAAAATTATTTTTTCTATTTTCAGACCATCAGCAAATTGAAGCGCCCGCCCGAATTATGATTGTTGACAAATTTATGATGATGGAAAAAGAACAAACAAAATTGGAAAATTCGATATTTATATTTGTTTCATTTTATTGTTTTTTGGCTATTAAAATGACAAAAAAAGTTATAATTATTTATTTTATTCTTTCCTCTCTCAAAGGTCACCTTTCAAATTGGGCTGATCCACCAAATGATAGGAAAAACTATACAAAAATAAAAAATGAATTAATTAATTCTCCTTTGCCCAAAAATTCCATACCAATCCCGAATTTTGTTGAAATCATTGAGGCAAAACAAATAACGGAAATAGTCGGTGGGAACACCGTTCGTTGTTTCACAATAGGCCATACAACTTTAAATAAAAAAATGGTTTAAAAATATTTATTGGTTTTGGTTTAAAACCCTTGTTGGACGCCCATTTGCGTGCAACAGGCACGATGGTCGGCACGGGACGAGGCACAATCCCACATTTGGCCAACTTTTGCATAATTTTATGAATGAATTCCCCTCATTTTAAACCTGTTGGCCCTAAAATAAAATTTATTATTTTGTTTTGAACTGATCCCTTCAAAAACAAACCCCTTGGTGCGCAAGTGGACAAAAAGAATAGGACCTTGAGAATTTGATTGGAATTTAAATAGTTTATTTCTAAGTTTTGATTATTTTAATTTAGTGTATTTGTTCTATCAGAAACCCCTCCCCTCTCTATTAGAAACCACTCAGTGGAGGTTCTCTAAAATTTATAAGCCCCGGGGCTATAGAAAATATGGTATTTTTAGATTCATTCGAATTCCCCCCATCGGTTTATAAATTTGCCTAAGGGAATTTGGCCAAATTCATTAAAATTGGACAATTCAAAAATTATGGAAATGCATTCAAGCAAACATTATTGGAGCTGAGTGCACTGAAATCGCAGAATCTTTGCTTGCAATCCGCGTCGGCTTGGTCCAATTTGGCACAACACATTTTCTGTGGAAAAAGCCGAATGCGAATTTTGCTCCAATTTTGTGGATTTACCAATTTTTCGTTTGGCGAATGGCCTTGAGGCTGCTTTTGGGCCAATCCCCCGAGGCCGCCTTGATGTTGATGTTGTGGTGGATGGAAAAGGAAGGGGAATAGGCCTTGGCCACAAACTTGGCCAATGAGGATTAGGGGACACAAAATAAAGGTTATGTATATTGGAAGTGCCGCTGGCGCCATTCAAAATGTTTAAAAACCCGTGTTTTTGGATGCTCTGGAATTCAAAGAAAATAATAATAAATATCTCAACAATTTGTGCTATTTGATCATTCATGGCCTTTTCCTCTAATTTCCCTTGAAAATTTTCCATGGAATATGTAAAAAGGCTACGGTGGCGTAGGCAGTAGGAGGCACCAAATGAATGGCCAGATTTTCGTCAATTTTGTCCCATTTTATCCCTTTTTAAGCCAAGGTGATGTAATGAATCAGCGGACCCTGTTTTGGTCCATTTAATGGGAGGATTGGTCCAGAAATGGTCCAAAAAGACTACGGTGGTGTAGGCAGTAGGAGGAAATAAAGGCGCCATTAAATTTTTGTCCCATTTTAACCCTTTTAAACCAAAGGCGATGTGTTGTGATGAGTCAGAATCGGACCCTGTATTGGTCCATTTAATGGGAGGATTGGCCCAGAAATGGTCCAATGTTGATCAGAAATTTGGTGGCCCAATCATTTGGATTGTTTGGGGCAAAATGCGCAATCCATCCTCTGGGGATCATCATCAATAATCCGCCTTTCTCCTACGATTGGGATTTGATGGAATGGCTCATCCCCTCCTCTTCCTCTGGATCAAATCCCCCTCATCCCCTCATCGTCATCCTCGTGTTTAATCGCCAATTCATTCATTCGTTGCCGCCTTCGCGCGTTCAAATGCGCAGCAGCAAAAGTGAATGAAAATGTGGTGGGGAAAGGACTTGTTTTGTCCATTCATTTGTGGTGTTTTGGTCAAGTGCAAACCTGAATTTATCCCCAACACACAGAAGAATATTACAGAAGGAGGCTACGGATAAGATCTATGGGAACAAACAAAATTGAATGAAAGGAAAATTATGATTTTGGGTCGATTATTTATTCATTAAATCCGGACACATTAATTTAAATATTTTTTTTTGATAAAATTTTCACTGTTCAAAATGATAGTGTTTGCCTTCTTTCTTGGCCACAGAATTATTTTAATGGGCCTCCAAATAATCCCTGAAGCAATCTCGGATTTCGTTGAAGGATTCAATGCAGAATCTGAAATATATATTTCGGAGAATTACATGGAATATTTTGATGACCTCAAGAAATGCCTCTGTATCAATGATTCTATAGGGCCCTAAAATAACACCCTATGGAAGTTTAGGGAAATTAAGGAATGATTTTTGGGAATTCAAAACCGATGACAGAAAATCGACATGCACCCAAAAATATGAGCAAAATTTTGACTTGGAATGATTTCGAAAAATTAACAGGGAATTGTTATTCATTTCCTTCCATATCGAATTTGAATTCATTCTCCAAACCTTCGATAATTAAATTATAAAGAAGACAAAACAGTAATGTTTGTGTCCCAAAATTTTTCCGAGCTGCTAAAATTTGCCCTTTTTTAAATTTGACAATTCTAATTAGCTTTGTTGTTTCCTCAATTTTCAATCTAAGACTGAATAAATTTACAAATAGTCGAGGTAATTTGTGGGCACTCCATCGTGGGCTGCGCAATATTCCAAGCATTTGCCGGCTACGCCTCTTTCCTTAATTAAAAATTAGCCCACACATAGGTATATCCCAGCAATTGAGCGGATTCACCTTGCAACATTTTGTGTGGTCAATTCTTGACGAGGCACAATCCCACATGTGGCCAACCTGTTTAAAAAGGTCGCATTCAGAATTAATTAATTTGCCATCATTATGGAATATTTGCTTTGAACTTTTAAGGCTAAAATATGTTGAAGGCCCCCGACTGGCTAATTGCGATGTTCTGCTCATTTTTACGCTATAATTCGGAGTTCAGATGCTAAATTATAGTACTAAATGAACCGAATGATCACCCCTCGATCGTATTAGCGAGAAAAGACGTGTACCGTGCTGTCATTTTCCCTTTCACTTCCCAGAAACCTTGCCCTCTGCCCTCGTCAAAGATGGCCTAAAGCTATTTTTCCCCTACGTCCCAAATATGGACTATTCGTTAAAGTGTTGGAAGGAAGATGGTCTACAAAAATCGAGCCAAGACAACCCACAATGGTTTGGATATGGTCTATTCTGATGAGGCGGTTTTGACTCTGATTTTAACCTACATTTTCCCAACATACCCTAAATCTACCTCCGATTGATTTAGTCTATAATTAACAAGCCTAATCTCTAACAATAACAATTAACCTTTATTTTTGCTAGCAAATAAGTTTTATTGGGGTTGCTAACTTACAGTTTCTCCCCGTTCCGTGCATGTGGACAAATAATTGAGCACCTGTGTGTAGGAAATGTGAATTTTGAGAGGCATAAATGTCGAAAAAATGAATTACATTTGCTTGAGAAATTGCATCAAAATCACAGAATCGGCTGACGCAATCTTTGTCATCGTCGACCAATTTGGTGCAACATTTTTTCAGCTTGGAATTTGCATCACCCAATGTTGAGGATGGCACAAAAATGAGGACAATGAGGGAAATGAGTAAAGGAATGGGCCAATGGGATGGCATTCTATTAAAGGGGGAATTATCAACAAATTTGTGGACGGATTTATGCGCGAATAATTTGGTGTAAAATTCATGAATTTGAACAAAATTGGAAGGCTCAAACAAGAATTTCCCACTAGAAAACAAAGATATTTTGCAGATTTTAGGGCGCCTTCATCCCTTGAATGTATAGTATTCATAGGATTAAATCCGGCTAAATTTTGTGTGAGATCTGCCTTCTCCTCAAATGTCTTTTGAGCGATTCAATGTGTTTGTGGGTGGTGTAAGAAAACCACCCATTTGGTGGTGATTAAAAACGTCTTTCACCGAATAAAATAATAATTTATCATCACAATTTTGGGGGAAACTAGGGCACATCATATTAAAGCAAGTCTGGTCTCTGGTGGATATGGGGGAAATGATTTTGGTTTATGGGAATGAAAAGGAATGGGAAGGATGAGAAATAGTTTTTGCCGAACAAGAACCGCATTTGATGTACTTTTAATTAACCATTTTTGGATGAAAATGCAGGTTTAGTGCTAAATTGGCTGAAGGAATGAGAATGAACTTAAAGGCAGAATTGTTTCTGGGATGAAAATTACAATTACAATCCCTTTCTGGAAGGAACTTAGAATTTACAATAAAACAGGCAGAATTAGCCCAAAAAAAAGAAAACAGTCGGAATTAAAATCAGAACAGGTGGAATTATTTGGGGCAAAATACAAACAGGCGGAATTATTTGGGGCAAAATACAAACAGGCGGAATTATTTGGGGCAAAATACAAACAGGCGGAATTATTTGGGGCAAAATACAAACAGGCGGAATTATTTGGGGCAAAACACAAACAGGTGGAATTATTTGGGGCAAAATACAAACAGGCGGAATTATTTGGGGCAAAATACAAACAGGCGGAATTATTTGGGGCAAACACAAACAGGCGGAATTATTTGGGGCAAAAACACAAACAGGCGGAATTATTTGGGGCAAAATACAAACAGGCGGAATTATTTGGGGCAAAAACAAACAGGCGGAATTATTTGGGGCAAAATACAAACAGGCGGAATTATTTGGGGCAAAAACAAACAGGCGGAATTATTTGGGGCAAAATACAAACAGGCGGAATTATTTGGGGCAAAACACAAACAGGCGGAATTATTTGGGGCAAACACAAACAGGCGGAATTATTTGGGGCAAAACACAAACAGGCGGAATTATTTGGGGCAAAACACAAACAGGCGGAATTAGTGCAAAAAACACAAAATAGGCGGAATTAGATTTGTAAAAATAAGATTATTTATTAATTTCTACATTTAAATGCTTTAATTAAAAAATATATAATAATGACTGAGATTCAATTTCATATTCATATTCCTTTTCTAGGCTGTTTTTTTGTACTGAAGAATCCGTGACAATTTGCTTGACAAAGTAGTAGCTTCTTGAAATATCAGCGATTTGAACAAAAATGGGAATTGCTGATGTTCAAAGGTGCTCCATCTTTATCGGCATCGGCATCTGTGGCCAATTTATTTCTAAAGGTCCAAATCTGGCAACAATTTCAACCATTCAAAATCTTTTTTTTTTTGTTGGTCCCCACAAATCAAAAAACATTTCCCATTTTTCCCTCCAATTCAGGAATGAAGGGTTGGAGAAGAAGCCGGAAGGCCACTCAAAAATACACTCCTCCCTCCATTCTTTTTCGCATATTATGCCTGCGGCATTTTCTTTTGATGAGCCAATCGGAAAAAGGGAAATCGAAGGAGGGGAACGGAACAATTCAAGGACACGAACAAACGATGAAAAAGGGAGGAAATACGCGTAAATATGTTTGCCCTTGGGAGAAAGGGGGGGGGGGGAGTGAATCGGCCGGAGAACATTTTTTGAAGAAGCAAAAGGAACCATTCATGGGCAAAATGGAAAGAATGAAATGTGAATTGCGGTGGTTCTTTGGCACTTTACAAGAGAAGGCCTAGACCCTAGACCATCTAGCCCTAAAAATTTACCATTGAAAATATTTCACCAAATGATTGCTTCTTCCAAAAGAGCCCTTTCCTTTCCATTATTCGATTTATGTGTGTCACCTTTTTACCAAGTGGTTTGTCTGTGAATGAAGGGTGCCAAGGTCGATTCAATCCTACCAAACATCGATGGATTCGATGAAGCGGAAAATGGGAGGTGACAAAAATGCAAATTTGATCAAATTTGACGGTGGCACTTTTCTTCCTCAAGGCCAACCAAATTTAATGGATTTTTCTTGTTGCGTAGCATTGGCTTTTTTGGTTAAACCACAAAGAAAACCAATAGAAAATGCGAATGATGATCAACTAATAATTCAACATCCCTTTTCTTATAATTTTCAATCACAAACATCCATTTTTGCCAAAAAAATTCTATCCCAACAGCTTTCATTATGTGTTATGTCTATATGGCCTCGGATAGGGTAACCGCGTTTTTTTTGACCCATAGCTAAGCGAGGCGAAAACCAATTCGGTTAGGCGATATACCATTTGAAAGCCCAAAATGTCCTTTGAAAAGTGGCTGAAAAATATTTATGAAAATCACCTTCTTAAAAAAGTTTTTTAATATCTATACTTTTGAGTTTAACGAACACGAATGTTCTAAGGAAATGCCGCATATTTTACAACTGGAAATATTTCTTAAAAATAAGAAAGCCACTTTTTAGGGGATATTTCGAGATTTCAAATGACATATCGCCTTCCAAAATTGGCTTCTTCCTTGTTGAGTTATGGCCAAAAAGAATAGTACAATTATCCGATCAGCGGTATCCTATTGCCCTTTTTAATGTCGCCCCAATTTAGCTTCATATTGTTTTTGCCGCTAATTGGCCATTCCAATTGCTCCGATTTTCGATTATATCGGTCTCATCGATCAATGATGGGGACGACCTTCAGCCCCCTCCTAATTTCCGCAATTTTGTTCCACGCTTTTGATGCAGCCAATTGACGGTCCCTGTGGCCGTTTCAACTGCGCGAGGGGATGAATTATATTCCCTTCTCCAATGATAAATAAATCAACATTTTTATTTTTGTGAACAATAATTCAATAGGGCAAAGAATGAGGCATAGTTTATTCCCAATGGCCTCATTTCCCTTTTGCCTCCAAAATTGCCAATATATTGATGGGCATCATCAAAAATTGTATAATTTTGCCTACAAATTGTAATTGTAATTTTCCATCCATTTTCTAATAATTTTGACACCCTTTTCTTTTCAACCATTTCGCAGTAATTATGGATGGATGGATGGAGATGGCCGATGATTTTTTCTCGCCTTACGTCTCCTTACTTTATTCTTGTTGCCTTTCGCCCCATTTCCCGGCGAACGGCCCATCCTTCTTACCCTTTGCCGAATTATTATTTTCCCACCAATAAACTTGTTGGCCTTTTGGACATTCTCATTTTGTGGGTCGCCCCCAAAAAGGGCAAAAAATTGGAACAAAATTTTGGTTCGATTTTGCCGGCGCGCGAGTCATTTTAAAGCAAAGAGAGGGCAAGGGGCCAATTCGTTGTGTTCCAATTATACTCGCGCCCCAATGCCCCCTTTCTCCCATCATCTTTCTTCCCGAGACCCTCAACCCTTTTTTACGATTTTGTCCTTTCCAATTTTCCCAATTCCTCTTTGAATGGAGAGGAGTTTACATTTTGCAGTCGTTTTTTCTGTTGAATTTTGTGCCATTAATTTATCAAGTTTTTAGTTTCTTAGAAGGACAAATTTTTGTGAAAATGTTATTATTGGCCAATGGAAGATGGAGGAGAAGAAAGGGCAATGGCGGCCAAAAGGCATTATTTAAAAATGATTTCCTCCAGCAAAATTGTATTTTGGCAATTATTCTTGTTGGCATTTTCTCCACAGGTGTGTGAATTGGTAAAAAAATAGGTCATAAATTGCCTATCCTAAATTCAAAAAAAACAAAGATAACAAGAAGATTTTCTTTTGTAAATAAATAATGATTACCGGAAAGGGATTCTGATTTTTAAGTTTTTTTTCCCAAAAATATTCTGCTAATATTGAAATGGATTCTGATTCTGAATACAATTTTTATATTTCCTCTTTCTTTTTAATTCACATTTAATGCCGCGAGCAATATTCAAAGGAAAACTATATAGATATCATAGTCCACAGTAAAATTCTCTCATCAATTCCACAGCAACAGTTGTTCTCTGCAGTGACGATAATCCAGTGACCCGCAATTTTAAATGCCGTCTGAATGGATGTTGTGATCAGCATGAATGGTGCCGATTTTGGGCATCCATGGGCGAATGCCAATCCAATCGGGGATGGATGGGTTGGGGGCCCATATTTTGTTAAGTAATAGGGAAAATTTACACATTTTTCAGAGAATAATTGCCAATTGGCCTGTAACACTTGCAATCGATGTAAATATTTTCGGGAAAGGGGAGATTTATTTCTTCAAAAATAATTTAATTATCAATATTAATTCCCCAAAAAAAACAGTGCCAGTCCGTCGTCCATTCAATTTTCGGCCTCTTCCATCCCCTCCTCCCCGTCGACCACCTCCCCCAACCACAACTCCATTTCGTCCACCCACAGTCACATTTTCATTGCCACCTCCCCCCACCACAACCGTATTTACCATCACCCAAAGGCCAACAACATTCACAACCCCGTCCACCACAACGGTGGCACAAATCACTTTTGCCGCCGCTGCTTCGCCCCAGGATCGATGTCGCCAACTTCAATCGGATCCATCCAATGCGGCGGAAGTTTTATTGCGCGAAAGGCTAGTGTCGGCAACGGAAGGTTGTGTGGGGAATATTTTGGGGGCTGATGATGCTTGAGGGAATAATTGTCTGATAGAATGAATTATTTCCCTCCATAGATAATTCCGGTCGACGTCCATTGACCCAGGAGCAAGTGGTCCGATCCAACATAGCGAATGCTTGTGTGCCACGATTGGATGAGGCTGAATGTGAACGGTGCGAAAATTTTTGTGGGGGAATATTTGGCCAATACAGGGGAAAATGGAGAGTGCTTCTAGAATTAAAAATGAATAAGCCCTTTCTTTTCGAAAGGCAAAAGGGAATAGTTAAGAGAAATTTAAATTGGAAGAATAGCCTCAAATTTTCATCCCTTTTCAAAATTACAGCTCCCTTTGCTATAATCTCTATTTTCGGACAATGGATGGAACATGCAACAATTTTCGATCACCGTTGCGTGGAGCCGCATTTCGCCCCTATAGCAGGTCAAAAATTGATGTCCATAAATACTTAATTTTAGTAGAAAAATCATTAATTAGAACTTATTAGTAGAAGGAAGATGACTATCGTATTAATGGAAAAAGGGGATAACTCAAAGTTATGAACAAAAAAATGTCTTGTATTTCAATCATTTTTTATATCGATTCAGCATCATTTAATAATATTATATCAAAATTCAATCATAATTGTAATTTGACACAATTTTTAAAGGCTAATGGCTCCAGAATATGACAATGGATTATCGGAACCAGTTTGTGAGTTTTCCTTCAGGCCTTTTTAAGAATGAATAAATATAAATAACCATTTTGATAGCCTCCATCCGGAATCATCGTCCAAGTCCACGGGAAGTGAATCGGAATGTGCTTTCTACAACAAAAGTATACTAGAAAAGGGGTGATCTCCAATTTCACTAATTTAATCATTTTCCCAAATAGCAAGTCCCACATCCCGAATTCAATGCCCTTCTCATGCAATTTGGCCAATTCATGTCCCATGATATGGCCAAAACCACACTAGTGCCCTCGGCCAAATGCAATGTTTGCCAGAATATTCCATCACGAGTTCGTCTCAATTCCCTACTTTTAATTCCATCCATTTTCAGTGTATGGCCGTATTCCTGGCTCCATCCGATCCGAATAATCATTTCCGTGCGGATGGATGCCTTCGAGTGTCACGTTCATCGCCAATTTGTGGTTCGGGTCGAACCAAACCAAGGCAACAACTCAACGAGAACACCGGCTTCATCGATGGCTCCCCTATTTATGGGTCAAGTGTGGGCGGTTAGTCTTTTTGGTATTCCATTATAATTAAATCGGATTATCTTTTCCAGATTTGCACAAATTCCGTGAAGGGAATTCCGGTCTATTGAAGCTGAACAATTTCAATGGGTTCGCTTGGGTGGGGAAACATTTTGCCCATAGTAATTCGGTCATCCTTCTCCATCAGAATGCGTTTATTGCCGTTTGATTCTTCCAAATGCCGTGGCTCCGGCGATTGGTAACAACATCTTATCATCTACTTAAATTGGGGAGGGGGATTTTTGCCAATTATTTTCCATACTTTAAAATGTGTTCTGCTTAAAATTAATAGGAAAATTATCGATAGTTATTTTCGTAAAATTTTCTTTATTTGATGACCTGTTTGTGTTTTTCTAATTCGGCTTGTTCTGATAATTCTGTTTGTATTTTGCCCCAATTTAATTCCGCCTGTTTGTGTTTCACCTAATAATTCCGCCTGTTTTATTTGCCCCATCTAATTCCGCCTGTTTGTGTTTTGCCCCAAATAATTCCGCCTGTTTGTATTTTGCCCCAAATAATTCCGCCTGTTTGTATTTTGCCCCAAATAATTCCGCCTGTTTTATTTGCCCCAAATAATTCCGCCTGTTTGTGTTTTGCCCCAAATAATTCTGCCTGTTTGTGTTTGCCCCAAATAATTCCGCCTGTTTTATTTGCCCCATCTAATTCCGCCAATCCCGCCTGTTTGTGATTTTGCACTAATTCCGCCTGTTTGTGTTTTGCCCCAAATAATTCCGCCTGTTTGTGTTTTTGCACTAATTCCGCCTGTTTGTGTTTTGCCCCATCTAATTCCGCCTGTTTGTGTTTTGCCCCATCTAATCCCGCCTGTTTGTGTTTTTGCACTAATTCCGCCTGTTTGTGTTTTGCCCCAAATAATTCCGCCTGTTTGTGTTTTTGCACTAATTCCGCCTGTTTGTGTTTTGCCCCAAATAATTCCGCCTGTTTGTGTTTTTGCACTAATACCGCCTGTTTGTATTTTGCCCCAAATAATTCCGCCTGTTTGTATTTTACCTAAATAATTCTGCCTATTCTGTTTTAATTCTGTCTGATTTACTTAAGACATTATAATATTTACATAAATTTATATTCAAATATTTGGCTTTATCAAAATAATCCCTTACATTTAAGCACCGCCACATTCATTGCAGGCGATAGTCGAGTGAATTTATTCCTTGGCCTTACTTCCTTCCACACACTTTTTACGCGTGAACATAATAGGTGTATACCCTTTACAAAAGGAAATCCCTCTATAAAATCCATTTTTAAAGGATTTCCCAAAGACTACAACGCCTGAATCCTCATTGGGTTTGTTTGTGAATTAATTATGATGTCAAATTATGTGGACATTTTCAGAATGGCGATCGACTTTTTCAGGAAACGCGCAAAATTGTGGGCGCCCAAATTCAGGTGCAAGAGGCCAATTGTTCATTTTTAATTTATTTATATCAAATATCTCTATAGGCAATTTGCTATCGGGAATATTTGCCAAAAGTGTTGGGCTCATCATTTGCTGCAACTGGTAAGCAAATGGACCTGAGCCGTTCTTTTGGCCCTAACTCAACAGGGAAGCAACCAATTTGGGAAGGCTTTATCTCATTCGAAAGTTCTAAAAGTCCCCTCAAAAGTGGCTACTCTAATTTTATAAAAATTAAAACATTTGTAAAATAAACGGCTTTTCCTCAAAAAATTCTGGATCTTCTTGTTCAATGGCAAATAACTTTTTTAAAAAGGTGGATTTTTTAATTTTAAATAGGCCACTTTTTAGAGAAGACTTTAGGCTTCCAAATGGTATATTACCTTTTGAAATTGGCTATTGCCTCGTTAAGTTATGGCTAAAGAATGCCTCAGTTAACAGAAACATCCCATACCAAAATGGATTTGGGGGAAAAATGCTCTCAAAAATGATTGAAATTTCACACATAGTTGGTCCATACCGTGGCTATGACCCAAATATTGATCCCACAATTGCGAATGAATTCACGGCTGGCGCATATCGCTTTGGGCATGGAATGATCCAGGCAAGTTTGGATCAACCATCCCTCTCCATTATTCTGTGCTCACAGGAATTCTACCCAAGATTGGACGAATTCAATCGAACAATTCCATTTGGGGGATTCGCCTTCGTCGATGGAACACTCAAATCGGATCGCCTCATCTTCCAAGGTGGCATTGATCCGATTATTCGGTTGGTCTCATAATTTTATCCAATCAAATTCCAATTTAATTCTTTTAAATCCCAATAATATATTCAAATCAAAAATTTATGGAACAAAGTTTATATCAAAAGATAGGAATTTTTCTGCTTTATCGAGTGATATCAAGATCATTAAAAAATGGTTTGGATTGAAGGGAGTTATGAGTGCGCAAAGATTGTTGAACTCCCTCAAATGCAAAGGAAAAGGGAAAGGGAAGAGAATGGGTGAAGTGAAGAATGCCTCAAGGAATATTCCCTATCTGCTGTTGATAGGGCCGCTCTACAACATATACGGTATAGATACCGTACTTTCTCCCTTCCTTCTTATCAACAAGAGAGCACTTACTGTTCCCTGCTGATGGCCCCTTCTTTTTCATTAAATCTGAATGTTCGTTATCTAAGTTTTTTTGAAGCTTATAATTTATCAATGGAAGAACCAGTTTGAATGATCTTGATATTCTTTGATAGAGGGGAAAATTTTTTATTTAATAATATAAAAATATTTTGAAAATTTTAAATTTAATGAAGGAAAAACTAGAATTTTAGGATCACCTCTTTTTAAATGATTTTTATTTCAATTAAATTAACATATTTCCAACTTTAAAAATAAAAAATTTGCTCAACTTTTATATTTACTTTGAATTCTTTGAATTCTAAAGATTAAAAAAATAAATAAAATTATTTACAGTGGAATGATGTCACAACAATTGAAAAGGCCACAGCGGCTGACAAGGACGGTCAGCATAAAAATTATTGGGGAAAATAAAAAAGAATATGGCATTTTAAGGTCACTGAACAAATGTTTGGCACCACCGATTTGGGCACAATCAACATTCAAAGAGGCCGGGATCATGGGGTAATAATTTGGAGGGGACGGGCTTTCAATGCCCTCTTTTGTCAGATTCCCTCATATTTGCGTTTCCGTCAACTTTGCGGCCTTTCAAGCGCTTCCACTTTTGATCATGTAAGTGCCAACTTTTTATCTAGAGGCTAGGCAATAGGCTCTATTCGGAATTTGGGGGAATGTTTTCCGTTTTCTCCCTTTCGAACACCCTGAATTTTATCTATTAAACTCAAAATAAATTGACGATAAGCTCTCTTAAGCCCAAATTAAAGCCCAAAAAACTAGAGAAAATGATAGGATTTGATGAAGGATAATCAGTACTTTTGGGTTTTCTGTTCCCAATTTTGAATACCCCTTCCATAAATTTACCTTTCCCCTAAATTTACCTTTTGGATTTCTCTAAATTAATCACCTCTAGGCCTGCCAAGAGGTACTCTAGGATTTCACCATCTCAAGCTTTTTGTGAACTGGCTTATTATAATATATTAAAGCCATCCTATAATTGGAAAATGACGATTGTAGTGTTCATTGGAGACAGATACACCCTGGGAATATAGCATCAAAAACAATGATTCACATTCTAAAAATATTCATTGATTCTTTTGGAAAAAATATAGTCATTTTTGTATATTTCGGATTTAATTTCTCCCCAATATTCATTTTAACAGTTGAGCCGTGAAATAATGAGTGCGGAGGCACGTGCCAATCTGCAACGGGTTTATGGCACACCGGACAAAGTTGACTTCTTTGTGGGCGCTTTACTCGAGGATCCAGTCGTCCGGGGTCTAGTTGGGCCAACAGTGTGAGTCAAATAGAATTTTATGGATTATTTACTCTTTTCATATTAAATTCTCTTTAGGGCCTGCGTGATTGGTCCACAATTTGCGCGGACCAGGGACGGAGACAGGTAAATTCAAATTGGGGGCCGAGGGGCGAATGAATGATTGAATACCTCCGATCGGTATCTGGACCATTCTTTTGGCCATAGCTTGCGGAGGCTATTGACAATCCAAGAAAGCAGTATACCATTTGAAAGCTATGAATGTCCTCTACATTTTGGCTCTCCTATTTTAATATTAACGCAGGGATAAAGCATAAGAGGAATTAAATTAAATTTGAGAACGGGTAAAAGAGACCATTCAGTGCCTGTATTCGTTTTTTGGCTCATATATCAACGAGGCTATAGCCAATTTGGGAAGGCGATATGCCATTCTAAAGCCCAAAGTGTCCTCTAAAAAGTGGCTTCTTATAATTTTATAAAAATCATCATTACAAAAAATTATATCCCTTTGATTATAGTGACCCAAATTTTTCTAATGGAGTGAGGAAAAGCCGCTTATTTCACAAATTGGCTAGATTTCTAAAAAAATTAGAAGCCACTTTTTAGAGGGCTATTAGAACTTTAAAATGGCATATCGCCTTCCCAAATTGGTTGCTTCCTTCTCGGGATATGGCCAAAAAGAACTGTCCCATAATCCTCCATCTCTCTTTACCCCTCCACTACCCGCATTCGTTTTTGGCCAATATTTCAACGAGGAAATAGCCAATTTGGAAAGGCAATATGTCATTTTAAAGCCCAAGATTTCCTCTAAAAAGTGGATTCTTGTAATTTTTATAAAATCCAAATTTTTAAATAGTTATACGTCCTTGAGTGAGTGTAATGAACCTGACTTTTCTGGTTGTGTGAGGAAAGGCCGCTTATTTAACAATTGTTTTAAATTTTAAAAATTAAAATAAGCCACTTTTTAGAGGGCATTTAGAGCTTTCAAATGGCATATCGCCTTCCTAAATTAGTTGCTTCCCTGTCGAGTTATTGCCAAAAGAAAGGCCATACTCAATCGGTGGAACCCATACACAATTTTGATATTTCCCAAGGGCGGATCAACAGAAATAGGAAAGGAAAAGTAAATAATTCTCACGCTTTCCTCCACAGATTCTACTTTGAGAATCCTGGCATTTTTACACGTGCTCAATTGGCCGAAATTCGTCGTTCCTCGTTGGCCCGCATCATTTGTGACAATGCGGACAATGTAAATATAAAACGGAATCGACTAAAAATTCTCCAACCAAATTTCATTACAGATTCGAATGGTACCACGCGAAGCATTTCGGACGGGTCCGGTGGTGAATTGCGCCGAAATCCCACAAATGGACTTGAGCAAATGGCGCGAATTTTGAAGAGAACATTTCCCCAATTAAATTTAAATTTGACCGCCTTATTTCCCTCCTTCACTGCCAATTTTCCCCCATTCCATTAAATATAAACCCGGTTTCGTCCACATTTTTATTGTACCCCCATTCCACCCTAAAAAATGGCCATCACTTTTTTTCATTGTTTGTTTTTGTACCGATAAAATCAACAAATCGTCATTATCAAAATGGAAACCGGCATATTCAAAGAGGGGCATATTCCCGAATTTCGCTCCATTCTTCAACGGGTTTCTTCCAACCAATTCTCGCACGGACAAATTCCTTTGCCCGCCTTTTCCCCTCAATAATCCGACCAAACTTCTTTCCCCAAACCCCAATCCATCGCCAATCTTTTATGCAGCACTCTTCGTACTTCACAATTCACATCTGCATATATTCCTCCACCAGTCATCAAAAGCCAGTGCCTAAAGCAAAAAGTGGTGGCGCAAAAGAAGAAAAAGAAAAGCCGTCGACGACGGCAAACGAGAAAATTGAAAAGAATAGGAAGAAAATAGGGGAAGGAGCAATGCAAAATATATTGATTCTCGGTCGCCGGCGGGCACCCCTCCCCTCCACGCCCATAACCAATTCTTCCCAAACATCCCTCCCTTCTATTCATCCACTCCGTGTTCCCCTCCTCCCCCTCTTGCTGCCAGCCGAGTTTCCACGTCCGCCCCCGGAGTTTAGCATTTTTGCCTCTTTTTTCTCGGCGTGCCATTCCTTCCATCCAAGATGGCCACCTATCAAAATGGTTGCCTCCATTTTTGTGTGTGTTTGCTCCTCGGTTTTGGCCACAAGGCAAACGATTTCCGTTCAAAAGTGAAGAGAAGGAATATCCAATCCCTCTTAGGAAGGAATTCGAATGCCACCGACGAGACAAAATTGACGGCGCCGCCGGGGACCAATAATAATAGATGCTAAACCGCACCACACATTTGAAAGGAAAAAGGGCGGTGAAGTAGTGGCCAAACTGCTCTGAGGAAAGGGGGACTCCACTCAAGCAAAAGGCCATAATTTTGAGGGGTTTGGCCACATTTTTATTCCAATTGTGTCAAACGACGGCATATTGTGCCAATTCAGCACACCTAAACCTACCCTACCAACATATCCTCACCTCTATCGACCCATTATTCCTTCCTTTTGCCACTTTATTGTCCATAAAATGTATGCCGGGGATTTTGGCTGACATGAGTTTATTTTGTTCTGCTGGATGCCCATAAAATTCCCTGGGGAGATTCGAACTTACTCAAAAAGCAACCAAAAACAATCCTTTTCACACTTTTTATATTTTTTGGTATTCAAATCCTATAAAACGAACCGAAATTTTCATTAAAACAGGCAATTTTATTGGTGAAATTAGAATTGAGAGAGTGAAAAGGGATATTCAATATACGGTATTTTAAATTTTAAAAATAAAATATTTGGCATTCTGATTTTATTTTGGTATCAAATGTCATATTTTTTTGTTCACTATTTCTTAATTTTCTCAAGGGTGTGCATTATTTTGCCGAAAGATCAGTTTTTTGATTATAACTCTTTTGTGCTTGATCCTAGACCCCCAAACCATTTAGCATATTTGTAGAGCTCATCGAGACGCGTCGATTGACCTATATATTGTCGGGGTTTGGCCAAAATTAAAGGTATTAAACCGTCTAAACCATATTTTGGTTTTTGGTTTATAACTTTTTGGTTTGGGTTTAAACCCAGACAAACTATACATCAATCGGCGCGTCTCGATGAGCTCTACAAATATACTAAATGGTTTGGGGGTCTAGGATCAAGCACAAAAGAGTTCTAATCAAAAAACTGATCTTTCGGCAAAATAATGCATTTTTTCGGCAAAACCATGTAATTCTTTCGGCAAAATAATATTATCTCTTTTCTCAATCTCAAAATTGATTGATTGATTCCGATTCCGATACCGTTCCCGGTTATTATCCGATCAAGGGCAATTTCAACAAATTGTAATATGTAATGACAAAAGTTAGCATATTTTAAAACCATTTTTTTTGTTAATATTCAATTGACATCCTAAAAAACTAAATAAACAAAAAAATGGAAGAAATAGAAAACTTAATCATCATTCCACACACACACATATTCTCCAATTTTCCTTCCACTATTTTTCCATCCCGACCAATGATCGATCATAAAATAAATTGTGTTGAGGGATGGGGATGACTCTTCCTTTTCTTCAACATTCAACATCATTCAAAAATTAGTGAATTTTCGATGCAAAGATTTATATTTCCAGCATCACCAAAACCCCAAACTACCCATTTTTATCTGATTTAATGATTTATACATCTCAATCATTCTTTTTTAGGTGATTTTGACTTTCATTTTATTCATTTTGATATAAACTTTCTAAATTTCTTCAAAATTCTTCGGCCTCTCTGACTTAAAAACCGGCACAACAAAATGCAAACACTGGAGAAGATTGCCCATGCCCCGATGCCGTTCACCTCTGGCGGTCAAACCATCACAGATCGGATCAATGCGGCCAAACATTCGTTGGCAGGCTCCCAATTGGGCAAAACAATTTGCAAAGCGACCACCGAAGAATTGATGGCACCAAAGAAGAAGCATTTGGACTGTACGTTTTTTTTAATTTTTGAGGAAAATTAACATTCGAATTTTGCAGACTTATTGCATTGTACAAATGAGCCGAATGTGTCGATTCCATCAATGGCAAATTTGCTGATCGAAAGGACTCAAAATCCGAATTGGGTGGTCGTCTACAAAGCGTTGATCACCATTCACAATTTAATGTGCTATGGCAATGAGGTTAATTGTTGAAATAATTATTAAATAAATAAATATTCGGTTCATTGGATTTAAATTACGAATTTAAAAAAATTGATTTTTAAATTCTGAAACCAGTGGGGCAGAGTGGGGCAGAGCCCCACTGGTTTAAGGCATGCTTCCGTATCGGAAAAAGCGCGGGGCGCTTTAAGGTACCCCAGTATGTTTTTTTATTCAAGTTTTGGACGGCTCGCTTCGCTCGCCTTGTATTTTTCATTTTTTGAAACCGGTTTAAGCTAATATCTCGAAACCGGTTTGGTTTGACAGCTCGCGCAATACACCATTCGATGCGTCTCGTCAAGCTCTACAACTTTGTTCTTTACCGCGCACGTCTATCACATCTCTCAAAAAAGTTATAAGGGAATTTCCGACTCGCGCACCCGACTTGGACACACGTTGCCATTTTTCCAGCCTCCCCTGGCCACCGGAGACCCCCCAACCTATATATCAAATGAAAGCCCACACTCTGGGGAGTGTGCTTTTTTTTGTTTCAAATCGATTGAGGTCCATAGAAAAAAGTTTTACCTGGGCAAACCGGTTTCTAAACCGGTTTCGGCCCAATCCCAAATCCCTTTCAAAAAACGCGTATTTTTCCTGGATGCGCCATAAAAAGTTACCCCTAGAATGTGCAAATACCAAATCGAAAAAATCCCTAGAAAAAGAGCCTTAATTTTTTTTGTGAAAAATGTAAAACGGATTATATATTATATAATTTATTTATCTGTAATTTTTTGTAGCGTTTCTCGCAATATCTCGCCTCCTGCAACACAACATTCAATTTGACCAATTTTGTGGACAAATCCAGCCTTGCAAATGGCGCAATTGCTGCAGGTTTTGAACAAAAATGAACTCATAATCATCAAAATATTCTAGGCTACGATATGTCAACGCATGTTCGCCGTTATGGGAAATATATTTCCGAGAAGATTCACACATATCGTCTTTGCGCCTTCGACTTTTGCAAAGTGAAACGCGGACGCGACGATGGCCTATTGCGAACTTTGCACACGGACAAACTGCTGAAAACGATGCCAATTTTGCAGACCCAAATTGATGCACTGCTCGAATTCCAGGTTTTTATTACATAAATAAATTAATGATTGACCAAAAAGTTAATTTTAACTGTAAAATTGCTTTATTTAGTCATCACAAAAATATTTAATTAATTTTAAAAAAAAAAATCATAAAATTTAGGTGACTAGTTCGGAGCTGAACAACGGTGTCATTAATTGTTCGTTCATTCTCCTGTTCCGGGATTTGATCCGCCTTTTTGCCTGCTACAATGATGGAGTCATCAATTTGTTGGAGAAATATTTTGACATGAACAAGAAACAATGCCGCGAAGCACTTGACCTTTACAAGGGATTTTTGGTACGGAAAATTTTATATTTATTAATTATTAAAATTATTTAATTTTCAGTCTCGCCTTGACCGTGTCTCCGCATTCCTGAGCATCGCCGAATCGGTGGGAATTGAACGTGGCGAAGTGCCGGATTTGACCCGTGCGCCTGCCTCATTGTTGGAAGCATTGGAATCGCATCTTTACCATTTGGAGGGCGGCCGAGGACCTCCACCGGTTTCTTCCGCGCAACAGGTAAGAAAATTTTTTTTTGAATTTAATTATTATTTATTTACTTTTAAAATTAATTATTAATTATTTTGCAGATAGTCAGCCAACAAATTTATTCGGCACAGCAGCAGGCCAACATTTTCCAACAACAAATGTATCAATCGGCTGCTGGTGGAGGATACGGCGGCGCCAGTGTGGATGAAATGGCCAAACAACGATATTTGGAGGAGGAAAAGGAACGCCTACGACAATATGAGGACCAAAGGAGACGACAATTGGAACAGCAAGGAGGTTTGATATTTTTGGCATGGGATTGGGGAATTAATTAATTAAATGGGAATAAAAAATATTACGAAAAATATTTTTTTCGGATTGCTTTATTTCATATAGAAATATATTGTAGGATGTACACTAATGCATAAAAATGACTAAAACGTCTGAAAAAATTACTTGCCTCTGAATGGATTCGAACCCGAGACCTAAATTTTACAAAAAATGAATGGTCGTTTGATCCCCCTTTTGGATCGAAAATTTTAAAAAAATCTACAAACCGAACCTAAAATGAATTGAATTTAGCGCCAACTTCATCCTCCAATGGGCCACCTCCATCGAATCCATTTGGCTCTTCATCTGTCCAACCACCCCCTCCAACAAATGCCGCCGATTTGCTCTTCTTCGACACTCCACCCAACAATAAAGGAGGAGCGGGGCCGCAGCCAACACAACAAATTGACCCGTCAAATCCATTCGCCATTGTCGCCGAAATTAACAATCGATCTCAGCCAGGTTTGAATACGATTGAATTAATTTAATAAATGGATTTTTTGAATTAAAATTAGCAAAAATACTCCAAGATAATAAATTAATTTATTTCTTTTTCAGCCCCTCCTGGCGCCAATCCATTTTTGGGTGGTGGTTTTGGTGGTCCACCTCCACCCGGTGCCATGAATCCATTCGGCCTTGGCCAATCCGCTGCTGCACCAAATCCATATGGCTATGTCCCACCGAATGCATATTATGGAGGAACGCCCCAACCCCAACAGCAGCAATATTGGCCTCCCCAAAATGTTCCTCAATCGGGCGGCGGTGGCCCACTTGGAATTTACTCGCAAACTCCATTCTGTAAGTTCAAAAAACTTGTCAAATTAAAGTCAAAATTGATTGCAATTTTATTAAAAAAAAATTTTAAAAAGTTAACGGACATAAGACTAAATTACGAAAAATTGTTTGTATTTTTCAGCCGGCACTGATGGCAGTTACACAGCACCATCGGCACTGCAACAAAATATGGAACAATCGGCAACGGCACCGCCTCCCCATCGACCACCTCCTCCACACCAACAACCACCGAACCAACAATTCATCGCCCAATGGCCCCAATCAACGACGGCACCGCCAACAGCAACAATGACCAATGGGAATGGAGTAAGCAAAAATGGCGGCGGTGGCGGTGGGAATATGGACGCGGCACTTTCCAATTTGGTTGGCAATTTGGCCATTTCTTCCCAATCGCAACAACAATATGGTCAACCAGGGGCAGGACAATGGCCAGCAGGGAATAGCAATCCATTTGGAGGTAATTCTCATCACCACTTTTAAATAAAATATATTAAATTAGGAAGGGCGAATATTTGGTTAGGATTAGAATGAGTTTTATTTACCTATTTGATTTTCTTAATGGATGGAAAATAAAAAATGAAGACTCGGTTATATATTGCTACATAGCTCAGTCGGTTAATACGCCAAGTTCATTAATAAAGCTACGGGGGTTCGATACCCAGTGGTGGCAGCACATTTTTTGACCTTTTTTAAAATGGCATTATACAAAAATAATCGAATAAATTAAAAAAAAAACAATTTCCCATTTTTTATGTTTAAGAATGGTACAAAACATTTAAATACACATTAGGAAAATTTTAAAAAAATTCCGAATAAATTTAATCAATTTTCAGCACCAACCTATGCCACTTCTTCAACATCCGCCAACAATCCATTCTAATCAACAGCCACCAAAATCATCGCAAAATGTCCAAATATATTCGGTGTCCAAAATGATGGAAGAGGAGAAATGAAGAAGACGGCCAATTCATTCAAAATACAGTTCAAGTCATCCACCCATCCCTCCTTTCCCCATCCAATCTTTGTTTTGTTTATTCCACTTTTAATTTGACCATTTTCCACCAAAAAGCCCAATTTTATATAAGTTTAATCACCCACCACCCAAACATAAATTGACTCATTCATTCATATTTTAATAATTTTGTAAACCGCGCAAAATGTTGACCCCACCAACCATCCAACCACCTAGTGAAATTGACTTCTAGTTTTGCTTTCCAATATATGCCCCACACATATTTTCATCAATTTCAATTGTATTTTTATAATGTGGAATTTTATATGATCCAATAGATTTGATAAAAGAAAAATGGAAAAACCCAGAAAATGTTTCAAAAATTGGATAGATAGGTGGATTAAAAAAGAAAATGCTTTGAGGCACATCCGTCGTACCGTATAGCTCAGTCGATTAATGTTCTGGTTGATTTCCCAAATAGAGCTATGATGGTTCGATACCCACTGGCGGCAACCAATTTTTTAAAAATTTTCTTGAACTCATTAGAAATTTTGCCAATTTGAGCCTCTGTGCAAGGAACCAAACTCAAGCTTCATAGATATACAAATATTATTATTTTTATTACATTACAAGTTAGTATTAGTACGATAAAATTAGAAATACAAATAATTGTGAATTTGGATTGGAAATTAAAATAAACGGCAACAGCATGTCTTAAAGAATATGCCCCAAATTAGAAGAGATTTGTGGGGTGTACAAAAAGTTGGTTAGTGGATGCCGGATTTTATGTGCCATAATGCTAATTTTACACCTACGCACCAACTTCATTAGGCAAGTTGGATGGATCTTTAGGAACTTTGAAAAGAGGTCGAAAGGTGTGGGAAATTAAGGGTATTTGGATGAATTCATGCCAAATTGGAAGCGGATTGGATTGAATTTGTGCCAAGCAATGCTGTGGATTGAATAAGGAGCTTCACATATGTCCAAGGGACAAGTTTTTTGTCTCCATTTGCTGGCTGCATTTGACAATTTTACGGAGCCGCCATAATGTCTTCCATCTCCAAAATGAAGCAGAGGATTTGGCCGAAAGTTTTATTAATTAGGGCCCAAATATATTTGGCTACATTCAAAGTTTTGAATGTGCATTGGGCCATTGGCCAATACAATTAAAAAAAAAACCCATAAATCCTGAGTGAATGGAATGATTGTTTTTACGTTTTTGCGCAGGTGTGTCCCCACAAGTCCAAATTCATTCCTCATCAATTCTTTTTTGAGATGGATGCACTCAGCTATAGGCAAACTTCATATTCTCCATTTTTGAGCATTTCCCTATTACTTTTGTACATTTCCCTTTTAAAAATTTTATTCATTGGTTAGCCAATGTGCCCATTCATATTTACTATCTTCCTTCAATGGGATGGCCTCATTTGTAATTAGAATTAATAAAGGCCCAAAATGCTCGATTTTTCAATCAAAATGTAAAATAAAGTTGTGCGCTGATCATCCTTATTTCCAACCCACATTAGAAGAGTGCACTTCAGTCCATCCATTCTGGCATTCTCGGCGCGTGCCATTTCGGTTCCCTCCACATTGTTGCCATTTCCTCAGTGATCTTTGGATCGAGATGAATCACACAACCACCCGCTCATCCATCCAAATAAAATGTACTCCCCCGGAGCCTCGATCAACTCCTTTTTAACATATTCAAATATTATATTTACTTCCAACCACCGAGGCCAACTTCCTTTTCCTTCTCTCTCAAGGAAAGTCCAAATGCGATTAGTCAGGAGTGAGGGCAATATATGGGGAGTTGGGGAGGAAATGAATGAATTGGCCCAGAAGAATGAAATTGTGGATGGACTTGATGGGACACAAGACAAACCTTTGACTTTGATGAGTGAATTGGGCCATTTAGATTAGAATAAAATTAGAAGTGGAAAAATGGCGGACGATTGGAGCCACCATATTCAGAATGATCTTATCCGCCCCAATTAAATTATAGCATAAATGCTTAAATGGCCAATGTTGGGATAAAATTCTGACGATAAATAATAGGCAAGTTGAAATGTTTGCCATCGAAAAATAAAATTTCGTATACCCACTGCATGGAAAATCTAAAAAAATTAGATGGGGAAATGGCAGTTTGGCAATTATTGTACAAAAGTGGCTGGCAAAACAACCAAATCTAAACATTGGCCAAAACATCAATTCTTCGACCACAAAAGTCCCACCCCTTTCCCCCTTTTTCCTTATATTCCACATTGCCCTCTCAATATTTGCGCAAATGTCCCTCCTCCCCATTCCTTTTATCCGGTGGAAAACAATGTGCAGACGATCCAACAAAATTGGGGGGGGGGGGGCCTTTCCTGTGCCCGGCTTTGTCCTCTTCCCCACCTTCCTCCGGATGAACTTGTTGTTGTGGCCAATCGGAGGCCATCCATCCATTCTATCTTTTATAAAAACAACACCAAAATCCGCCTCCAAATTTTTGGCTTTTTACGTTTTTTGCAGTTTCTTCCTTGCTTCTGCTCCATTCACTCCTTTTTTGTCTCAATAATATACTCCTTTATAAGCCAAACAAATAAATAACCCATCCAAATATCCGTTCGGCCCAATTGTTTTGTCATAAAAATAATTTTATATAAATATTTTCGCACTTTTCCCTTCATTCAATCATTTTCTCTCTCAATAAATGCCATTTTTTTGGCCATAGCTCAATAAGTAAGCATTAAATTTAGGGAAGCGATATGCCATTAGAGAGCTCAATATGTCCTCTAAAAAGTTGCATTTTGTAAAAAATTCACCTTTCCTGACAATCAAAGAATTCTTACTGCAATAAAAATCACAATCGCAATTACAGTTACATAGAACAGGCGGAATTATTTTGGGCAAATATGCGGAATTATTTGGGGCAAATAGGCAGAATTATTTTGGTGCAAATAGGCGGAATTATTTTGGGGCAAAACACAAACAGGCGGAATTATTTTGGGGCAAAACACAAACAGGCGGAATATTTTGGGGCAAAACACAAACAGGCGGAATTATTTGGGGCAAAACACAAACAGACGGAATTATTTGGGGCAAAACACAAACAGGCGGAATTATTTGGGGCAAAACACAAACAGGCGGAATTATTTTGGGGCAAAACACAAACAGGCGGAATATTTTGGGGCAAAACACAAACAGGCGGAATTATTTGGGGCAAAACACAAACAGACGGAATTATTTGGGGCAAAACACAAACAGGCGGAATTATTTGGGGCAAAACACAAACAGGCGGAATTATTTGGGGCAAAACACAAACAGGCGGAATTATTTGGGGCAAAACACAAACAGGCGGAATTATTTGGGGCAAAACACAAACAGGCGGAATTATTTGGGGCAAAACACAAAACAGGCGGAATTATTTGGGGCAAAACACAAACAGGCGGAATTATTTGGGGCAAAACACAAACAGGCGGAATTATTTGGGGCAAAACACAAACAGGCGGAATTAAAATTAGAACAGGCGAAAATAGTGCAAAAACATGAACAAATCGCGCCAATTATTACCACCCAATTTCTTCCACCCCATTCACATTTATTTCAATGTTCATGGATTGGCACAAAAAAAAGTATTGTGCCAGCTGCTAGGGAAATGACCTTTGAAGGGCAAGGAAGAATTCCATAAAATGCCGTGTCAAACTTTGTGCCAAAGTCGCCGGTCCATTCCCCTTCAACTTTCATCAAAATGGGCCATCATGAAAGTGGTTTGTGTGTGCCATTAGCCCTCGCGAAACTATTTCCCCATTCCTCTTCCTTTTCGGCACTCTTCTCCGCACCAGTCAACCACTGAAATTCGAGACCATTTCCCTGGGAAAAAGGGGGCGTCAATTGGCCCTGAGTGAGAGAGGATAGTGGAAAGGAGGAAAGAGAAAATGAGGGGATGGGGAAATGGGAACAAAATGTTTGGTGGATTCCCTGGCCCAAATTGAGCACTTTGGCCCCATCCCACCCCCCACAAAACTCGAAGCCAATACCCGAGATCCGACCCCCCAAAATTCACTTTTCTTCTCCGGGGCCAATGGACTTCCTTCCTCCCCTAATCCAATGGCCAAGTGAAGGGAAAATGAATGCTGGGGAAAGAATCTGACCCGAGAAAAAGTTGGAATTCAATCCCATTAAATCTTTTACTTTACATTTTCCTTGTGGCCTCTCTCAAATGTACTGTATTTTAGAAGGAGGCAAAAAGAGGGAGCGGAAAACTTCCCCTTCCCCAGCCACAGCCAATCACTGATGAATAAGTCCTAAAGGAATTTACATTGAAGGAAGGAGGGCCATTATGTTCCTTCTAATGAGGCAATTTTATTATTTTTAGTTGGCTTCTTTCCTTCAAAAGGTGTAGTTAAAAACATTTTGTATATGAGACCGATGGTTTATTTTGTTAAATGGTTTTATTAAATGAAATATTTATAGTTTAAGTAAGGTTAATCAAATGACTGAATGAACCAATTTGGATGCACAAAAAGTTTTTTATATGCAAATTATTCTTGCATAATTTTTCGTGTGAATTCAAAAAACACTTTTAACCTTTGATCTTTGCCAATTTTTGCACAAAAAAATGCGGGAATATTTCCCCAAAAATTCAGGCATAATTTTGTACCCGCATTGTTCGCCCATAAACTCCAAAACCCACAATATTATTCACGGGAAAAACAAAATAAAAAATAATATTAAAACAAAGCGGAGCCAATATGAATGGCCCAGAAATGGATGCAAAAATATATCGTGGGGAGTGAATAAATGAATGACTCATCCTCCCAATTCCGCCAAAAATTCACTGCGATTGTTTAATGTCCAAATTTATCGCTATGAATGAAAGTAATTCAAGAGGGATTGAAGGCTTTTCCTCCCCAAAATTTATCCCAATCCCAATATTATGTCCCCAATCAGCAACAACCTTGAAATGATATCTTTTTCAGCCTTTTCAAATATTAAGCCCATCCAAAATTGTCGAGAATACTTTTCCCTTCCTTCCACCCAAAATATTGTCCAATTCAAACATATCCATCTCCCCACCCAACATAGTTCGGACACCTGCCAAATATTTTGCCTTGCGCCCCCCACCCCGTCCACCCAATTCCTTCCCACGAGATTCCCTCCCTTCCTGGGCCATCAAATTCGCCTTTATATTCTCGTCAACATTGGCACACAAAATCCCCCCTTCACCCACATCCAAATATTGCGCAGGGCCATCTGCCTCCCCTTCTTCCCTAAAAATGTTTGGGGTGAAGGCCAATTCAATTGGTGAATGCGCATTTGAACAGTTTTTGGGGGATAGACCATTTAAACTTTTTCAATCAAAAGCTTCCGAACATATTTCCTAAAATATTATCCTTATATATTTGCCAAAACATTCAGATTTCAGAGGTTAATTACTCGCGGAAAATGGTCACTTCTATAGAATTCCCTTACCGCCAATAAGCAAAGTCACAAAATATTTCAATTCAATCAGATGGAATTCAATGGCTAATCCCTTTCCTTGATCTCCGCCTTCCTGCCCATTGCTGATTAATTTACCAAATTAATCGTATTATAAGCCACCTTATTCTTCCCATGTCCCATAATCTTCAAATGTCATCTGCTAACATGAAATAATCCAGTGGCATCAACAACAATAATACTATTTAGGAATGGCAAAATCTGTCCAAAACAATGTTCCAACAAGTCCATTGCAATTTTGCCAAATCAAATAAAATCTTCACAATTTATCAATTAAAAAAGGCTAAAAATAATACCGCATATCTATTTTGCCTCTGAATTAAATAGAATCTGGCGATTAATAAGGCTTAAAAATGGCCCAAATAGAAAACCATTTTTATGGCCAAATTGTCCAATTCAATGGAACAATTCCCTCAATTTTGGCTATTCTTCCCCATTTTTAATCATATTGGCCAATTCCCTTTCCCCTCCTCTATTTCCTGCGAAAATATGGGTGAATTCATAATTTTTGGGTGCTGGAAAAATGATGGGATGTAAGGGGGAATTGAGGGTAAGATAATTTGCCTCAAAATTTTTTTGGGTGAATAATTTTTCCTTCACCGCGCATATTTTGGCGGCCAAATTGCCGGTTTTGCCCTTCTCAATTCCATCATCGTCGGCCGCCTTTCGTGCTTCTTCCCTTTTCTGCGAACAAATTGTTGTTGAATGGCCAAGTGGCCAACCAATTGTGGTGGTGGCCAACAAATTTTAATCGGACTAGCCCCCTCCCCACCGCACAGATGATGTGCAAAATTTGGGCCCTATAACCACAGATCGCTCCTTCGTCCCTCCCATTATAAAATGTGCCAATGTTACTGTAGAGTTAGACCCCTTTTCCTCTTCTTTTTTGTTGGCTTCTTCAACTCCTTTTTTGTCCCCCAATTCCATCGTTGTCGGTTTTTCGTGCTTGTTTCCTTTATGCGAACAAATTATTATTGAATGGCCAACCAATTGTGGCGGCCAACAGCAAAATTTAATCGGCCTAGCCCCCTCCCCACCGCACAGATGATGTGCAAAATTGGTGTCCAGCCACCGCAGATCGCCCCCAATTCCCTCCCCGCATTCTGATGGGAGCGCCGATTTTACCGTAAACATTTCCTTCCCTTCCTTCTTTTTATTGGCTTCTTTAAGCTTTAACTCAATGTTTTTGTGAGGGAAAATACATATTTTAATTGTCCACATTTGTGAAGGAAATGGGAAATTTTTTGCCGCAATTATTTTTTTGGGCATACGATTATTTTTTAAGAGGCCTTAAAGGTATAAATTCAGGATTCAACAATTGGATTAGGGAGTTTAAGCCTTAATCATTTGGCACTAATAAGTTTTAAGGCCTCATCAAAAATATGGAGAATTTTTGACATGGAAAATTAACAATGGCAAAAAAATAAAGTGGCAATCATAAGACACTCTATTGAATTATTCGGGATTTTTATTGAATTACACCCCTCAAAAATTAAAGCAAAATCATTAGATCAAGTTCGCCCTTTCCCAAAATGAATGCCATACCAAAAATGCCATAAAATCTGAGGAATTAAATTGCTTTCAGCAAATTATTCCTAACCATTATACTCTCAATTAAAGGCAAAGAAAGCAACAAAGTGGTATTTCATTAGCCTCTTTTTTGTCCTCATCAAAATCATCAATTTGTTGGAAGCCCACGCCAACCAAACTCGGCTAGTTCTTCGCCAAAGGGGATTTATGTGTGGACCATGGATTTGATGGGGGATGGGGCATGGACAGATGTTTGGGGCAATTCCCATTCAAAAGAAAGCGGGCGGGCCCCGAACTTTGCTGCTGGGGTTGTGCGCCCCTTCCCGCCACCACCACCACAAATCCCTGCCCCCAACCGGCAACCAAAAACTCATCAAAAAGGCCCCTTTTTTTGTGCGCGGCTTGTGCCACCATCTGCTACTTTCCTTCCTTTCCTTCCACAATTCCCCACAGCCCCTTCCCCTCAAAAACAAATGCCACATTCCCCTCCCCCCTAAAGCGCATCTGCCCCCTTCCCATTCTTTACTATTCCCTCATTTTCTCCATCAAATCCGCAGGGGCAATGGCCACCGCCATCCACCCACTTTTTCAAACATTGTCCCCCTTTTCACCGGCCTCATTCATCATTTTCAATTCAATTTTTCCTCCTACTTTTTTGACCATGATTTCCTCCCATTATTCAAATTTTACAATCGAAATTACAACCCATTTCCGGAATGAACTTATTAAAATTTACAATAGAATAGGTGGAATTAGTGCAAAAACACAAGGCGGAATTATTTGGGGCAAAACACAAACAGGCGGAATTAGTGCAAAAACACAAACAGGCGGAATTATTTGGGGCAAAATACAAACAGGCGGAATTATTTGGGGCAAAATACAAACAGACGGAATTATTTGGGGCAAAACACAAACAGGCGGAATTATTTGGGGCAAAATACAAACAGGCGGAATTATTTGGGGCAAAACACAAACAGGCGGAATTATTTGGGGCAAAATACAAACAGGCGGAATTATTTGGGGCAAAATACAAACAGGCGGAATTATTTGGGGCAAAATACAAACAGGCGGAATTATTTGGGGCAAAACACAAACAGGCGGAATTATTTGGGGCAAAATACAAACAGGCGGAATTAGTGCAAAAACATAAACAGGCGGAATTAGTGCAAAAACACAAACATGCGGAATTAGTGCAAAAACATAAACAGGCGGAATTAGTGCAAAAACACAAACAGGCGCAATAATTTGGGGCAAAATACAAACAGGCGGAATTATTTGGGGCAAATAAAACAGGGGAATTATTTGGGGCAAAATACAAACAGGCGGAATTATTTGGGGCAAAATACAAACAGGCGGAATTATTTGGGGAAAAATACAAACAGGCGGAATTATTTGGGGCAAAACACAAAATAGGCGGAATTAGTGCAAAAACACAAAACAGGCAGAAAAATTAAAATCCTTCCTGAATGATTAGAAATTACAATTCCAAATTTTCCTTTCATCATCAAATTCCAAATGTTTTCTTCACCTATATCCCCTAACTAATTTTCTCATTTTCATGTCCACCCATTCCCTTTTATTTTTCCTCAAAGCTACTTTCTTTCTTTTTCAATGCTTATCGCCGCCCCAAATCCGTTAATTAGAAAGGAGAATGAATGGCCACCCGAACTTATTGAGGAAGGCGCCTTCCCTCAATGATGGGCACAAATCCCCCTTGGGGATTGCCACATTGCGCTGCTGCTGCTGCTTGGCTTGCTTCTAGGGGTGGGGGTCGGTTTGATTTGGTCGAAGGGCACCAAGGGTCAGGATGCTCCCTACATTTTTGAATTAGCACACATTTAATTTGGATTTCCCTATTGTTGCCCATTTACCCCATCTTTTTATTCCATTTATAGGGGAATTTTCGGGCGGGAAGAGGATTTGCTGCTGTCGACAGAAGGGGAGCGCACAAGAAAATGGCGGCATTCTTTCTTCGATCCCATTAAAATGAATGGCACAAAATGAATGATTGAGGGCGCCCAATATGTTTTTGAATTTGCCATTGCCCTCAATTATGGCATAAATTCAGAAATACAGGAGACAGGAATAACTAAAAAGGCGTAAACTTTTGTGAATTCTTGGAATAAATTACCAATTAAATGAGCGAAATATTTTTGAGACTATGCCCTTAAACAAAAGCACATTAACTCAATTGTGCCATTACAACTAAAATGGCCTAAACTTTTATAGATTAATTCATTCCCAAAGAATTGATCAGAAATGAATTTGAAGCAATTCGAAGATTTCTTCCATCATTCACATTTAAGGGCAAAATAAAATGCCACCACTATTCATTTACGTCATTTTCCGTGGATTTATCAATTAAATTCATTCAAAATTCCATTCAATTCACCTCTATTAGCTTATCGGTTAAAAATGATTGGCCTCCAATTATTTCTTGGCCCAAATTCCACATACACTTTTCCTCCCTTTTTCCATTGGAATTCCAATCTTTTCTCTGGAATTGGTAGATTGGAGTGAGGGCGAGTAGTCGAATGATTTGTTAGCCTCCATCCCCCCCCCCCCCTCCAATCCACACATTCTCGACGGTGGCTGACTTGGCCAAAATGAAGGGGAAGGAAAGGAAAGGAACAAGTTGGCCACAGCCTCCCCATATACTTTGTCTGTGTGACTTGGCCCACAAAGGCGCACATTCTTCACTTCATCGCCCATTGGCTGGCTGTGTGGGGGAAAAACTGCGTCGAATGAGGCGGACTTTCCTATCCTACTTTGTGGCCAAGAATGCGCCCGCCCACTTGCAAAAAGAGTTGACTTCGGCCTGCTGCCCTTCTACTTTTCCATCCATTCATTCCATTCACATTCCCTCCGGCAGTTTTTGCTTCGCCTCTCATAGCCGGATGGAAACGGTAGAAGCTAGGGAAGGAATGGGGAGGGAAGGATGAGTTGGCCACCGGCAACAACTTGGGCCAGCCGGCAATTTTACTACCAAACTATGTGCTGGGTTGGCTGCTTTTCTGAATAAAAGGCTGATGAAAGGGGCGGTACTTCCATTCCATTTTCACATTCTTCACAATTTCATTTCCTCTCAATTCCTAATTTTTGTTTGCCTTTCACTTTTACATCCTTAAAGAACATATTCCCCTCTTTAATCCACAATAATTTTTGTTTCCCTTTTTCTCGAATATTCCCTTCAAATTATCCATTCTTTTTATGATAGCCTTAAGCACTAGACACACATTCCATTGTTCTAAAAACTTGGCCAATTCCCTACTTGGAAAAGTTGACCAATGCCAAACTTTTAGGCCTAAAGTTTGGCCAATGTCAATCATCTATCCATCCACACCCATTGGTTCCTTTGATGTCATTGCCAATATAAGTATAAAAATTATAGGAAACGGTAATCGGCGCACATTCCCAGTAAGTTTAGGAGGCCATTTTGCCTCCAACTTATTTGGGTACAAAATGGGCGGTCCTTCTCCATCCATTCGCCCATTCCAATATGGCCACCCTTTCCAACAGCTCACTTTACTTTTAGGCCTTTCCCAATATGTAGAAGGATGGGACAGCGCCGAGTAGTTTTGGCTTGCGCATTCATTTTTGCTTCTTTCCAATATTCCATTCAGTCTTTCCACTCATCCTTCAAAAATCCAAAAGCTTTTTTCCATCTTTTTCCTCTAGTTGATTTGCCCAACCTTTACTTTTTTTATTGCCAACCTCATATCTAATACTTACATTGGCGCGCGTCCATTCAACTTTATAGGCCAACTCCTCTCAAATATTCGCCTATTTTATATGAATTTTTCCACCTTAAATTTTCATCCTTTCTTCAACTAAATTTTAGGCCATCAAATTTTTCTTATTTTAACCATTTAATAAATTAAAATAAAATCCATTTAAAGCCAAAATATTTCCATTTAATTAATCACTGTTTTGCCGTGCATGAATGGACAATAATTCAATTGGAATTGCCACATCTTTACCCTATTCCCCCGCCAAATTCATTGACACAAATGGAGGAGGCCAATGGCAAATTAACGGCAATGAATCCACGGGCGAAGAAGCCCAACAAAATGGTGCCAATAATGCCAATGGAGGCAACAAGAAGAGGAGGCGAAAACCAGATGGTCAGATTTTGGGGATTGGGACATTTTTGGGCTAATAAGAGGCTGGGGATAAAGCAAATATTTTCCAATTATAGCATTGAAATACAAAAACCCCATTTTTAGCCAAAGACATTGTCCGATTGACGGCGGAAGATGGCACAAAAGAGGCAACGGAAATCAACAACAAAAATGCCGACGGACACCAACAAAATGCCGAAAACAACGAAGGCACTGAAAATGGCATCAAATTTGAGGAAAATTCGGAGCCTCCTTCCAATTCACAATTTGATTCGACCCCAATACATTCTTCCATGTCTTCGTCGATGCCATTTATGCCGCCAAACATTTTGGCACAAATGCCAACAGCGGAAAATGGCAACGGCGGAGCAGATTTTGGCGGACAATTCCAGGCAATTTTGTTGCGACAACGAATGTTGATGATGGCCGCTTCCTCATCAGGAGTTGATGGCGGAATAATGCCCAATATTGGGCCATTGAATTTTTGGCCACCACCGCCTCCAGCAATTCAGGATGGACCATTCAGCCTGGAAGGGGGTTCATCGACGGGTGGAAGTGCCCAAGGAGGAGAGGAGGAGAGTTTGCCAAAAGAAGGGGGAATGAAATCGAAGGCGAATGGGGAGGATACGGAAGAGGATGAAGCCGAAATTGAAGATAAGGTAGGGGAAGGGGCATCTTATATTTAGTGGGGTAGGAGAAGTATATGAATCGGTTTTTGTTAATATCTCAACGAGGCAAGAGCCAATCTTGGATGGCGGTATACCATTTGAAAGCCCTAAATGTCCTCTAAAAAGTGGCTATAAAATTTATAAGTAATCCATCTTTTTAAAAAAGTTACAAGTCTTTGAGTGTAGTGAACCTGAATTTTCTTATGGGGTGGGGAAAGTCACTTATTTTACAAATTGATTTAAGTTTTCAAAGCAATTAGAAAAGCTACTTTTTAGAAGACATTTAAGGCTTTAAAATAACTTATCGCTTTCCTGAATTGGTTGCTTCCCTGTTGAGCTATAGGTCAAAAAATGGTCCAAGTATTGTATGTCAGTTTTCAATCGCCCTGTTTCATCTAGGGACAACTTTTAATAATTACATCAATTAAAAATGAGCCATTTTGAGCAAAAGCTCTAAGAATTTGTCCATCAGTTTAAAATGAGCCATTTCTAAAAGCCGAAAATTCTTTAAAAAATTATCCAATTTTCCCATTTTTCCACAGCGGCCCCAATTCAGTCCATCGCCCCCATTATCCGCTGGAACGGATTCGCCCACTGGCTGTTGCTCTTCCCTGTCGCCCGGGGCCCAAACAATGTCCAGTGGAGGCCAACAAATTTGTGGCAGTGGCACATTGAGCGGACGAAGAGGTAAAGAAAATGGAGGAGGGATGGGGAGAGGGTGCTGGAGGATTATGGGACTGTTTTTTTGATCATATCTCAACAAGGAAACAATGAATTTGGGATGGCGATATGCCATTTGAAAGCCCTAAATATCCTCTAAAAAGTGGCTTCACTAATTTTCTGAAAATTTAAATATTTTGTAAAATAAGCAGCTTTTTCTCACTCCATCATTAAAAATTTGGGTTCACTACAATCTAATAAGGGATATAACTTTTTGTAAAGGTGGTTTTTATAAAATTTTAAATAGCCAATTTTTAGAGGACATTTAGGGCTTTCCAAAGATATAATGCCTTCCAATATTGGTTACTGCCTCATTGAGATATGCGCAAAAACGGAATTCGAGGACATTCAAATGGTGTCATTCAAAATAGTCCTCTCATTCTTACTTTTTGATGAGAGTGAAGTGGGAAAGGGAAGAAATAAAAGGGCATATTATTTAGTGAAATTAAACAAAAAATAGGCATTAAATAAAGATTTTTGGAATAATTTTTGGGTGCAAAATTCGGGCAAAATTTGTCAATTTTCTTCAAAGAATTCCCGCATAAATGTCATTTAAAATAGTTTTTGGATTTTTCAGGTGAAAATGGCGGCAAACTGATGTGCCCAACGCCGGGTTGCGATGGCAGTGGCCACCAAACTGGCCTCTACACCCATCACCGATCGCTGAGTGGATGCCCACGGCGACCGGACAAACAAACAATACAACGTGGGTTTTTGACTTTTGAGGATAACATTTAGACATTTGCCAATAATTGGAGGGAATTTTCGCCAATTTTTAATGAAAGCTAGGAGTGCTTTTTTAGTAGGCATTAGGCCTCCTTTTTTTACAAAAATTTTGTTTTCATAAACTCTCAAACCCCCTTCAATTCCTCTCATTTCCTGCCCCGATCAAAACTCAAAGAAAGCTTCCATCATTTTCTCCTTTCCACCCTTCCCCCTTTTTCTTCTCAAAAATATGGAAAGGCCAATTTGAATAACAATGGCCACATTCCTTCATTTGACTGGCTTATTCTCCCCTCATCATCGGCCCCCAAATTTGCCCCTTCCACCCATCCAGCCCCCAAATGTTCTTCTCATTCAAATCGGAAAATGCCAATGGCCGAGGATTTGGCCCTCATCAAAATTCCATAATTCCCTTCCATTTTCCCCTTCCATTTCAATGTTCCTTCGAATAATATAAAGGAATAATATTCATAATTGACTAGCTTGGGATGGGGTGCCCCCACACAAATCCATTCATCCCCTTTCGATGCAGATGTGTGCCAATGCCAACATTACTGGGGGTGAGAGGGCCATTTTTTTCAAAAATGACTGAATCTATTGTAATAAATATTATTAAATAGTGATCAAAGAATGAAGGACGGAAGGGAGGGAACCATCTTTTGGCCAAAATTATTTACTCTTTAGACTTTAAAAGCGAATTCCTCCTCTCCAATCTTTTATGTTATTGTGGCTGTGGCTAATTTCCACTTGTTTTTCCGCCTTTCCGTACACCACCATTTTTGAAGAAAATATGGCACAAAATTTTTCTTTGATTTTTCGTCACTGTTAATTTCGGGTTTCCCCTCTGTGCCGCCAAAAACACAAAAAAGAAACTCATTAAACTGGGTCCAATCTCCAATCCCTTCACATTGCCCAATCTTTCCAAAATGAGTGCCAATGCCATGGATTGTGAGATAGGGAGGAAGGATGGCAGGTGTTCCAAATAGACAAATTTGTCAAGGAAGAAGGGATGGGGGATTTGCTTCTTTCCTTGCTTTTCATTTTGTTTTGATTCCACTTTTCCTCCCTATAATTTTGTACAAAAAAGGCCGTTAGTTCATCCATCTTTCTTTGTGCCGAGGACAAACCAACAAATTTTCTTCATATTGGGGTAGGAAATGGGATGTCATTTTGAAAAGGGGGAAAATGGAATGGAAATTGAAATAAAAATATTTTTATTTATTTTAATTTTTTGATTGCTCTTTTCTACTCTTCTTAATTCCAATTTTTCCCTATTAAAATGTACAAATGTCATCATAATCAAAAGAGCCTCGTAATCTAATTGCAATTTACTAAAGTATTGTTCAATTCGGTTTCGGTTACACAATTAAAAATCGAAATTGGTAATTTTTGCTAAAAATAAACGAAAATAATATGAGAATCGAAAATTTTTTTTAAAAAATTCGAAATTGGATTTTGCAAAAATGCCGGTTTAAACCAACTTTGAACAATTCTACAATTTACCCTTTCTCTTTCTCCCCTTACAATATTTTCTTATTCTTCCTCTTCCTCAAATTTCATCCATCCAAGGAAAACAGGTGGCCATGGCATATTAGAGGGCAAAAGGGGAGGAAATAATTTGGAAGGCATAAACACGGTGGAGAAGGCATTCCATTTTTTGTTTTTTGTCAACACTAATTATGGCCAATTTTCGAGTTGGAATATTTTTCGGGGATGCAAATGGGCGAACAAAGAGAATTTGTGTGTTTTCCATTGGAACATTTTGGCTTATTATTAGCTCATTATCTTATAGAGGCTTTAAAAAAGGGATTAAAGGTGGCCTCTTTTATTTTATTACGGTTTGGTCCCTTTCCTCCTTCCATCCTCCGCAAAATTTCACTCATTTTTAGATTGATTGGCAATAAATTTTAAGGTTTAGGAAAATTCAATACCTAGCATCGGTTTTTGACCCATATCTCAGCGAGGCTATAGCCAATTCGGGAAAGCGCTATACCATTGAAAAGCCTAAAGTGACCTCTAAAAAGTGGCTTAATTAAATTTTCTGAATTTAAGTTTTTAAAATAATTATATGTCTTTAGGTGTAATAAACCCGAATATTTTAAGGAAAAAACAGCTTATTTTACAAAATATTTAAGTTTTCAAAAAATTAGTTAAGACACTTTTAGAGGAGATTTAGGGCTTTCAAATGATATATCGCCTTCCAAAATTGGTTACTTCCTTCTAGAGATATGACCAAAAGAATGGGCACAGGTTTCGCCGATGAGCGAGTTTTTGCGTTCTTTTGCTACCGTATCCCTCCCTCCCTTTCCATTGCCCACTTAATTCCCTCCCTCCCTCCCCCCTTGCCCCTTCCATTCCCTCACTCTTCAAAGTTTGCCTAGAGAATTCTCCTCCCTTCTTTTCTTTTCCCTCCTTTCCTCCAATACCGTATAAATTCCCTCCCCATAATTCTCTCATTGGCTGTTCGTTGAGTTTCCTTCCCTCCTATTGGTCTCCCTCCAAACTTTTTTTGCTTCTTCATTTTTTTGATTTTTTCTTTAATTTTTTTTCTTCTTCCTTTTTTTGTGATTTTTAAAAATTGTCCAAAAATATTCAAAAATTCCTTCCGAAATTTCCATTTTCATCCTTGAATTAAATTATGTTTCCCATACGCCTTCCTTTTTTTTGTATTGGAGGGAAACCTTTTTGAAGCCATTTTTGTCTGAAATGCGAAAAAAGGGGACTGGGGAATATGGCCAAAATTTCATCTACAAAAACATACTTTTTTTGGTGGAAATAAGAGGAAATGAATGAATTTGGAGGCTGGCGGGCAGTGCGAAAATTGATGGATTTTTAGGCCATTTTTGTGCCCTAAAATGAAGGGATAATGTTTTTGGTTGTTTGTGTTGCCTCGCGGCATCATTTTGGGTTTTTGGCCATCACCAATTGGATGGGAATGGGATGAGATTAATGGCATTTTGTGTACCCAAAAATGAATTTTTCGGCTGTCCATTTTTCCATGCATTTTTCCTTTTCCCACTTTTTTGTGCCTTTCACCGACTTTTTCATTGGCTAACTAGAATTTTTAATTTGCATACTCCACAAAAAGATGTGAAAAATGGGCAAAGACGGCGACCTTTTTTGAAGAATAAAAATGGCAAAATAAATGAATGAATGAATGAATTGGGTTTGGGTGGATGAAAATGGAATGGAATGTGGGGAATATTATAAAATCGAAGGATAATATAATAATTCTATTGAGTATAAAAATGGCCATAAAATTGAATATAAATATATCTCCAAAAATTCATTGATAATTTTTGCTCAAAAAAAGTTGTGCCATTTTTTGGCTACTTTATTTAAAAGGTTACAATCGAAAAAAAAATGACAATATCCATTCAATATTTTTATACCCCACGGCTTCATCTCAAAAATTGAAGGAAATTGACTCCATTCTCCCTAAAATATTCTCCCTAAAATAAAAAGCTCCTTCCAACTTTTATTGCGAACTTTGGCATTTTAGGGGATTGAAGGGGAGAGGAAGTTATTGGCATATGAAAAATTGGAATAGATGGTTGGATGCCAAATTTTTATGGCCCTACAAATGGAATTGGGGCTAAAATTGATGGAAGGGAAATGAATTCTTCGAGAATTAATCCAGGGAATGGGAAATATTGGGGAAAACTTGGACAAAATTTGAACGAAATTGACTTTGAAAATTGGAAAAGATTGATGAGGGAAATTATTGATTAAAAAATAATTAAAATTTTATCAATTTTTCAGTTTTATCGCTTCAACCGGATCAACAACTGCGTTGCACATTCCCTGGATGCGATGGCCGCGGGCACGTCAATTCCGTCAGTTTTTGAATTTTTGGAAAATATTTACTTTTAATTAATCAAATTGACTTCCAATTTTGAGGCCAGAAAACCAATTGAATTTTGTATCAATTTTACAAAAAGATATTCTAAAAATATCGAAATAATAGGCTAATTTGTAGGATTTAAGTTAAAAAACGCTGTTACAATTTTATGGCATAGAAAATTTGGCCACTTTAATAAATTCCCTCCTTATCAATTCAGTCGCGCAATTCCCATCGTTCGCTGAGCGGTTGCCCAATTGCATATGCGGACAAAATGGCCAAAAGACAGCAACAAGGTGGCAATGGCACAAAATGCTCATCCACATCGGCCAAGGGCACACCCGAACGAGGAATGTCCAATGAACCAACAACAATTGGGGAAGGAGGAGGAGAACGGCGCAAATCCATTTCATCAACAACAAATTGTGTTGGCATCAAACGGAAATTGTCCTCATCAGCAACACCAAGAAGGGGCAGCAAGGAAATGGTATCGACGGCAATTTTGGTAAAAATATTTTTTGGCACAAATGGGAGTAAATAAGTTTAGATGAAAAATGTTGGAATAAAGGAAAAAATCTTTGACTATCAATTAATCAAAATTATCCAGAAGTTCTCATAATCTAATGTTTGCCTTTTGTATTTTTAACCTATCTGAAGCGAATTTTTATCAAAATTTAACCAAATCCGAGTGATTGTGTGGACTAAAATATCAATTTTTGGGAGGCATTCCTCTGGATTTAATGGCATTAAATTAAGACTAAATATAATTCCCAATTTTGATTGGATTATTTTCCTCTTGCAGAGCCAAATGGGATCCCCAACCACTGGCTTAATGGATGGAATAATTAGTGGCCAACAACCATTGGATTTATCTTTGAAAGGTGTGAAGGAAGAGGAGGAAGACGTTGATGAGGAGGTGGAGGAAAGAATGCCACAAAATGGTCAACAAATGCCACCACAACAAATTGAACAACAAAGGTGGGGGATGGCAAAAATTTGGATAAATTTGAGTAAATTTGGCACATATTTGAGCTAATTTAGCACATTGACATCCAATTTTTCCCTGATGAGTTTAAAAATGTCAATCAACACATTCATTCACCCATTTCCAATTTTTGAATGGAATAACACCTACCATGAGCCTAATTTGCATAAATAAATTTGAAGGGCTCTGATGAATTGAAAATGAAGAGGGAACTCCCATTTGGGGAATTTATTTAGTGGAAATTAACTGGCAAAGAATGAGAATAAATTCATCAATTTATGATAAAGTTAAAGGGATTAAAATTAAATATTAAAAGGCAAAATAGGAGGAATTATTTGGGGCAAAACACAAACAGGCGCAATTAGTGCAAAAACACAAAACAGGCGGAATTAGTGCAAAAACACAAACAGGCGGAATTATTTGCGGCAAAACACAAACAGGCGGAATTAGTGCAAAAACACAAAACAGGCGGAATTAGTGCAAAAACACAAACAGTCGGAATTAATCTAAAAATGGATGTAAATTTATGCAAAATTTAGCAATTCGGGATTAGATTATTGCTTGATAAATAAAAAATATTCTTTGATTTACTCATTTTTGCCTCCAATTTCATTAAATTAATCGGATATTTGTTTATTTCCCCAAATTGCTTGGATAAGGCCAAATCCCCTTGGTCTTGGTCCTAATCCAATTCACAAAGTGCAACCAAAATTTACATTTGGCTCCTTTTAATCGTACAAATATTTGCCCTTTTTCTGCCCATCAAATTCCAAAAACTCGCCCATCCCAAACAAAATTTTCCATGCTCATACTGAAATCCACTCACATCACATCTGCCCCCCTCCATTTTCTAATCCATTTGCCGGGATTAATTCCTCCAAAATGGGTTTTGCCTGTTTCTTCCTCCTTTCCATTGGCAAATGTAATAATCGCCAGCGCTCCTAATCTTGGCCAATATTGTTGGTTGGTTCTCCCCTCTTCCCCTATTTTGGTAATCCAATTTGAATTTGCCAAAGGAGGCGCAATAATTAAAAATTGGTTCGGGCCAAGAAATAATATATATTTATGGGGAAGAATTACCAAGAATTTTGAATATGGAAAGTGAAGGCGGTAAAATTAGAAGGAAATATTGGCCGACAAAATGGTTGGAGGGCATTATAAGCACGCAATAGACCGAAAAGGAAATGAAATGATAATGATGGATTGGAAAAAATGATGAATAGCCCTAAAGCTATGGGGATAATTTATTTTTTATTTGCTTTAAAAAATATGAATTTACCCAATTTTTGCAGCGATGTTGCCTCCTCGGTTCACGGATTGCGCCAAGCGCTTTTGGCCAGTTTTCAACGTCAAATGTTAGCCCAGGCCATGCTTTGTTCCCCACCATTGCCGCATTCCTCCAGCAGTGGAGGAGAATCAAATGTGGGGGAAGAAGATGAAGAAAATGGCCAAAAACATGGAGGCGAGGAGGAAGATGAACAACCGGCGATGAAACGTGCCAAATTTGAACAACCGGAAATGAACAATGAACATGGAGAGGAAATGGCACCATCACAAATGAATGGCACACAATTGGCACATCTGAATGAATTGCTCGTGGCACGGGGTTTCCAATTGCCTCCAGGAGGATTGGCCGCACTCCCATCAGGCAAATTTATAATATTATTAAGGGGTTTTAAAAGGGCAGTCAATCTTTTCCATTTTGGCCTCTTTAATTTAATGAATTCTTTGAATATTCTCTGCGGGCAAATAATATGTAGCCACTGATATGATAATTGAGTATCTGAACCGTTCTTTTTGGCCATAACTCAACAAGGTAGCAGCCAATTTTGGAAGGCGATATACCTTTTAAAAGCCCTAAATGTCCTCTAAAAAGTTGCTCCTTTTAATTTTTGACAATTTTAAGCAATTCGTAAAATAAGCGGTTTTTCCTTAAAAAATTAAGGGCCATTACATTCAAAGACATTTAATTTTTTTAAGAAGATGAATTTCATATAAATGTTATAGCAATTTTTAGAGGACACTTTAGGCTTTCTAATAGCATATCGCCTTCCAAGATTGGCTCTATCCTCGCTGAGCTATGAGCCAAAAACAGACTTGGGTATTCAATCGGTTTAATACATTCAAAGACATATATAAGACATGTCACTTTTCTCAACGTTGAATTGGATTCTCAAAAATTTGAAATTAGCTAAATTATAGAGGAGACTTTGGGCTTTCTAATGGCATATCGCCTTCCAAGATTGGCTATATCCTCGCTGAGCTATGAGCCAAAAACCAATATGCCCTCTACCTCATTGACTCAAGCTCTAATTTTCCCCTCAATTTCCAGATCAACTCCTTCAATTGGCCACATTTTTGGCCGCACAACGTGCCGCCCAAACCGCTGCATTCCATCAGCAACAACAATTTTCCGCCCCACATCATTTCCAAATGGGCAACGGAATCCAAAGCGCCGAATGTCGACCATTCCCTCAGGCAATGTTGCCATCGGCAATATTTCCTCCAACTGCAGCATTTGGACAAATTGCAAGTGCAATGTTCGGTGGCGGCGCTGATCAACAACAAATTCAGCCAAAATTTGGTGCCGAATTTGATGGCCAACATACACAATTATCAAATCAATATTTGATGGCCAAATTGCTTCAATCAAAAGGCGGCGGACCGCAATTGATGTTGCCATCCCAGCCACAACAACCTTCCGCAACATCACCAATTCCCCCGGCCATTTCGGCGGCCTCACTTCTTCCCCAACACCAACAAGGAATGGCCACAATTCCATCGCAACAAATGGCGGCAGCTGCCTTCCTTTTTGCCCATCAAATGCAGCAACAACAGGCACAACAATTCTTTTGGCAACACAATCAACCGCAATCACAATCACAACAATGGATGGGCACAAATGTGATGGGAAGGAATAATGGTGAAAATGGTGGGAGAGGCCAAACAATGATTGAAGAAAAGAATGGCGATGAAGAGAATGAAAGTAAGGGCGGCAAATTGGGTGGCCATGGCGCAACAACAAAACGAACACCAACAAAAAAGGAGAAGAGGCCATCAACAATGCTGCATTTGATGGACTCCGCCACCGTGATCAAAAGAGTGGAAGCCAATGGAGGAGAAATGGCCATTGGAGAAAGACAATAAAATGTTTTAATAGATCTTTGCCGGGCATTTTATGTTTGTGTTTTGGACACCGGTTAATCCCCTCATTCACCCAAAAGATGATCATTTTTTAATGCACATACTGTATTACCAATTTAATTTTTGCATTTTTTCAATTCATTTTCATTCACAAAACAATTCAAAATAAAAATGTTTCTTGATTAAATCTCTCTCTGGTTGAATAGCTTTATATCTTTATGTATTGAACATTTGATCACTTTTATTTTTATTGTTCCACAAAAACCATTTAATAGATTTGTACTCCCCCTTTTTTGCCAAAATCATTTTCGTATTGAAAATTTCACTTTTTTTTTTGTACAATCCATCATCCATTTCAAATCCATCGTCCATCCAGATTTCCAAAATCTGCCCGAAAAACAATTTATTTTGACCTTTTATACATTTTAGCCCTAAAAATCGTGCAATTCACATTTTACACACATTGATGATATTGATATGAATAATTTCGTTCGAATAAAAATCAAATGTTGTTTGGGGATGATAAATTATTGGGCAAATAGGCTGAATGAATTGGCCAAAATTCAAAATAAAAGAAAATATTCAAAGGAGGCAAAAGTATGCCCCAAGGTATTGGGCCAAATGTCTGGATGAATTTGACAAAATAAAAGAAAATATTCACGGTAGGTAAGGAATTTCAAAGGGATAAATCAGCAACAATTCAGAGGGAATGAATTCTGAAATGATGAATTGTACCGAAATCGAGAATTGGAGAACGGGAAATGAACGCCTTTTCTACTATTTTGGAATTTGGATTTCCTGAATTTCCTCCCCATTATTCCATAATTTCTTGTTGAATGGTGAATTGGATGACGGGAAAATGGGCGCATTTTCCTATTTTGAACTTTGGCTTTCCACATTTCCTTTCCAATTATTCCAAATTCCAATATTTCTTTCCCGAGAATTCAACCAACTTCCGTTCGTCCAACATTACACAAATGGCCTCAATTTAAGGAGGCCAAGCCTGTGGGGTAATATCCGTCATCCTTTCCCATCAGCAGCAGAACACAATTTGATCGCATTTTGTGATTCGCTGATTTATGTGGCTTTGGAATATAAAAATCCACCACAATTTCCATTGCTTCCCACAATTTTTTGCTATGCAAACACCTCATTTAAACATGTTTTTAAAGCCATTCGCACCATAAACTTTCACTTTTCCATATAAACCTGCTGCTTTCTGCAATCATTTGCATTTTTGTACAGAGGAAAAATTGAATAGGAAAAAGTGAGGGATTTCACTCGCCAACCATTGAATGAGGGGAATATGTGCGCGGATAATGAGTTCCAGTCGGCTGCTGCCCTCCCCTCCTTCCTTCTACAGTTAAATCGCGACAGGCTGCTGCTGGCTGGAAGCTGGATGCTCACAACAAAAGCGGCGACGACGGCGGCGACGGTCCAGAAAAAGATGAATTGCCGTTTGGACGGTGTGGAGTGCGGAGTGCCTCAGGGGATGGCTGCTTTAGGATCGACCAATATCGACACAACCGGCCGCCGGTGGGCTAGCCTGCCAGCTGCTGTTGCTGGACATTCGGCTGGCTGACTGATGAAACTGCCCCTGCAGGGAGATGACCCAATTTCAGCCACAAAAGGAGGGGGACTTAAAGATAGGAGGAGAAATCTACGCGCTCACCCCCGAGGGGAGGGAGAAGGGTCCGTTCATTCACCTCCTCCTCTCCAATTCCAAACCATTCTCCCAATTCTATACAACAACGCCCGAGCAGCAATTGAATATGCCTTTCCTTTCTCCCTCAATTGTGGAATTTTCACTTATAATTCTTGATCGTTAAGAAATTTGCATTTTTCCTATTCAATTTTAGTGGTTTCAAAACCAAATAAGAATTTATTTAAATTTTTATTTATTTAATTTCCATCATTCTACCTTTTATATGAATTAATTAAAACATAGAAGCAAAAGAAATGAGTGAAATCCGCAAATCGATATATGATACTGTATCACGATCGTAATGTTTTTTTAAAATCATACAAGAATATTAAAAATAAAAAAAATTAATTAAAATCCATTTTTATATTCCTCGAATTCCGAGTTTGTTTCTTTAATTCTAGTTCCTTCAGAGATCAAACACAATCCGAATTTTTATTTTATCCGCAATAAATCATTGCTGAATTCCTTATTAAAACCAATATAATTTCTTCCTCAATTTTAAATACTAATTTTTAAGCTAATTTTTGCAATAAATTCGATAATTTATAAGTTTAATTTACATCGCACTGAATGAAAGTGAAACGTGACTCGTTTTTTCGACTTCTAAATTGCCACAGCTTTAAGGTAATACCAAAAATTCACTAAAGAACACAAAATAACATTAAAAATTGCAGATGATCATGGTTAGACTGCTCTACTTGACATGTCTTTTTGCAATCTGCATTGCGGCGACCAACAATGCCGACAATTCTGCTAGGCCAAATACGACTAAAACAACCGTCTGTCCACTGAATATCACCCGAAATTCGGCATGCCTTTGCCATGTCCTCGAAGAAGAACCAGCCATACAAATCAACTGTCAAGGCATTCAACCGGACAAAATTTGGAGCACATTGAATGGATACCAAACTGCCATTGATAAAATTGCATTCCGCGATTGTCCCGACAAAATTGATGTGTTCCAGACAATTCCAAATCTTAAGGTCTTTTTAAAATATTTATTCTCGTTTATTTATTTCGCTTTTAAGATTCGAAGCTTGGAAATTACGAATTGTTCAATTTCGCAAATTCAACCGGCCGCATTTGACCAGCTGGCCACCACGCTGGAGGAATTATGGCTTCGCAACAACGCCATTTCGTCAATTCCAAAATTGGGCAAATTGAAGAGGCTCAAATCGATCAGTATGAATGCCAATCAACTCAAGGATTTGCCGGACCATACTTTTGCTGGACTTAAGGAGCTGAAGCATTTGCGGCTGAAAGGCAATCAAATCTGCTCATTAATGTAAGTTCCATCCAAAATGTGGGCCGAAAATTACAATAAAAATAGCCCAAAAATCTTGAGGTTTTCCAATCTTTATAAAACCAATTTTTTTTGCGAATCCTTCATCCAAGAAAATAAAAACAATTCATTTTCGGGGTTGCTAATGATGTGAACAATTCACATCCATCAGCGCGAACAAACTAACTAAAAACCCATTCCCATCCTCCGCACAAATTTTCATCCTCCCGCTGATTTGACCCAATTTCCCCTCCAAGACAAATGACCACATTCCACACTGCCACATCCCTTGAACCAACCCATCTTTTACGCGGCAATCTACCCTACCCATTCTCGCCGTACATCATCATCCAATTTCTCCTTTTTTTTTCGCAATACTCTTCTATTGGGATTCACTGACGGAGAGATAAGACCCCCCCCCCTTCCCCCTCCCCATTTTGGGGATGCGCAAAGCGCAACAGATTTTCATCTTCACTTCATCTCCTTTACCTTCTCTTCTTTTGTTTCTTTATTCTTTCTTCTAAGGAAATGGGAAAAATGGAAAGGAAAATTCAAATTTGTAATTGAAAATTGGATATTGGAAAAAAATACAAAAAAATGAATTTAAATTTTAATAATAAAAATTACAAAAATTTTTCAGCAATCGGAATTCACTGAACGACCAGAAGAACACGTTGGAGGTGCTGGACTTGAGTCAAAATTGCATGCAAAAAGTGCCGGCGGCATTGCTTCGAGGCTGCATGGAACTGAAATATTTGAGTTTGGCCGGCAACCAACTGGAAGAAATCAGTTCAATGCAATTTATGACATTGCCAAATTTGATTGAATTGAGGCTGCAAAGCAATCGACTTGGCCGAATTCAGCCGAATGGCTTCATGAATGTTCCACAACTGCAAATGCTGTTCCTGCAGAACAATTCCCTTTCGGATTTTGATCCGGGCACTCTGCAGGCATTCAAAAAACTCCAGCTGGTTGATCTCAGTCAAAATGCGTTCACAAAGGTGAGGCTTAATTTTTTAAATTAATTTTAAAAATTTAAATAAATCATTGGTAAAAGTAGCTCATTTCTAGTAGTTTTTTAGTCAGAATTAATGTATTTCAACTATAAATGTATATTAGAATGATTAATACATAAAAGTCACTGCCAAGTTCGACAAAAAAATACCTTCCTCGGAGCTGATTCGAACCCGTGACCTAAATTTTTACAATAGGGAAGGCGCACAAATGAAAAAAATCGTTTAGTAAAATAATTTTTAAAAAAATCTAGCCAACCTAAACTAAGTCTTAATCCAAGCAGTAGCTAAACCACAGGCTTAAAAACCTAAAATTTTAATTTCAAATATTTAATTTTCCTTTCCATTCTTCGACAGATCCCATCATTCAAAGACATGGGCGAATTGGTTGAGGTGCGCCTTGACGAGAACCAAATTGAGGCCATCGAAACATTCACATTCAGCGGCAATCCAAATTTGACTAAAATTTCATTGGCTCAAAACCAAATCAAATCAATTGCCCGGAACAGTTTTGTCCAATTGGATCAGCTGGAATTGTTGAATTTGGCCGACAATTCACTTTCATCCATCAGTCAGTTTTTATTAAATATTTTAATTAAAATTATTTATTTTTTATAGCTAAAGGCATTTTGGAGGGAATCCGCCATCTCAAAAATTTGATTTTGCGCAACAATTCCATCGCTGAGCTCAGTCGCGAATCATTTGCCTCCATTCCCGAATTGACCAGTCTGGATTTGGGCCAAAACCTGCTGACCATTCTCCGATCGGGAACATTTTCTTCCCTCCAAAAACTTCATGAACTCAGGCTGGAGAGGAATAAAATTGAAAGCGTTGAGAAGGGCGCATTCGAGGCCAAAATTGACTCCGTTATGTTGGATGGTTTGTTTACATAAAATAATTAAAATGGATAGTCTAATTTATCGTTGAATGAAGAAAATAATTTTAGAGGATTAGAGGGTTTTTCCTATTTGCATAAGCCATTATACTCAATTGGATAGAGATGGTCAAGACACATTGAATAGAATATAATTTGTTCTGATCTAGCTAAAATTAAAGGGTGTTATTTCCGACCCGTTAAAAACTTTCCAGCATCCGTATTTTTGGGGCAAATTAAATATTTCCCATTTTCAATATTTTATTAATCAAATTCATTTAAGGCAATGAATTTCGCTGCGACGATCAATTGGACTGGTTCATTGATTGGCTGGTGCGGAACAAAGTGCGAACATTTGTGCCCAACCAACCCGAAATCACATGTGCCTCACCGCCCGAACGAAAGGGCACTCGGCTGAAGGATTTGATGATCCAACGAAACAATGTGACCGAATCGCTGATCAATTCAATGCACAGCATTCCGGGAATCAATCGTGCCGGAGGCAATACAATTTTAACACCGTCCGGAAATGCGGGCCAAGTCGGACAAAATTTGTTGAGCAACTTCATCCCCGGAATTGCTCGCCAGGCACAAGGCGCCCAATTTGGAACACAAATTCTGGATTCATTGGCGCAAACATTCCCGGACGCGAGGAATATTCCTGGCATGAAATTCTTGCCTTCGCCTCAAAATTCTGCTGGAGGAGGAGGTCAAACTGGAAGGACATTGGACTCTGCCATAGATCAGGTTTAATTTTTAATTAATTATTTTAATTCGAGTATAAATATAGTATAGAATGTTTAAAAGTGACAATTAAGCTAGAAAAAAAATTATTCGAACCCGAGATCTAAATTGTACAAAAAGTAAAGGGGTCCCCTTTGGATAGAAAATTTTAAAAATTTTTCGTCTAGAAATGTTCAACGGAAGGTTTAAAAATATATAAAATCGAACCCGAAAAAATAACTGAGCGGTTTCGAACCCGATAAAAGGTATTCCGTTCCGTCAGTCGAAAATTTTCAAAAAATTGGTATAGCCTGGCTTAATTAAATTATAAATATAAAATATAAATTCTTTAAAAAATTAAATTTCCTCTCCTAATTTTAAAGTTCTCCGAACCATTGGTCAAATTTGCCTCTGGCGTTCGACCATCCCAAGCCGATGTCAATCAATTGCTCACATCCATTCCCGGCCTAATGGTCAATGTGCCCGGTTTTGGTCAAGTTGATGTTAGCAAGGTATGTAAATTCCTCAAAATTATAATATTTTTGTAATTTTTATAGTTGAATCCAACGATGGTGGAACACATTTTGAAGGGTGGACAAATCCCCGGCGTTCCCCGAGAAACACTCAACCAAATGGTCAAGGAATACATGCAAAAGTTGTACGCTGCCGCAGCCCGAGCCCAAGGCATCGATACGGAGGAAATTCGGCAACATCTGCCAGAGGGTGCCAACACCAGTCGCATTCTCCGGCCCATCTCTGAATTGCCCCATGGACTGGTGCAAAGTGTGGTCGAGGGCAGACCGCTGCCACATTTGACCACGGAACAGACCAATGTTGTGCGGGTGAGTGATTGGAAATATTTTTGTTAATTTTATAAATTAACTTCTTTATTTTAAAACAAAGAAAATATTTTTATTTCCTAGTAAAAAAAACTTTTGACTCGTGAGGGGGATTGAACCCGTGACCACCGAGGAATAATGGGGGACACTTAATTACACCATGCCGTCCTTAAGCAATCTAAACCAATAAATTTCTCCCATTTTTTTTGCAGGAATATTACACTCAACATGCGCCAGTCGGGCAGCTAGCCAATGGGAATGAGCTGAACATGACTGGGCTGTTGTCGCCAAAAGTGTTTCAAATGATGAAGCTGTTGCCTCGAAACTACAATTTGAGCAATTTGTCGCCCGAACTGGTCCAGCAAGTGATGCGCGGTGAAATGCCCGATTTGACCAAACTGCCAATGGATTTGCAACAATACATCAAGGACAATTTCGACAATCTCATTGGCTCACTCCAAAATACGGTTAGTCCAAATAAATTTATATTAATTATTTAAAAAAATTAATGACTAAATTTTTAAAAAATTATTTAAAATTTGAATTAAAATTTTGCCATTTTTCAGCCCGATCTTAGTGTCGATGAAATTTTGCGCAATTTGCCAAAATTCGAACAACCTGCCATGTCCACTTACTCGCCATATGACATCAATGAAGTGGATGCGGAATTGGTGGAAAAGCAACGCAAATCGGAGGAGATTGCTCTTTTCTGGCGCCGCACTACAGCCATTGGCCTTGGTCTCGCCGGAGCCATCACATTGGGTGTACTCAGGTTAATTACCTAATTTATCCAAAAAAGTAAAAAAATATTTTTCAGTGCCTTCTGTTGGTATTGGCATCGGACAAGGGCCTACGGGACTGGTGAGAACAGTGTTCCGGGCGCGGACAGAAGTGATGGCGGACGGAGCCTCCCAATGGTGGTGCAGGAAAAAAGCTTCAGGCCGTCAGCAAGTTCCACGCTCAAATGAAGGATAGAAGACTAGGAAATTGAGTCAACAAACGGTGACATCACATAAAATACAATGCTCAACAAAAAAAAGACGAGATATCATCCTTTTGACCTCCTTTCCCCCTCATCATATATGTATGCCCAGTCTTCTAATTTTTGTATCTATTTCCAAAGACCCACAACCCCCTTTTCTTGTAACTCAATTCCTTCCCACCTCCCCCTAATTTGCACATTCCAAAATATTTAACTTGTATACATTTTTTATATATTTGACTGAATTTTATCAAAAAAATTTATTTATAAAAATGAAAATAAATGATGAATAAATGAGGATAAATAAATTAGAGTAAGTAAATTATTCACAATTAAACCAATTTAAAATTGGGTTGGGTGCTGATGATTTTCTTCTGCAAATTGCCTCTTTTATAGCATCTTGTTCCACATTTAAGGTCACTTTTCTGAAAATAATATTCAATTAATATGATAAGTAATAATAATTTCCACTTGAATTGGATTTGCACTTGTTTGCTCTTTTTGGTCAAAACCAAAAGACGTTGGTCCAACAATTCGTCCATGTCCCGGAAGAGCACGATGTCGGGTACACGCATTGAACCGAATTTGGCTTCGTTGACGAAACGATAATATTCTAAAAATAAATTATAATTTTAATGCTTTAAAAATCTGCTAACCTATGAAAATTTCTCGATAAGTGCTCCCAACATTGCCACATTCCTCTCGTCGAGCACAGCAATTCAGGAGGCAAAGTTGTCGAATACTCAACCCTATGAATTAAAGAGGGAAATTTAAATAATTAAAAAAAAATTCAAACTATCCAAAATGCGTTCCTGCCCATTTTCCGGTAGAATAGCTTCCAAGCAGAGGGCGAGCAATCCAGCAGGGCTGAATTCCGGATGTTTTTTGAAAGCCAATTCGAACAGCTGGACCAGCAGTTTCACCCAGCCAATGGAAGAATTGTATCTTTGATGCAATCTGGTCAGGACATCTTCTAATGCATCCATCTCATTCGTTGACTTAAATGTCAAGATATTAAACAAAAAAAATTTAAATTACCTCAAAAAGATTCCCGGGAAGAGAAGAAGAATTTAAAAATTCGAAATATGCATCCCGGTATTCCTCAAATGAGTAGGCCACATTGAAATTTATTCGAAGCTTGGAAAGACGCGATCGAACCCGTTTCTCCAGGTTGGAAACACAATTCTATAAAAATAAAGTCGGATTGGTCAAAAAACCAAAACAACCTCGGATATTCCGATGAGGAGCACAAACCATGGATATGTTTGGCATCCGTTGAGGATGCTATACAGGAATGTTTGATTGTGTTTTTTGGTGAAATTCTCGAAATGATCAACAATGAATAGGATTTTTGGAATTTTCTGCAAAATTTTTCTGATTAAATTTAATTAAAAGGAATCGGACCTCTCCATTTTTCTGGGCTGTTTTGTTCTTGCTGTTTTGTTTTGATGTAGATGCCTTGTTCTCTTCATCCCGCCTATCATTTTCCACCAATTCGACCAGTCCAAGTCGTTCGAATATTTTTGAACTGCTGGCAAAACTTTCATAATCAAGTCCATCAATTTTTTCAATTCTTGTATTGTCTTCGTCATTTTCATAAAGTCGCTCAATGATATTCTCCAAAACGAGTGATTTTCCGCTGAATCTTCGGCCCGAAAGAAGACATGAACCACCTTGGCCAGTTTTTTTGAATTCAAGAAGCAATTTTTCCAATGATCTGAAATTTTAATGTGATAAAAATATAAAATTTTTAATCCCCGACCCGAAACCTACTTTTTCTGTTCACTCAGACCAATAATTAAACCCGAATAATCGGTCATTTTTGCGATTAATTAATTCTCGAATTTCAATCTCGAAATCTCGATGATGAATTTTGTAATTTTTGGAATTCGGATTTGTTTTAGATTTTAGTCGCCAATTGGCGTTTTATTTATTTTTAGGATAAAATGTCTTCAGGTTTTTTTTATTTTTTTTTTGCGGTTTCGCTTTCCGCATTCGGTTTTCGGACGGTGCGGTCGAGGTTGACAGCAGTTTGATATTTGCTTCTAGCTCCTCTTTGGATTTCTACACATCTGATTATTATTTTTTTTATTTCACATGCCATTTTTTTCTCACCAAAACATCGGCTAGTATTTTATCATCTCACTGTTCACATTTACTAGAATAGAATACCCTCATCCAAATCCAATCCAATTTCAACAACCGATCATCCAATTATAAGAAATTATTCACTAATGCTTACATTAACATTAAAATATCCAAATAAATTTAAGAAATTTAACTAAAAAATCACTAGTGGCCTTGACTTTATTATGACCACAGCCATGGCAGAAGAAGCAGCAGCTGTTGCGCTGTACAATTGCCAATCAATGGACCTTATGGTTGAGACAATCGATGACGAATATGATGAGGAGGGAAGTGGCAGTGATTATGAAGAATTGGCGGATGAATGCGAAGATTTTGATGGAGGTAAAATAAACAAAATCTATTTTTTGGACAATAATTTTGAAATATTTTTTAGATCTTACAAAAAAGTTTACTTCGGCCACCTTGACGAATTATAGAGTTAGTGATTTATGATTTTCTTGATATAATTTTTACATTTTTAGCCCAACAGACAAGTGAAAAATGTGGACTCGACTCATTCCTCTGCCGCACTCCGTTCTCAAACACTGCGCAGTGGTGAAGCATTCATTCAAATGCACATGAGCAAATTGGACAATGAGAAAATGCAGAGGCGTCAAAAAGACCGAGCGGACCGTGCCACCGTTGAGCAAGTTTTGGACCCAAGGACCCGGCTCATTCTCTTCCAATTGATACAACGAGGACTGATTGAAAGTGTGGAGGGATGCATCAGCACGGGAAAGGAGGCGAATGTCTACCATGGAGTCAGCAAAAATGGAAGTTTGGCCATCAAAATCTACAAAACCAGCATTTTGACATTCAAGGATCGGGACAAATATGTGACGGGCGAATTTCGGTTTAACTTTTGATTTTTTTTATTAATATATTTTTATTTTGCAGATATCGGAGCGGATATTGTCGACATAATCCACGGAAAATGGTGGCAACTTGGGCCGAAAAGGAGGTTCGAAATTTGCAGCGGATGTTCCTGGCTGGGCTGCCCGTACCCAAACCAGTTCTTTTGAAGGTTAATCATTTTTAAACAAATATTTAGACAATAAATAATTATTTTAGGGTCACGTACTTGTCATGGAATTCATTGGAGAGGATGGCTGGCCCGCCCCATTGTTAAAAAATGCCGACGGATTGGATGAGGAGCTGGCCGATCGGCTCTATTGCGACTGTATGCGGATTATGCGCGATTTGTACAGGAAATGCAAACTTGTTCATGCAGGTTGGTGTTTTTATTATTCAAAAATAAATTTTTATATTATTTTTGCAGATCTTTCCGAGTACAATATGCTTCTGTTCAACCAAAAATTGACCATCATAGATGTTTCCCAATCCGTTGAACATGATCACCCGAATGCATTGGAATTTTTGCGGATTGACATTGGAAATGTGACAAAATTTTTCATGGAGAAGGGGGCGGCCATTCTTGCCAGAAAACGTTTATTCGAGGTAAATAAAATTATTTCCAATTAAAATTAATTTCTCATTTTTAGTTAATTGTCGACCCTCAAATTGAAGAGGCGGAATTTGAAAAAATTTTGCTCACCGAAAGAACACATGGCCCACTGCCGGATGAGGCCCTTTTCATGAGTGCGTTCATTCCCCACAAATTGGATCATATTGAACATTTTGAGCGGGACCACCAGCTGGAGGAGCGAGGAATTGAGCTGAATAATCCTTTTCAAAAAGTGATTGGCAAAACATTCGGAAAAAGAGGCAAAGGCAAGGATGTTTGCGGCGATAATGAAGGTAAAAATTAAATCAGTCCACAATATAATAAATCAATTATTTTTTTTATTTTTAGAAAATGAAAACATTGCGGAAAGTCCAATCAATTCTCCGGCCGAATGCGATGATGAGTCCGAACCACAAAGTGAAGAAGACGAAGAAGATGAATCGGACGATGATGAAGAGGAAAAAACGAAGGACGATGAAGAAGAAACGGAGGACGAAACGAAGACAAAATTGTCGGACAATAATGACCAAAAGAAGCGAAACCAGCAAATGCATCCACGGATTCGAGGCGAGTCGCCGAATGCGAGAAGGGCACGGAAGGAGGCGGTGAAGGAAGAGAAGAGGGAAAAACGAGCTGTGAAAGTGCCAAAGAAAGTGAAGAAGAGGAAGGAAAAAATGCGGAAGAGTGGGAAGAAATGAGAAAAATAAAAATTGTTTTTATTTTAATTGTTGATAAAGTTTTAAATTTTATTTATTTTTAATATTTCTTTGCGTTTTTTAATCGCTCATATTATTTTTTTTTAAATTACAAATTTTATTTTAATTTAAATTTTAACGGCCAAAAGACCGGCGCATTATGGCAGCATTCAACAATAATGCCAATTTCACGCAAAGTTTATACATTGGAAGAGACAAACGAGCGGAAGTGTTACGAAGGAAGGAAGCAGCCGAACGTGAATTGATGGAAAAGTAATATTTTTGGTTTAAAAATTTCAATTGATTTTTTCAATTCAGACGGGAGGCAAAAATACGGGAGCAAAGTGAAAGAATGTAAAAAATTGTTAATTTAAATTAATCAAAAATATTATTTAGTGAGCGGGTCAAACAACAAAAGGAAGCGGAAACCAAGGAGAAGTTGCGTCGAAAGCGACAACAGGAATTGCAGCGGCAAAAGGCAGTGATGGATCGACGAATGGCCCAGCTGGAGAAGCAGAATGTGAAGAAGGAGGTTAGGGGGCGAAGCTGGGATTAAAAAAATTACCAAAAGTTTTATTTAAAAATTTTCTACCAATGGGAGACCTTTCTCTTGAAAAATTTAGGTCAAAGATTCGAACTCGCTTGGTGCAGGTGCAGATCGTCGCAATTTTACAGGATATTTCCGGAACAAAAAAAAACAGCGATAAAGCACTCTCAAAAATTTAAACATAAAAATATTAGCTTTTGCATAATAAGGTTAAGATTTAATTCAAAAATACCCCAAATAGATTATAATGGTTTGGGAGGTCGAGGGTTCGAATCCCAATGGCGTCAAATGTTTAAAAATGATGAAATAATTAATTAAATAATTCTAAAATATTTTACCGGTTTCAGGAGATTCTCCAACGCAACCATCAGCAAGCATCGAGAATTGCTGCCAGACCACCTCAACCTCAACAATCGCAAAATGGACAGCAAAACCAACGCTCACGTTTCCTGGTCTCTGGTCCGGCTGCATTTGGACGATCCACTGCCGGAATAACTCCATATCATGGGAAGAAGAAGGCAATGCCGGCCATGAAGGCGCAACCAACAAATCTACGACAACATCTTCAGCCTGGAACATCAATGGCAGCAAATCGACGACATTCACCTCAGACATCACAACCATTGTCGCCGGTGTCCGCCCTTCATCGAGCCACAATGACCCAATCACTGTATTCTTCGCCTTCACCCCGCAATGTGCCACCGCCACCCAAGCAAATGATAACAAAAGGACCGCAACAAAAGCCAAAACCATCGCCGGTGCCAGTGGTGATTCGTCCAAAGAAGGCCGTAATGATGGCGGAAATGGCACAAAATGATCAACAACCAGTGACACAAAATGAAGTGAATTCTTCGGTGATTGATGAGCGTCCTCCAACAACGACTACTTCCGCATTAATCAATGACCGCATTAAACAAGAGGAAATGGATTTGTCAATTCAAATTTTGGAGGAGAACCAAAAGACAATGTTGACCAATGCCAATGATGGTGGAAAGCAGTCGAAAGGGGACGAAACAATTGTTGTGGATACGACGACCATCAAGACGGAACAACCGATGGAGGAGGTTAGATTTAGACTAGATTTAAGCTGATAGGTTATCTTCATATTTAATTTATTTAATTATTTAATTTAAGCCAGATGTTTTTTCAAATGAAAGCAGCGCCGGTGATGCCAGTCAAAATGATGGAGCATTGAATCGAACTTACACCAAAAGTGGGCCAGATTTTTTGCAGCCAGAAGGGGAACAACAGGTTAGAATTTTAATTAAAAATTATTTAATAGATTTTAATTTATTCAGACCTATGTTATTGATCATTTGACTGAAATGTTTTCGTCCCGTTCTGCCGAAGAGCCGTCGTTTTTGCTTGATGAAACCGCTGCAACATTGGTCCCATCTTCGGATCAGGTAAAGTGCCCAATTAATTTAATAAATTGAATGAAATTCAAAATTTTTTTGTTATAAAATAATATAAAATGGTAATTATATGTCATTATTTTTTTGTTTTCAGGAGACAAGTCTGCTTAATGAAATGGCCGATGATTCTGGTTCTGGCGATCGAACATTGGTGGCACAGCAAATACAGGTTTGGGAGGGGATGGGAATATTTCTAGAAAAATAATTCAAAAAATAAAAAATAATTATAAAAAATGTTAAGACATTTATCGAAATTGATAATAAATATTTTAGGAACAAAACCATTCACCGACCGTTGGTGAAGAAACAACGAAATCGTCATCGGAACGCGCTAATAAGAACAGCAGTCCAAGTCCGCCACCAAAATCCATTTCACCGGCCACTCCGACCACTACCATCTCGACCGCTGAACAAGAGGAAAGTAGGGAAATGCGTCGCCAAAGACTCAACGAAATTTTACAACGGACTCGTCAGCAAGGAGCGGAAAATACAAATGGTGGAGGCTCTACGCTGGTCAACAACAATAATGTTTTGGGTCGAATGGTAGGCAATTTTAATATATATTTAAACATTACAAATTTTAATTTTTATTTGAAGTGAAAATTTTAATAAAATTTTGAGTCAAAAATATATTAAAATTTATAATAATTAATTTAAATTATATTATTTTAAGGGGAATGTTCAACAAAATTCACCATTGATGGCATTGTCCGCTGAAAATCCACTGCTGATGACCACCGGCATCGGGAACAACAACATTGACAAGAGAGCATTGGCACAAGTAAATTTAATATTAATTTATACAATTTATTGAATTTTAAAGGAATTGCTTGCCCAACGTCGTCAGCAAAAAATCTTGCAAGAACAACAAAAACAGCAAAATGGCGCTCAAAATGGACGTGATGAGGAACAGCCGAATAAAACGACGACGACGGCGGTGTCATTGGCCTCCGAATTGGCAGAAAAGGGAATTTTTGATGGCAACAATACGCAGCCCATCAAAAACAATCAAATGGGAATGGACAAGCAACAATTCTATCAATTGCCAGGACAGGTTCGAATCAGAACGAAATATTAGCACAGAAAAAGGGCCGACTAGCACAGTTTAGATGGCTAGGAATTTAGGATTAGGATTTATTTTGATTTTACCAAAAGCAAATCTTTGGTCGAGTGGGATAACATCTTCACTTTACAACATTTAGGTCTCGGTTCGAAACCGCTCATAGGCAATTAATTCTTTTTTCGGAATTATAGTTACTTTTATGCATTTTTATACATTTTATAGTTCTTTTCAAGAAAAAAAAATACTCATTTTTGATATACAATGCACTAATTTTACCAAAAATACAATAAATAATACAATTTTTTTCAGATTATTGACCAGCAGCAAGAGTCTTCTCCCTTCTCAAAGCCATTGTTGACTTCATCACCAAACGTCCAAACTGATGGAAAGAAAAGTGCTGCCGGCGACAATGACTCCTTGCTGCGAACTCCGCCGGATGATCCGCAACATATGAATGGCCACCATGAAATCATTCATCCTCCTGAGCCAAATTTGATTGACTTTCGGTTTGAATCAAAGATAATAAAATTGATTTATTTTAATTTTTTAGTTAAATCGCTCTCCGAATCTTTGTGACCTTCCTTCTCTCCACCAACTTCTACACAACAAATGACCAAAAATCTCATAAATCAAATCCCCGAAGTAGATGCTAGATGAAGAACAATTTTTTTCTCATAAATGCTGTAGAACTTTATTGACGATGATATTAAAATGACACAAATTCTCGCCGTCTATCAACCTTTTTTTTTTGTTTTGTTTATCATCCATCCTTCCTGAATCGCTCAATAAAGTTTATAAATCCACACACACCTTTATTCTCATTTTGGATTTCCTATTTTTTCCCACTTCCTCCCCCAACTATCAAACATTTTGACGCATCACAGCAATATTTTTTACAATTATATATTTCGCCTGAAGAGCTGCTTATATTAGTTAAAATATTTTTTTACTAATTCAAAGACCCTACTTAAAAATTCCTGAGCAACATCCATCCATCCTCCTTCCACATGTTCGAATTGTAATCTCCCCAAAATGTGAAAATTAAATTACGCTTTATTGTCTTCTTTTTTTGTGCTCCACATGATGATATTTTAAAGAATGAATATTTTTGGATAAATTTTATTTGATTTTTCTGATAAATTTATTCGGTCCGAAAAAGAATTTGAGAAAAATACAATAAAAATATGAGTCAAATTGAGTATAAAGCTTTTTTGGAAGCAAAAATTGAGAATATTATGCTGGAAAAAGAAGTCGACTGGAATTGAATGCTAAAGAGATGGAATTTCTATGAATATTAATAAAAAAAATTTGAATGAATAATGCCCACAATAAAATATCACAAAAATAAAGCTTTTGGATAGAAATTAATATTAAAAAATCACAACAATTTAAATGAGAGTAAATAAATGAATTATCGGTCATCATTGTTGCCATCGTCGTCGTTCGTGCCAATGCCCAAAAGGAGGTCAATAACTCGTTGCCGATTCACATCGCAAAGTTGGGAGAGATAGTAGCGGGAAGCGGAGTTGTACCCATCTTTGACCATCCCGGTCAGTTTTCTTTGTCCATTCCGTGTGATGTCGCCTTTCAATGCACTGGTGCCAGCGTACTTAAATAAATATTAAATTATTTTTCGGAATTTTTAATAAATTATTGGAATATTTTCGTTCAAAATTTCAAGTTTATAAATTAAAAAAAACCTGTTTTGAAATGAAGTCCCCATGATCAGCCCACATTCTCTGCAACAGACGAACGAGTGATTCGGGTGCATCCGACGATGGCTCAACAATTCCCAGTTTGTGACATTGGATTAGGCATACGGCTTGGGCAATTGCACTTTGCACAACATTGGTCCGGTCGAGGCAGTCAACGCAATTCTAGAATTAAATATATATTATTTAGTGCATTTCTTGTAACGTTTTTTTGTTTGTATTATAGTATTCCGTCTAGAATTGTATAAAAGAAATGTATAAAAAATGCAAAAAAAATATCTTCCTATGAGTGGATTCGAACCGGAAACCTAAATTTTTAAACAGGGAAGGTTCCCCACTTGGCCAAAAAATTCCTTTGCTAAAATTTTCATTATTAAACCTGCTAAAATTTTCTTTATTAAACCCTAATTAGCCTAAATTTAGTTCTAAAAACCTAAACCCGTAAATAAAACAATATTTTTCGTATATTTATTTCGGAGAAATTTACCGTTCGAATGATTCCTTTTTGACGGAGAACAATTTGCCCATTTTTGTCCACCCAACAAAATCCAATCGCGCCAATGTTTCCTTGTAATGTTTTCAACAAATCCTGCAATTTTCCATGTTTGAGTGTGCCACAAACTCGATGGAAATCGAATGAATGATAGGCCACATCCGGCGAACCAAGTGCCAAAACATGCTAAAAATATGCTTTTTAATAGAAATTATTACCAAATTTTTCAAAACAAACCGTCAAAAATGTTTCGCCCAAACATGCTTCCCTGCCCGATTGATCGACCAAATTGACGAGGACCAGTGGGGCACCGTAGAATTTCAACAATTGGTTTATGTGAATGGAAAATGCGGGCAATGAATCGGCCAGCTGGCGATCAATGACCAGTGGGGGTTTGAGTTGATAGCCTTTTTGACTCCAAAAAATGGGAACTGAGCCGCGACACTGCAAAAATAAAATATTATAATTAATGGTTTAAGGCTTATAAATTAGGGATTGATTTAGGCTGGCTAGGGTTACAAATTTGTTGAAGTTTTTCGACCCAAATGGATGATCTTGATTTTTGCAAAAATTTAGGTCTCGGGTTCGAATCCGCTCAGAGGTAGTTATTTTTTTTCGAACTTTTAGTTCCTACTTTGTTCATTCTAGAGTAAATTTCTAAACAAAATTTTACTAAAAATATTTATAAAACTTGCCTGAACAAATGAAAGATTGTGGCCGAACACACAAATGATCAGTTCGCTCTCCACAAAATTTGCCACATCGCCCACTTCGTCAATGCCCCGACGCAAATAACGCAGACCAGCCCGTTTGATGGAACGACGTGAAATGAGTGTCAGTGTGGCCTTGGCGTCCACATCGAATGTGATGCTTTTTTGGTCGATGTAGCCGTAGATGAGCGGCGTTATCCATTCTTTGAAGGCCGGAATTGGGGTGCCATCACGGACAAAAAATTCTATAAAGAATTTTTAAAGAATAGAAAGCAAATATTTCCAACCTTTTAGCAAATCCCGATTCCAGAAAAACCGTTGATCCGGACAATCCGTCGAGTCAAGGTTGGCACTTTGTAAATTCCGAGTAATGTCAAAATTTTGAGCGAAATAAAAACTGTTCGGCTGGTTCAAAAAGGCGACCTTAAATAAATAAATTATTTATTTAATAAAAACAAACAATTTCATCAATGAGTTTTGGAGAAGTTGGCAAATTCCGAACTGGCACTTTGTGGGAAATTAATTTGGCCAATTTCCTTGGTTGATTTTTCAACTTTTCAATATGATTTTGTGTTGATGCATCGTCGAATAATCTCCTCTGAATGAGTCCATCCATCAGAATGGGCAGGGCAATGCATTTGTTCATCCGCCATATTGAAGCATTTTTGACGGCAATTTGTGCAATTTCCGTACATTCAATGGCCAATAATAGATAGGAAACATTCTCAATTGTAATTTTTCCTGTAAAAAATGAATTTAACTTTTTAAAAAATAATTCATATTCATACCAATGAACGCAAAAACATCCCCCAATAAATCGAAATCCTCAAGGACAGCAAGACCTGAAGATTTCAGTTTAAAAAAAATATTTAAATTATAAATAAACCTGAATGGTTAAAGACGGACAAATTCGCAGTGTTTCTACAACATTTCAGAATAGTTTTCACGGATTTAATAAAATAAAAATCATCTGTCGCCAAAAGTTGCATTTATTTATAGAAATTTTCTGAAAAAATATATAAAAATTGAAGTGAATTAAAGTTTAATTAATAAAATTTATATGCTCGATTGAAATGCGAATTTGGAGATATAAAAAAGCAGATGATGATGAATTGAATGATGATTGATGAAGAAGTGGAAAAGAGAATAGCATAACTTAGCTGTTAGCTCTCATAAATACTTTTTATTTTTTGGCAAAATCAAGGGAAAAAATAAATTAGGAATTAGAAGGATAAACAAAAGAAAAGACTGCTTGTGCATCGTGCTGTGCTGAATATCTTTATTCAATCGATATCGAAAGATAGATGACACTTTCCTTAATAATAATCGATCGAATACACCAAACTGATAGAAGGGTTTTTTCGGTTTTAAACTAGAAAAAAACACAGCAGCTAGAGATAAAATAACCAGTACAAAAGCGGAATTTTATATTTGTTAAAGAAGCATGCTTCAACTCCCAATGATTTTTGATAGGATGATAGGTTTATCTTTATAAGGAATTGATTACGTCAAAATGACATTTAACGTCATCCTTATTTGTCATTGTCATACATAGAGCAAGCAAGCTAGCAGGTTTCATTTCCATGCATTTCACTTTTCACATTGAATGATGAAAGTAAAAAAGAAAGGCAAAAAAACGAGACATAAAAGTTTAGAATAGAATGCACTGACTTTTTGGCTAGCCTGTGGCCTAAATTGATTTTATTTAACAAAATGTATAAATTGCAAAATTAGTAATTCGTCCGAAATTTATGTATATAAATATAAACCAATCCAATACTTATTCATTGGCTCCTAAATTAAGATTTTGTTAAAAATTTTAAAAATTGAATGGCCACTGATAATTGTACGGATGCCGTTTCATTGTTAAATGGATCTGGAGAGCACATCCCGTCAAGGACGAGTACAATTCAACTTACAGGTTTAAAAACTATTTAACTTTTTATTATTGAATACAAATTGCATATTTCAGTTCTTTCGGCCAAATTAAATGGCGGCGGAATTTTCAACAAACCAGATGTTTATATTGAGATTATCATCGACTCGGACACGGCCAATTCAAAGCGAACAAGTGTGAAGAAGCGAACGAATTCACCAGTTTGGGAGGAACCATTCACAATGACCGTGTCCGAAAATTCAATTCTGGAGTTTAAAGTGTACAGCAAATCAAAAATTTTGGAGGATACTTTGCTGGCATCAAAATCCGTTAAAATTTATCATTGGGTGAAGAAGGAGTCAGAAAATGGGCGATGTTAGTTTTCTTTTTTGATATTTATATATTGATTTTTCCAGTCGAGAACAAAAAATTGACTATACCATTGATTGCAAAAGACGGGAAGGAAAGAGACCGCGAGACGAAAACGGGCGAACTTAAAATTGTGGTGAATGGCACTGTGGAACGAAGGCGAAGGGGTTCAGGTTTCTAATTTTCGTTTATTCAAATTACAAAATTATTAGAAGTGAAAAGTAAATACAAAAAACCATAGAGTCTTAAGGTCTTCGAGTGTTCTTGTTCTTATAAAAATGAACCGAATATTAAAAGAAATAAGAAAGATAAACCTAGACTTAAGATTTGAGAAATATGAACCGAAAAGACAATCAATTTTAGGTGTCGCTTCGCGAGCCACATCCTCAAATGCTCTTCTATACTCCGATCCAACACCACCAAACAATGCAATGGAACCATCAACCTCGACCGGACTTGTTGGTGCTCTCGGCTACCTTAATGTTATTGGGAACAATGGCGGCGGCGGTGACAATTCACATCCGTATGCGAATGGCCAACAGCAGGCTGCTGCCAATCGACCAAAGACCCGCGACACAATCATGCCAACCGCACAAACGCCGGCATTGAATTCGACTGCCAATGCGAATGAAGAGCCATTGCCACCGGGTTGGGAGATGCGTATGGACCCGTATGGACGGCGTTATGTATGTGAAATATACAAATTGGTTCATTAAGAATATAATATTTTGCAGTATGTCGACCATCAAACCAAAAGTACAAGTTGGATGAGGTATTTTATTTATAAGTCTATTAAACATAAAGTCTAGGGAAAAAGAATTTTCCCACAAAATATTAGTCATCGATTTTAACATTTTGATGACGAATTTTTTTGAGTAAATGATTTAATAAAATAATATTTCATTATAATTTATCAATTATGAACATTGGAATTGGAGGGCCAATTTTTGCTATTTTAAGGCCAAGCAACAGTCCACTTCCGTCCGGTTGGGAATCTCGGCGCGATCCCCGGGGCCGAGTCTACTATGTCGATCATAATACGTTTGTTTATTTAATATTTTAATTAATTTTGGAATGCTTTTTAGACGCACAACGACCTGGCAACGACCCACTCTGGATATGATCGCCGCCCATGAACAATGGAATTCGAATCGTAGTCAGGCCCAACACCAATGGGAGCAACGTTTTCTGCTGGTCAGTTGCCATATTTTCTAATTAAGCCAAAAACAAAATTAAGTCGGACGATGATCCATTTGGCCCGCTGCCGGAAGGTTGGGAGCGTCGCATTGACCCGAACACCGGGCGACACTATTTTGTGAATCATCAGAACAGGACCACCCAGTGGGAGGACCCGCGAACCCAGGGGTATTAATTTGCATAAAAATTTATAAAAATTTCCAAAAATCATTTAGGCAAGATGCTCCACTGCCAGAAGGTTGGGAAATGCGAATCACGGAACATGGCATCCCCTTCTTTATTGACCACGAGAACAAGACCACCACGTACAATCATCCACGGACCGGTCGACCCGTTGGACCGTTGGGCGCTCCAGGATTGCAAATGGCACCGGACAAAACGTTCAAAAATAAAGTTGCTCAATTTCGCTATCTTTGCTATGTAAATAACTTAAATATTAAAACTAATTTTGGAATAAATTTTCAGTCGAACACTGTGCCAAATCATGTTAAAATAGCTGTGACTCGTCAAAATCTTTTCGAGGATTCATTCCAAGAGGTTTGTGATTTCATCCATTGGTTTTCAATCTGGATTTTAGATTTAGTTTAGAGCTAGGTAAGCTTTAGGCTTTTTTAGGGTTAGGACAAATTTTCAACATGAATTTTTTGCTATACAATTTTTGGCTCAACTGGGTAACACTTCAATTTGGCTTCAATTAGGTCTCGGGTTCGAATCCGCTTGGGGGAAGTTATTTTTATTTAACTTGGTTTCCACTTTTATGGAATTTTAATGCATAATTAAGTATATTTCAAGACAAAATAATATCATTCTACCAAAAAATACTTTACCATTATTTTACAGATTATGCGAAAGAATCCAATTGATTTGCGCCGCCGTCTGTACATTCAATTCAAGGGAGAGGATGGGCTGGATTATGGTGGCGTTGCCAGGTTAAATTATTGATTTGAAATAATTAACTTTGAATTATATTTTGCAGGGAATGGTTCTTTTTGCTTTCACATGAAGTACTTAATCCGATGTATTGCCTTTTTGAATATGCCAACTCCAACAACTATAGCCTGCAAATTAATCCCGCCTCCTACATTAATCCTGACCATTTGAAATATTTTGAATTTATTGGACGATTCATTGCAATGGTATTTTATTTTTAATAATTATTTTTAAATGGAATTGAAAATTTGAAGGCACTTTTCCATGGCAAATTCATTTACAGCGGTTTCACGCTGCCTTTTTACAAGAAAATGTTGAAACGAAAAATTACAATCAAAGATTTGGAGTCGGTTGATGATAAATTTTACAATTCAATTGTTTGGAGTAAGTCAATTCTTTGTTTTTATTTTAAATATTTAATTTAGTTCGCGACAATAACATTGACGAATGCGACATGGAATTGTATTTTCTGGATGACTATGAGCTGCTGGGCGAAGTGAAAACGCATGAACTGAAGGAGAATGGGACGGAAATAAAAGTGACCGAGGAGAACAAAACTGAATACATTGAGCTGATGGTGCAATGGCGTTTCAATCGTGGAGTGAAAGAGCAAACCGAGGCATTTTTTCAAGGATTCACTTCCGTTTTTCCACTTGAATGGCTTCAAGTTAGTTCTTTCTCTTTATATTTTGATGAAAATGTAATATTATAGTATTTTGATGAACGCGAATTGGAATTACTCCTTTGTGGTATGCAGGAAATTGATGTGGATGATTGGCAACGGAACACGGTCTATCGCCATTATGCACCGCAGAGCAAACAAATTCAATGGTTTTGGCAATTTGTTCGCTCGCTGGACCAGGAGAAACGCTCAAAACTGCTTCAATTTGTGACCGGGTAACCATTTTTATACATTAGTTAAAATATTTTATTATTTTAAGGACTTGTCGCGTTCCCGTTGGTGGATTCGCCGAATTGATTGGCTCAACCGGCCCCCAACTATTTTGCATTGAACGGGTTGGAAAGGAGGGATGGCTACCTCGTTCCCATACTTGCTTCAATCGACTTGACCTCCCGCCCTACCGCTCCTATGAACAATTGGCTGAGAAACTGACATCGGCAATTGAAATGACCGAAGGATTTGGAAATGAATGAATAAAATTGATGACTTTTTCATTGCAAATAAAAAAAAAATTTCGTAATTTTCCCCGAACCTATAAAGTATATTTTTAGTCAACTGTGATATTTTAATCATTCATTCAATCGTAGAAATCTTCCAAAATAATCAAAACTCTCCCATCTGAAAGAATATAGAATAGTTGAAGCAAGCAAAAAAATAAATTCGATCCGATTCTTTAAATGTGTAAAATCTTCACAAATTAGTCCAGTTTGATTTCGAATAAATTTGATAAAGTTTTCATTTGTATTAAATATTTTTTGTTGTTATAATTTTGATTTTATATTTTTGAATCTTTATTACAAAATTGTATTAAAATATACTAAAATTTTAGCGAAACAATTAAATATGGTGACAAAAGAGAACGTTAAAATCAAGTCGGATGGTGAAGAGCCGAAGAAAACGACCACAACCGATGATGGGTCGAGTTCGGACGAGGAAGAAGTTCCGGAGCTTGAGGAGGGCGAAGTTACTGAAGAGCAGAAAAAGGTCGCTGAAGCTGCCGGCATTGGAGAACAGGTTAAGGACACATAAAAAATATTAATTCTAAACACAATGATTTAAGGTGGCCGACAAAGGTGCAAAACAGTCCCGTTCCGAGAAGAAGGCTCGCAAACTGTTCAGCAAACTTGGTATTACACAAAATATTATTTAATAAATTATTTAAAATTGCACATTTTTAGGTCTGAAACAAGTGCACGGTGTCTCGCGTGTTTGCATTCGCAAGTCCAAAAACATTCTGTTCGTCATCAACAAACCGGATGTGTACAAGAGCCCCGGTTCGGACACGTACATTGTTTTTGGCGAGGCAAAGATCGAGGATTTGGCACAGCATGCTCAGATTACGGACGTGGAAAATTTGAAACCGCCCTCAATCGTCCGTGACGTTCGCAACCGAATTGCCCAACCGGAGGAGGAGAGCGATGAAGGCGAAGAGGTTTTTTGAAATATCAAATGGAAATATCTTTGAATTTAAAGGTGGATGCCACTGGAATTGAGGACAAAGACATTGAGCTGGTGATGTCCCAGGCGAATGTGTCGCGCAATAAAGCGATAAAGGCATTGCGAAAAGCGGACAACGATTTGGTTAACGCCATCATGGTTTGATTTCAACTTTTTTCCTCATTTAATTTGAACTTTTAATTTATTTTAAGGAGCTGACAATGTAGGCAGAAAATGAAGAAAAACGCACAAACTCGAAAGATGTTGACCCATTTTTTTGTTGAACACACAAATGATTATGGATGAGATTATCTTTTCTTGATGATTAAAGTTTATTTTAATATTTTTGAGTTTGTTGAATGATGAAGAAAGAATAAAAATGTTTTTGATTTAAAATTAATGTGTAATTTTACCACAAATATTATTTTATTTATGACATTGTTCACTCAATGATTGATGACAATTAAATTAAAGTATTTTCTTCACTTCATTGCTCATAATTAAGTATTTCTGTGCCATTCATTCTAACAATAAAACAATTCTAAATTCATTGTTCCAACTATGCACTCAAGAGTCCATCAATGTAAGTGATTTTTTGGTTATTGAGAAGATTCAGACAAAAATTCATTTTTCAGTTTCGACCTGTGAACAAGTTCAATTGCCAAATGTGATTGCATTGGTTGGGTTACCGGCTCGAGGAAAAACATGTTAGTAGCTCTCTTTAAAACAATTGATGACAACATTTTTCTAGACATTTCCTATCGTCTTTGCCGCTATTTGAATTGGATTGGGATAAAAACTAAAGGTTTTTTTCCTTCAATAATTAACATTTTTAATTGTCGATTAATTTTCAGCCTTCAATGTGGGCGAATATCGACGACAAGCTTGCGACTTCTCCAAACAAGGTGCTGCCGAATTTTTCAACCCAAGCAATGAAAAGGGAACGGAAATACGAGAGTAAATAAATTTTTAATTCTATTTAATTATATTTCAATCAATTTTACAGCCGTTGTGCCAGATTGGCTATGGAGGACATGGGCGTATATTTAAAAGACAAATTGGGCACAGTTGCGGTGAGCAATTCACAGAATAATTGATTAAAACTAATTATTAAAAGATCTTCGACGCAACAAACACAACAAGGCCCCGCCGCACAATGCTGGTCGACTTTTGTCATGAACAACATTTTCGTCTCTTCTTCATTGAAAGTATTTGCGACGACCCGGAAATAATTGCAACAAATATTTCTGTATTTATTTAAACAATTTTCAATTAATTTTATGAGTAATTTAGGAAGTAAAATTGAGTTCGCCCGACTATTTGGGAAAAATGACAGAGGAAGAGGCTAAACAGGACTTTCTGCAACGAATCGAAAACTACAAAATTCAATATGAACCATTGCATGAGGATTTGGACGATGAGCTCTCTTATATAAAGGTTTTTTTAAAGACTTTAATAAATTTTAAATATTTACAATTTATTTGAGGTCATTAATGCGGGTCGAACATTTTTTGTGCACAACATCCAAGACTACATCCAATCAAAAGTTGTCTATTTCCTGATGAACATTCATTTGCTGCCCAGATCAATCTATTTAACAAGAGTTGGTTTACCAAATTTAAATGTATTAATTTGAATTTTAAGCACGGTGAAAGTGAATACAATTTGATCGGTCGACTCGGTGGTGACAGTCCACTCAGCGAGAATGGCGTTAAATATGCTCAACAAATGCGTCAATACTTTCAGGTTTTTTAAATTTAAAGAAAATCGAAGTTAATTTTTTTATTAATAGCACGAAAATCTAAATGATTTGCGCATTTGGAGTTCACAGAAAATTCGGGCTGCGCAAACTGCAAATTACATGAAGGCAAGGAATGAAGAAATAATTTTATAATTTAAATTTTAGGACTTAGCCGCTCATGTTGAATATTGGAAAGTGTTGGACGAAATTGATGCGGTAAATTACAATTTATGAGCACTTTTACCCATCAAATTTGACAGGGAATCTGCGAGGGACTGACTTATCAAGACTTTGAGCACCGCTACCCAAAACAATTCGCCGAACGTGACAAGGACAAGTACCATTACCGGTATCCATCGGGTGAAAGTTATGAGGATTTGGTTGCCCGGCTGGAGCCAGTCATCATGGAGTTGGAGCGAGGCAATAATGTGCTGGTCATATCGCATCAGGTATTATCAATGGAGGGTTGGGACTTTTGAGAAGGCGAACCACCAAAAAAATTAATGATTAATTTAAATTAATTATCTCATTGTCAGAAATTTTTGATTTTATTTTTTTTTTAGGCTGTCCTTCGATGTAAGTTCATTCAATTCCATTGATTGGTTCTACTTCATTTGCAACAATTTTAAAGGCATTTTGGCATATTTCACCGATCAAGACCCCAAAAATTTGCCATATCTCAATTTTCCACTGCACACAATCATCAAATTGACACCGAAAGCATACAGTGAGTCAATGGAAAAATGGAAAATTGAATAATATTTGTGATTTAAGGTTGCCAAATTGAAATGTTCAAATTCAAAATTGAAGCAGTCGACACTTATCGCGCCAGGCCCATTAAACCGTCGGAACCAGCGGTATAAAATTAGAAAATTTTAAAATATTGGGTGAAGGAATCAGACCTCTAGGAAAAATATATATGTTCTCAAACAAATAAATTTAATCATTTGTTTCGCCTCGCTCCCATTATCATTTTCCTCACCCTTATTCGACCACAATTTCAATACAAATTATCTCCAATAATTCAAATTCATTTGTGCTTTTTATGTAGTGGGAATATTCGGCCGACGCTGTCCTGTTAACGCATTCTCCGTGGTCAGTTTAACCATTTTATTCGTTATTTTATGTTTGTTTTGCTTCGTTTTTTCCTTTTAAAAACGTTAACCACGTTCCCCAATAACCGTTTAACATACAAAAATAAATTTCTTGCTTTTTTGCTTGGGATTTAAGCATTTTTTCTTATTCCCAAATAAAATATTTTTGGCTTTATTTAAATTTTTTCTTTTCCAGAAGAAGGCAGCACCAATCCCAGAGGAGCAGGAATTTCCAGCGATTGATGATGAAAAGAAAGCTCAATCCCCTTCAAATTCAATGATGAACAATCCCCTTAATGGAATAATAACGGGCGATGCAACCAAATAAATAAAAAAAACTGTATAATTCATATCTAGGATATTATATTAAACTATTCTATATTCCCTCAAATCTGTGTTGCCTGCCTTTCACAAAACCTTTTAATTTGTAAATTTCTCTTTAATTAAATTAATTATAATAGAATAAATGGCTTAATAATTCATTCTTTAATTACCAAAGCAGTTAATGTCCCCGATTTTCACCAATAATCAATTCTAGGTTGGAATAGACGGGATTATTTGTTGGGACAAATATTTGGTTGTAATTTTAGTCAGGATTGTAATTGTAAATTCTAAATTGTAATTGCGATTGTAATTGTAAATTCTAATTTGTAGTTGTAAATTTAAGATTGTAATTGCGATTATAATTGTAGTTTTCTGAGAATTTTTTAATTCCATTGTTTCGAATATTCTTTCTCAATTTCATTCCTTCCAACATCCAATAAGTTAACCTTAAACTTCCATAAAGCTATTTAAATATTTATTCACCGCATGCTTATTGCATTTATAAATGTTTTTAAATATGACAAGAAAAAAGAGAATTTTTAATAATTGTGCATTTTCCTGAGTTTTATATTAGTAGCCATGTTGTTTTCCATCCTCTCCTCTGTTAATGATGACCTCTTCTTGAAATATTTAATGCCATCATCCGATTCTTCATTTATTTGTGTAAAATTGGCTGTTTGTTCAGGCACAGGCAGGACTACTCTGCGCACGAATTCCTTGGTTTTATCCTTCATTTGTTGGAGAGAGGACTCATCGGGCATTGTTTTTTGCAAAGTCCATTTGTAGACAAGGCCTTCACCATCCACATAGAAAATCTTTAAAATTAATTGACAATTTTTGAAAATAATTGGCCAGCTTACGGAATATCCATCGTACCATTTTACCTGGAAAATTATTGCAAATTTTAAATTTGAAATCATTTACTTTTACTTACATTTTCTTTGACTCGTTCCTTGTTATAATTCGCCGGGTTTAAAGTTTGTAGCCAGGTCAAATATTTGATGCGCCATCGAAGCCGGACTGTTCCATCTTCCAGGATTGGTACTATATTAAGAATCTTAATTTTGAGTGTGAATTTTTTGAGAATAAATGAAAAGTTATACTAATTAATTACATTTTTAAATAAGCAAAATTTTCGTTTACCTCTGCTTCAACATAAGGCCTTGTAATGTTAACAAAGAATGAAATGGTGGCCATGTGGTTCATCATATTATGCAGTCCACTAAAAAATAATTATATTCAATATTTTTTAAATTTTAAAATACCATTTTGTTGTTTTAAAAATTTGATCCTCTAGAATCACATCTTTCCTGTAGAATGTGTAATCCAATTTCATCTTGAACATTAATGGAACCTGGAAATTTTTGAGTATTAAAAAGTTTAATAATAGAGCGAATTGAACCGTGAATTCGAGCCTTTTTTGAATGTGTTCCAGTTGATACATGTGCGGTTTTTCATAAGAATTGTCGGTTGCTGAATGGCCTTTTGATGAAGAATTCGAAGAATATCGCATTTGAGATTGAGAAGAACATGGATTGTTGTTGTTTTTGAGAATTGGGTTTAATGCAAATGAACAGGAAGTGTGCAATTCCATCGCTGGGAATGGAATTGATGAGCAACATGGAATTTGGGCCAGGAAAAGTGCTGATTTCATTGAAGTTTTAAATAATGAACGTGAGTGAATCAAATGCATCTTTCAGATTTTTAATGCTATTGCTTGCTATTAATTAATTGATTAAAATTATTTATTTCCTTTTAAAATCAAAAAAATATTTATTGTGCAAAAGTGAAACACCGCATATAAATTCAAAAATAATATGGCCAAATATTACATCTTTTTAATTAATTTAATTTAATCGAAGCTAAATAAAAGAAACAATTTAGCATCAAGTTATAATATTATTCAATGGGTGTTCCTGCATTTTTCCGATGGCTTTCTCGTAAATATGTTTCAATAATCGTCGATGCCATTGAAGAATGGAGTGAAAATGAAGAAGGCATCAGGATACCGGTCGATTGCACCCAACCAAACCCAAATTATCAGGTTTAAAGCAAATATATTGTGAAATAAAATTGAATTAAATTAGGAATTTGACAATCTTTATTTGGATTTAAATGGCATCATACATTCTTGCACACACCCGGAGGACAGACCACCACCCAAAACCGAAAAAGAGATGTTCGCTCTCATCTTTGGAAATATTGATCGACTTTTCTCAATTGTTCGACCAAGGAAGCTGCTTTATATGGCCATCGATGGGGTTGCACCACGCGCAAAGGTTTTGAATGATAAATTAATCAATAAAACAAAGAATAAATTTGTAGATGAACCAACAACGAAGTCGGCGTTTTCGTGCATCTAAAGAGGCGGCCGACAAACGAGAACAAATTGCGACCATCCGGAAGAGACTAGAAGATGAAGGAACTCCATTGCCACCAGCGAGGAAAGAGGAAGAACATTTCGACTCAAATTGCATCACACCCGGCACCCCATTTATGGCACGACTCTCGGATGCACTCCGCTATTACATCCACATGAGGATAACAAATGATCCGGCATGGAAGAAAATTCAGGTTAGCGATAAATGAATAAAGCTTTATTATAAAATCAACTTATTGACTTATTTTAAAGGTCATCTTTTCTGATGCCAGTGTCCCTGGTGAAGGAGAGCACAAAATTATCGATTTTATTCGTCATCAACGACTATCTTCTTCATATGATCCAAAAACCGTGCATTGCCTATGCAGCGCCGATGCTGATTTGATAATGCTGGGACTGGCCACTCATGAATCCAATTTCAACATTTTGCGAGAGGAATTTGTGCCAAATCAAAAGGAGAAAAATTTCATTTTCATTCGCCTTCCCGTCCTCCGTGAATATTTGGAACGTGAGCTGACCATGCCGAATTTGCCATTTCCTTACGATTTGGAAAGGGCCATCGATGATTGGGTATTTTTTTAACCATTTTTTAAATTCAAAATAATTTTAATATAGGTTATGATGTGTTTCTTCGTTGGAAATGATTTTTTGCCGCATCTTCCATCACTGGAAATCCGCGAAGGTGCAATTGACCGGCTGGTGAAATTGTACAAACAAATGGTCTATCAAACTGGGGGATGGTTGACCGAGGATGGCGAAGTGAACATTGAACGAGTGACAATGATCATGACCGAATTGGGCAAAGCTGAGGACGAAATATTCAAAGAGAGACAGGTTTATTTGAATTTGGAAGATTAAAAATTTAATTCAAATTGATTTAAAGATTTATGAACTGAAATTCAAAGAATTGCAGAAACTGCAAAAACGGCGGGCAAGCTACAATGCTAGTTTAGCGAATGATGAACAGGTAAAATTGGCATTATAAAACATAATAAATGGCTAATGATGTCCTTTAATAAACTACACTATACAGAACAATAAACTTTGATCTTATTTGATTGACTGAATTAAGTCAATTTGAGAAAAAAAAAAACAAAACTGAAGCCATTAAAAAGAAAAAATAATTATAAAAATTATAATAAAAATTGATATTACTAATAACATTTTTTAGGCACCCATGCCAGTCAACAAAAATGATTCTTCCGTGTCAATTGGATCAAAAAGGAAAGCGGACACTGCCATTGATGCCAGTCCAAATGGAGAACCACCAGCAAAATTGATAAAGGAGGATGAACCGGATGAGGAACCGGAGGATGGCATTCGATTATGGGAGGCCGGATGGAAAGACCGCTACTATCAGGCAAAATTCCAAGTGTCCGAGAGCGATCAGGAATTCCGAAGAAAAGTCGCATGTGCCTATGTGGAAGGCATCGCATGGATGTTTCATTATTATCGGAAGGTAATTTTAATAATTTTTAATTGAAAAAGAATTTTTTATTTAGGGTTGCGCCAGTTGGACTTGGTATTATCCATTCCATTATGCTCCATTCGCTTCGGATTTCGAATTGGTTGGAAATTTTAAGCCGGACTTCAGCAAATCAACAAAACCATTCAAACCATTGGAGCAGATGATGGGCGTTTTTCCGCCTGCTAGCAGGTTTTAATTTCATAATAATTTTTACTATTTTTCTTTATCTTAAGGTCGCACATTCCAGCTGGATGGCGTTCTCTGATGACTGATCCAAATTCGCCAATAATCGATTTTTATCCGGAACATTTCGAAATCGACATGAATGGGAAGAAATATTCTTCACAAGGGATCGCTCTACTTCCATTTGTTGATGAGAAACGTCTGTTGGATGCACTCGCCCAGGTAAACCATGCTTATTTCTTATTGAAATTCAAATGCTTTTTTTTAGGTTTACGACACCTTGACGCCCGAGGAACAGGCACGAAACATGACTGGGCCAAGCCGATTATTCGTTGGTAAGCAGCACACTTTGTTCGAGTTCGTTCATAAAGTTCATATGAATGGCAAAAGAAATGGTCGAATGGTGTTGGCTGTGAATAATACAAATAGAATGGAAAATTCCGGTATTTTTTTTTTTCATTTTAATTTAATAATTTTTAAATATAGACAAAAGCAAATCATCGGAAATAATGGAACATTGGACTCCAATTGATGCCCATAAAGCATTTGGGATGAGCGGCGAGATTTGCTATGATAAAAAGGCAATGGAATGTGGCATTAGTTATGTGTTCATGTTTCAGAATTCACATTTTGGAGAGCTTAAGGTTTTTCTATTTAATTTAAAACATTTTTTAATGATCATTTTCAGAATAATCAGTGCATTATGATTCGATATCGGAATCCACAGACAGCTCAAGAATCATCGTTTGATCAGGAAACGGCAAAAGAGAACAAAGAGGCTCCCCACTTGATGAAACCCAGAGGTCAAGCCAACATTATTACTGCAGAAAAGAACAATTCATTGGCTACAATAAAATGTGATAGTACATCATTGTCAACACAAATTTCCCTACAGTCATTTTCTCATTGACATTTTTGTTTTAACCCATTTAACTTTCATTTATTTGTCACATGCCAATCTCACCTCCATCACTTGTTCTCTAATTTATTTTTGTATTGCATTTTTTTATTGTTTAATTTATTTTAAATAAATTTGAAACCGCCATGAGCTAATTATTAATGGTAAACAAATCATAGAAGGTTCAAACCATTTTGGTTTTAAGATTTTTCGATCGAGATAATGAATAGTTCAAAAATTGGTCATAATTCAGGAATAGCCCAAACGTCAAAACAATCAATCCAAATTTATAATTTCACTGCCCATTAATTTACACCCAAAGTTTTATCCAATGAAAATTCGATTTATCAATAAGAAAAAATAGTTTATCCGGAATCTCATAAATAAAAAATGCCCTCATTTCGAATTAATTGTAGAAATTGTAAATCAATAAAATTGTTTATATGAGAATGTCATCCGATTCATCTCATCAAAAGTCATCGTCATCGATCGGGGCCAACAGCGACTCATTAATGGCATTTTGCTTCTCCGCATCCTCATCCTCACGGTCGTCGTTTATGGAAATGTTGGCCAGATTGTTGGTCAAATTTGTCATCCCTCCGCTCCCGCTGGACGATGTCGTCGTACCACCGCTTCCATTGGACGATGCCATCCCTCCGTTTCCATTGGACAATGCTAATGTGGCGGCCTTCTTCATTTCCCTGAAAATTTTTCATTATTTTTTAAAATATATTTTAAACTCTTACTCGTTGCTCTTCTCTGCCTTGATGGAGTCCAATTGGTTCTTGTACATTCGAGTGCTTGCCGTGAAATATGAATGCTCCTTCGGATCATAAGTGAGGCGAGGCATCATCGGAGTTGCTGGCTCATTCCCGCTCAAGCCAAACTTAAATTAGTGGTTTTAACTTCAAAAACTTAATCAATCAATTATTACATTGTTTGTGCGTTGATGAACTCCATTTGTCGCCATATGCCCATTCATTCTCGGCTGATCATGGTCAATATAAGTTTTGGTGATGTTCGGAGGACGACGGAGGCTGAGCATTTCGTTTCGATTGAACCTAAAATGTTCGATAGATTGGATTGGATTAATATTCACAAATAAACTCACGAAGTGGGACGATGTTTAGCAGATTGCATACCAGTGCTAACGGAAAATGATGAAGATGGCACAAACGATGAGTTGGCAAAACCATTCATCCCGTTTTGATGGTTTCTTGCAGAAAATGATGAAGATGGCACAAACGATGAGGCAAAGGCATTCATTCCATTTTGATGATTTCGTCCTGCTGCTCGAACATTGTTCAACGGCATTGGAGTTGCATTAGCCCCGCGCAATGGTATGGGACATTGTTGGCCGGCCAAACTCGTTCCAGAAGCAGTAGCAATGGCAGTCAACTCATCATAACTGCAATAAAAATTATGTGGAAATTTTTGAATGTAAAAAAACCTGATCTTCCCCTTTTTGTACTCATCCATAGCGAAAAGGGTTTGGGGGTGTCTCACTGGCGGAATGGTATTCCCCGATCGGCCTGGACGTAACCCACATTTTCTGAAAAGATTAAAATTACTTTAAATAAAAAATTAAGCAAACTTTCGCAAAATGGCACTGTCAATATGATTGAGTTCCTCCGCGTTTGCCTTAGTTTTCTGCACAGCAACACGCCAGCGAGATTGTTCATCCAAGTAGAGACGAATTTTGCTTTTGTCCATTTTTTGCAGAAGACCCGTTTGATCAGTGCATCCAAGCTCCTTCATGTATTGGTCATGCTTTTTGCGCGGCCAATCTGCGCTAAAATTATTTAAATTAGTCGGATCAAAAAGGAATTAAGGTTTTGACTTACTCGAAGAGTGCCATAGCTTCCGGAATCAAACATCCTCTCAGCGATCCTTCACTCCCAATGCTTGCGATGAATTTTGATGAGAAATCTTTCAGTATTTTATCATAATCAGAATCAGCGGCATTTGATGCGTTCATTGTAAATTGAAAAAGAGAAAATTTTAATTTGATTTTGATTTGATTTATCAGTATCTATCTAATAAATTGAAAAAATTAAGTTTATTTTAACGTGATTTTGATTAATGTTGAAGAAGTTAATGTGAATAAATATGTGATGATTGATGAATGATGATGAATGATGATGAAGCAAGCATGAGATGAAGATGCTTTACTTTGATCTTTGCTTGGTTTTTTTGTATGTTAGGATTAGGACAAGACAACCAATCAATAATAGGTACGGTATACTTTACAACACAGAAGTAAGAAAAAGTAAAGAAATAGAATAGAGTGCAGACGGCGAGACAACAAACATCAAATTAATGGCAATGGAAGTTGGAAGCTCACTTCACTTATCGATTTTTATTTCATTTTCAATCTCAATCCCCATTATTCATTCTCATCACCATCATCAGACTCAAATCAAATCAAAATGAAAATTTGGATACTTGTAGGAGTTGGGAGTTGGGAGAGACCACCCCCTAGACCCGTATCTTCATTTAAATTTTAGTAAAATATAATTTTTCTGAGAACACTCCACACACACTGTTATTAATCTCATCATTCTCATCACATCATCAATTCAATCATCGTAAAAAATTATAAAGAAGAGAAATTTCATTATTCAGTCTTCACCATTCCATTATAATCATTCAATTCAAAACATCTAAAAAATGATCTACCTAATCTCTAATCGGCTTGGCGCTAAAATAAAATTTCGAAAATTTACAAACCCAATCCATTCCATTCATTGATTAACCTCAATTTTGTTTGCTCAAATTTTTTATATTCATCTTTAATTAGCAATCACAAAAATCATCAAAATTTATAATACCTTTGAAAATTTTTTAGTTATAAAAAAAATAATGAACAAGCTTAAATTTGTTGTACTTGGACATGTTCCTCCGACTGCAAGTTATTCCCATGATGCAAACACAACAGTGAACATTTCTCAATCATTGTGTGCCTATGAAGTGACCACCGCAAAAGTACTCAAAGGTAAAACTACATTAAAAAAACCGAAAATAACATCATTTATTAGATGAATCGAATCAACTGCAGAAAAATGGTAGTCAGCACCGCCCAAAAATATTCTGCGAATCAAGCAACAATTGGTATAATGCATAAATCTATATTAATTAATATAAATCATATTATAATTCAGGTTAGTCATGAGCGTCGATTCCGATCTTCACATTTTTGACATGTCAATGGGATGCATCGAATTCAATCCGGATAAAAGCCACAGCCATAAGGGTGGAACTAGGCGAGAATTTCTTGAACCAGAAGATGGCAACGCGATAGCTTTGGGGTTTAATTTTCAATATGTTTCATAAAATAAATGAGTTTTTAAGTTTTCTTCCATCGTGCGATATATTCATGGTTGTGCTCGACAGCGGAACAATCCTTTTTTGTTCGCCAACAAATGGATTGATCTACAAAAAAGTGGTTTATATTTTTTATTTAAATCTTCATTCTCATTTAATTTGCAGGCCATCATCCCAAAAATCGCGGATTGTTCGATGCAAATTACAATGTCAATGGATGGTAGCGAATACTTGTCATGCCTGTTGGATCGTCAAAATTCCGCTCTGCATCACCTCAAAATTCCAAAATACGACTTTTCAATCCGTGATGAGGAGGCATTTGGTGCACATTTCTCTTCCGTCGAATGCTTTCACACCGGCGAACTCGATTTTCCGGGAGCGCATTTTGTGGCAACCATGATGGATTCATACATTTGTGTAAGTTGTTGGCATTACTAATTAGAGGGCTGGATGGGTTTGATTAAGAAGATAACATTACCAAAAAATAGGAGAGTTTTCGACCTAAAGTGAGGACCCTAACTTTTGCAAAATTAAGGTCTCGGGTTCAAACCCGCTCAGAGGAAGTTTTTTCTGACTTGGTTGTCATTTTTATAAGTTTTTATAGATTATACTACATTTCTAGATTAAGTATTTCGACCAAAAACTTTACAAGACATCTAATATATGGTTTGCTTTTCAGTTTCCAAAGAACAAAGGCGAATTGGTCGTGCAAATTTCGACAAATCCTGAGGAATATGGAGAAATGACGCCCTTATTCAAGCTGGATGAGAATATTGCCATGGTCCGAAATGTTGGAAGCTACATTGCCATCCTGACTTACTCTGGAAAGTTGATGTTTTTTGATGAAAATCTCATCCACCTGCGCACATTGTTTCCATTCAATGAGGATGAAACATTTGAGGAGATCATGGATTTTGAATTTCTCAATGGGGATTTTGCTGAATTCAATCAAGACATGAAAATTCTTTTCAAAGTGAAGACTACAACCGGAATTAAGGTATCTTAAATATGATTAAATTCAATCTGTTATGTTAAATCCAAATTTTTCAGTTCAAGATCAAACAATTCAATGAAACGGAGGAAGAGTTCAGCACGGAATGTTCGCCACATGCCATTTTGATTCCAATAACCACTCCGGGCGACGACAACAGCATTGTTTATGTGGACCCATTTCCTAGGAATATGTAAGTTAAACTAAGCAAAATAAACTTTTTCTTATCCATTAATTTTAGGACTGATTCAATTTTGATTCGAATGGTGAGCGAGGCACAACCGGTCAACCGTCTCAACAAATTGTTGGAATTGAAACGTTTCGAGGATGCCAAAAATTTCGCCAACAGCTACAATTTACCGCTGGATGTTTGTTTCTCCTAAAATTTTTTAAAATTAAATAATTCACTTTCTTTTCAGCTTGTCTACGCAGCCATTGTTCGTCATTGTCAAGAGCAAATCCAGTCAAAGGAAGATGGTGACTATGATGAAGCCGTGTTCTTGGAGATTAAGGAAAATTTGGCAAAACTTTCAAACCATGACACCGTAAGAAGTTCACAAAGAAATTTGTTAAATTTTATTTATTTGATAGGCCGCTGAATTGTGCTTGGCCTCATTGACTTTCCTCACTCGTTTTGGGCACATCAAATGTTTGCTGGATTTTTGCAGTGGGCTGACAATTACAGGTGATTTTAATAGCCTTATCATTTATTCAAATATTTAATTAAGATGAATACACATTGAGTGACATTGAACGTTTTTCCTATGAATTTGTCTCCTATCAAATGGTCTACGGAACGGAGGACGCCAATTATGGCCTGGAATCTACGTGGCGTGCATTTGAGTGCAGTGAAACGCACAAGGAGTTCTTCGATCGTTTTTGTGAACAAGGGAAAATCGCTGAGGCCCGCATTCTCTTCGCAAGATACAAGGAGATTCCAGAGAATGTGGTGAAACAGGAAATGATCAACAAATTATTGGCCACATTTCGACAGGCAATTACTGGTTCGTTTTAATAATTTAAATTTCAAAAATTACTTTAAACATATCATTTTTTCAGTTAATCCAACATTGTGCCCTGAGATTAGTGAATTTTTCGAGGCCGATTTGATCCCATTCTTCTTCGACAATAGCGACAATCTGAAGGAAATTTGCCTGAAACTTTGCGACTTCTTTATCCAAATTTCATTGCAATTGGAGGGAATTCAACCAAAAATGTTCCCTAAAAATGCACTCCAATTTGCGCAAACATTCGAAAGGGCCATTCAATTATTGGAGAAGAAATGTGGAACAACCGACCAATATGTAAATATATTTTTAAAAAATATTCACCGAATTCGTTAGGTCGCATTCCTTTTCTTCCTGAAACATTTGGATGAACAAGAGGACTCCTCAACAATTGTCAAGCTGAAAAAGTTGATTCGAGACCTGGAAAAACTCATCAAAATCAATGACACTTATCAATGTCCAATGAGCTATGCGGAATTTTTGGTCAATTTTTATAATAAAATTCTTTTAATATTTATTTATTTCAGTCAGAGAACGTGCATTCAATTTGCCATCGAATTTTGGACCGGCTTCGATCAGTACAATCCGTCAAGCAACACATTGAACAATTCGTTTTTCCATACATTGAGGAGCATCGGCTGGACCGGAATGAAATGTTGCATGCATATATCAAAGTAAGAATGGATTATTGGTTAATTTAATGCCCAAATAATTTTTAAAGGAATTGGCCAGCGCAAATCGCTACACCAAATCCAACCAACACGGCAACAACACTTGGGATATGCTTTGCCTCCAAATAACCGAACAAATCACGGATATGAACATGCGATGCCGAGGGATCATCGAAATTGCCGGTGGCACAATGCCTCCATGGAACCAGCAGCTTACCAATGTCATCAAAGGAATTTTCACTTCGCAGGCAGCCGAGAAAATTGATCCAGAATTGTAAGAAATTTTTAATTGAACTCATAAAATTAATTTGAAAGGTTGTCAAAATTGCGCGAACAATATTTGTATGCGGACCTAGGTGAAATTTTCATTCTCTACCAAATCCCGTTGGATGTTCGATCGAGGATTGCGGATAATTCGGCCATTAAATCGCTGCTGAAATTCATTTTCAAAAATTCTGACAAAGAGATGGCAGTCAAAATGCAGGATGCATTGAAGGTAAATTTTTATTGAACTATTTCATATTTTCTACATTATTTTAGATTGTTGAAATTTATGGCTCATTGTTCCAAACATCCAAGCTGCAACAACAACCAATGACCAGCGTCGATTGCCATTACATTTATGCAACTGTGCTTATACAAAATTTCGCGGATGAATGGGAAATTAAGCCATTGGTCGATTTATTCCAAATGATTAAAGCGCAGGAAGATGTGCAAAAAGTTGCGACCAAAATGATTACGCATATCAAATCATTGTTGGTGACTACCACAATCAAGGTTGGTCATTTTAGGGAAAATATTAAAATTAAATATTAAATTTCTAGAAAATTATTTCCCGACGCCCAATTTGGCTGGCCTGTCTTCTCTGCATTTTGGAACGATTCAACAAACAGCCCAACAATGCAGAAAATGCTGATCTCATCCGAAAAGCACGGAACATTCGAACATTGCAGCAAACCTATCAAATCATTGTTGATTTCGACACTTTCCGAGACAAGGGCAAATGCGAGTCAATTTTGCGCAATTTTATCGAAACTTCCGATGCCAAAAAATCCAAATCCATCACCGATGTCAAATGTTTTGGAAATTTGCTCTGTTTTGACGTCGCCGAAACATGCACAATTTTGCTGAGTGTGCAAATCAAAGCAAAGTTGCCTGAGGCTGTGTTGAATACATTGGCGTAAGTTTTTATTAAATTTAATAAAAAATATAATTTTAAATGTTTTTCAGATATTTCCTCTCCATGAAAAATGCACCAACAATTGCCAACCTTCAAAATATATTGGAAGCTTGCACTTATGTTCTTTGGGAATTGACTGGCATTGTGAAGAATGAGGAAAGGAAGGATAGCAAATTGGATTTCATCAAAAATGTGGTCACTTCGCTGAAGTCAATTTTGCCAGCTTTACTGGATTGGTCCGCAAATTTGGAGAGCCTAATACATGTTGAAGCATATTCCAAGGTATTACGAATGTATTTTTTTAGCTAATTATTTATAAATTTCACCAGATCGGCCGTTACATAACATTCTTCTCTCTCGTGCTGGAGCTGAATTCAAACAAGGATGAAGCTGCTGGAGTGTCATTGCCACTTAACAATGAAAGTGGCAAAGGCATCGGTGATCGGCAAAAAACGTAAAAATATTTTAAATCGCATTAATCTGTTCCAATTTTTAGTGGAAACACCAAGATAATGAATGTGAATCAAAAAATGAGTGTGATGCTTCCCCAGCAAGAGGGCACAATCGCCGATCCGCCTACGCTGGCCAAGGCCGTTGCCATTGTTGCATCTTCCGTGGTGGAATATCCAGTCGAAAAGTGAGTACAATGAATAATATGATTTTATTTATAAAATTAATTTTAAAGGGAACAACGCGATGAATTTGATCGACAAATGAGAGAAAGTTGGAAGCGAGTGTTTGTTTTGCTTTCCAATTCACACATCCTGGTGGAAATCCAAGCACGAAAATTGGCTAATGAACTTTGTATGTTTTTGTCATTTATGAATATTTATTTTTGAATTTATTTTAGCTTGTTTCAAAATGGCCCCATTGGATGGTGCATTGGTGGGAATGGACAGATTGGTTTCGGAATTGTGCAAGAAAATCTTCAACTTTTCTGTTGCCGATTTGGGATTAACGGCCCAATTGCTTTGCAGTTTACCACCGGATGAAATGTTGAAGGTCGGTCAAATTTGTTTTTTTAAACACTACGGCTTTTAGAAATGAGTTTTTGCTGGAATTACTATATTTCGATTAGAAATTTAAATACATAAAAATAGCAAACTAACATGAAAAAATACCTTCCCCTGTGCGGATTCGAACCCGTGACCTAAATGTTGCAAAAACCAAAACTCTTACCACTGGGATAAAACATTTTGGGTGGTAAAAATTTTTAAATCCAAACCCAGCCTAAAAACCCAGTCCTAACCGATCCTTAGAAACAACCTAGCCAGAAAAATTTTTTGAAGGTCCTTCAAGAACTCCGCCGTTGGTCCAATATGAAAGGCAATGTTCGCTATACACTGAATATCACTCGTGTCACACTCTTCATTCTGATTATGCGAAGCCATGATATGCAGCTCATCAAACAAGTCATTGTACGTTTTTAATAACCATTTTTCTGTACTAAATTAATTTTTATTTCAGAACTGGTTTGGCTTGGTCCAATGGCAGAAGCGCTTTTTCAAGCAAGGAATCAACATTGGTCATGGTCGATTGAAGCGAGACGGCATTTTTGAATTGCTCGCGGATTTGGCCAAAATTCAATTGCCATCCTATCTGCTGAAAGAATATTGTGAGGAAATGCAAGCAAACATGCCGGATGTAATGCTGAATTATGCCCTCGAATTGTGCAAATTCTCTTCTCGTCTGAGCAATGATCCGGAACGCTTCAATAAATGCATTGAGACGGCAAAGACAGCACTTCAAGTTGGAAATAATAAAATTACTAATTATTGAAAAAATATTTTTAGGAAATGAATGAGAAAGACGAACGAGTTGGTTTCATCCTCAACCAGACCATTAAAGAAATTTGCCCATACAATTATGAGGCCATCGATTTGTTGTTGACCAAAATGCAGGAATTGCACAAAAAAGGATTGCTATTCAACGAGGCACAAGTCAATGAGCGGATTATCGATTCATTCTCGCTGATGAAATTCCTCAAGTAAATTTATTAAATTTAATGCATCCTATTATACTCACATTTCAATTTTAGAATGTACAAACGACAGGGAATTATCACACCAACCGAGATCCGATGGTACAAACAATTCATGAATCCAAAATACAATGTAAGCATAAAAATAAAACACAAATAATCAATCCAATTATTTAAGGAAATGTCCATGCTCACAAAAAGTGGTCAAGTGGACACATTCGACGATACCACCGGTTTGGCCGTGGGAGAGGTCACACTCATGCAACAAATTGGCGTTCAACAACCAGCCGGCGCATCCAATCGAATTGACTCATTGCTGCACGAATCAAATTTGCCAAATTCGGCCAAAGAACGACTTCCTTACCATCTATTGATGCTGGAAGACAAGGAGAGCATTGACAAATTCCAAAGCCTGTTCATCTACACTGAGCTGACAATTTACAATGTTCAGGTGGGTAAATTAGAGCAATGTATGAAGAAAAAGAAATTTTGGAGGGTTTATCAAACTAAAAAATTTAGAAAAATGGAAGATTGTTCGATTCGTTTAAATTCGATGAAGACATTAAATTTACCAAATAATTCTACAACTTTTTTTTTCAGTTATGGATTTCACTTGTCGAAACCACAAAGGCAATCCTTCAGCATAGCCGTACAAATTTGTTGGTTGGCTCAATCAATTCATTCGTCCGCGAATTGGTGAAATATAAACGTGAAATCAGCCCGGATGATCTGAATCAAATCGACACACTCATTTATGATTCTCACAATCGGCTGAGCATTCTTAAAGGATTGGCCACTCGATTTCAACGTCTTCCACTGGGTTGGACATTCTAAAATTTAAATCAATAATTTTATAAAATATTTTTCAGGTCGAACGAAAATTCTATTGGTCAAGCTCTGTTTTGATGTTGCGGAGAAATGGCTCCAAAATGCCGAGGAATTGGAGATCAAAGCAGAAGACCGTGAACAATATGAGCAAAATCGGCTGGCACTTGGTCGTTTCCTGGCTGTTTTGAACACCGAACATTTGCTGGAGGAGAATGGACTTTTCGATGCGGACACGGCCACATTGACGCAAAAATCCAACGAATTGATCAGTCATCTGCTGTGCAATACCAAAATTGATTGGACTAATTTCGAATATTTGGGTAAATTTATGAAATCAATAATTTAATATTTAAATTGATTTTTTTAGCAAAATATTTCACAATTATCAAACAAATCGCCAAAATCCATGGTGTCGATATGGAGGAAATATTCGTGGGGCTGATCGACCGTTGGATTCCGGGCACTGAACAATATGATGCGGGAATTTTGCGTGTGGTTGCCGATCCGGACTCGACCATTGACTTCGTTGGTTCCAGCGATGCGCAAATCACTCCGGCCATAGTGTCAAATGATAATTCGGCAGAATTCACCGTTCCAATCCTCTACAATGACCCGGAAATCACCCGAATTATAATGCTGCTGAAACAAATAAACAATCCAATGGAAAAGATTGCAGAAATATTCCAACAATATCAGCAAGTAAGTTTTTTTATAGTCATTCATGATGGCAATAAAATTGGGATTTTAGGACATTGCGGTCCTTCCGGGTGGCTACATGACCAAAATTCGCATTGCCACATGCCTTTTGCGCTTTATGGACAATGCACAAATGCAATTATTTGGTCGAGATCTGAGCCAATTTGGGTATTTTTATTCGTTTTTAAATCAATAATCATTTATTGTTTAGTGTCGAACTTGTCCAACTTCTCAACAAGATGACCAAGTGGACTCTTACGACGATGACCAATAAGACTTTTGATTCCTAAATAAATAATGACCCTTCTATTATTGAATGATTGTTTTATGTATTATGATGATGTTGAGATTTTTTGTTATTTATTTGTCCTATTTCCTATAATTAAATTATAAAATACTATAAAATTTTTGAATAAATGATATTTATTTTTATCTTGATCTTAGCCATTAATATAAATATAATATATTCATATTTAAATATTAATATCTATAAAATCGATTATTTTATCGCAATATTTTTACATTATTTTATATTGATAATTAATGTCGTATTCGACAAATACTTTACAAATAAGCTAGTATTTTACCAAACATTTTCGATAGACCATTAACAGCTTATGTTTATTATTTCACAAACCAAATTTTTCAGAGAATTCCAAATCCATTGTGAAATAGTAATCATTGTTATAAAAGAATTCTATTATTCAATTAAACAATCCAACTATATAATATTATTCAATGGGTGTTCCCGCATTTTTTCGATGGCTTTCGCGTAAATATGTTTCAATAATCGTCGATGCAGTTGAAGAGCGAAACAAAGATGTGGATGGCGTCAAAATACCGGTCGATTGCACCAAACCAAACCCAAATTATCAGGTTTATTAATAAATTCATAGAATAAATTGGAATAAATTCAAGGAGTTTGACAATTTGTATCTGGATATGAATGGCATTATACATCCTTGCACTCATCCAGAGGATAGGCCAGCACCAAAAACTGAAGATGAAATGTTCATCCTCATCTTTGAATACATTGATCGTCTTTTCTCAATTGTTCGGCCAAGGAAGCTGCTTTATATGGCCATCGATGGGGTTGCACCACGCGCAAAGGTTAATAAATAAATTATTCAAAAAAAAAAAAATAAATTTGTAGATGAACCAACAACGAAGTCGGCGTTTTCGTGCATCTAAAGAGGCGGCCGACAAACGAGAACAAATTGCGACCATCCGGAAGAGACTAGAAGATGAAGGAACTCCACTGCCCCCAGCGAGGAAAGAGGAAGAACATTTCGACTCAAATTGCATCACACCCGGCACTCCATTTATGGCACGGCTCTCGGATGCACTTCGTTATTACATCCACATGAGGATAACAAATGATCCAGCATGGAAGAAAATTCAGGTTAGCCATTATCATTTCCAAGGGTAGGAGAAAATCATCCATACATTATTCAAAAAGATGAAAATTAAAATTGCTTAAGAACTAGTAAGTTGTTTACTGAAATAAAAAAAGGAGGATGAAGAAAGAGAAGAAAAGGATGATGATGGGAAAAATAATAATGAGGATGATGAAGAAAGAGGAGGAGATGGGGATGATGAAGAAGAGGAAAAGGATGATAATGATGAGGATGATGAAGAAGGAGAAGAAGAGGAAGTGATGGGGATGATGAAGAAGAGGAAGATAGTGATGATGATGGGATGGTGAAGAAAGAAGAGAAAAATAATAATGAGGATGATGAAGAAAGAGAAGAAGAGGAGGGGATGGGGATGAAGAAGAAGAGGAAAAGGATGATAATGATGAGGATGATGAAGAAGGAGAAGAAGAGGAAGTGATGGGGATGATGAAGAAGAGGAAGATAAAGATGAGGATGATGATGATGAAGAAGAAGAAAAAAGGAAGAGATGAGGATGATGAAGAATTTGAAGAAGAAGAATAATGATGATTATGATGAAGAGGATCATCCTCAGCTTCATCCTCATCCTTTTTCTCTTCAGCCCTTAAGCTGCACTACTGGTGCCATTAAAATTAATAGGATAGTTAGTTAAGTAAAAAGTAATAACATAGAACTGTTGAGTATCTGATAAAAAGAAAATTATTATAGAAATTTTATGAAAATTTCTATTTATTCACTAATAGTTAGTATTTTTAAGGTGATTCTTTCTGATGCCAATGCACCTGGTGAAGGGGAGCATAAAATTATGGACTTCATCCGCCGCCAACGTGCATCCTCATCGCATGATCCCAACACCGTTCACTGTTTGTGTGGCGCCGATGCTGATTTGATAATGCTGGGACTGGCCACTCATGAATCCAATTTCAACATTTTGCGAGAGGAATTTGTGCCAAATCAACCCAAAGCCTGCGAATTGTGCGGCCAATACGGACATGAACTGGAACATTGCCAGGGTTTAATTCGGGCTGAAGCCGGTCCAGACCAGGCGGATCCACTGAAGAAGGAGAAAAACTTCATTTTCATCCGTCTACCCGTCCTCCGTGAATATTTGGAACGAGAACTGACCATGCCGAATTTGCCATTTCCTTACGATTTGGAAAGGGCCATCGATGATTGGGTATTTTTTTAATCATTTTTAAAAATAAATTCAAAATAATTCTACTAGGTTATGATGTGTTTCTTCGTTGGAAATGATTTTTTGCCGCATCTTCCATCACTGGAAATTCGCGAAGGTGCGATTGACCGACTGGTGAAATTGTACAAACAAATGGTCTATCAAACTGGGGGATGGTTGACGGAGGATGGCGAAGTGAACATTGAACGAGTGACAATGATCATGACCGAATTGGGCAAAGCCGAGGACGAAATATTCAAAGAGAGACAGGTTTATTTGAAAAGCTTAAAAATTTAATTAAAATTGAATTAAAGTTGCGGGCACAGAGATTCAAGGAATCCCAGAAACAACGGAAACGACGGGCAAGAGAGGCGGCTACTCAAATAATGCCCTACAATGCCAGTTTCATCGCACCACAACCAATTAATAGGCAACAACCTTACATAAATGGGGAAAATATTCGGAAAATGGCAGCCGACGATCGTCAACAGGTCAAATATCAAATTTATGATATTTTATGGCCAAAAAAATTAATAAATGGCTAATGATGTTGTACACAAAAAAACTACACAGAACAATTACTTTGATCTTATTTGACTGTCCTAAATTGGAACAGTATGAGAATTAAAACAAAACTGAAGCCATTAAAAAATAATAAATTAAATATAAAAATTAATACAATAATGCAAATAAAATTAATTATAAAAATTTTAGATGTCTCAACGTGCGGAAGAACAAGCCCAAAAACTCAAATCCTTGTTAACACCTGTTTCGGCCACCAAAACTAGTTCCTCTGTGTCAATTGGATCCAAAAGGAAAGCAACGGACACTGCCATTGATGCCAGTCCAAATGGAGAACCACCGGCAAAGGTATTTGACCATTCCATAAAAACGGATTTATATTTTTGGACATAATTTATTTTAAAATGTGAACCAATTCCATATTTTTAGTCGTTTAAGGAGGAGAAAATTGGCCAGGAGGACCAGCCAAATTCGGATGAAGGACCATCAAAATCAAAACCTGCCATCATGGTGACCACCCCATCCGGCAAGCAAACTCCATTGGCCAAGGGAATGGTCGCAGCGCTGGTCGGGGCGGAGGATGAATCGGACGAAGAACCGGAGGATGGAATTCGATTCTGGGAGGCCGGATGGAAAGACCGCTACTACCAGGCAAAATTCCAAGTGTCCGAGAGCGATCAGGAATTCCGAAGAAAAGTGGCATGTGCCTATGTGGAAGGTCTCGCTTGGGTTCTTCGATATTATTACCAGGTTTGATAATTAAAATTCAAAAAATAAACATTATTTGGATCATTTGATGTCCGGAAAATTACTTTTTGTCAAATTAGTAACGTCATCGCTAAAAAATAGAAAATATCTGCAAATCTTAATAAATTATAAAATAATTCGAATTTTTATTTAGGGTTGCGCCAGTTGGACTTGGTATTATCCATTCCACTATGCTCCATTCGCTTCGGACTTTGATTTGATCGACAATTTTGAGCCGGATTTCAGTAAATCAACAAAACCGTTCAAACCATTGGAACAATTGATGGGCGTTTTTCCAGCAGCTAGCAGGTTTTAATTATTCCTTAATCCATTTTACTTACTAATCATTAATTTAAGAGAGCATATTCCAGCCGGATGGCGTTCTTTGATGACTGAACCAAGCTCACCAATTGTGGACTTTTACCCAGAACAATTTGAAATCGACTTGAATGGAAAGAAGTTTGCCTGGCAAGGAGTTGCTCTGCTCCCATTTGTGGACGAGAAACGCCTTTTAAATGCACTCATTCCGGTAAATCAAACATATTTTCTTTTATTGACTTAAGATTAAAAATTTTCCGAAATATTAAGGATTGTCTTTAATTACAATTTTTGCCATAAAAATTCTAATTATAATCCTTCCTGAAACTTTTGTCTACGTGAGTGAATGATTTTGGGTGACTGCTTTTTGGACGTGAGAGACTGCTTTTGGGTGACTGCTTTTGAGACATGTATGACTGCTTTTGGGTGACTGCTTTTGAGACATGTATGACTGCTTTTGGGTGACTGCTTTTGAGACATGTATGACTGCTTTTGGGTGACTGCTTTTGAGACATATATGACTGCTTTTTGGATATGACAGAATGCTTTTGGGTGACTGCTTTTTGGATATGACAGAATGTTTTTGGGTGACTGCTTTATCCAAATGAGTGAATATTTTTGTCTGAATTTTGTGTTTTGAATGTATATGCCTTAAAATCTTTCTGGACTACTTTTTTAATTACAATTACTAATTACAATTCTAAATCTTTATGGGAAACTTATAAATGAGATTTAAATTTTTTTGCTTAGGTTTACGACACATTAACGCCAGAGGAAAAAGCACGGAACATGACAGGGCCAGATCGACTTTTCATTGGAAAGCAACACACTTTGTTCGAATTGGTCCACGAAGTGCATACTCAAGGCAAGAATGGGAATGAAGGCTCATCAGAAAGGATAAAGGAGCAAAAAACGCAATCAAATGGGGCAGCGAATGAATCAAATTTGAAAGAGGATGCGGATGATAATATAGAGAAGAATGAAGAAGAAAAACCACCAACAGAGGCATTGCAAAATTCGGGTTTGCCTAATTTTATTCTATTCAAATTAAATTCAAATTAATTTTTATTTTTAGAAAACAACGATGGGTCCGACAAATTGGAATCGCCATGGGTTACAATTGATGCCAGCCTAGCTTATGGAATGGCTGGCGAAGTGTGCTATGACCAAACTGCCGTGGAATGCGGTGCCCCATTTGTTTCAATGTTCAGGAATTCCCTTGAATTTGGCGATATTAAGGTTTGATTTGCATATTAAATATAATATTTAATTCCAAAAATTATTATTTTAAGAGCAATAGCTGCATTATGGTCAAATTTCGGGACCCGCAATTCCCGGTGAACTACCGTTTCAAAGCTCACCGACTGGATGGCATAAACGAATTGCCCAGAGTGCTAAGACCCAGCGACTTCAATGATCGGCGCCAAGGCTCATATCGACCTCAAATTGGCTTCTCCCGTGACATTCCACAAGCATCGCTCTCTTCACCCGGTCATCGAATGCTGAACCATCAACTCGCAGAGAATCAACGCCGAAGTGGACCACCAGGCCTGTTTGCCTATCAACAACCGCCCCCACTAATTGGCCAATCTCCTCCATGGCACAATCAACACAATCATCAATATCAACAACAACGACTTGCTCAGCCATTGAATCTCCAAAATGGTATTTGTTTTTTTTCCCAAAAAGCAGTTTTAATTCATTTTATTAAGCAAATTTATTCGCACAAATGGCAATGCCGCCACCACCCGCACCGCCCATACATTGGATACCACAAGCCGGGATACAACAGGCTGTCACGGGAGGAGGCTATGTTGCGCATTGGGGACAACCGCCACCAACACCTCCAAATCAGCCATCAACTGGAAGGCATAGCGACTCTTCATGGCGTCAAAATCAACAGCACAGGAATTCGGGCGGAGGAGGCCGTGGTGGCCACAATTTTGCGGGAGGCTCGCATCATCAACAATATCAACCGCGACACCAACTTCCGTACCATCGTGCAAACAACAATAACTTGGGAAATCCTGACCGCCAGCAACAAAATCGGTCATATTCCAACGCAAGGCCAAGAGATCATCGCCGCAGTGGTCAATAAAAAAAATACATTCTGCAAAATAAATGCTCATTTTTTTTGTTTTATTTTATACAATCATATATTCTTTGTTAGTTTTGAAAAATGAATAAATTAAATTATATTGCATTCTTTTTGATGTTTTATTAATTATATTTTGTTTTGATAAAAGAAAATGAGTTAATTTGAAATTTATTAAAGAACTTTTAATTGACTTGTTAATCAATGAAAAAAAAAAGATTTGCCACCCTGTGGTATCGAACCCCGATCGAAAGGGGTAGAAAGTCGGATGCGTAACCAACTGAGCTAAAGCTGTTATGAATGAAGCATTTTTTATGCTGGTTCAAGCGGTGTCAAAATTTCCCTTGAAAGGGAATTATGGCCATAAAGTATAGATAGATGTTATTTTTGGTATGAATATTTTAGATTAATATTATTAAATATAAGCTAAAATATATCAAAAATTCAAACCGGGACCTCTATACGTTTTTTAGTTATGAATTTTTAAAATTTTTCAAAAATAGCAATAAAAGGGAAAATTTTAAAAATTAATTTTTCAAAATCGGCCCGAGTTTTCATTCTGAAAATTTTAGAATAAATATTAGTAAATATAAGCTAAAATATATCAAAAATTCAAATCGGGACCTCTATACGTTTTTTTAGTTATGAATTTTTAAAAATTTTCAAAAATACAGGAAAAAATTCAAAATTTTCAAAAATCAATTTTTCAAAATCGGCCCGAGTTTTCATTCTGAAAATTTTAGAATAAATATTAGTAAATATAAGCTAAAATATATCAAAAATTCAAACCGGGACCTCTATACGTTTTTTAGTTATGAATTTTTAAAATTTTTCAAAAATAGCAATAAAAGGGAAAATTTTAAAAATTAATTTTTCAAAATCGGCCCGAGTTTTCATTCTGAAAATTTTAGAATAAATATTAGTAAATATAAGCTAAAATATATCAAAAATTCAAATCGGGACCTCTATACGTTTTTTTAGTTATGAATTTTTAAAAATTTTCAAAAATACAGGAAAAAATTCAAAATTTTCAAAAATCAATTTTTCAAAATCGGCCCGAGTTTTCATTCTGAAAATTTTAGAATAAATATTAGTAAATATAAGCTAAAATATATCAAAAATTCAAACCGGGACCTCTATACGTTTTTTAGTTATGAATTTTTAAAAATTTTTCAAAAAATAGTAATAAAAGGGAAAATTTCAAAAATTAATTTTTCAAAATCGGCCCGAGTTTTCATTCTGAAAATTTTAGAATAAATATTAGTAAATATAAGCTAAAATGTATCAAAAATTCTAACCGGGACCTCTATACATTTTTTAGTTATGAATTTTTAAAAATTTTCAAAAATACAGGAAAAAATTCAAAAATTTCAAAAATCAATTTTTCAAAATCGGCCCGAGTTTTCATTCTGAAAATTTTAGAATAAATAATAGTAAATATAAGCTAAAATATCTCAAAAATTCAAACCGGGACCTCTATACGTTTTTTAGTTATGATTTTAAAATAATCGTCAATATTTTAAGCTTACAAACCAACTAAAGCTCGCCCATATCTTTTGTTTAAATATAGAATGAATAAAAAAATATTAGAAATTATCACTTTCTTATTGTTTATTAACCTATAATTTGCTCATCCCTCTTTTCAAAACAATCGCCCAAAAAATGACTTTTCATTGCATCAATTTGATGTTGGACAACAAAAAAATGGCCGTGCCGAAATGTCAATTCCCCAAAGAATTTCTCCCCAATGACATTCCGAATCCATCCTAAAGGAAGAGAGAAGGAAAAGTTATCCCCCATATAATACATACATATCCCCCATTTGGCCCCATCCATCCAACCCGCACCCGGCACATTGACATTGGCCACAGCAAATGATGGCCATAAAAGGAAGGAAGGCAAGAAGCCAAACACAACAAGCCATCCCCCTCCCGCACTTCCTCATTCGCATTTTCCCTTCGGGCACCGAGTCCAATTAGTGAAGGCATACCGGAAGTTTTTATGGCGGATTGGCCATCAAAAATAAGAATTTTCTCTTCTCATTTTCTCGTTAAATTCCTTCAAAATATTAATATTTTTTATTTGCCCATCTCCCACACTTCGCCTTAAATCAAATCCACTTCTTTCGGTCCATATTGAAATGAGAAGGTGCTAACAAAAAATGGCCGGAGGCGGCATCGAAAAAGGCGGCTTTGGGATGAGCGGCGGGTGGCCAAACAAAATTTGCCTCGAGAATGAGTGATGAGATGCGAGAAGACACATTCTAGCAAAAAATGCCCAGCCAATTTTATTAGGAATTGAAGACGAAGACGGGAATGTGCAGAGAGAGGGCCAAAAGGAAACCAAATTTGCCCACCCAATTTTGGAGACGACTGCCATGCCTTTCTGGCCATGGGGCCATCCCGCATCCCAGCGGCGACCAAAATCATTGAATTTCCTCAAAAAAATCTGCACCCATCCATGCTTTCCCCATTTCCAAAAGGCATAAAACAGTGTGGCTCATTTTAGCCCAAAACATTGTCCCAACTCCTTTTTTTGGATGTGTTGACTCATTTTTTTCCAAAAATTCCCACACCTTCGTCTCTCAAATATTTTTGGATGGGTTTTTGTTTCCAAAGGGCACATCTCTCTCCGTATCCCATTTCCCACTTCAATGGTGCAAAGGGAAAGTGTTTCAGAGGCACCGAATTCCCTCAATTTTGTTGAATGATTCTCATCCAAATCCAAATGGATCCTTTTCTCCAAAAGATGTTGCCCTTTTTGGTGGTAAAAATTTCAAAAATTGTTGGCTTTCTCATTTGAGCGCTTTGAAGACCTTTTTGGGTTTATTTTTCCTTGCCAATTTTCCACTTCAAAGAAAATTTACCGAGGGAAAGGCGTAAAAATGGCCAAATTTTCCTTGCAAAATGGCAAATGGAACCAAACCATACTTCCATATTTTCTAATAATTTATTTTTAAAAATTATTGTCCCTCCAGGAGGAGAAAATGAAAGAATTTTTGTTGGAAATTTGATCGGTTCCCATTTTGCTTGATAAAAATGACAAATGACCTTTTTTGCCTTCACATGGATGAATAATATTTTGGCCGAATATCTCATCGTCATCGGGATATTCAATATTCACTCTGCTTTTCCGCATTTTCCTCCATTAATCCGGCGACCATCCGTAAATTAACCTCTCCTTCCTCTCCAATCCAAAGTCAAATAAGCCGCCCTTTGCCATAAGGCACACTTCTCAAATTTCGAATACATTTTTTTTGTTTCCCTTGAACATTGCTTTACAATTTTGGCTAATTTATCAAAGAAAATTCCAATATTCCATCAAGAGAATAAAAATATTTCGCCGGAGGCAAAATGCCATTTCCATTGGATTCCGTCGATCAACCGGGCACATCATCCGCCTCAATGGATGCCGGAGGTGCCGGAATTGAGGAGGTTGCCCATCATTGTGCTCCCTATCAATTCGCATTTGAATGCGGTGCCCCAAATTGTTGTGCCTCCTATCATCAGCGGTTTTTAATGCTCCTCGGCTCATTGGCCATTTTTGCCATGGCCATTTTGGTCCTCCTCATTTGGATGTCTTTGCAATGGCGACCACGTCAATGGCGGCGAAGGTGTGAAAATATTTTATTTATGGTTGGGAAAAATAATTTTGAATTGAAAAAATAAATGAAATATTCCTCAATTCCTTTGAAAAAATCCTTTGACTCGGGGAGGAATCGAACCGGCGACCTCCGCAGTTAAAATCAGGACCATTACCAACTGCGCTACTTGGGCCACGCTGATTGGCGGAATAATTTAATCCTACTTATAGGAAGGAATAAAATTAATCAAATAAACCCTAATATATTTACTTCATTTGGATGTTGCTTCGGTGGGAATCGTGTCATTACTCATTAGTAACAAAGATGTGACTATATTTTATTTACGATTGAGGAAAAAATAATTTTTGGAATCAAAAAACAAAGAAAATAAATGAAAAAAATCATTGGACTCGGGGAGGAATTGAACCTGCGACCCCCAGTAGTTAAATCAGAACCTTTACCAACTGAACTATGTGGCTATTGTTGAGAAAGCTGAATAAATTAATCCTATTATATTTAAAGGAATAAAATTAATCCAATATTTTCAATTTTCTTCCTAATTAATTTCAATAAATTATGCAGGGCCGGACCGAACAAACGAATGTCGGAAGTGGAATTGAAAAGTTGCGAGGAGACTCGTTATTTGAGGAGGATGTCCGAATTAAAGTTAGTCAAAAATTGAACAAATTAATTTTAAATCAATTCCCCATTTATAGCCCGAATATTCGACGGGAACCGACTGAATGAATGAGGAAAATGGCGGAGGAATAGTCAGCGAAAAACCCAGAAGAAAATATCTCCTCCAATCTAAATTGAACATAATAAACCCTTCCAAATTACATTTGACCTTTAATGAAATTTAATTTTGTATACAATTAATTTTTTGCAATTTTTTATTTGAATAAATTCCTTCAAAAAATAAAATAATAATAAAACAATAATTTATTTTAATAAAAAACAAACAATTAAATTTTATGAAAAAATAATGTAGGAAGAAAACGATGGAGAGGGCAGCGGCGGCACATTCATATTCATACACAAAGGAGGGGCAGGGGATGAATTCATCGTCGTCAAAATCATTCAGACTGGATATTTATGCACAGTGGCAAACCTGTCCAGGCACTGGAAATTAATTTGTTTATTTAATATAATAAAATTAAATTTTATAGGACAGGGCACAGGGGAATTTTGACCATTTTTCAATTAATAAAAATCCATAATTTTTCTAATTTTTAAGAGTGAAAAAAATAATGCATTTTTGAGCATTTAAGGGGAGACCTTATAATGGTAATTGATCAATATTTTTCAAAAATAAAAATAAAAACCTGTCTTATTCCGGGTAAATTCAAAACCATTCCAATCACTGGCATTTGCCGAAGAAAATTTACTGCGGCCGGAAGAAAACCACTAAAAATAATTAAAATAAATATATTTTAAAATATTAAATTTGGAACAAACCCAAAAAGGAGTACAAATCCCCACATTTCGACCACAATTCCAACCAATGCCCAGCCAATTAGGACGAGGAAAATTCCGCCAAAGAAGAGGGCCGACCCTTTTGCTTTGTGCCATTGGAAGAAGAAAATCAGCGTCCTCTGGATGCCAATCACCAAAGTGAGGCCAACAATGAAAAGAAGCTGCAAAATAAATATTTATTTAATAATTTATTTCGAATTTTGTGAAATTTTTAAATTCGAAGCAAAGAAAGAAAAATTAATAACTTTTGCCTTAATTAATATTTTTATTTTGTTTGGTTTTTCTTTTGATCAAAAATTTTTTATATTAAACCAAAACCAACATTTCCGATAGCCAACAAAGCCTTGTCCAGGAATAAAATTATGCCAAGGCCAATGAATGTGACGCCAAATAAAGTCAGACCAACGCCAATTTCTTAAAATTTTTTATTAAATTCTGTGTTAAAAAGCAGAAAATATTTACGTTTTGAATTGCTCAGCTCAAAATTCATATTCTGTTCTGTGTATTATTCGCCGCTCGTTCGTTGATTCAATAGAATTTTGTTGTCGAATATCGAAAAATATAATTTTTAAAGTCTTTGAGATTCTAAAATGTATCCTTGAATAAATAGAGCTTAATAAATGTGATTGTATCAAAAAGGTTTAATTCTCGGTTTTTTGATTAAACATGGTTGGTTTTGGTTATGGTTCGTTTGAAGGTTGACGTCGCGCAACGGCCTTCCCGTTTTCCGAAGCGAAGAAAACGAGAGTTCACGTAAAAATTGGAGAATTAAAAAGAAAAATACTTTCGACATATTATCCCAAATTTAATAATTCGCCATAAAACGAAATTTGAATAAACATGAATGACTCTTTCACTAATGAATGAAAGAAAATGATTGAGCAAAGATCAACCACATTTGTTTACATTTTTATCGGAATCAAATGACATTTGATGAAGAAAAATATTATTAAATCATTAACATTCCCTTTTTCCTTAAGACAAAAAATGACAAGCCAAAATAACACTGCCGAAAATGGAATTCCAGCCAATGAGGTTTTTATATTCATTTTTATGCATTTTTATTTTAATTTTTTAATAGATTCAACAATTGATCAATGAACCGGATGAATCGACCAAAGGATTTTATTTCCAACAAACAATGTATATCCCAAAAATTAATTTAACCAATAAAAATTCACCAATTTAAGGTATCGAATCAAGGATCCAAAGAAAAGTGTCCCATTCTATACAAATGTGCTTGGCATGCGTTTGCTGAAGCAATTGGATTTTAAAGAGGCAAAATTTTCACTATTTTTCATGGGATATAAAGACGCGAATGAAATACCGGCGGACGATGAGGAACGACAAAAATTTGCACTGTCCACCCACTCAACTATTGAACTGACCTAGTAAGAATTAGAACAATTTTCCTATAATTTATTATATTAATTAAATTAAGCAATTGGGGATCGGAGAATGACCCGAATGTTGCCTACCATAATGGGAATAAGGAACCACGTGGCTATGGTTTGTTTTTGAATTTATAATTGGCATTAACCGAACATTTTTTTTAGGTCATATTGGAATTGCGGTGCCCGATGTTTATGCTGCCTGCGATCGATTCGAGAAATTGGGCGTCAAATTTGTGAAAAAGCCAAACGATGGACGAATGAAGGGATTGGCATTTATTGAAGACCCCGATGGATATTGGATCGAAATTTTCAATCCGAATGCAGTTTAAAGGACAAATTCAATTAAAATGATTTTATTTATTTTTCAATAGTTTTTCAAAGAGATATAAAAATGGATAAATAATTGAATAATATATTTGGGAATTGAGCAAACAAATCAGCCAGTAAAGCCTGGGTCCCATCCTTCTTTCATTGATTTTTGCAATTCAATTGCCCGATCATGAAACATCTTCGCCCTAAAATATCAAATTTAAAAGTGCACAAAAGTTTGGTCAAACTTATCAGGATCCTTGGGAACATCGTCGCCAATCCGATAAATCCGTGAAATGTTTATGCATGACTGAATTTATATTTTATTATAAAATCATTTGGAATTTTCCTTTAACCTGTGCCACATTTCCCTCCTCGCATGCCTTGATCCCATATTCCAAAGCCTTGTTCATGTCCCGGGCCAATGAGCCGGTTTTTATGTCCAGAGGTGTCGCTCTGCCTTTTCGTTTTGAAAATTTCGCAGTTGGGCCCAAATACCTGAATATTTCTTATTTATTTTTAATGATGAGTAAAAACGGAATTATTTTATTCTTCATATTTTAAATTCTGATTTTTTAATTCTTTCCGAAATGGGATTGTAATTGCGATTGTAATTGTAAAATCTAAATTGTAATTGCGATTGTAATTTTCATTCTGGGAAGAATTGAGATAACTAATTAATTCGATTTTTAACCCTATATATAAAATTTTTAATTATTGTTAATTTTTCTACATTTTAATTAACCATTTGAAGGTTTAAAAAATAGTGGACTAATAACCATGTGCTAAGTGTCCAACAAGCATAATAATCATCACCATCGCATGCTCTCCTCATCAATTGTTCTGCTTTGGCGGAATCCGGCTCTCGATCGTGGCCACCATTCCAATAAATTAGGGAAAGCAACCGGCAAGCACCATGTATTTTTGCATCACAGGCCACTTCCAACGGAGTAATTGCCTAAAATATTTTATTTTCTAATGATTAATTTATTCCAAAACCTTTTTGAAACTTGGCTCACACATTCGTCCTGCCATCAAATATTGGGCATATTTATAACAACTCCGGGGCCATTTCCGTTGATCGCAATTTTCTCGAAATACATTTAAAGCTTCTCCAAAATTTTGTTCAATTGCTTCGAAATATTCGCCGAGCAATTGACAGGAATCTGCCTATAAAATTAAGGGATCTTTGGTTGAATATTTAGACCATTTTACTTACATTTTTCTCCTCGAAGCATCCGTATCGATATTCAACGCCAATGTTTTTGACGTATTCTCGCCGTTCATCTTGGATCTCTTTGGGCGTTAAACCACCTTCCAAATCCAAAAATTCTTCTTCTTTCCTTTTCTTTTTCCATGAAAACATTCTCTAATAAATTAATTTATTAGTCGATATAAAATACAAAATTCCCGAATTAAAAATTAAATAAAAAGCCAATACTACTTGGTTAAAAATCAAAAATGAAGAAAATTTTGATTTATTTTATTTTGAAGAATTTTATCAAATCAAAAATCATTCAAAATCATAATAAAATTCGTATTCATAAAGGCAAATCATCATCAAATCACTCTCTCTAAAATTCCATTGTAAATTCTATTCACCGGACATCATTTCCATAAATTCTGAAAAATAATAAATTATTTCAATAAATTTAAATCCCCCATCCTCCCTCACCATCAAAGTCCACAGTGCCGGATCCATCTGTGTCAATTTCGGCAATCATTTCATCCAATTCATCATCCGTTATTTTATCGTCCAAGGCCCGGAGGATTTCACGCAAATCACTCACATTGATATAGCCATTACCCTTAAAATATAATTTTAAAGTTAAATTCCATCAAAAACACCGACTCACCTCTTTGTCGTAGAGACGAAAAGCCTCGCGCAATTCCTGCTGTAATCCTTCGTTGTCCTCACTGCTCACAACGAAATTGGCGACCATCGCAGCGAACTCCTCGAATTCAATTTCACCGGATCCTTTTGTTGAATACAAAAATTAGAGTGGAAAAAAAGGAATTGAATACCATCCGAATCGAATTCACGGATCAGCTGCTTAAGATCCCGTTCCTCAAATGCTTGGCCCATTGTACGCAAAATTTGGCCGACTTGGGTGGCTCGAATGAAGCCTTTGCCTTCCTTAAATGTAATTTGTATAGTAAAACAAAATTAGGTGTCTCACTTTGTCGAACATGTTGAAATATTTTCGAAATTCTGGAAAAGGAAAGTGACCATTTGAGTAGGCTTCAGGACCAAAACGTACGTTCAATTTGATCCGAGGTCAATTGCTCCAGGGCTTCATTCACGCGGTCTTCACTCTGTGAACACAAAAGTGCATTATTTAATGGATAATAATTAATTAGACTTACCATTTTCGCGGATGTTGAAAATGTGTTCGGCTTTTCTAAATGAGATAGTAATTATTCAACAAATATCAGTCAAAAATACTTGAAAATGTGACTATTCGGCGACCTGCTGACTTTGACTGGTTGGTTGATTAGAAGTGAAAGGAAAATGACTTTGAAGTGGTGGATTTTGGCCCCTGTTCCGCCGCTGATGGAGGTCGATTTGGTGGTTGCTGGAGAATGGAAAGAAGAAGCCACGGCCGGGCCGTCAAAATCATTGCGCAAACACACATAAAAATCCCACCGGCTTCAGCAGGGAATGGCGGATCAGTTTTCATCAGCTTTCCGCCACCTCCCCCGCCATACATTTTTTTTTGTTTCCTTCCAATCTTTTCCTTGGAAATATCCGTTCAATTTCCTTCAACCTCCGAGATTCGGGAATGGATTAAAAATATAGGAAATAACCAAAATAATTACAAAATTAATGAATTAATTTATATAGCAAAATTTATTCCAACCAAAAGTCTAAACAAAAATAGTAACAAATTAGAGTAAAAATAATTTGATTACAATGAACAATATAATAAAATGGAATGGATTAAAGTCAATTCTGTCGTAGTTTATCCTCTCTTTCTTCATCAATTATCTCCCCTTTCATCCTGGGACCTGGGCCTGGGATGTTGGGTTTGTGTTGCTCTGTGAGCTGCATTGCAGGACGCGGTTCTGGTGGTACTGAATTAAATTACAATTAATCATTATTAAATGAATTCATTATTATTACCTTCTTCTTTTTCTCGTGTCGTTCACAGCTAATCTCCCGGTCTTTGTTGATTCGTTCTGTGCGCAACCGTTCGATCAATATTTCCTCATCCTCTTCGTCGTCCTCAATTGCGGGTGGCCAAATGCAAAATGGCGAATTGCAACGGCATTTGAATTTTGGATTGTCCCGAAGAATGCGCAAAAACCAATAATCGCCATAGTAGAATGTGAGCTCTTTGGAAAAAATAATTAATATTTTTAATTAACCATTATTTACCTTCTTGTGGATTGATTTCATGTCGAGCAACAAAGACCACAATTGGTCGTTCCATAATTGCTGTTTTGGAGTAGACGAAAATTGGTACCAAATTTGGACAGCAACTGAATGAAAAAAAGGAAATATTCGACTTTTAATTTTTGGATACCCATTGTTGAAGAAGCGCGATTCATTAGCCAAGCGATCCGTCCGAACAAAGAAACCCAATTGAAGCTGAAGAAACAAAATTTAATTTAAAATTATATTAGGTAAAAACCGTTTTATCCTGGAATGCAAAGCCCGGTGGGTTATTGGTAGTGGATTTAGGTTTCAAATCGTCTGTCGACTCCGGCAAAACTTCACCAGCTAAGCAGGAAACGAAATTGCCTAAAAAATATGATCCAAATTAGAAATAATTATTTTTTCAAACCTTTACGAATTGATTTGAGTGTTCGGCATGCAAAGCCAACATTCGGCTTTTTGAAAATCTCGAATTGATTCTTTTGCCCATCCGGAATCAAGCGATTTCCACAATGTCCAGAGCATCCACATTCAGCGGTGCATTCAAACAATGTAGAACTGAAGCCATTCTCGCCCAATGCATCAATATTCCCTACTCGTTCTCTCTTAATTAAATATTTTTGAATTATTAATTCAATTAATTTAACCTTTGTCATTTTCACTTTGCTTCTGTTCACGCAAAAACATCGCTCATTGGTGGAACAATCATCGCCAGGACCACAAATGCAAAATTGCTAAATAAAATTAAATTTATTATTTAAAAAATTAATTAAAAATTCAACCCGTTTTGGCATATCACTGGAAAAATTAAACTGTGGCCTGAGATTATAGACAAAATTGAAATTTGAAGTCGAAAAAGAATCGTCATCCTGCGGGCCAATAATTTGAATTGGATATTTCGCTTTTCCCTGGGATATATCACTGAAAACGAATGGAAAAATTAATATTTAAAATAATAAAAATCACCTCACAAAAACAAAACTCCCTGCTGAACCTTGATTAGCCATTTTTTATGTAATTTCCGAAAAATCTTTCAATTCAATGTTCAATCCAAAAAATCCAAGCTTCAAAAAAGTGAGACTTTATTTTATATTTGAATTAATTAAAATTTTTTTTATTTATTTGGCATTCTGATTTTATAAAAAAATATAATGTAAAGAGAGAAAAAGATGAATGAGGCAGTGTGTTAAAAAGTGGAGGCTGGAAAGCTAAGTGTTTTAACATTTTTTTTTACAATTTTTCAATCATCCATCAATTATTTTCCCACATTCTACGAAAAATTTTTCCTTGGTTACCTAGCAATTTTCGTCCATAATTTTATTAAAGAACAAACTGCATTATTATTTTTCAGCTATTTGACAAAAATGTCCGAACTATTCGCTGAGATTGGCATCCGTAAAAAAGTGGACCATGAATTGGTGAATGGAGGCGAAGCATTGCAGGTTCAAATTTAAATAATTAACTTATATTTAAATCCAATTTTAGGGCAAGCTAGTTGCAATCTACTTCTCGGCGCATTGGTGCCCTCCATGTCGAATGTTCACTCCAGAGCTCAAAAAATTCTACGATGAAGCAAAAGCCGCCGGCGAGCCTTTTGAAATTGTCTTCGTCTCCTTCGATAAATCCGAGGAAGATGTGAAGAAATATGTGGAGGAAAGCCACGGCAATTGGTACTATGTCCCGTTTGGAAGCGATCACATTCAGTTAGTTCCATTTTAATATTTAATTCCCAAATAATTTAATAAAAAATTAGGACATTGGCCACAAAATTTGGCGTAAGCGGAATTCCGGCATTGATTGTGGTGAAATCAAATGGGGACGTGGTCAGCAAGAATGCACGTGCGGAAGTTCAGGTTTTTTCTCCAATTTTAAATTTAATTTAATAAATTCCATTTAAGAGTGGAAAACCGCCCAAGGATGTGGTCGCCGAATGGATGGAAAAAGCCAAATGAAATACAAATCAGCAGGGAAAATAAATGATATATTAAATTTTTGCCATTCATCATAATCATTAATATACTTAAATCCATCATAAATTATTGATATTATTTTGATCAATTTTAATTAGATGATAAAGATGACTTCTTCCAATTTTATTTATTAAAATTTATTAAAGGGTTCTAGTCCCAATTTTACATCACAAACATAAATAAACAACCGTTTTATATTGATTTCAATTCTTGCTAAACAAAACGTTCATCACCGACCGGTTTTTGGTGGTGAAGAGAGTCCACGAGGTGGGCTCTACTAGAACAAAATGGAGAGCACCGCCTATATTTTCCATCGCATTTTTCACTCCCAACCATTTCGTCATCATTTTTCTCCTTCCTATTTTCTCTGCTTTCCACCGGCAAAGCATAAGCAGAGACCTCCATTCTATATTGCATCTCCCCACATTTTCCCATCCATCCTTCCAATATAGAGGCCCCAACAATCTCCTTGTGACTGTGTTTATTGGGGCTTGGGAATCGGTCGCAAGCGCATTGGGTTGGTAGAATTCATATGGCGATTTCGGTAATGATGAGTGAGTCTGATTTTTTCTATTTTCTGCATCCCATTTTGGGCTACTACAAATTGCGAAACAAGATTTGTGTTGTACACCACCAATTTTGGTGATAATTTTAACTGATAAATTGGGCTAAAAAAGGCAGGGCAGTTGAGGTATTTTTTATAGTCAAAATTCACTAAATTTCACAATTTTCAAGCCCCCATTGAAATTGAAGTGGTGGTTTTTCCCTGTTTTCAATGTTTGTTTTATAGGCAGAAAAGAACAGCTGATTATTAAACGCGGGTTTTAGGGCAAAAAGTTCCAACCACTTCTCTTCTATTTTTGCTGATCTTTCGCCTTACTTTTATCCAACATTCTATGTTTTTTTTTTAATCGATTTTTGATGACATTTTTGAGTTCTTTTCTATTTTATTTACACAAAATGAATAGAAGTTCTATATTTCCCATAAAAGAATTCCTGTTTATTTTTAGATCAGTTCAGTTCGATCCAGTACCTAATAAACAAACTTTCTTTGTTATTTTTAAATCAATTTCAATTAACAAAGAAGAAGAACAATGAAGTGGACATACAAGGAGGAGAATCAGTTCGAGAAGCGCCGTGCCGAGGGTGAGAAGATCCGCCGCAAATATCCGGACCGAATCCCCGTCATTGTGGAGAAGGTTTTTTTTTATTGATTTTTATTTGTTAAATTAATTAAAATTGAAATTGCAGGCGCCAAAGTCCCGTCTGCGCGATTTGGACAAGAAGAAATATTTGGTGCCTTCCGAGCTCACCATTGGCCAATTCTACTTCCTTATTCGCAAGAGGTAACAATTCTGTTACTTTGAAAAATGTTAATATTGAAAATAAATGTTGAAAATGTGGTCATAGTTTTTGACTCCATCATCAGAGGCCATTGTAAAAGTAAGACTCTTAGAATAATGACTAGATTAGGACTAGGTTGGAGCTGGTTTCGGCTAGGGTTTTGGGTTTGTAAAGATTTTACAAAAAATAATTCGGAAAATGTGTAAAGTGAATGGTCGGTGGCCCCCTTACTTTCCCAATCCCAAATTAAGAAATTTAAGTTCCATTTTTTCAACTATATTCACTTTCCAAATTTCTTCATTTAATGAAATAAACTCCTCTAAATTATTAAATTATAATCCAATTATTTTAGGATCCATCTTCGTCCCGAGGAGGCACTCTTCTTTTTCGTCAACAACATCATTCCGCAGGTGATTAAAAATTGGATTACGTTTTAAAATGTTTAATCCTTCCACTTTTCCTCAAACAGACGATGACCACAATGGGCCAACTTTATCAGGTTTAAAAATATTAATTTAATAAATTAAATAAATAAATTAAATGAGTAAAAATTAGCCTTAAATCTACATTTTCGGAATATTATAATTATTAATTAAATTAATTCAAAAATAAAAACAATAAACAAAATCGTATTTAGGAACATCACGAAGAAGACCTCTTCCTCTACATTGCCTACAGCGATGAGAATGTCTACGGAGGTGGGGAGGCGGAAGAAAGCCAGAAATGATCGGCACCGCTGAACAAAAATTGCGAAGAAATTGGAAAGATGCTGAGGAACAGCAGAAGCGCAGGATAAATAAATACATTCATCCATTTTTTCTTCCATTTTGGCACATAACAAACAAAATTTTTGTGTACGTTTTCCCTTCGCTTTCGATCATCTTTTATAAAATCTAAACTTTTTCATTTTTGTGGGTTTTTCATTTTCGGTTATATCGAAATTTTTGGCTAATTTTTGATTGAAATTATAAATAACCGAAAATCAAACAAATATCCATCATCTTTTTGCGCCTCCATTCAATCCTACCTATTTTTTTAATATTTTTGTGAATATATTTTCACATATAATCCACCGATTCCATGCCTCTACCTTCTCTGATAAAATTTTGATAACTTTTAAATGTGTAATTTATTCGATCCAATCCAAATTTTTCCGCTTTTGACATTTTTCTATTTGTTTATGTGGCACAAATTGATGATGGAAAGAATCCCCACATACATTCCGCCTTGAGAAAAATATATTCCCAAAATGTACTCTCGTCGTTCTCAAAAATTGCCTAGCAACGGTGGATGGGGACGCGCGACGTTTTGTTGGATAGCTTACCTGTGTCCCCCACCGATGAATGACAAAATAAAAGCTTTTAAGAATGTGTGGCCAATTCCATCAACATAACTGGCTAGGTTTTTGACTGATTCCTTACATAAGAAAAATTCCAAAAAGTCTGCCCTTAGAATTTAAAAATTACCACTTCAAATGGCATCCAAAGCAGCCGCTTCAACGTCCAAAACAAGTAGTGGTTCCAATGCCGACAAGGAATCATCATCAACGACGAATGGAAATGGCCAAAAAGGCAATAAAATTAATAAGGAAAAGGATAAAAAGGATCATCAATTGCCAAAGAAGGATCAGAAGGATAAAAAGGGAGGAGGAGGGGAAAAGGAGCAGCCGAAAATCACCGGTAGCAAAGAATTGCCTAGGCAAAAAGCCAATAACAACAGTAATAGTAGCTTGGAGGAATGCATGGATGCCGATGCCGGTGATGGGACAGCTGGCTTCAAATTGTTCGTTAAATTAATGTAGGTAATAATTTAAAATCAAAATTTATAGGAATTGGATGAATCTTCGGTATGCGAAATTGTGAGCTTGAATTTGAATTACATGAAATGATTTAGGGACGCAGAAAGCGGCAAAATCCTTTGGCAATCCACTGAGGATTTGGCCGATCCTCGGATAGAGCATGAAGCCCGAATCCCAAAGGCCATTTTGAAATGCAAATCGGTATCACGCGAAATTAACTTCACATCGGAGCATAAAATTGAGAAATTCCGACTGGAACAACGCGTCTTCCTCAGGGACCACGTCATCGAGGAGTGGTATTTTGACTTTGGATTTGGTCTGTTCACTTACAATTTGAATGTTTATTTATTTTATATTTTTAATTGAAGTGATCCCCCAATCCACGAATACGTGGCAGGTTTTCAAGAGGGGAATTCAGTGTATTTTCAGTGAATTTAATTTTTGTAGAATGTGATTGAAGCGGCTCCAGAAGGCCAAATGTTGCCGGCATCGGTTCTCAGGTTAATGAGATGGAAGATCATTTTAATCAATTTTATTTAATTTTCCAGTGGAAACATTGTCATCGAAACCAGGTGGAAGGATTTAAATGTTTTTTAATTGAATTGTTATTCAGTTTCTATGATGAGGATTTGTTGGTCTCCACTTCGAGGGTGCGTCTACATTACGTCTGAATGGCATTGATGAATGCCGGAGGGAATGGATTCAGAAGTGAAGGAATGAAAAAACAATTTTTATTATCAAAAAAAGAATAAAATATTTTGGGAATAAAATTGAAACAAAAATGACGAGTAAAATAACACAAAATGATTAAAATAAATGTTTTTTCGCATCAAATTTTCCCCTGAGAAATTTTTGCCACCTCTTCCTCCTGTTTTTCACTCAATTCTTTTCCATCTTTTTTGATCTCCTCGCTTTCATTTAATTGAGGTATTTTCTCCTTTTTCGGCTCCTCCAATCGCTCAAATTCTTCCGGTGTTTTGAGTCCAAATTCACGCAAAATTTGTGTCGTTTCAATTTCGGCGCTAAATAAAAAGGTTTTAAATGGATTAACCAATTTTGGACTCACCATCCTGCTCGGAGCAATTTGAATTGTCCGGGTTGGGATAAATCGATGATGGTGCTGCCAAGACGACTGCCATTGTTCTCCAAAATTGGGCCTCCATCAATGATCATATCAATATCGTCCCATAACTCCTTGAAATCCTAAATGGAGGAATTAAAAATAAAGTTGGAAAGTGAATTGCCTCAATGCAAATTGGATTTTTGTCGGAACCGCTGATGTTTGCACTGGTCTGTGCAATTACACGAAACGGCAAATATTGGCATAAATCGTGGACAAAACGAGCCTAAATATGTTAAAAAGAATTGTTTAAATTAAAAGAATTGAGTGTGGAAGTTAATTGTAAATTCTAAGTTGTAATTGTAATTTTAAGACTAAATTGTAATTGCGATTGTAATTGTAAAATCTAAGTTGTAATTGCGATTGTAATTGTAAAATCTAAATTGTAATTGCGATTGTAATTGTAAAATCTAAGTTGTAATTGCGATTGTAATTGTAAAATCTAAGTTGTAATTGCGATTGTAATTGTAAAATCTAAGTTGTAATTGCGATTGTAATTGTAAAATCTAAGTTGTAATTGCGATTGTAATTGTAAAATACTTTTCTTTTAATTCGTGAAAATAATTTATATTTTTTTTCGCTTCGGAAAAGAACCGACCTGTGGAACACGGAATCCAATCGAGGGAACACCGGGATTGAATTGGGCTGGCACTTGCTGGGACCGATTGAAGAGAACAGTGACTGGGCCCGGAAATAAATTCTTTAACAATCCGTCGGGCACCGTTTGTTGTGCAAAACTAAATTACGAATGATATTTTCTTCCAAATTAATCCAAAATTACATTGATATATCCTCCACCCGATTCACGAATATGCCCAATGGTTTTTGGTCCGGCCGCTTTTTCAGCCTGTAAAGACGGTCCGAATTCTCGACCAGAGTGCAAAGCCCATACAGGGTATCAGTTGGGACGGCAATTACTCCGCCATTGCGAAGACATTCCGCCGCCGCCTGAACTACTCGGAACCAATCGTATGTGTCTATAATATCAAAAATTGAGTCAATGAATTTGTTTATAAAATGAAAACCTTGAGGACGTAACTTTTCAATGTTTTTGCCGGGCATTTTCCTCCTTTTAAATCGTGCTTTTTCCAACACATAAATTCCTTTGAGATCGAAGAAATTCTTTGTCCAACGACGCAGCATTCATCAAAAACAAATATTTTTGCCTAGATTTTAATATTAAATATATAATGTAGTTTTATAAAAAATATTTTTTGCAATTTTAAAGCATCGATAAATATGCAAAGAGAAAAAGTAAATCAAATTTTTATTCGAAAATATAATTTAGAATATTATTGTAGCATCAAATGTGTGTGTAATGTGCAAATTTGAATAAAATGTCCAATAGAGTTCTCAACAATTAATAAAATAAAATTAATTGGATTAATTAAGTGGGTGAATTAAGGCGTTATTGGGGGCAATGTCAATTTAAGCAAGTGGTAATTAGCATTCCATCTTCATCTTTGCCACCGTTCTTCTCCTTCTCTTCTTTATCGATGCATCAATTGGACATAATTTGCGGGAAAAAGCCCATATCGCCCTTTGCATGTTCCGCGCCACCAACCAGCATCAATCTTAAATTTAATAAAATTATTATATAAATAAATTTGAAAGTTATGGGCAAAAATATATGGAAAATCATTAAAATTAATCCTTCAAAAATATTTTTTAAATTTTTTTAATTGAATAATGGAGCATTTTTGGCTTATTTAATTTAAATTTAATTCCCCATCATATCCAAACCTGTTCAATATCGGTGATCACATCGTTCACATCAAAGCCAATCTCATCATCATCCTGTTGTTCATATTCGTAGAGTGCAATTGCGACCAACGGTGCCGGAGGGGACGGACCCGGATCGGCGGGTGGGTTTGGCTCATGCGTTGGGGCGGCGGCCACTGGTTGTGATTGGTGGTCATAGTCATCGCCGGGCGGCAGTTCATATTGCGGTTGAGCATTGGTCGGTTGCATTGGGGGAATGGCATTTTGTTGTGCAATCTATAAAATATTAAATATTAATTAATTTAAAATTATTTATTTTAAAATTAGTGATTTTTTAATTATTTTATTTTTAATTATATAAATTATTTTATTTCTCAAACCGCCGGTTGTTGTTGTGATGGAGCAGATGAAATGATTTGTGGATTTTCTTCTTCCATTTGCTCTGGCATATGCACATTTCCACTGGGATATTGCTCTTCCTCCTCTTTCCATTCGTCCTCCTCTTCCTGCGCCGTTTTCAACTCCTCCTCTTCCTCCGAACGTCGTTTTGCGGCCAATGTCAATGCAGAAACAGGAAGCCGTCCTCCTCCTCCATAGGCAACATTTGTTGGTAAAACCTTAAATATTATTTTGAAATTAATTTAATTCCAAATTAGCAGATTAAAAATAATAAATTTGAAAAAATTTATTTTAAAATAATTTTAAAAATTATTAATATTTTGACCAAGAACTAAATAGAAAATATGGTTGAGGCTTTGAATCCGATTAGGAACTAATAATACTTGATGGAATTTTTTGGTGAAAAAAACTAAAAAAATTAATTACTTGAATTGGTGGTTGCTGAATTTGTTCCGGAATTGGTTCGGGTGCTTGATCAATTTTCTGATTCTCCGCCTCCTCTTGTTGATTATTGGGTGAAAGTTTGTTTTCCACAGCAGCCGGTGAAGTGGCAAATGGTAATCGAACACCTGAAAATTTTGAGTCAATTAAATTCGGAGTAAAATTTTAAAATTATCTCAAATAAGTGTTAAAAATTTATTTTAATTTCCAACAAATTAAAATATATTTTTTACCAATGCTTGGACGTGTCTTCGGGAATGAAGTTCGCTTTGGAGCAGCCGCTTCCTCGTCTGCAGCCGTTGCATTCGGCTGCTCATTCTGCTCCCTTTCCGCCCATTGTTGGTCCAATCGCTTCTGCCTTTGTTGCTCCTCCTCAGCCTGTTTTTTGCGCAATTCCTCATCCTCACGTTTTCGGCGTTCCCGTTCCTCTCCGGCTCTTTCCGCATTCTTCAATTTGGAATTTATTTATTTAAAATTGATAAAAAATGAACCTGTTGATCGCCCTGCAAAGCCATTTGTTCGAATTTACTGCGCAAACTGCTGGCACCTCCTCCTTTCTTCATCTCAATTTGTTGTCCTCCTTTGGCCTTATTCTCGTCCGTCGTTTTGCCCTCAATGGCTCCCAATTTTTCTTTTACGCTTCCGCCGCCAACCGCTGAAGAATCAACGCCGCCAAATCCTTTTTTGTAATCTAAAATTGTAGTAAAATTAACAAATATTTTCAAATTCCTAACTAGTGGACGTAAGGGAAGTGGGGCGTAAGGAAAGTGGGTGTAAGGAATATGTGGGGAAGGATTTGGTAAGATTTCGGGAGGGATTACAGCCTTCTATTCATGTTAACGCGCCAAGGCGCGTTCGACCTACCCTAGAGATTCGGACTTTGAAATTATTTAAAGGTCGTGAGCAGGCTCGCTTCGCTCGCCCGCTTTTTCCCAGGTCGTGGGCAGGCTCGCTTCGCTCGCCAGCCCTTCTTTAGGTCGTGACTCGTGAGAAGGCTCGCTTCGCTCTCCCGCTTTTTTCCCTATTTTAGAAATTTTTTGAACCGGTTTGCAAACCACCCTTTGAGCGGATCATCAAACTAATGTCATTTTTGAATTCTCCATGGCCGAAAACCCCCGAGTCCCAATTTTTACCTCAATCCATCCATATTCCCATTTTTTGACATTTTTTGAACCGGTTTGCAAACCACCCGTTGCGCGGATCAAAAAACTAATTCCATATTTGAATTCGCCATGGTCGAAAACCCCCGTGTCCCAATTTTCACCTTCCAATTCCCACATCCACTATAGGCTTAGCTCTGGGGCAGGATATGGCCAAATCATGACTGCGCAATTTACAACTCAAACTCCTCATAGGCCAAGCTGCGCACCCTGACATGCTATATACCATTTTGAAGCTCTCACCCTAAATCGTGTCTCAGGCTATATTTAATTTCAAAATATTCATGCGCAAAAAAGTTATAAGCAAAAATGTAAAAAATTCGGCCAAATTCTAAGTCCAAAAACCGGTTTCCCCCCTCTGCTAACCACCTGGCCAAACTCTACATCAAACTAAACCCTCTTAAATTTCTCTAAACGAACGCTTTTTGGATACATTTTTCCAACACCCACCTCCCAACTCTCACTCCGAACCTTATTATACCCAAAAACGATGGCGACATTTCTTTTTATATTGTATATAATGACCTGTCTGACTGGCATGTTTGGTCAATTGGTCGCGTGCTTCCCAGCCCACCGCCGATTTGTCCTGTCTCTCGGTCTGCACTCCAAATTGGCCGCCAAATCCTTTCTTGTAGTCTTAAAGAACAGAAAATTGAATGTGAAATTTTTAAATAATCTAGGAAATGTACCTGTTTGGCTCTCATGCTTTGTGAGTTGTTCACGTTCTTCCCAGCCAGCTGCAGATTTGTCCTTCCGATCGGTTTGAATGCCAAATTCACCGCCAAAACCTTTCTTGTAATCTAAAATTTTGGTTTAAATGGTTTAATTGACCAAAAAATCATAAGGCTAATTCTTTCTGAACCTGTTTGACTGGCATGTTTCGTCAGTTGATCGCGTTCATCCCATCCGGCCGCCGATTTATCTTTCCGATCACTCTGAACGCCGAATTGTCCGCCAAATCCCTTTTTGTAATCTAAATATTATTTTTGTACCTATTTTAAATATATTTTATACCTGTTTGGCTTTCATGCTTCACCAATTGGTCATGGCTGTCCCAGCCAAGCGCCGATTTGTCAGCCCGATCCGTCTGAACACCGTAGGCACCGCCAAATCCTTTTGCATAATCTCGCTGGGAAGGATGCGGTTCCACCTTGCCTTTGTAATCAAAACCAGCGGCGCACTATTCAAAATTAAGTTGTTATAATTTGGTTAGAATTCAACAAAAACCTTGTCAATTCGATCCGTTTGCACTCCAAATTTGCCACCATAACCTTCACTCGGCTTTGGCATTCCGGCCAATTTCTTCTCCTAAAGTAATCATATGATGATTTTTTTGTATTATAAATCATATAAAAAACCTTGATAATTTCATCCGCTTTGAGCACATCTTCACGCAATTTATCCAGCATAATCGACTCTTGATGTCCGGAGCCCTCGACTGTTTTGGCTCCCCATCGACTTTGTTTCTCACTCAAATTGTTCTAAACAAATTATAAATTAAATGTAATCGAATATATTCGAAAAATTACCACAAAATCTGGATCCGTTTCCCAATCATCGTCTTCCACTGGTTGCGGTTTGGGTGGAGGTGCCGGTTTCATCCCGTGAATTGAAGACATTATTTTATTATAAATTTGAGAAATGATTTTACTAAAATTGAAAATAATTGTATCAAAATTTATCGTTTAATTATTATCGATGAAAATGGTAGAATAAATAAATATGAAAAGCCAAAGCTAGCCATTATAATTGGCTTTAATTTTAAGGATCATCATCATTCATCATTTATCAATCATTCATCATTTATCAATCATCCACCAAACATTCAATAATTAATGAATGGATGAGTCATTCCATTCCATTCCCTCTACATTCATCCAATTCAACCGCATTCATCCAAAAGAAAGATTAAACATCTGCGGCTGACTGCCCATCACTCTCGTAATAAATCGTGTAGTAGATTATTATGGAGGATCGCTGGAAAAAAATGGCTTATGGTTATTGATTGCTTCCATATATAAAAAATCCAAATAATATTCAAAACTTTTTATTATTTAAAGTTTTTAAAGTGATCAATCAATGTGACTAATAGAAATTCAGGAAAAAATTCACATTTTCGAAAATAAAATTTTGTAAAAGTAAATAAAAAATATTATGAATTGAACTGATTGATACATATGTTTGTGTGTAATAAAATAAGTTGGTCTGTGATTTTAATTTAATAGAAATATGCGAAAACAAATTCAAATTAGGAAGGGTTAAATAGAGGCAAATAATAATGAAAAAGGAAAGGAGGGGAATATCGCACATGGTTGAATAAAAATGAAGATTTCTCGCAACAAAAATTACAACAATGACCAGAAAAGAATTGGGTGCTTAATCATAATCAGAAAGTGAAAAAAGAAGGGAAAGTTTCAAAGAATAGATAATGAAATGAATATGGTATGGAAAAAGGGGCAAGAAGGCTGAAAGCTTTGGGCATCATTCACATAAAATATCCAATTTTTCATAGATGGATTATTGAAACGGCACCGGATTCTTGGGGACGGTTGCAGAAATCATCATGGAACAATGATTATTATTGTTGTTGTTCGGCTCTTCTTTTCCCTCGTCAACCGGCTTCATAATTTTTGTTGATGTTTTCGATGTTGGCCCTTCTTCAATGCTTTTCTGCCTTAGTTGTTTTTGATCCCTTTCATTTCCATCCAACTCAATTTGTTGTAACCATTTTTGATGATTGTGTTTCAAATTTATGATCAATTCTGCAGAAAAAATGGAATAATTTAAGAAAATTTATTATCAATAATACCAGATTCGGGCAATCCCGGTAAAATGGGCAGAAGTCCAGCTTCATTCAAGGCAACGGCCAGCGGATTGACAATATGGGCTATGAAGGAATCTTGCAGTTTCGATACGGATGGCTCATTCCTAAAATATGAAGAGAATTAAAAAAAATTTATAAAAAAATATTTGACGCATCGCAGATTCGAACCCGTGACCTCATAAAACTTTTCAGAGCTTTAACCCATTTGACTAATGCGAATTTGTAAAATTTCCCTATCCTAATTAGTTAAAAGGGGTTTAAAAACTGGTTTTGGATTTTAGAAAATAATAATTTCTATTAAATCTCCCTTTTATAAACCCATTTTTCTTACCTGTCCATGTAGGGCGAAATTGCCATGTGCCGAATCTTTTCTTCATCACCCTTAAAAAACAAGAAACAAGTAGTAATTGAACATTTTTCAATGCCAACCTGCTCATAAAATTCCTGACAAATTCGTTCCGTCCATTGCCTGTGCAGGGAATATGGCTTTGCCGGTGAATTGATGTCGGCAAATTTGATTAACATCAACGACACAAGCACCCGGTCCGATTCATTGGCCAAATCCATGTCCGGTGCCCGTTCATTGAATTGCATTATAATGTCGAAATGTTGCTTCAAATCGGTTGCCAAAATGTATTCCAGGACCAAATAACTGCAAAAATTTGATGGGATAAATTTATGGTAAATTTGTATTAATTTTTTTAAATAAAAAATCAATAATTTTTCTAGAAAAGTTTTTAATAAATAATCTTACCGAAATCGCTTCATCTCAGCCGAGTCCAAATTCTCGATGAAATGATTTTGAGATTGGGAGGTGAGAAGGCGCCATGATTCCGCCGCATGATGATTTTCCAGTACGGAACGATCGTTGTAGAGTATTGCCTTAATTATAGTGGATTTTTGGAAAAATGAATAATTTTCTCTGATACCTTTCTGTCCTCTGATGCAACCAGGAAAGCATTCGTCCGGCCCGGATGGTCGTAATCATGCATGGCTGCCGCCGTGTACAGTGCCATCAACTGCAAATTAAGGGTGAAATTATTGATTTATAAAATGCGAAAAATTGTAAAATTTTTATTTCGGGTATAAATTTTTTCGAATTTAAAATAAATTTATTTGAATTTATCCGCAAATTAAATGACCACTTACTTCCAATGCGCTCATGCTCTGCGCGAGTGGAGCGGCTGTGGCCATCCCCATCTCATATGTGCCTTGTTGCCCATGATTATGTCCATTTCCATGTGGGCTTGTTTCCTTTGAGCCAGAATTGTCTGCACTTCCTTCTTTCCCACCGCAACAATTGTTCATGTGGCCGCCGTCATTTTCATTCGCTTGCCGCTCTTCATCTTCCTCCTCTTCTTCATCGTGCATTTCCGAATGTAAACTAAATTTGAAAAATTATTACGGGTAATTTGTTAATAACTGACCAACAAAAAGGATGAACAGGATGGCAGGTCAAATAGTAACAACCGTGTAGAACATCCGCTGCATGGATTCGGTTATGATCTGTATATTGAACAATAATTAACAAAATCAAAGAAAATTACTTACATGGAATGTCCCAATAGCCGGATTCGAGTGCATGAAAATAGTTGAAAAACTTGGCATAGGAAATTTTGAATGTGCGGAACAGGTTGGCCTCCTTGAATATTGCATAGCTTAACTAAAATTAGTAAAAATTATTTTTGTGTTTAAAATGGAATAATTTACCCTGGTGAGCACAGTCCTTTTGTGCTTTTCAGCAAATTGGAAGATTGGGAAGCTCCACGCTTGGATTTGTTTAAGTTTTGGGTCATGTTCCAGCTCTGCTCGATCAAATGTGGTCGAATCGACTGTTTTGTAGACGAGCGAATCTTCAGGACTAAAAAAACAATATATAAAACATTTATTTATTATTTGAATATTTTTAAATAAATTTCATTTAAATTTATAGTAAATAAATTAAAAATTAAATTTAAAAAAATCATAAAATTGAATATTATCGAGTTTATCGAACCCATTTGATGTGGATGATGATTGATCACTGCAGCAACATTCTTCTTCGGGCAAAACCGGTGCTGGTGCTGGATGTGAATGTGAGGAAGGCGGCAATTCCGATGGCTTCGGCGATTGTTCCACCCGTCTTGAAGAATGATCATAAGGCGGCACTTTTTGTTGGGCTTGGCTCATTTGAGTGGCCGGGGAGGAGGATTTTAACCCGCTTTTTGGTTGACCTGTAAGTGTGAAAATTTAGTGTATTGATTTGCAGTTCCCGCTCGGAAGATTTAAGTCGCGGGTTCGAAACCGCACATGGTCAGTTATTTTTTTGAGCTTGGTTTTAATTTTTATACATTTTTAAACATTCTATAGAAGATTTATAGGGGAAATGTTGTAACTTTAAACAATTTTGGATGGTCTAAACACTAACCCGTCATTGTTGGCTGCTTATGGGCCGTCGTGGTGTCGTTGTCGGGTCGTGGTGCCACCGTTGCTGCTGCTGTTTGTTTGCCGGCAACTTTTTCGTTGTTAGTCCGAATGCCGGCGGCGCCAGCGGCGGACCCGTCACTGGAGGCCACCAGCTTTGCTGCAGTCAATTTGTTGGGTGCAGCCGACTCGCCACCACCGTCAATGCGAAGTTTCAATTGAGGCTTCCGCTTCTTTGTTTGCTCGTTGTTGGCAGTGTTGTTCAATACGTTCAGTGAATTGTCATCCTCATCATTTTCTTCTTCATCGTCTCCATTTTCCAACAATTCATTGTTGCTTCGTTCATGAATATTGCTTTGGCTTTGTCGTTTGATGTTCCCGCCGTTTTGGTGAATGCTATTATTATTTGTGTTGTTATTGTTCAAATTGTTGTGATGTGAATTTGAGATGATGGATGGAGTGGAGGATGAGGCAGATTGACCCGTGCCACCGCCGCCAATATTGTGGGGAGAATGTTGCTGCTGTGAAGCTGATGCTAATGGCTTCCAATAACTAAAAATTTAATAAAATTAAATTATAAATATTTAGGGAATTTGTTGAAGTTTTTTTTTCAGGTTTTGGCACACCAAAAACCTATTGAAAATTGATCCTTTGGCCCTTTATGGACTTAAGTCCTGTCCCCCTTCTCCAATATAAATTGTCTCGTGTTTGGTGGGTGGGATCGATTTCAGCCAAGTGAGGCGAGGTAGAAGGGAAAATGGAAGGAAATTATTACTATTATTGGCCGGCACAAAGTATTTTATACTCAGGTGCCCCAGAAAAGTAAAGAATGGGTAAAAGGTGTTTTAAGGGAATAAAATATAAAAATGGGCGGGGGTGGGCCTATGGTCCTGAAAAAAGTGTGGCCAACTTCCTCTTCCTACTCTTTATTTGGTCTTTTCCTATTCATTTGGCCCATTTCCTCCTTCTGGGCCCCACATCGTTTGGCCACCGCATAAATTTGGCACACCATTCCTTCCATTTCCTCCAGCAGGCCTTTTTGACTACATAAGTTAGTTGCCTTTCCCAGAATTTACCCCCATTCCCTCTATTTCTATCGTCATCAAGGGAAAAGCATGAGGAAGAGGAAGGTGTGGCTTTGGGGGTGGCACAAAGTTTGACGGGTGAACAAGTTGATAAAACGTAGAGGGAGGGATGGGGCCAACGGATTAGTCCATTGAGGCCAAGGCCAAGGCATGGCCATCGTTTTCCCTTAGGAAAATGGCTGGTCCCCATTCCCTCCGGTGCCAATGCCATCGCCCTCTACGCTCATCCAGCATCCACCGCCATTCACATCGGAAGCAATTTCCTCCCCCACCTCCACACTTGGCGCATAGCGGTGGTAGCCTAACAATGGATGGTCGTCGGAAATGGCGTGAGCTTAAAAAGGAGGAGGAGATCCCGAGGCGTTTGAGCTAAAGCCTTAAATTTTTCCCTATAGAGATTTTGGGTGTAGATATTTCGGTCCATGTGCCACAAAAATATCCATTTTTGGGGATGTAGATGGGAAATAATTGTGAAGTTTGGCCCCGAATAAGAATAATGGAATGGAAAATTAGAATAAAAAGGAGAGTGGAAATGGAGAACATGTCTCGCGAATGAAGAGGAGGGGAAAAATGCATAATTCAATACCAAATTTTTACCATTATATAATAAATTAGATGTATACGAGCGGGGAGAATTAACCAATAAAGTATTCATTAGTTTATAAATTAAAAACATAAAATTTTGCGTGTTTTGGTGGCCTGCTGAAAGTCAAAGCTCAAAATAATAAGGGGGAATATGGGTGTTCTTTGACTCCCAAGTCCCATATTTTTTATCCATTTTTCGCCTCAATCAACCCCTTAATTTTCTTGGAATTACTCAAGTGGAATAGTTAGCCATTAATGCCCCATATCAAAGCTAATGCCGGAAATGGAAGCAGGTGAGTGTGGTTTATAGGTTAGCCCCTTTATTATTTAGGATGATTGGGGATTACGTCTTCCAATTTCCCAGGGGTTAATCTGCTGCCATGCCACCAGCAATAAATTCTAATTTCCGAGCAAAAATTTTTTGGAGGAGGCCAAAGATTATCCCACTCCTTTATTTTTTTGTCTTATTACTTTAATTATATCATAAAAATTCACCTGCTTGAACGCGGTCTTGACGGCTCAGCGGCAATGGTCGGCAAACCAGTAGCGGATGTCACCGTTGAGAACGTTATGTTCGATACTCGCGGTTTGGAAGTCTGCAAAAAAAGGAAATTAATTGTGTAAATTAAAGGGGGAATTTGGGGGCAAGGATTGGAATGGAATATGGAAGGATTTATTGGGATTTAATGGGAAAATGTATTAAAAATTCCTTAAAAATCATTCCAATTTTTGGTTCTATTTTCGTCGATTGAATTTTTGTAATTTATAAAAAAAATATGGAAAAGAGGAGAAAGGATTGAAAAATTTGCATATTTAAATAAAATTTGCATTTTCATTTGTTCGATAATCAAAATCAACCAACATCAATTCAACCAAGAATGTAAAAAGAGTGTTGAAATTTGAGAGAATAAAAAGAAAAAAAATTTAGACATTATATCCCAAAATAATTCATAATGCCATATAATGTCAATTTATTAAATTTTCAAAATAAAAATCAGCAATATCGTAACCCAAATACCAAAGTTTATATTTTAATAGTGATTTTTACAAAGCTTACGGATTTTCCAGATTTCCCTTTATGAAAATAAGATTAATTTGAGTATTTTCTATTGGAAAAACTCAAAGCGAAATAATTAATATGCCCGGTTTGGAAGAAAAGTATTAATTAATTTATTAAGTATAATTTTAATGGAAAAATAATGCCTTTTCGCTTATATAAACTTTTTAAGCCATCGCAGGTTCTCAATATATTTATTTTAATCTATGCATATTGAACTATAAAATTGTACTGAAATTGCTCTCTTGAATTGAAAATTTTCATTCAGAATCTCATCAGAGTGGATGAATTCCTGAAAATTGGAGTAGATTGAAGAGAATAAAGAATCAAAAAATGAAAAATTTAGAGGAAAGTTTATTGGTAAAAAAAGTCAAGAGGCGAAGAATTCTCGACGTAACGCAAAGAGAATGTAGGAGGGGAAGGGGATAGGGAATCCGGTGAATTTGAAGTGGTTGGGGCCAAATGGATGGACGAAAGGGGGGCGAAGGGGATTAATGCCGAAAGGCGCGGAAAGAAGAAGAACGCAATTCGATGTAATGGCCATGATGGCCAAAGTAGCCGGGCGGGGATTCGATAAAATGCCGTCACAAGAACACAAATTGTTGGGGCCAAAGTATTGTGGAGTATGGAGGATGGGCGAGAAGATTATCATTTGCGTCAAAAGGGGCCGTCGATGCGCGCCACACACTCACATCCAATTTAATTTATTGAATTGGGAATATATATGGTGGCGAAGGGATTTATATAGGGGAAAAGATGTGATTGATCACATGGGCCAAATGTTTTTTGATGGATTTTGCAAAAAATGGTGCCAAAAACACTTTTTCCAATGCGGAAAATTTGCCATTAGGCAATCATTGGACCAATTTCAGAGCAATAATTAAATGCCAAAAATGGCCGTTAATATAAAATGGGAAGATAAAAGAGGGTTCAATGGGTTTCCATATTCATTCAAACGGAGGAAATTGCGGCATTCCCCACACAAACAATCGACCGCCATTTTGGATGCCTCGTTGGGTCTATGGGGCGGCGATCTTTGACCGTCGACCTCCTCCTCTTTTTATGTTCATCAACAATTTTTTCACATTTAAATAAAAAAAATATGCACGAATTGGGGTGTGGAATTTGCCTTAAAAATGCATATTCCATTTTAGGGATGGATGGGGGGAATTATTTTCGAGAGGAGAAATGTCGCAGAACGAAGTCCAACAAAATTTGGCCAACCAACAATTTTATTCAAGGGAAGACATCACTTTTATGATTATCCATTGAAAATGGCGGAGGGTGGTCGATGATTTATTCGATGGAGGCATTCAAAAAAACACATTGGCTCTTTAAAAAATGAGATAAACAAGGCCACGGCCACCTATTTGGTGGATGGGGATTGGGGGTGGATGGGAGATTTACTTTTGAATTGGAGGGGAATAAAGTGGGAGGGAATTTTTGGGTGCCAGAAGAATCAAATGATAGATTATTTTTTGTCGCCATCGGCACACTTTCGGGAACAGCTGACACATACGAAAAATTTGGCATTGAAAAATAGGCAAAAAACGCTGATAAAAGGAGGAGGGGTAAATTGAGTTTTTGACCCGTAGCTCAATGAGGCTATGGCCAATCTGGGAAGGCGATATACCATTTTGAAGCCTAAAGTGTTCTCTAAAAGTGGCCAATTTAAATTTTATGGAATTCACCTTTTTAAAATATTTACTTGTCTTTGAATGTAGTGAACCAATGTGTTTTGAGATAAAGCCGCTTATTTTTAAAATTGTTTTAAATTTTCTAAAATTTGTAAGCCACTTTTTAGAGTACATTTAGGGCTTTAAAATGGCATATCGCCTTCCTAAATTGGTTGCTTCCTTGGTGAGATATGGCCAATAATGTCGAGGTAGGAATCCTCATTAATTGATGAGGATTGTTGGAGAGTTTGATTATTCCCTCGGGGCTTGCGATACAGTATATTTTCGAATGGAGAGGAAAGAGAGCCTATCGCCTTCTCTTTGTGATTGTGAAGGAAGGAAGGAAGGAAAGGTAATGATTGCGGCAAATTTACATTCATGATAGAGGACGATTCTTTTTTACCTTCTTGTAAGTTTTGACCCATAGCTCAACGAGGCGATGGCCAATTTGGGATAGCGATATACCATTGGAAAGCACTAAATGTCCTCTAAAAAGTGGCCAAGTTAGATTTTATGAAATTCACCTTTTTAAAATAGTTATATGCCTTAAAATGTAAAGAACTAGAATTTTCCGATTGAGTGAGGAAAAGTCGCTTATTTTACAAATTATTTTAATTTTTCAAAAATTAAAACAAGCCACTTTTTAGAGGAGGGCTTCCAAATCGCATATTGCTTTATTAAATTGGTTGCTTACTTGGTGAGATATGGCCAAAAGAAATTAAAAGTAGCAAAAAAATATTAGATAACTCAAAATTATGGACCCAAAATTCTACGAAAAACTTGACCAAATTTCCAGCTGATGCCTTTCCTTCCAGCCTCCTCTTTATCGATAGAAAATTGGCACAGCCGGTGGGATTTATACATATAAGGGAAAAGGGCTTAAAGGGTAAAATGGAGTCAAATAAGCGGTTGGCGGCACCGTGAACTATAAGAAAAAGGAGAAAGGGCTAACCAAAGGGCGAAGAAGGAGGTTGACGGTGGCGCGGAATTCATGTGTTCCCCTGTAAAAGAAGGGCACGGAAAAGTGAGGGAAAAGAAGGGTGGGAAGCCATATGTGGACAGGATGGGGAATCCAATTTGTGCCCCCAGCCCTGACAATGCCACCCTTCGCGACCCCCTTTTTTTGTTGTGCCGCCCCAATAAGCCCAATACACCCCATATCGCGGCTGGCACATTTCCCACCAGCCGCAGCCGTTCTTTCCTTATTCCCTCTCAATCCCTTGTGGCCACTTTGCCCTCCTCATTTTGCCGCCTTTATTCACGGTCACGTCGTCCACACACGCAAAGCAAAGAGGTGGAGGATGCCAATGCCAAAGCCACACAAATATAGGGATGTATTGGGAGGGGGGGGGGTATAATTTGGATGGAGAAGGCAACGGTGCCTCTGGATGGGGAAAGGAATTTCGATAACAATTGACTGTTTTTTAGGGGGAAATTCTGAATTTTTGGCACCACATATGGGGAAATTCCCTTTTTTGGCACATTTTAAATTCATATTTTCGGCATTTTGGGGTATTATTTATGTAACCAATGAACATATTTTGGGCCTATTAGCAATTTCTTCCTCTGATTTTGGATTCTTATTAGTCCATAGAATGCTTAAAATAAAGAATCTGCGCATCCAGCAAAATTGGCTTCCACCCAGGAATTGCGCACTACTATTCGAGTTTTATGTGACCAGGGTGGATGGGGAGGCTGCAAGCAAATGAAATGACATGCTTCCTTCCTTCCACATTCATTTGTTCCTTTGCTATATACTTGCTTCCAATTTGGACCCTGCGGGGCGAGCGCACAAATTTGCCGTGACCTTCCTTTTTTGCTCTCCAATTTTTCAACAACAAAGAATGGAGGAAGGGGAAGGGCAAATCATAAATATAATTGAATTTTGGAGCAGAAAGGCACTACTCTAAAAAAGGACAAAAAGCAGCAGAAAGTAATTGAAAGAAGCCAACGTTTTTTATTACTTTTTAAGCTTTGGCGTACATAAATTGGTTGCGTATAAATTTGAGAGGTTGAAGCGTTGAAGTGGTGGATTATTCCGCTCCGGAGGGATGGATGACTAAATTATGAGGGAATTTGTGATGGGATTTAGTGTAAAAAACAGTGTGATTCAAAAGGCGAAATGAAGCCAATTTCATGCGAGAAAATGTTTGATATTTCTTATTGGCATCGAAATTGACGCGCAAAAATATGGAGATCTCTGAATGCCGAAATGTTTTTTCAAGAAAAATTTAACAAGTTAAAAGTCCGGATTTGTCAATATTCTAAAGAATGTTTAGGGAATAGGGATTCCTTGTATTTTGAATATTTTTCTATATTTTTTCTGCCTTCATTTCTTGGCCAATTTTCACCTTTAAGAGTTAGCTAAATTCCGAGTAAAGAATGGTTGCGTTTATGAAGAATTTAGTAAGCTAGAAAGCCAGATTAATTGGTCAATATTCCGAAATTCTATCTGAATTTCCCCTTAATTCAAAAGGTAAATTGCTCAATTAGCCCTTAAAGTTCATCAAATTCTGAGTGGCACAAATTTTAAAATTTTAAAGGATGGCTGCCTCAAATTTGCCAATTTTTAGCCATAGAGGTTCGTCAAATTTCTGGGCAATTGTCATAAGAATGGGCTGCCTTATTGGCCATTTAATTCAGTTTCATTAGGCCATTAAATCTATCAAATAATTGCAGTCAATCCAAAGTCCATTATGAATGGATTCTCCACCCTCACCCCCAAATTTATATGGCCAAATTGTGTGTGTTTGTTTGTTGGCCCCAACTACGTCATCAAATCAACAAAATGATCGTGGCGGCGGGTGGTAGAAAAAATGGTCGAGAGAATGGAAAGTGGCTTCCTCAATCCACCCTCAATCCTCAATTCAGAGGGGTACAGAGGTCGACTATGCAAACTTTCACTCAAGTAGTTTGGGGTGGTAATAAGAGGGCCATCACCATCATCACATGCGCGAAAGGAAGAAGATGTTCTCCTCATCAGTATAATATGTTTGTTGATCGGCGGGGACAAAATGTAAAAAAATGCGCAATGATCATCAATTATTGGAGTTCAGATTCCGCATTCTTAGGGTGGAAAGGATCCTGGAAAAAAAAGGCACTTGAAAAATTGAACTTTTGGGGATATTTGTCTGTGCTTTTTATCCGTAAAATTGTGAATTTGTGTTCCTTCTTCCAGCCACCTTGTTCTTCTTCCAGCCATCAAAAGTTCGTTGTGAATTACAACAATATTTGCTCTTTTTACGTCACACAAAAGGCTGTTAAAATTTGGGTGCGCGTGCGCGAAAACATCATGTTGAACAGCAACAGGATGGACAATATTTTATGTGATGAAAGATGGACAATATTTACGAACAAGATCGGCAATATTTTATGTGCGGGCAAAATAGGAGGAAATAGAGCATGGCGCCACATTACCCGCAAAATTTTTATTGCCTTGCCCAATTTTGCGATACTCCTTTTTCCGCGCAGCCAACCGCCTCTGATGCTCCACATTTTCATGCCCAATTTTTATTTTGACTCGGTGTCATGCCCCATTGGCCCCTTATAAATTGTGAGGCACATTAAATTTGTTCGGATGGATGCGCGGAAATTTGGCTATAACCCAAAAAGCACATTCATTTTTAATGATCCGTGCGCTCATAGCATTGTTAAAACTGGGGATAAAGCACAAATAAACATAAATATGTAATGTACTTTTATTTACACAATATGGTTTCTTTCCAATTAAAATTTTGTTGATGAGAAGCTATTTTACAAAACTGTCTTGCCTTTTAGGCTAACAAAATTGCTAGTTGGATAGTTAAAAAGATTAAAATTTAAAAATAAGCCATTGAATTCTTATTAAATTCCAAATTTGGAAAAGGATGCAATCGAATTATTAAAACTAAATTTGGAATAATGCGGGGAGACGGATATTAGCATGAGGGGTCCAAAAATGGAATTTTTCGAGGGCGAGGGGGTGCAAGAGGAAATCTCGCGCGACCCAAATCCTTACAAAATCCAAATCCAAAGTCACTAAAAAATAAATAATCATTGAAGATTGGACTATCTCTTGTCCAAGCGCTCATTAGAAACACAGCTGGCTGAATTGAGTTCACGTGAATAAGAGAGGGTGTGTCCAAAAGAGGCGAAGGGGGTTTGAACGGAAAGAATGGGAGCCATAAAAAGTATTGCGAAGAGGTGGAACATCCACCACTATTGGCTTCATCCATTCCCCATCCAAATTGGTGCCGGCTGCCGGCCATCCCATCATCAATTGTGGGCCTAGGCCGATGCTCAGCCGAAGGAAGGAAGGAAATGGCCAAGGGAAGTGGACTACCTAATGGAGTGCCGGTGCAGTGGCTGGCGCTATTGGGAGCCCAGGGGACTTCATTTTGCGATGGGGAATGATTGTGGTGCGGAGTTGTGGCCAATTTGCATATGCAGGCAGAAAAGTTGGCAGAGGAAGGAAGGGGGCCAACAGAGGAAGGAAGCCACCAGCCGAACAAAGTCAGCGAATGAGGAAGTAAGCCGGCGGAAAAGAAGCAAAAATTGCCAGCAAAAGTCGGCGCGCGGCAAAGGAACTTTGAAGGCGTAAAAGTAGAGGAATAAGGAGGTGGCTGGGTTGATGGCTGCCGTGAGGAATGTGTGCAGAGTAGATGCAAAAAATTGGGGGAGAAAATGGCCCCAATTGGCCAAGGCACATAGCAAAAGAATGGAAGGAATTGGCCCTATTGGCCGTGCCGAATTAATTATAATAGGGAATGGATGGTGAGGGCGGAATCGATGTGCATTCTGCATTGCATATGAATGAGAGGCCCACGGGGAACACTCACCACTCATCATTGAATGGAGTGGCTGGTGGTTACCCCCAAATTGGCCTCTTTTTTTTGTGTACATTCAAAGCCGAGCGGCTATTGGCGGTGGAATTTGCATATAATAAAGAGCACAGAGGGCGAGAATTGAACTCAAATTTGGTGAAAGGAAGGATGGAATTAGGATGCGTGGCAAATTATAGCACCCGACCCATATAGGAAAGAGCAATATACCTATTATATAAGGGGGAAACTTTTTTGAAGCCATGACCAAATAACAATATTTTTGCCAGGCTTACTTGAATTACCTATTCATCGATTTAAATGTAAGAGGAACGAGCTGCTGGATGAGATCGATCTAATTATGTAGAAAAGAACTGAATTGGTTTAGAAATGACAGATGAATTATGGCCAAAAATATTAAAAATATGATGAAAGGAAGAAATTAAGCTAGAAAATCAGCATTAAAAATTAGAATCAGAAGAAATCTTTCCGGAAAATACAACATTAACATTAATCTAACCTGAATGGACTTAACAAATTACAATTACATCCTTTTCCGGAATGGACTTATTAGCAAATTAGAATCAGAATTAAATTCAGAAAAAAAACATTGCTTAATCCATATGTTTAATGGCCAATATTCGGAGGTAATCCAGTCAACATCAACATTCCCTTTTCTTTGATTCATGCCTGTGGGCCGCCCCTCTTTTTCGATTTGTATTATTTGACCACAGCAAAAAGGATTGGCCATTTTATTGTTTGCGCCCATTCCCCCGTATTCTTCCTTTTATGACGTCATGTGAATATTATTTGAAAGGGTTAAGAAGGCGATTGACGTGTCAAAAATGTAAATATTATTCGCGCACAGCACTACCACTACTATAAATATTTTGTGTGGCCATTTAAGCTTACTAAATTACTATATAATTAAATTTGATCGAATTACTTTTTAAAGCCCTTTGTTTTTACTCTCATTCAATTTAAAATTCCCCGAAGGAATACTGACTATTTTTTAGGCTTCAAAGGGGAATCTAACGCAAAAAATAGGTGAAATGGGAAGAAAGCTGACCGGCATTTCGCATTCCAAGCAATTCTGCAAACAAGGCGATGTTCGATTTCCCCCCGGTTGCTGTTGCTTTTGATTAATTTGTTTGAAGGCAGCCGGCGATGGGCTTCTTCTTCTTGTCTGGCCACCCAATTCCACGTCCAATTCATTATTGCCAGCCGTAGTCGTCGCCGGATTGTTCCCCGATTTGGACCGTTGGGCCGTCCTCTTTTTGTTCCCCCGTCGACTCCATCGCCGCTCCGCGGTAGCACGCAAATCCCATCCCGTGAACACTTTGATGAATTTGCGTTTGAACAATGCCGTGTACAATGCCGGATCATTGTGATGGCTTTGATGATGGGTATGATGATGATGGGACTGTGGTGTTGTGGGGGTGGTGGATGGACCATTCGAAGAGCAAATTGGTTGGGTGACCATCAAATTTTTGGCATCATTTGTTGGAATTTCAACGGAATTGGGTCGAATAATTATTGTCGAATCATTCATTCTCTCCTTTTTTGATCTTGCTAATGGCAAAATTATATTCCAACGATGAAATTTGATGAATTCCTTTGCTCCTTCTTTAGTAAATGGACAAAAATGGTTCAAATATTCTCGAAAGATTGCCCAGCTTTTTGTTTGGTTAAGCAGCTTTTATTATTACTCTCTGAAAATCTTCATAAAATATTATAAAATGGATTGATGACGCGGAAAATATGAAGGAATAAATGAATGGAAAGGAATAAGGAAAGAATAAAAAAGTACATTCGGTTGGAAATTGGGGCCACCAATGTGAATGACTTTTAGTGGGGGAAAAATGTTTAGTAATTAAAATGGGGCTTAAGGGGAAAATTTGGCCATCAGAGAACCGGAAAGCCTACATTCCCTCTTAATTCATTGCCGTGGGATTTGGCTGGAGACACTAAATCCCCCAGAAAATCCACCAAAATTGCAAAAGGCAAAAACCAGTTTCAGACATTTTTGGCACAAAAAGGCCATTAAAAATATATTAAATAATCCTACAAAGTAACCGGAAAATAAATAATAATATTATTAATTTGATGGAATTCAGCAGAATTCGTGATGAGAATGAATTTTGGAGACTCATCTTTGATGCCTAAAATGAGAATATTCTTTCCTCCTTTATTCCAACTAATTGTGGAATGAACACAAATTTGCGCGCAGGGAAGAGGAAATGAATATAAATAAATGCATTCTGTCCCCTTTCTCTCAAGGAATATTCATTCGACAAATTTGCGTGATGTGCGTGTGGCCCCCAATTCCATTCATCAATTTTCTACAATGTCAAAAAAGTGGCATTTGCCTAATAAATTTGTTGGTAGCATAATTCATTTGCAATGGTAGGCTAAATGATGGGAAAGACGTGGCATAGTAATTCATTTACGATGAAGGCAAAAATGATGATGGGAAGGGCGTGCAACACAATTTAAACAAAAAAAGAATTTGAAGAAATTAAGAAGAAAAATTCAAAAAATATATTTTAGGTATTTAATTTTTAATTTTTAAATTGTTTCCCCAGATCCGAAACCGAATAAATTAAATATATCTCCTTTGAAAAATTTTTTTTGAACCCATAAATTTATTTTTAAATTGTTTTCATAAATTTTCAATCAAATTTGACATCAAATAATTTACCAATTGCAAAAATTTTAAAAATCGAATTTAGGGGTCTTTTGCCTATCCCCCAAAAAATCCGGTGGGTCTATAAAAAAATATATCTATTATAAAATTATTTTGAAATAAAGGAAGAAGCTGCGGCAATTAATATGAATATAGGTGGGCATTCCATTCACAGTTCACACTTCACACCGAATTCTGAATTCTCATTGGGGCGTTTGGAAGCTTGGAGGAATATTTGATGACTGAGAATAAAGGGGAGGATTTTTGATTGTGCCCTCAAGCAAAAGAATAGAAAGACGGCGAACTTTGAGAGTGGATTTAATGAATTAAAGGACAAAGCCATGGCCATAGTCAATAAAATGAGTGAGGATTTAATGAACAATTGAATATGAAAAATATTCAAACAAAAGGACAAAATCCATAATGGCCAGACGATTTTAGGTGTATCTGGACCAATGCTTAATATTCAAAATTTGAGATTATTGGATTTGACAATCCCTCTCGAATGCGGGAAAAGTCTGGGACCTTAAAAATATTCCAAAATATGGGGCTGAATAAATATAAAATAATAAATATAAAATATGAAGTAGTTTGGGATTGCTTTGTCTTGTTTTTTGCCATTCGCTTTCATGCAATAATAAAAAAACTTAACAAATGAGATTTTGATATAGATACTTTCAATTTTTGTGGCCCTATAAATGTACCAAAATATTATTTTTTAAAATTAATTTAGGGCTGAATAAACATCAAATAATAATAGATTAAAATGAGATTGAAGCAGTTTGTGATTGTTTTGTCTGGGATAGGCTTTTTGTCCCATCCCATCCTAAAATCATCATTTATGGCCGACGGATTTGGGTTCCCGACAGTGGCGGTGGGTGGATGGCAGCGGTGACATCGCCGCCGGCGGTGGATTTTAAAATTTGGGAGGCGGCTGGCAGGAAAATGAGGCAAAAAGAAATTGGCCAAAAACAAAATGAGGAGGACCAGAAAAAGGGAAATGAGGGAGGGGACAGGGGAACCAAAGTTCGGAGGAGGAACCAATTCGCCACTTTCTCGCCTCGCCACTTTTTCGCCTCGTTTTTCCTCCCCCTCATCAATGATGGCAAATGAGTAGGGTGGAACAGTTGTTTAGCGACCGAAAAATTATTTTTTTCCCATCGCAAATTTTGCCTTTTGTGCCTGGCTTGGCTTTTTGGGGGAGGATACCTCCCAAAATGTGGAAAAAAACTCAAAACGTGAGGGCCAAATTCTATGTGTGTTTTGTGTGCCTTTGGCCAGAAAAAGTGTTGTGGGTATTCTTCGAAACAAAAAATTATGCATGCCTTTGCCCTCATTTTCCTTGAAAAGAAGCCTCCGCCCCAAAAAGATTTGCATATTTTTCACTCGAATTTCAAATGGATATATTCAAGCGGAAATTATATTGTTAAGAATGATGAAAGGAAACAAAATGAAATGGGTGAAAAAGATTGGTCAGAGCCTAAAAGTTGAGAAGAATAATGAGAAAATATTTGGTAATTTAACAGAATAGGACTGTTCTTCTGGTCATTACTAGGAAATAATAAATTGGGGAAGGCAATATGCCTTTCGAAAGCCTTAAATAAATGTCCCCTAAAAAGTGGATCTACTAATTTTTTTTCATTATTTTCGCATATTTATGTTAATGCACTAATTCCGCCTATTTGCCCCATTTCTAATTCCGCCTGTTTTATTTGCACTAAAATAATTCCGCCTGTTTTATTTGCACTAAAATAATTCCGCCTGTTTTATTTGCACTAAAATAATTCCGCCTGTTTTATTTGCACTAAAATAATTCCGCCTGTTTTATTTGCCCCAAAATAATTCCGCCTGTTTTATTTGCACTAAAATAATTCCGCCTGTTTTATTTGCCCCAAAATAATTCCGCCTGTTTTATTTGCCCCATCTCTAATTCCGCCTGTTTTATTTGCCCCAAAATAATTCCGCCTGTTTTATTTGCACTAAAATAATTCCGCCTGTTTTATTTGCCCCAAAATAATTCCGCCTGTTTTATTTGCCCCAAAATAATTCCGCCTGTTTTATTTGCACTAAAATAATTCCGCCTGTTTTATTTGCCCCAAAATAATTCCGCCTGTTTTATTTGCACTAAAATAATTCCGCCTGTTTTATTTGCCCCAAAATAATTCCGCCTGTTTTATTTGCCCCATCTCTAATTCCGCCTGTTTTATTTGCACCAAAATAATTCCGCCTGTTTTATTTGCCCCAAAATAATTCCGCCTGTTTTATTTGCCCCATCTCTAATTCCGCCTGTTTTATTTGCACCAAAATAATTCCGCCTGTTTTGTGTTTGAGCTATTAAAAATTAATTGTTTTATTAAAAAAATAAATGAAAATTTTTAAAACTAAAGAAAATCGCACTGAATTCGCACCCAATAAGAAGAATAACATTTTTCAAGAATGGACCCCCCCCCCCCCCCTTCAAAAAGGTGTAAAAAGTAAAAAAGACATATAAATTTGCTACAAAACATTTCCTCCAAAAAATTACCAATTTTCCCACACAAATTCATCAAATTGTCCTCGCGCCCCCTTCATTCCGTTTATTTCCTTATTCTCTTGAAAAACAACAGAAATTGTGTTGCGCATTTTGCCACCCCACTAATTGGATTGGAATTTCGCGTGCGCTGATTTCTTCATTTTCCCTTTTGTTGATGTTGAACATTGGACATTTTGAGGGTCGAATAGGAATAGATTAATTTTTGTATGGGAATTGAGGCAATTATTTATTATTTTTCTAGTATTTATTCCCATTTCCACTTAAATTAATTGTCCAATCTTTGTACCTTTTTGACGATATTTGCTAGAGAATAATTGAAAGGGAAATTCCCAAAAATAAGTTTGAACAATTTCCACCCCTTTTGGTTTTCAAATATATAAATAAGGTTTTCGTTAGTTTTTGTGCCTTTTTTGGCTGCCTGCCATTCTTTTTCTTGCCACTAATTGATGGAAGGAACAAGGAATTTCCGGGGAATAATTGAAGGGGAAATGGACAATTTCCGCCCTTTGCCTTTTAGAAAGTTGCAATTTATAGGAAAAAAGAGTATATGGTTATGGCTGATCTTTTGACTTAAAATTTTCATTTGGATGAGATCATATTCCCACATTTTACGCATTTTTATTAGTGCCCAAAAGGGAATAAAAATAAAGGGTTTTTCCATTTAATTTTTGGTGGGTGGTTAAAAGCTAAACAAATATGGTTGCCGAATGAATGGATGAATGGATTTTTTATGGGATTTTATGGGCCTTAATGAATGGGAATGGAAGGAGGCGGGGGAAATTGCCACGCCAATTAATGAGGCAAATGCTGAACAAAATTATGGGGGAATTGATTGGGAAATGAGAATTAATGGAGACAAATTTAGCAGAGAAATATTTTGTGGCCAAAGAATGTGATGAAAGGGTGTAGGATTTTATAATGAAGTGAATTTGGCCAAAAATGAGGATTAAAAAATCAAAATAGAATATATAACCAAAAAGGCTAATAAAGGCTAATACCAAAAATCATAAAGATAAATCCATCCGAGAGTTGAAGCCTTAAACTTTTAGCCCTAAATTTTACTTTGTTAGAATTTTGGGTGATCGGATTTTGTGCTGAATAGAAAAAGAATAAATAATTATGGCGGATGTGGATCAAGTAAATTCGGATGCTAAACCATCTATTATTCAAATTGATGTGCCAACGGCCAACATCAAACATTAAAGTTGCGAACATTTTTTGGTATTTAAAGAGGGTCCTCAAATATATGAGGGAATTTGGACGTAGCTAAAAGGGCACACATCCAATTGTTACGATGGAATAAAAATAAAATAAATAAAATGAATGAATGGGAAATGTTAAAAAATGAATGGAATGAATTGAGGGAAGAGTGAATTGGCCAAAAGTAAAAGGGGGAAGGGAAGGGTTGGCCACAGAAGAGGGCACATTCCTCCCTTGTGATGGGCCTGTTTAGGCTTTAGGGTATTCTTCAAAAGTGGGTGGGGGCCTGATGAGAAATTTGAGATGATTTTACGAATTTTTCAATTGGAGGGGAAAGCCGAATTGAAATTGTGGATGAGGGGAATTTTGGGTTTTAAAGGGAAATTTAGAGGACAGAGGAAATGCCAAAAAATGCAAAATAAGCTGCCTTTCCCTTTTTTGCTGCTCTTTGAGGTTTTATCCCAAAATGTTGTGGTGCCAAAGAGGACATTTTAAAGAGGGAAAGGCCATATAAAATTTGCATAAAAATCGAAAAGCAAAGATTGGGGAATGTGCCAAAACTATGGCCAGCAGAATGTCGAAAATATGTCCATTTATTTTGAAGAATTTTTATGCATTTCCTTTCTGAAAAAGCATTTGAGGCCCCCGAATTTCCTTCCTGTACTTCCTAAAATGAATAAAATTGGAAAATTTTTAAGGTAAAATGGAAGGAAAATGGCTTAAAATTAGGCAAAGAAATATTTAGGCACATTTTTAGGTCTAAACGCGTTAAAAAACTAAACAACAATTTGGTTTCAAATATTCAAATAATTTTGTCTGACAAAATTCAACAAAACATTTCTTTTGTTTTAAAAATTTTGCCTTTGAAAAGAAAGGAAATAGGTCCTAATTTTCTGTCCTATTTTTTTTGGTTGCCCGCGGCGCCAACACAAAAAGTCCTCAAAACCATGGAGTGCAGTGCAAGCCACTTTTCAGGTGCACTCTTTTTGAGGAGGGGAACCAACAACAAAATTCCCACCAAAAAACAATGACGCTTTTCGGCTTTTCCCATCAAATTTTGCAGCCATCCCACATCGATGTGAATGTGAATGTGAATTGATAAGATAAGATAAAAGGGGCAAAAGGCATGGATGGGGGAAATGGATGGTCGGAAATGGCCATAAAAAGTGGTGAAGGGGGAAGAATCTGGCCTTTATGAAAAATAAATGTTGACAATGTCCTTTTATTTCATTAATTAATTGCCCTAAAAGAATATATGTCAAAATAATTATAATGGTTTAAGGGTTTATCCCGGTTTAGGCGTTTGTCCTACATTCATAAACCATATAAGTTTAATATAACTCATTAAGACGCATTGAATGGTATATAATTTGTTATAGTTTGGTCAACAATTAAAGGGTGTTAAACGGTTTAAACCTATTTTGGTTTAATGGTTCAAAACTAATTAAAGAATTGGTTAAATCTAAGTAAGCCAAAACATCATCCAAATGATGTGTCTTAACGAAAATCGATTAAATATAAGGTTTAGGGGCCTCTGGGATAAGATTTTAAACGGCTACATTTTTGACATTTTCAGTGCTTTTTCGGTAAATTAAATTTTTTCCCATTTTGTTTATTCTCCGAAAATGAATTGATTTGAAAACACTTTCAATCTTACAATTAGGCTGATTGCTGTTGAAAAGCCTTCTCTTTCATTTTGGGGCGGCAATTTTTGTGTTCATTTTTTGTTTACTCAACAAACTTTGAAAATATTTACAATTTTTTTGAAAGAGTCAAATGGCAGGCGGGCGGAGGGATTTGTGGCCTATTTGCTTCTTCTTCTTCTTTTTAACCCATTGAGTGGGGGAAAATAAAATAAATTGTTATTGGGGGATTCGGAGGCAAATTGGCCAAAAGTAAAAAAGGAAAAAATGCCGAAGAAAATGGCACATAAAAATTTGTGGCACGGGACATTCACGGCAAAATGGTCCCATCCATAAATATTTCTTTTAAGCCATTGGTGCGCAAATTTTTGCATTTATTTTTGGTCTTTTTTAATCCGTTTTGACCAAAATCCCATCATTATATCAACAATTTCTGCCATTGAAAGTCTTCCATTTTCATATAAAAAAGGAAGTATAAATAAATTAATTGGAAAATGGATAAAATTATTCCAGTCTGGAAATATGAAGTGAATTAATGAGAATGGCACGCAATGTATTTCTTTTCTTGCTTACTCGAAGAATTGAATGAATATTTGGTTATTTGATATTTGGAATTGGAGAAGAAAGACAATTAAATTTGTATTTTTTTTGCCGAAATTGGTTTGACATTTAAGTATGTTAAGGGGTCAAAATGTGTACCGACCATTTAATACACGCGCAGGCATTAGTTTTTGGCTAGAGTATAGTTCAGTGAGGCTATACACTGCTATATCCAATTTGGGAAAATATAAAAATAATAGTAGTTGAAGATAGAATAATAAACAATCAAGAAAAGGATGAATGAATAAATGGGCAATTTGTAAATAAATAAGACCAAAATAATGTTAATAAAAACATGAAATCAATTCCATTTCATCCGCCTGGATAAGAGGAACATTTTGGTACCAAAAATTAATGGATTATCTGAATTGGCAATAAAGTTATGATTAAAAATGTCGAGGTAGGTATCTTCATTAATTGATGAGGATAGTTTGAGATTTTGATCATTCCCTCGGAATTTGTGATATAGTATAATTTAGAATAGAAAAGGAAAGGGAAGAGCCAATCATCGTTCTGCCACTGTGATTGGGATGGGAAGGAAAGGAAGGAGAAAGGAAGAAAGGAGATTGCTCAAAGGCATTTTTGATGATTGTTCTTCAATTTATGATTATGATAGAGGAAGAATGCACCTTCCTTACAATTTAATTATAAATTATAAATGATTTTAAAAGGTTGATTCCGAATTGAAAATATTCACAAAATTAAGTGAATATTAAACACAAAATTTAAATTCCCGATAGTTATTTTATTTTTCGGTATAATGAAACCAAAAATTTGCATAAATTTAAACACAAATTCGCATAAATTTCCCATTTCATTTCGACACAAAATTGTGAATATTAAACAAAAAATTAAGGCAAATATTTAAAAAAATTTCGCTCAAAAATAGTGCAAATTCATTGATCACTTTCTATTTGATTTTTTCCCGTATATCACATAACCCGGCATACATTTACACATCCCATTCCAATTTTTATTTTATCAGTCACAATTACACAAATATTTAATATGTTTACCGCCTGATGCAGCATCAAAAGGGAATGGCAACTTTCGCATCCGCCAGCCAGCACCCGAATAATTTCGGATTCATTCACACTCACACCCCTGGCTTGGCGTCTTCTGCTTCCGGCCGAATCGATTGTACCGGACCTTGAGCGCATATTCTCCAATAAATCACCGTTGCTTCCTTGTAAATCGGGTAAATCTGTGTCGTAGGAGAAGAAATATTCTTGTCGACTTTTGGGTGAATGATGCTCTTGGATGGGGCCCAATGATGGGGCAGGATGCTTTTTTGCAGAGGAAGAGGGCGAGGATGCGCCCGAATTACCGCCACCGGCGTTGTTTTGTTCGGCCACTAAAATATTTTATTTGTGAAAATGGCCAAAAATATTTTTGGGCTTTATTTCAATTAGGGTTATTCATAGTTGATTTTAAATTAAAATTTTCGGTACGGTTTTGACCGGTTTTTGAAGTTCTGTTTCGGTTTTTAGGAAAATATTTGTGTTGTGAAAATGTGCCAAAAAAATATTTTCGGGCAAAAATGTGTGTTTTTCCTAGGGTTGTTCACAGTCGGTTTTTAACTGAAGTTTTCGGAAAATTTTCGGGTATGGGTTTGAACCAAAATTTTCGGGTTCGGTTTCTAAACCAACGTTTTCGTTTTCGGCTTTTAGGCCACAAAATCCGGTTTTGGTTTCGGTTCGGTTGCCCAACCGTGAACAACCCTAGTTTCCAAACCCAGCAGCAGATTGGAAATGGGCACTTTTCAAAGCGAATTTGAGGCATCATTTATGCCCTCATCAGGGGATGAATATTTTATTGGAATAAAAAATTTTTTATTTCATAAATGACTCCAACATTTTAAAAAGGTTAGATTTCATTGAGGATGGCACAAAAATCCCAAGGGGTAGAATTAAAAATGATTGCCATTGACACCAAAAAAAAATGTTAATGAATTTTGGCTTATGTGGATTTTTTTCCTTTTTTTGATCTATTTTCAGAGACATTTTTGTGTATTAAATTTTAGAAAAAATATAAAAATTGCCATAAAAGGAATATAAGAGTAAGAGCCTCTTTCTCTTTACACTGTGATTTCATTTTGGCCATCTTTTTTAAGGCTTTAAAGAGTCTAAAGAATGCGAGGCTTTCTCGTTTCTACGTCATATATTTTAAAAGGGATGCAAGTTTTTCACTTTTAAAATGAGGCTTTTTCTCATTTTAACTAGGCCAAATCGAATAAATGGTCGGTGATTTTTCTGTTTGGACGTCAAAATACCATCACATTATCCCCAAATGGAGAGCGGGCATATTTTTAAGAGTTCTTCTAAAATGTATGGCGATCCCTGCCCTGAATCTTCTTCTTCAAATGAATTTTTTGCCCTGGAGGCATTTTTAAATCCAAAATGAATTTTGTCTTATGACCAAAATGCAAAAGCCAAGCTTATCCCCACCGGTGAAATATCCCCATATTTTTCATTAAAATGAAAAGGTGAGGAGGGGGATTTTCGGTGCCAAAACCACCACATCTCAAAAAGGGAGGCTAAAAGCTCTTACTTAATCGCCTGATGCTGGGATCTTGTCGCGACAGCCGCTGGCCAGCTTTCATCAGCGGGGCCAAATCCGACTGGGCCCTGGACTTGAGCAGCCGTTTTGCTGAAAGGCCGCCGGCAAATTTGTTGTTATGATGATGGAAATGGGACAAGGGAGGATTTGGATTGGCCGAGGATTGGACTTGGGCGACGGCGGTGGCAATTTTTGGAGGAGAAGACGGTGGAAAATGTCGTTGGCAGGCACCTCCCTGGGAATGGGAAGGCAACAAAATGTTTGTTGGCCGATTTGTTGACGGCGGTGGTTGGCCAAATGGAAGAAATGAATTGAAGGCAGGGGCAGCCGGCGGGGAAGAAGGCGAAGTGCTGCCACCACATTGGTGGACGACAGCAACAACATCATTGGCCAAAGTGGAACATGCCGAAGATGGAGGAGGTGGAGGAGGAGGTGGAGTGGGTTTGGCGGAAATGGACGATGTGGCCATAATTGGATGGATGGATGGGTTTTGGCCTGGATGAATGCAATGGAATTGGGCAAATGGGCAAAATGAATGGAAAGAGGGGGGAATATGCCAAAATAGAATGTGGCCAAATATTGGTTGGCTGGTTTTGGCTTCTCCTTTTGGCCTCCAATCTGTCTCCAAAATAATAATAAATTGGCGGCCAGAGAATGTTCCTTTCGTTCCCTTTTTTCGGCTGTTGTTTTAATGTTGCTTTAGTCGGGCGGATGGATGGATGGATTACATCATTTGTGCCGTTTTCCTCTCCTTTCTTTGTTATTCAAACAAAATTATTGACAGATGGATGCAATTCTCTTTGTTTTTTTTTTTGGTGGATTATTTCTAAAATCAATTAAAATAAAATTTTTAAAGTTAAATTGAACTGTGAAATATAATCATTATGCAAAAATGAAATAATATTAAAAATACTATAAAATTATTTTAAGGCCATATAACTAGGCCATAGCGAAAATATAACTTGGGTTTTGGTTTAGGCTTTTAGATTTAGGTTAGGGCTAGTTTCGGGACACAATAGGAATACAAAAGAAATCTCATTTCGGCCAAGTTTTTTGGCCTTAAAACGTCGATTTTTCTATATGAATTTTCAAAATTTTCAGATGTCATAATTTGACCATAGCGAAAATATTATAACTTGAGGATGCCTTAGGCTTTTAGGGTTAAGTTTGGGCTAGGCTTCGGGGCTTGGTAGGAATATTGAAGAAATCTGATTTGGCCAAGTTTTTTGGTCTTAAAAACCGATTTTTTGATGCTATTTCAGTCAGTTTTTTAAATTTTTTCGTAAATATATAGAGTGACTTTTGAAAATTAACAAAAGAGAATTAAAACACAATTGGACCCTAAATGAGGGCAGTTAGATGGAACCCCCAATTAAATGGAATGTGCATTTTTGTGATGGCTTTGTGAGGATAAAATCGACTAAAAAATGCCATTCAAAATCCTCGCGCATTTCCTCCTTTCCATTTTCCGCCCCCATTTTGGTTTTTTTTTCGCATTTGCACATTCCACCCGCCGATAATCTGGCTCAAAGACAGTGAGAAAAATGCCAAAAGGATTTGGAGAAGGCAACGGAAATGTTGACCGATATTTTAAAATGAAAACAACCAGAGATTTTTGGACCATAATCAATGAATGAAGAGATTTGGAAATATGGCAAAACAAGAAAATGGGCAAAGATTTACTTAAAATTGGGACAAATGAATAACAAGAATAACACATATTAGCCAATTTGGCCCATGAGGAAAGGTCAAAAAAGGAATGTATTATCTAATTGTTATTGCCTTTTTGCCGTAATTTATTCCCATCATAATAGGGAATATACGGAACGGAGGGGGTTGTTTTAGAGAATTTAAGAGAACAAAGGGCATATAATAATAATAATTTAATTTTAATTCATTGTTTTACCGCCGACGTCATCTATGGTATGGTGGCGAAATGGTGGCGCGTAAATTTGTGCAAAATTTTCGCTGAAGAGGAAGCGAATCTGTAAATTCTTCTTCCACGCATTTCACAATTTATTTATTTTATGGCCATTAAAATTCAAGTTTGACCCTGAATGAGTGTGTGTGTGTGTCCTACAATCGTAAATTTGTCTTTGCCCATCTCAAAATTGTGCAATTAAATAGGATGGACCGAAAGAAGGGACGGTGTAAATGAGGGGATAATTGTGTGAGAATGAATGCCGTGGCATTCGGAAGAAAAGAAAAGGATTAGAAGAAAATAAAATGAAGAAGAAAGTTGAATTAGGAAAATGGCCGTGAAAAAACGGTACGGAAATGGACAATTTTGTTGTGTTTTTATGTTGTTTTTGTTGAAAAAATGCCATAAAGAAAAATGCGCCAAATGGCCATTAATCGATTAGATGGAATGGGGGGTGGGTGGGTGTGAATAACAGACAAAAAATTGCATCTTTAATGAAGCAATGGCACAGGTTGACAAGGAAGAAGGGAATGGAAAAGCGGGCGGAACATCCGCCGGAGGGAACACCCGGCCACGGATTTTCCCCTTCGGCCCCAAAGTTCAATTGGAATAAAAAAAGTGTGGCACAAATATTCAAGGATTTCCTCCCAAAGGGCATTCGGCAATCTTTTGAGGTTTTGAGTGGGGATTTAAATGCAAGGGAGATTAAGGATGGGGTGACACATAAAAAGTGGGGGTCATAGTCCGAGAAAAAATTTCCTCTTTTCTTGGAAGAAACAACTGTCATGAAAGGGGATGGCTTCACAACCAGGGAAAACTGCCTGGGAATATATTTTAATTCCGCTTTTTAGAACATATTTTTGCATATGAATTACTTCCGCCTGTTTGTATTTTGCCCCAAAATAATTCCGCCTATTTGCCTCAAAATAATTCCGCCTGTTTTATTTGCCCCAAAAATAATTCCGCCTATTTGCCCCAAATCCGCCTGTTTTGCATTAAATTAATTCTCCTTTTTAACTTTTTTCAAAGAAATATAAAAATGGCCAGAAAAAGTTGGATGCAAAAATATTATTGCACTAAATGTAGAATAAAGCCCGGAAATGAACAAAAAAAAATATATAAAAATTGATGTAAAAAATTAGCAATTTTCGGCTGTTAAGGGCAAAATGTTCGCCTATGCACTTGGAAAAGGGCAAAATTCTCAATCTATTTCATTTTCTTATCATTTCCCCCAAATAATTTTTATTATGCGAATAAGTGTACGAAAAATATTCAAATTTTATGGATGAAGTAAAAAATGTCGGAGAAAAGTTGCCCAAAAAATGTGAACGGAAATTAGAACTTTGGCGGAGAGCAAAAATTCCAAAAAAAGGAATGAAAAATTGTTTGGATAGGAAATTGGAGAGCATTCACAGAAAGGGAGAATCAGAATTTGGAAGTAGATGGAATAAATGAAAATTGTCAAAATAGCCGATGAAGAGAAAATAATCAATTCAAGAAAACGATGGACGAATAAATGTGCATTTACAAATTATAATAATTAAAGTTAAATCCATTGTATCCGCCTGGATGAGAGGAATATTTTGATACCAAGAATTGATGGATTTTCTGAATTGGCAATAAAGTTATGACCAAAAATGCGTATCATATATATTTTTGAAGGCTTTGATCATTCCCTTAGAATACTGTAAGTACAGTATGTTTTCGAAGGGAGAGGAAAGAGAGACCGCCGCTTTCTCCTTTCGATCGAAGGAAAGGATGATGATATTGCTCCAAGGCATTTTTTGATAGAGTGCTGCTGCTCCCATTTCCATTCGCTCTATTGGGGATGATTTGATAACATTCCTAACTAAGTTTTTAGCAAACATCTCAATGAGGCAATAGCCAATCTGCGAAGGCGATATACCAATGAAAAGCCCAAAGTGGCCTCTAAAAAGTGGCTTATTAAAATTTTATAAAATCAATCTATAAAAATGTTTAACTTCTCTGATTATAATTATAATTAAGCCATAATTTTCTGCAAAAAGCTGCTTATTTTACAAATTATTTTCAATTTTCAAAATTATTAGAATTGCTACTTTTTAAAGGAGATTTAGGGCTTTCAAATGGCATAACGCCTTCCTGAATTGGTTGAATTGGTTGCTTCCTTCTCGAATTATGGTCAAAAGAACAGTCCAAGGTAATTAATCTGTTTTGTTTCGTGGCACCAATATAATTCATGTATTTAAAAGAAATATCGAGAAGATATAATAAAAATGCAATAAATCAATTATAAAAGGAATCAAATTAATAATAAAAAGCAAAAAATTTAGGTTTCATTTTGTTTGGCAAAATTTTATGTACGGATGGCTTCTTCTTATTTATTTCCCCCAATCCGTTTCTTGTCGAATCTTTTTCGTCCTTTTATTGTTTTTCCTACCCCACCCATTTGAGTCCATCCAATGTGCCAATGCCGGGGCTAAAGCCCACATTGCTGATGGGCTCAACATTATTGATAAATTGCGTTGCCTCCTCTTTCCTTATGGCCAGTAAATTGGCATCCTCCTTCGTTATTTTATTTTACTTTGTGGCCCTTCCTCCCCACTATGGCCAATTTCCGAACAAAATCTTCGCCCGAATGAATTGACAAAAAAGGAGGGGAATATAAACAAAAAATTGCGGAGATTGGGATAAACGACATTCACATAAAATTTAAGTTGGGGAAAATGAGGCGCAAATTTAAGAAATCAAAGATTGAAAATTTAAACAATTTTTTAAAGATTTTGTAATAGGATCCAAAATAAAAATTCTCAACATTTTTTCAAATAATTTTATTCTGCCAAAAATAATTAATTTATTAATTCCCTAAAATTTAAATTCTGTTAAAAAATTTTGATTAATTTTAACCCCCAAATTTGTTCTCATTTTCCTGCCTCGTAAAAATTACTAATTTTTTCCTGAGATCAAAGGGAAAAATATTTCCCAATTTCAATTTGTAATTTTCAATTAATTCTCCCCCACTTTTTTCCTTATCGTAGTTTGGACTTCCCAGAGAGCGGACCGAATTCCCCCAAAAATCAAAGGAAAAGAAGGCGCGCAAGATCAAGGCCGAATTTTGGCCAATGGCCAGAGCCAACATCAATGGCAAAAAAGAGGGTAAATGGCGTTGATTGGGGACTTTTAAAATGCGACGAGACAGCCTAAAAATTCCTTTAAGGCATAAAGTGAAATATAAATGGATTTGGAATAGATGAATGGATGGGTTTTAAACAAAAATTGGTGAAATGGTAATTGAATCTGGCAGTGGCGAATTTGTGTTTTTGTGAATTGAATGGGAAAAATATTTGGGTGAGATGGGAATTGGAATGTTTTTGTTGGGGTAAACGAACCGAAAAACATTATTTGTTGGCTGGTAATTATTCTTGTTAAATTTTCGTAAAAATTTATAGGGAAAGAACGGCAAGAATTGGATGAATTAAATTGGCATAATTTATGTTTAATTTATTTAGATGAATTTTGCGCAAAAAATCGCATTTCCCTTTATTAATTTACAATCTCATCTAAAGAATGAGAATAATATATGGAAAAGGGTTAAGCAATAAAATATGAAAATGAACCAAAAAATTTGTGTGGCCAGGAAGCGGATTTTTAGGCTTCGATCTATTTTTGTATGTAGCAAATTTGATGAGAAAGGCACAAAAATTTCATTAGAAAAATTTAATAAAACCCAAGACATTTTTTGTATGAAGTAGATTTGATGAGAAAAGCACAAAAAATTTCATTAGAAATGCAATTAAAACTCCAAAATTACCCATTTTTACATTCCTGACTGAAACCTATTTTGTCAAATTTCACAATATGATATGACCTAATAATCCGCTTCTCCTAATCATCATCACATTCACCCACCGTCGACACATGGATTTCGCCACTGTACGGTGTCTCTAGCACCCGAGGCAATCCAAATTCCTCGCTCAGGCTCAATTGTTGTGGATTGGCCACCGGCGATTGGCCTCCTCCATTGCCGCCATTTTGTTGGGCCAACAATTGGCCGGCACTACCACCACTGCCACCGCCATGTCCACCAGTGTTCAACAGGGCGGTTACGGCGCGAATGCATGCGGTCACATTTGGGCCCAATTCACCACCGTTCATTGCCAGCAAATCCATTAAAAGGCCGCGGGCTGAGTTCACTTGATTTTGGTAATACTGTATGGAAAATTGATGGGGAATTATTTTTGGGCATTGTCTTTTTAAGAGTAAAAATAATTATATTGAAATTTTTCAACAAATTTTAGTGAAATAAATTGGATGAAATCGCGAGGAATGGTCGATTTCCCATTGGCCTCCCTTTGGTATAATTTTTGTCCAAATACTTTGATTTTTGGCCAAAATTATGATTAGTATCACTTGCAGTAAATCACCATTAAAAATCACTAAATTGGGGTGATCAAAGTAGCACAAAAATTTTTGTAAAATAAAAAGGAAGTAAAGGAGGGAGGGGGGAGGGGAGGGGGGAGGCCGGAAATGAATTCGCGCAGCAAAACCAGCAAGACTATTGGATAGATGGATTGGAATTGGTGGAGGTGGAAAGTTTCATAGAAAAAAATATGAAAGGGAAAAGGTCGATCTCTGGCTGAATATTGGATTTAAAAGGGAATCACCTACTTATGTTTGAAATAAAGTCAAAAAGATTTTGCATAATTTTAAGAAAAAAAATGGAGAAAAATAAGGGTTTGAATGAGGGCTAATAAGGGAATTTTTTGAACACTTATTTTATTTTGAAGAAAAATAGTATAAAAAATGGGTAAATTTTTGAATAAATTGGAAATAAAAAAATAGGAATGGATAAATGTACTTCGAAGTCTATTCGGAAAGATGGCATAAAATTTTTGTGAAAGAGGAAAAATATTAGTTTGAGAGGAATTTTGAAGATTATTTGGAAAAATTTGGAGAAAATAAAAATTATAAATGGAAAAAAGGTGTGAAGAAAAAGGGAAAGTGTGAAAATGAAAAGGATAACCGAAAACCTTTTGAAATAAAGGGGGCATTCCGCTTGAAGGAACATTCAAGGGGGGTATTTCACGGGATGGTTTCAAAGTTGGAGAGGATTGTGAATGATCATTGAAAGTGAAGAAAATTTGGGGTGGAGGGGGATTGAAGTGCGCGAGGCGCCGGAAAGACCCATCAATCATTCGGGGCAAGAGGACAGCAGACCGCGCACATTAGACTGATTTATATGGGGGAAAGGTGCTGAGAACAGTGAGCCGGTGAGTTTGGAAATCATTTCCGATTGAGCCAAGCAAATGAGAATCGCGAGAAAGGAAAATGCCGAAAAACAATGTTTAGAGAGATAAAAACAAGTTGCTCATTTTTTAGACGATTTCAACATGTTTAATGAATCATTTAGTAAAATTTGTTTTCCATTAAATTTTCTAAATTCGATGATTTCATTTTTTAACATCAATAAAATCTCCCCTAATTACCAAATTATGCCGTGCTGTAATCGACTGGACTGGCAAAGAAGTGCGACGAAATGGAGGCGATGAATTATTATTTTTATGTTGCTTTTCTGCCTTTAACGGCAGATTGTGTTCAGTGGATTCCAATGAATGAGCATTCGGATCGGTGGCATTCGATTGGCCAGCAGCAGAATTATTCGGCGACTTTTCCCTCTTATCGGGGGTGGGTGGTTCAGAACCTGGGGAAAATATTGTAAAATTATGATAGCAGAGAAGTCCGGGGCTACAAAGTTTACACAGAAGGATTGGATAAATATGCTTACAAAATTCTTTCAAGGATGGCCAAATCAAACCTTTTTAATTCTATTCCTTTCAATGATTAAATTCTGTTTTTTAATATTTTTTCTTCTAAATTCTGTTTTCTAATAAGTTTTTTTATTCTGGAAAGAATTGTGTTTCATTCCGGTCAGCTTTTTCCGGAAAGAATTGTGTTTCATTCCGGTTAGCTTTTTCCGGAAAGAATTGTGTTTCATTCCGGTTAGCTTTTTCCGGAAAGAATTGTGTTTCATTCCGGTTAGTCTTTTCCGGAAAGAATTGTGTTTCATTCCTGTTAGCTTTTTTCCGGAAAGAATTGTGTTTCATTCCGGTTAGTCTTTTCCGGAAAGATTTGTGTTTCATTCCGGTTAGCTTTTTCCGGAAAGAATTGTGTTTCATTCCGGTTAGTCTTTTCCGGAAAGAATTGTGTTTCATTCCTGTTAGCTTTTTTCCGGAAAGAATTGTGTTTCATTCCGGTTAGCTTTTTCTGGAAAGAATTGTGTTTCATTCCGGTTAGCTTTTTCCGGAAAGAATTGTGTTTCATTCTAGATTTGGGTTTTCCGGAAAGAATTGTGTTTCATTCCGGTTAGCCTTTTCCGGAAAGAATTGTGTTCATTCCGGTTAGCTTTTTCCGGAAAGAATTGTGTTCATTCCGGTTAGCTTTTTCCGGAAAGAATTGTGTTTCATTCCGGTTAGCTTTTTCCGGAAAGAATTGTGTTTCATTCCGGTTAGCTTTTTCCGGAAAGAATTGTGTTTCATTCCGGTTAGCTTTTTCCGGAAAGAATTGTGTTTCATTCCAGTTAGCTTTTTCCGGAAAGAATTGTGTTTCATTCCGGTTAGCTTTTTCCGGAAAGAATTGTGTTTCATTCCGGTTAGCTTTTTCCGGAAAGAATTGTGTTTCATTCCGGTTAGCTTTTTCCGGAAAGAATTGTGTTTCATTCCGGTTAGCTTTTTCCGGAAAGAATTGTGTTTCATTCCGGTTAGCTTTTTCTGGAAAGAATTGTGTTTCATTCCTGTTAGTGTTTTCCCTGAAATTCTTATTTTTCTTTCCGGAAAGAATTCTGATTTTTTGTCTTAAGTTCTTATTCTATTATAATTTCTGCTTTTCTTTTTTGAAAGTTTTTTCGACTTTTTTTTAGCATAATCTCTGAATTTTTAGAATAATCAAATTTTCTATATATAATTTGATTGTTTCATCTATTTTGATAAGTCCTAAGGGCATTTTTCCATTCCTTGATGCCTTTCTAGCTACCTTCGGATTCCAGGAAGAATTTGACGGCTCGACCAGTTGTCAAATGATGCTGGCCGCACCCATCCATGGAAAGTTGCCTGAATCGACAAGCTGGACCGGCAACCCTTCTGCCACCGGAAGAAGAGGACAAAAGTCGTGAATATGAAGCGGAAATTGGGGTGGGGCCGCCGGATTGATGGTCACCACCAGTGTCGGATGGACTCTTCAAAATTGACTTTGTTGTGGCCGTGGCCATTTGGCCACCCTCCATTGAGGCGGCATCATTGCTCACTGTACGCTCTCGACGGGCACCACTACGGCTTTCCGTCGTTCCAATTACACGATGTGGGATATCCGGCATTATTTACTGCAAATGGGAGAAGGAAATTGGAGGAGGAATTAGCCGGCGAATTGAAAGGGCACTGTGGAGGGGAATTTATTGGAGAAAATGGAACGGCGGAAAGGCAAGGCGAAAGAATGGCTTTGTGGGATGGAAAGGGGGGATTTGGCGGATTGATAATCAATTTGGTGGATTGCGTAGAAAAGGATAATGAACGTCACTAATCCTCCATTTTTGATATGCTTTTCCCACACCAATTTTTTCTGTTAGCTTTGTTCCTAATTTAAATAATTTTGTTTAAACTCAATGGATGAACGATGAATCATGGTATCATTTTCATTTCGGGAAATTAAAACCGAAAAATAGACAAAAAATTTTATCCAATTTTTGAAATTGTCTTCTGTGATTTTCGGTCCGAATTTTTTCCCAACTTTATTTGGACCCATTTGTCTCACCGAATTTCCTTCCTCTTTTTTTTTCGTGCGGCTCCACTCACGAAGATTGGAATTTTTATTTATTTATTTCTTCTGTTTAATATTTCGGTGACGTCGTTCGGCCTTTCCAATTCAAAATTGGCACCAGGATGTGTCCAAAATTATTTAATTGAATTTTTAGGAGTGTTGTTGCGCAGTAAAAAGGCACAAAATTAATTTTTGGGGATGCTAAATTTGAGCGGGGAAATTAATAAATTTAAAATTTTCACAAAAAGTTTTGGGATTAAAAAAGCGAAAGAGGCGGATGTAAGGATTAATTAACCACGCAAATATTTGGGATCAAAGAATGGCCCTTTTTTGGCAGGATTTGTGGGGAATTTTGATAAGAATTTGGCAACTGGGCAGAAAGAGGAGGAGGAATTGGATTTATTCCTTGAAGGCATCTCATCTATTTTGGTTGGATCCACAGTAGTTTTAATGCCAATGACAACCTGAAATGCCACTTTTCAGGAGATTGGTTCCTCCCTATCCTATTAAATTATGTCTCAAAAATTCTTGCATAAAAAATTTGGAAATTTTTTGCAAAAAGAAAAATCCAAAATTGAGTGGGAATATCATGGGATATTTTGAAAGAGGATTAAAAAGGCAGGGACAAAATAATATTTATTTTTGAGGGAACATTCACATTCGGGCGTTGGCCATATTTCCCCATATTTGCATATTCCCACCTCTTAATTTTTGAAAGGGAAAATCAAAAAATTTTGGAGGCAGCCGGCGAAATGGAGGATTGCTCCCAAAAAGAGAGGCCGCCACCGACGAATTTTCGGTGGCTGAATGTGAAATTGGCGGCAATAAACAAAAATTGGCGGCTGCCCATTTCCTCATCAACCCTAAAATTCATTGAATGTGGAAGCACACAAAAAAATGGTGGCCAATTTGTTGGGTATGGCCATTATTTTTAGAGATTGTTTGGCCTCTCAAAAAATTTGGTAGGGGAGAAATGTGGTGTTCTTATTGGCCAAGGGGGATAAAATGGTTATGGCGTTCCACCCGATTTTTTTTATTCATTTTAGAATATTTTTCGTAAATTTTCCCAAAATTTGTCTTTAGACTTCCCCGGCATTTTAAAGTTGGCAATTCCTACAGATGGCAAATTATGACCAAAAGAATGTTAGATTCAATGTTCTGTGCCCAGAAAAGTACCAGAAAATTTTTAGAAAATTTTAAAAATTAATTTTTTGGGATCGAAATTCAAAAGGATTGCCCCTATTTTTCCATCAAATTCAATTGGAATATAAACCAAAAGAATTCCAACAGATAGAAAATTGAACAAAAATTAAAAGGTTTAATATGGCAAAAACGATTTTTTTGGAACTCTTTTGGTAACCAAAATGGCATTTTTTAGGATTTAGAGTGCCAAAAAAGATTTATGGACCAAAGTGACATTTTTTGCCAAAGGCAATTTTATAGTTTTCTTCCAAAAAAAGGTGGCCATTTTGCCACCAAAGACTAAAAAGCGGAAAATAAACCCAAAAAGATTTTAGTTCCAAGCAGAAAAAATGGCTAAAAATTGAAAGCATTCATTTTAGGGTGCCAAAAACGATTTATGAACTTTTTTGGTAAAACTAAAAGTGGCATTTTTTGCCTGTGAGGTTCCCTTCAAAAAATGTGGCTTCCTTTCTTTCCTTTAATTTCCTCTTCAACTCCTAAAAAATGACTTTGCCTCCGAATTAATTTGCCACCCGAATTCAGCCTAATAAAGGAAATTTATGAGGGCATTGAAAAAGGCGGAAAAAATATGGCGGCACAATTCATTTTGTAAACATCCAAAAAATTTGACGGGGAATTTGATTAATTGTTTTCCATCAAAAATGGCTCAAAAAGTAGGGGAAAATGTGTCCATCCAACATTTTTTTTTGTTGGACAAAAGTCCAAAAGAAACGGAAGGCAATGAGCGGGAGCGACCGTCGGGAATTGCCATCAAATTTTGGGAGCCTCGCACTCAATCGCTCATCTGCCAGGAGCCAGGACCGACGCACCCCCTCTCCTCTTTTACGCATCATTTTTTGGAAGTGAAAATATTTAGGCCTTTATCCGTTGTCAACATTTTTACTTCACGGATGTTTCAGAGAGGTCGATCCGTTTTTTCAACATTATTTTTTATTTCACGGAAGATCCAAGGGGGCTCGAAATTTGGTTTGATATAATAGGGGACATTTCAGATAGTTAGACCTGTTCTTTTGGCCCACATCTTAGCGAGGCTATGGCCAATCTAAGGAGGCGATATATCATTTTAAAGCCAAAAGTGCTCTCTACAAAAGGCCTTTTTAAATTTTATAAAATCCATCTTTTTTAAAAAGTTACATGCCGTTGAGTCTAACGAAACCGAATTTTTGAGGAAAAGTCGCTTATTTAAATAAATTGTTTTCAATTTTCAAGAAATTGAAATAAGCCACTTTTTAGAAGAAATTTAGATCTTTCAAATGACATATTGCCTTCCAAAAATGATTGCTGTCTTGTTGAGATATGGCCAAAATAATGACCCCAATTATTGAAATGAACTTTTTTTGTGCCATAATATTATTTGGTCATTTTTGAAGATGGCATATAAAAATGGCTTATAAATTTATTGCAAAATATAGACATATACATATTATTTAGTCTGGAATATTGTTAAACCATTCTGTTCAAATGGACCAATCGAACTCTTTTTATGGCCTTTTAAATGCAAATTGGCCAAATATTTCAGCTGAATTTAGCTAAAAAATTCCATCCTAAAAAGGAAATTTTATGCGCCATTTACATTTACTACACTTTTTTTATATTTTATAGTAGATAGAAGATTTTATACGGTTTGCTTGCAAGGAAATGACGAAATGCGGAAGGTTTTAGAGGATTAAAATGTTTTTGCTTTAACCATGTCTTTTACGCGCTGATGCCAGTCATGGATCCAGTCATCATTCATTTATTCATTTTGCGCAAAAACTTGAGGGGGCAAGATGGAATGTTTTGACACGCACATTCTTCCAGCAGCAGTAGTGAGGATTTGAAGGGAAAATTTTTTCGGAACTCGGGAATAGATTGAGGATTTATGGCATCATTTTGTTTATTTGGGTGTTTATCATGGGCGGTTCGTCTGACGTGTGTAATTATTATGCAAATTTGTGTAATTCAATTGAGTTCGGAATTTGGATGATCAACAATTTGGGGGGCGGAACATTTCTCCAAGTGATGGATTAAAATGGGCGGATGAATGAATGACAGGTCGATGGTATGTTTGGCTTGCAAATTGTGATTGGATTTGGGCCAAAAAAGATTGGAATTTGTGTGGATGGATTGTATAAATTTATGTTTTGGATGGCAACAATTTGGATTTTTACAATTAAAAATATGACCAACAATGACGGCTACTTATCGGTTTACTATGCAAATTTTGAGAACCCTCAAGGAATGCCTTTTGTGTGTAAATCAAAAGGTGGCTATTATTATATCTGCCAATCCTAAATAGCCTTAAGATTTAATCCAGCGAAATCCTATATTAATTATGAGTCAATCCTAGACCTAGTGATTAATTTAATGAAGAATGAATAATACTTTTGAGTGTTCAAAATTTGAGTATGAGTACAATTATAGGTACTTTGGAATTTTTCCTTTTTTTTTGGTCTTGGTAAATTCCTTCTTTAAATTTGAAAAATGTTCTGTTTTTGTGTTTTGTTGCCTTTTTCATTTGGGCAGATTTTTTATGGATTTGTTGGGATGATCCCAGCCAAAGGGAAAATTATACATCATTTCTGACATTTTTTATGAAACATTATTGCGACAATTAGGAGATGAATGCGTCATTTGGTTTGAGGGGACAAAATTGTGGTTTTTTGTGTCACGTCATTGAGCCTTTAGGTTAGGGGAATGATGAAAAATGAGAAGGGAAAGTGGCGAATTGAGGGCAATCGGCCAACTGGCACAGTAGGAGGAAGAATTTATGATCAAATTCAGGGGAAAATGTGACGAAATTGGGAGCACTTTGGAGCTTGGAGGGGTCTTTAATTTTTCCATTAAATAATTTAAATTTTTTGACATTTTTGGATCAAGCAAATCTCCTAAAATTTGGTTAATATTCACTGACAAAAATGTCCAAAAAATCGAAACCAAACGTGAATGAATTTAATATAATGCTTTTGCCATACACCATTTCTCGTGTCCTTCAATTTCAATTTTGTGGTGGCCCTTTTTGTCGTAAATTGAAGGGATTCCCCCGCCACTGATGAATGCGGAGATTGCAATGGAATAATAATTTTTATATATTTTGCTTCACGCTTTTCAATCTATTTGGCCGGAATGAATGAATGGGATTGGATGAAAGGCTTCTTATATATGGGAATACAAAATGGAGGCAAAAGGATGTAATAAATCCGGGGCTAACTAAAGCGAAATGCAATAGGAAAGGTCTCAAAAGCTAACATTTTCTTTTCAACAATTAAAATGAATCTGCAATGTGAACAAAAACTAGGAGTCGGACGATGCGAATTTTCTGGAGCTAAATTCATTATTATTATTGAAAATGAGTCAATTTCTTTGGATTTAAATGTTTAAAATGGAGCTGGGTATAATTTAGGGAATTTTGGTTGGATTCCATCGGAATTTAAGGGTGGATCATTCAATTTTACGGAAGCAATTTTCTTCATCTGATCACATTTATGTCCTTTTGCCTCTATGAAAATGAGCCAACATTTTGTTGAACATTCACGGCGGCTTTTGAAAGAGGATTATTGAAAGTGGCTTTTTAAAATTATTGAAAAGGGGGGCAAACACATGGATTGAAAAAAATCCCCGAGGAACTTTGAAGTGTGTAAAAATGGATGGATGGAAGGAATTCTCAAGGTGGGTTAACATGTGCTTTGCCCTCTGAAAAACGCGACTTTCTCCCTTCCCGGTTGATCTCTGAATGGGATTTGTGGATTATTGAATGACTTTTCAATGTCATCATTCATCATTGCCACTTTCCACCACCATTTTTTATTTCTAAATATTTGTGTTTCATTCCGGTTAGTCTTTTCCATTCCGGTTAGTCTTTTCCGGAAAGAATTGTGTTTCATTCCGGTTAGCTTTTTCCGGAAAGAATTGTGTTTCATTCCGGTTAGTCTTTTCCGGAAAGAATTGTGTTTCATTCCGGTTAGCTTTTTCCGGAAAGAATTGTGTTTCATTCCGGTTAGCTTTTTCCGGAAAGAATTGTGTTTCATTCCGGTTAGCTTTTTCCGGAAAGAATTGTGTTTCATTCCGGTTAGCTTTTTCCGGAAAGAATTGTGTTTCATTCCGGTTAGTCTTTTCCGGAAAGATTTGTGTTTCATTCCGGTTAGCTTTTTCCGGAAAGAATTGTGTTTCATTCCGGTTAGCCTTTTCCGGAAAGAATTGTGTTTCATTCCGGTTAGCTTTTTCCGGAAAGAATTGTGTTTCATTCCGGTTAGCTTTTTCCAGAAAGAATTGTGTTTCATTCCGGTTAGCTCTTTACGGAAAGAATTGTGTTTCATTCTGGTTAGCTTTTTCCGGAAAGAATTGTGTTTCATTCCGGTTAGCTTTTTACGGAAAGAATTGTGTTTCATTCCGGTTAGCTTTTTCCGGAAAGAATTGTGTTTCATTCCGGTTAGCTTTTTACGGAAAGAATTGTGTTTCATTCCGGTTAGTCTTTTCCGGAAAGATTTGTGTTTCATTCCGGTTAGCTTTTTCCGGAAAGAATTGTGTTTCATTCCGGTTAGCTTTTTCCGGAAAGAATTGTGTTTCATTCCGGTTAGCTTTTTCCGGAAAGAATTGTGTTTCATTCCGGTTAGCTTTTTACGGAAGAATTGTGTTTCATTCCGGTTAGTCTTTTCCGGAAAGATTTGTGTTTCATTCCGGTTAGCTTTTTCCGGAAAGAATTGTGTTTCATTCCGGTTAGCTTTTTCCGGAAAGAATTGTGTTTCATTCCGGTTAGCTTTTCCGGAAAGAATTGTGTTTCATTCCGGTTAGCTTTTTCCGGAAAGAATTGTGTTTCATTCCGATTAGAATGTGGCTTCTTTAAAACAACAATATTTTGGGACGCTTTCTATTGATTTAGCCAAAAATTATTTGCCAATTTTTTGTGGTACCCAATATGTGTGATTTGTCGTTTTTTTGTTGGGATGATTTTTCTTTTTCAATGTCATCGTTTGCTTTTCCACCCTCAATTTTTTCCTTTGTGTTCGGTTCAAAATTACGTTGAAATATTTGTGTATTTGAGTGAGGGTGGCGGATTGCCCTTTGTTGAAAAGCAGGAACTCGCGACTTTTACCAATATTTTCCCTTTTTTCTATTGATTTGGCCCTAAATTGTATTGGCCACATTTTTGTGAGTTGGCCAATGTATGTGTGATTTGACGTTTTTTGAGATGACAAAGAAATGACAAAATTCTTTAGAATTTGAAAAAAAACATTAACAAAGCAACAATGGTCCATTCCATTTGTCCCCAAAGTATTCCCTTTTCAATTTGATGAGAATTGAGGTTGAATGGAAAAATTGGGTGGAGGAGGGGGGAAGCGATAAGGAAAAGCCAAGGGGCCAAATTGAGGGTGGAGAGGCCATTTGGGGTGGGAGATGGAAATTGAAAGGATGGAAACCAAACACGGTGGAAGGGAAATTGGCGTAAAGAAAGGGATTTTGGGGCCAAGGGAAATTGGCAAAAACATTGGGTGGAAGGGGATTGAATTTGGGGGTGTAAGGGGCCGCCAAATGGAAAGGTAAAATCTACTTTGGAGGGCCAAATGGAAGGAAAAAAGTGGGTGGATGAAATTGATGACAATGACAATTGTGGCCGATGGGGAAATGTACTCGAGGGGAAAGCCAAGGGGCAATTGACTTCATTTTGTGGTTGTTTTGTGTTTATCAATCCAACCGCAGTCGAGAATTTTGATAAATATATGGCTGAATAGAATATATTTATTGATGAATTTGAGTTTGGAAGGGAATTTTGAAAATGATTGGAAATATTTATAATTTTGTCAATTTTTGTTGGATTTTATTTAATTTTTGCCAATTTTTTGTATTTAATTTTTAATTCGCCCAAAAAGTGCAATTTTGACAAAAAGAAAATTGATTTCATTGCTTCAATACCTTTAAAAATTATATAAATATTATCCATAAGAGGAACAAATTTTCCAGGCGCAAAAAAACATCTAAAAGAGATAATCTAAAATGTTTAACAATTAATTTTTTAATTGGTCTTTGTTTGTATTTGTGGCCAAAATGAAAATGAAGTAGGCGGATGTTGGGGAATTTGGGCCATCCATTTTGAGGGTTTTGCAGCCAAAAACAAAAATCCCACGAGACTAGACGAAAAAGAAGAAGCCCCTTCGATGGACCACCACACAAAAAGGAGAGCATACCTCAATTTACAACAATTCCATTCCTCCTTGCCCCCTCGATAAACCTTTTAATTTGGACGAAATTTTAGGATGAAACTAGCAAAAATGGTTCAAACTAATTTGAGTATTTAAACAAGAGAATATAATTTAATTTTTTGGAGAAATGATTGTTTAAAAAATGGTCGCCGACCCAACTTTGTCGCGAACGAAGTATAATTTATTGACTGAACAAATTTTGTTTTAATTTTTATAGCAAATTAAATTAAAGAACAAGCTGTTGGCTATCTAAAATATATTAATTTTTATTCAGATTGGCAGAGAATTATTAGAGTTATTCTCTAAAATTCACTGAAAATTTTCACTAATTCTTAATAAAAGTCATTCTTAGTTTTTTGAACGTAACTAATAATACTGAGCAAATCTAAATAAAATTAATATTATTGGAGAGCCAAAACTCTGCTCTTTAATTTGGTACCAAAATCATCAAAATCGGTTCTATCCTTGATGAGTTATTATAAGCATTTTTTGATAAGATGGGTTGCTCCCTCGATGGTTGTCAATTGAAATGCAATATGAAATGCCTTGAAGCACCAATGTTGATAGGTATCCTCTTTCCTTCTACCAAAAAGTAGGGGAAATGGGCTCTTTCCTTTTCCATTAGAAAATATACTGTAACTGTAATTACTGTATCGCAAGTTAATCAAATTCTTCAACAATCCTCATCACTAATGAAGATAACTACCTCGATATTTATCATAACTTTGTTGTCTTTTCAGATAAATCATCAATTCTTGGTGTTAAAATATCCCTCTCATCCAGGCGGATGAAATGGAATTAATTTCATATTTTAATTTTAAATTAATATTTACTTAATTTATATTTTTATTTTTTAATACTTTAAATTTACGATTAAGTTATTATTGTTAAATAATTTATAAAAATTTAATAAAAATGCCTTATTTTCCAATTATAGCCAATTTATTTTTTATTAAAATGGTTCAAATAATCTTATTTTATCACAATGACGTAAATTATGTTCCAGTTCCAGCTTCCAATGTTCGAAAATTGATTTTCTCCAACCTTTTTTGATATTTTTTTATTATTACGCTATTACCGGATCTCTTCTTCCCCTTCTTCCTCCTATTCTTCTTTTGTGGCCATTTGATGAATGCGAAACAAGAGAGGGGAATAATATGTGCGCAGGAAGCAACAGCAAAGAGGGGATTTGATGGCATTGGCACATATTCATGGAATTTACCGACAATGCCTCATTCTCCTTGACAACCATCGCGTAAATTTTGGCAGTTTTATATGTGCACGGTTGGAACATGTAGAGAGGCAAATTTTGGCTTTGGCACCCAACACCCTCATCTACATATTCACCAATAATGCAGTCCACAATATTAATTCAATGCGCCAAAAAATGCATTGAAATCCCTAAAATTATCTCCCTCATTTTCCCTATTTCCTTTCGATTTCAAAAATTCATTTAAATTCATACAAAAGATTATATTTAATTTGTGATTTAATATTCATTATAGAGTTGAAGAAGAATTACTTTTTGATTCTCATTTAATCACTTTATATATATAGAAGATATTTTACATTCTATTCCATGGCATTCTTCTTCCTCTTTTTGCCTCAATTTAATTCCGCCTATTTGCACCAAAATAATTCCGCCTGTTTTATTTGCACCAAAATAATTCCGCCTGTTTTATTTGCACCAAAATAATTCCGCCTGTTTTATTTGCACCAAAATAATTCCGCCTGTTTGCCACAAAATAATTCCGCCTGTTTGCCACAAAATAATTCCGCCTGTTTGCCCCAAAATAATTCCGCCTATTTGCACCAAAATAATTCCGCCTGTTTGCCACAAAATAATTCCGCCTGTTTGCCCCAAAATAATTCCGCCTATTTGCACCAAAATAATTCCGCCTGTTTGCCACAAAATAATTCCGCCTATTTGCACCAAAATAATTCCGCCTGTTTGCCACAAAATAATTCCGCCTGTTTGCCCCAAAATAATTCCGCCTGTTTTATTTGCACCAAAATAATTCCGCCTGTTTTATTTGCACCAAAATAATTCCGCCTGTTTGCCACAAAATAATTCCGCCTGTTTGCCCCAAAATAATTCCGCCTGTTTTATTTGCACCAAAATAATTCCGCCTGTTTTATTTGCACCAAAATAATTCCGCCTGTTTGCCCCAAAATAATTCCGCCTATTTACCCCAAAATAATTCCGCCTGTTTGCCCCAAAATAATTCCGCCTGTTTTATTTGCACCAAAATAATTCCGCCTGTTTTATTTGCACCAAAATAATTCCGCCTATTTACCCCAAAATAATTCCGCCTGTTTTATTTGCACCAAAATAATTCCGCCTGTTTTATTTGCACCAAAATAATTCCGCCTGTTTTATTTGCCCCAAAATAATTCCGCCTGTTTGCCCCAAAATAATTCCGCCTGTTTTATTTGCACCAAAATAATTCCGCCTGTTTTATTTGCACCAAAATAATTCCGCCTGTTTTATTTGCACCAAAATAATTCCGCCTGTTTTATTTGCCCCAAAATAATTCCGCCTGTTTGCCCCAAAATAATTCCGCCTGTTTTATTTGCACCAAAATAATTCCGCCTGTTTTATTTGCACCAAAATAATTCCGCCTATTTACCCCAAAATAATTCCGCCTGTTTTATTTGCACCAAAATAATTCCGCCTGTTTTATTTGCCCCAAAATAATTCCGCCTGTTTTATTTGCACCAAAATAATTCCGCCTGTTTGCACCAAAATAATTCCGCCTATTTTGTCAACATTTCCTTTATAAAAATTTCAATTTAATGTATCCAAAAATGCCTAATTAAATAGTAATACTTATTGATTAAATACATAAATTAGTACAGTTTTATCACAATGCTTAGTACCAAATACCAATGTGATTACGAATTACGATTACATATTATAGTTTACAAAATTGATAGCCTAATAAGAAATGATGTATTAGTATAATAATTTGTGAATGATCCAACATCAGTAGAACATTGATTAATATTAATCAGTGGAATGTGTTTTGCTGTTGGATGATTAAGCGATGAGCATACATTTTGGCAAATAAAACAAATTTGATGAATGGGAAAAACTCCTCAGAAATTTAGAAGACTAACGACGAAGAGGATTAGTGCGCGAAACAAGCATGCTGATGAGAGAGGGTCAGCATAAAATGGGAGAATCAACTCCTCTCGAATATATTAACGAATTTTAATTTGGGAGAAACAAACGCAGGCTTAATTTGAAAGGACAAGATTTCTCTACAATTTTTTGCGCATTTGAACCAGCTCTGCTTTCATTGCTTTCTTTTTATTCCACAAAATATAGTTCATTTATCCAATCGGCAATTGTCATTCACGTCAATTCATTCTTTCCTATCATTCATTCTGAATTCTGATTGATGGTGATTTGGGCCAAAAATATTGGCGTGGAAATTGACCACATATGCCATTTTGAAAGGCAAAAGATAAGGCAAATTAATTTTAGATTATTTTTTGTATAAAATGATGGACCAAAACAGCATTTATTGTTGCTTCCAATTACTTACGCCATTTCCCTAACTCCTCAAATTGTTGCCTGAATCCTCCTCCAATTCATTTGTGTGGAGAATTGAATTCATCGTAAGAAAATGGAGCCAAGGTAAACGGCTAATCCTCAGGCCCCAATCATTCATTTGTTTTCCACCTTTCACAGCTATTCCACTTATCAGCATTATGCCGCCTTAAATCCAGGAGTGAATCAGCCGAATCCACCATATCTGGCAGATGATGTCACGAAATTCCAAGATGATGGCATTTGGCTCATTTCCTGCAGTTTCTCCATTTGGACTATGGTTTCCGGTGATCATCCATTTTTGGGGCATTTTTTATTAGGGAATATTCTTTTCATTTTTGACTAAAATGCATTATGAATTTAGTAAATTTGCCTATAAAGTATTTGGTCAAAAAAGGATTAGGACATTTTTGCATTCTTTCTTTTGGGTATAATTATAAAGAATTTTTTGAATATTAGGTTTTATAAATATAATTTTAATGTAAGAAAATTGTTAAGCCTCTAAACTTAGGTTTTAAAATATGATTTTAGTTTAGCCTTAAAGCACAAAAATCATCAGAATTTTTTGCAAGGGGTTAATTTTGGTTGCCACTGGAAAAACTCACTAAAAATAAATAATTTAACTCGAATTTTCCCAGGCTTCGGATTGTTGGAAAGTGGTCGAGTCTCGTCCAAGGATGAAGTGAACATTATGGTCAAAAATGTGGTTGATGTCGTGTTCGGCGGCCTTTCCTATTGGATGTTCGGCTTTGGTGCGCAAAAATTCAGCAATAAATATCCAATAAAAATATTATCAAATTTGAAATATTCGTCAAAATTTCTGTCACTTTGGTCTTAAATTCTTTAGGAGTTTGGCCAAATTTTTAAAGAAAATTTCAACCAAAAACATGGCGCATTTGATTAGATGAAACTTTCTAATTTATGGCCCAAATTTTATGGCCAAATGATTAGAATTATTACCAATAGATTTCTCTGAAATATGCGCCAAATTCATTCAAAATATAAAGCCTTACTTTTGGCCGATCCATTTCCCACATAATTTTAGGTTTCACCTATGGCAGAGATTGGCCAAATCCCTACATTGGCGTTGGCCACTATTTCTATGATCCGGACAACGGCGGACAGTGAGTTTTTCTTTGAAGGTACACCAATATTATCTTTTCATAGGCCATCTGATCAGGCTTGGCACTATGCCCGATTCTTCTTCCAAATGTCCTTTGCCACCACAACATCCACCATTGTTTCTGGTTAGAAAACAATTTCACATTAAACATTGGGGGAATGGCCTGGGGACCAATCAAATTGAATGCACAGAGTTAGGGGGAAATATTATTGAAAGGGACGGATAAAATTATATTAAATCGATATTTAATTAAGCCTAAAATTGGGTTCAAGTTTACCTAGGAAAAGATCAGATTTTGGTATTTTGATTGGCGAAATAGGCCCATAAATACTGCCGATTGAGTAGCTTGGCCTTAATTTTGCCATATCTCAACAAGGAAGCAACCAATTTATAGGAATGCGATATACCATTTTAAAGCCCAAAATGTGCTCTAAAAAGTGGCTTAATATAATTTTTGAAAAATTGAATCTATTTGTAAAATAAGCGGATTTTCCTCACTCAATCTGAAAATTCGGGGGCTTCTTTACATTTAATGATATGTAACTAATTCAAAATGTGGATTTCATAAAATTTAAAGAGCATCATTTTAGAGTATTTTTTGCGCTTTCGAATGGTATATCGCCTTCCCAATTTGGCCATTGCCTCGTTAAGTTATTGGTCAAAATTTATAGGGAGGTAAAAAAGAATCGTCCCCTATCATGAATATATAAATATGCCTTGGAGTAATATCATCCTTTTACATTTACATTGATCGAGAGGAGGGCGATGAGCACCTTTTCTCGTCCATTGGAAAATATACTGTAAATGTTATTACTGTATCGCAAGCCCCGAGGGAATAATCAAACTCTCCTATTCTATCAATTAATGAAGATACCTATCTCGGTATTATTGGCCATATCTCAACAAGGAAGCAACCAATTTTGGAAGGCAATATGCCATTTTAAAACCCAAAATGTCTTCTAAAAAGTGGCTTATTTTAATTTTTGCAAAATAAAATTATTTTTGAAATAAGCGGCTTTTCCCCCAAAAATGTGGATTCACTACATTCAAAGACATGTAACTTCTTTAAAAAGATGGATTTTATTAAATTTAAATGACTGCTTTTTTAGAGGACATTTAGGGCTTTAAAATGGTATATCGCCTTCCTAAATTGGCCATAGCCTCTTAGAGTTATTGGTCAAAAATAAATGCTAGTACTCCTTCCAATTATTCTTTATCCTCTCCCTCATTTCCCTATTTAATTGTACAATTAATTTTTCAGCTGCAATGGCAGAACGAATTCGACTGAAGCCGTACATTGTGATCACATATTTGATGACGCTGGTCCATTCCATCACGGCGCATTGTAAGAATTCGGGCGAATCCCTTCCTCAATTACTTTGATTCAAATTTTCCCAGGGATTTGGTCCGAAGATGGATTCCTCTACAATTTGGGCGTTGTGGACGCAGCCGGATGTTCAGGTTAATAAGCCCCAAATTAGTCATTATATTTTGGGGAATTCCTTTTTGGTCTAATCAATTTAATATCAAATTTTAATCAAAGAAAAATTAGGGCTAATTTGTCGCTTTTAGGGCTCAATAAAAAATGAAAATTGATCAAAATAATTGATCAAAATAATCTACAAAAGGAATTAAGAAATTAAATAATTTTATTAAAATAATCAAATTTCAGTCGTTCATTTGGTTGGAGGCGTCGCCGGACTTGCCTCCACGCTGTATTTGAAACCACGGCAAGCCAGATTCGGGGAACGGGGCAATGCCCACATGTCAAAGTGAGTCATTTTTTATTATTCTGATTGCCTTTAGGGTTTAAATTATTTGAATTTATTTGAATATTCCTCTGATACGAAACTTAATCTTACTTATTAAGCTTAAGGACAAAAATCAATGGAAAATTGGGCTAATAATTTGAAAAATTGGAAAGAATCAATTCGTTGATTTATGATTTTTGGCCCTATCTTTTAAATATTTCAGCCCAACAAATGCATTGCTTGGCACATTCATGCTCTGGTGGGGTTGGCTGGCATTCAACACTGGCTCCACGCTGGGCGTTGCCAACAATAAATGGCGACTAGCCGCCAGGCATGAATTCATTTGAATAAAATTATTGTTTTTGACTCATATCTCAATGAGGCTATAACTAATCTGGGAAGGTGATATACCATTGAAAAGGCTAAAGTGCCCTCTAAAAAGTGGCTGTAAAACTTTTATGAAATCCTTCTTTTAAAAAAAGTAATATGCCTTTGTGTATAGTGAACCAGAATTTTGGAGGAAGAATCGCTTATTTCACAAATCGACTAAATTTTTCAAAAATTAGTTAAGCCACTTTTCCACTTTTTAGAGAAAATTTAGGGCTTTCAAATGGCCTATCGCCTTCCAAAAGTGGTTGCTTGCTTGTTGAGCTATGGCCAAAATAGTTAAAATAACTCTATGGGTAGAGAGAGGAGGTACAGCCAGTTCAACGCTTCGAATTGTTTTTGGCCCATAGTTCAACAAGGAAATAACCAATTTGGGAAAGTGATATACCATTGAAAAGCCTTAAATGTTCTCAAAAAAGTTGCCTATTATAATTGTATCGAATTCATTTCTTTTAATAGTTATATGTCTTTGAATGTAATAAACCTTAATTTTCCTATTCGATGATGGAAAGCGATTTATTTCTCAAATTCTTTTAAGTTTTTTTCAAAAATTAATAAAGCCACTTTTTAGAAGACATTTAAGGCTTTCAAAAGGCGTATCGCCTTCCTATATTGGTCCCTTTCTTGTTGAGATATGGCCAAAAGACTAACTAAGATATTAATAAACATCATATTTCCTAATAAATTTGCATCCCTTTATTGTAAATTCGTCCCCTTTTTTAGGGATATAGCCAAAAGATAAGTCGTATTTCTTTGTTTTTGAAAGCCAATTTCCCCTTTATTCCATCCAAATATAATACATTTTGGTCTCTTTCCAAAGGTCCGCCATGGTCACATTGCTCAGCTCCATTGGCGGCGGCTGTACCTCAATTGTGATTTCGCTAATTTCCACCCGAAAGTGCCAAATTGATTTGCTCATTGATGGATTGTTGGCATCGTTGGTGGCCACCACCGCCGGTCTGTACCTTTTTGGAGGGATTCCTCCATTCCCAAAACTGTTTTTTGAAGGTTGCCATTCCCTTCGCCCATTCGACAGCCTTGCCGTCGGCGCAATCGGTGCCGCGCTGGCATTGTCCATCTATCCACTTGTTGAGAGGCTGGAAATTGACGATCCCGTAGGCGTCATCCCGGTCCATGTTGTCGGTGCTACTTGGGGTTAGTTTCGGGTGACTAAGGTGTTTAATTTTGTGTCTAATAGGAATGCTTTGTGTTGGCATTTTCTCGCAGGAAGATCAGGAAACGATCAGCCAAGATCCGAATCATGTAAAATCCAACCAAAATTAACTATTAAATGTGGATTTTTGTGTAGAAAGGAGTAACCAAATGGCGAAATGGCCTCCTCTATGGTGGCGGTTTCGAGCTGTTGGGAATCCAAGCAATTGGAGTGGTTTGCATTTTCGTCTTCTCCTTGGTCATCACATTCCTTTCATTGGTGGTCAGTTTGAATTATTAAAACTTGGGGGATGAAGAAATTTTTGGACACAAAATTGTTTTTAAAATAGGAAAAAGTTATTGTCTCTTATTTATTTCCCTATAAATCAGTCTCATCAAAAGGATGAAAAGGCACGATTATCTATATTCTTTTGGCCATAACTCAACAAGGAAGTAACCAATTTAGGAAGGTGATAAGCCCTTGGAAAGCCTTAAATGTCCTCTAAAAAGTGGCTTACAAAATTTTCTAAAATTTTAAATATTTTATAAAATAAACTGCTTTTCCTCCAAAAATTCAAGTTTAATACTCAAAGGCATATATCTTTTTTAGATGGTGGATTTAATAAAATTTTAATAAGCCACTTTTTAGAGGATATTTTAGGCTTCAAAATGGTATATCGCTTGCCTTAATTGGCTAAAGCCTCGTTGAATTATAGTCAAAAGAGCCCAGAAATTGTTAAAAATATAAAATTTTCCTCCATAGCCTTTTTCCTACCAAAATGCATGCCTTTTTTCCCAATAAAATCTTTACAAAAAAAAAAACCAACAGATTATGAACCAATTCCCGTGGGGTTTGCGCATGACAAAATACGAAGAACAATTGGGTGCGGATTTGATTGAACATGGATTGGCCGGCCACAACATTGCCAAATATTCCATCGAGAAGAAGCTGAATGTCAAGTCAGTTTTTTGGATATTTTTCTTAGTTGCTTTTTTGCTTCTGAAAATGCCAAAAATTCACCCTTCTTTTTTATCCTTTGTGCCTCGACCTCGGCCATTCACAAAAGCTAACATGTTATTCACAAACATTCCACAAAAATTTAACAAATTTATTCACTAACATTTTTGAAAAATATTTCGGACAAAAATTTGCTTTGCGGGGAATTAGTATAGTGATTTGGCCGGGTCGAGATTGAGGTCGAGGCATTGGTTCAGGAATGCGTACAGTGTCATCAAATTCGTGGCCAAATGGAAACGGTTGGCACGGAAGGCACGTGAACGGCGGATTGCGGAAGCGGCGGCAGCACGTGGCGATGAGGCCCAATCGGATGGCCATTTGCCGGGCACTTCGCATCATTCCGTCCAGCCCGAGGCCCAATCTAGTGGAAGTGGACGACTCCGGCTGGGCCCATTGAAGCTTGGCGCATTCCGTCGCCCGTCGAATTTGCTTGGCACCAATAGTGGTGGCGGCGGTGGATCGAGTGGAACATTGAGTGCCCGGCCAAAATCGACGTTGGGCAGGCGTCCGATTGAAAAGGAGAAGAATTCATTGCCGCCAATGAATTCCGCCCGAATTCATCCCCTAAAAACAATCACTGGCAACACTTCACTGGATTTGGACGGGCAAGAACAATTGCCAAATGGTAAATTGTATTAATTTTAATGATTTTTATTAATAAAATTGAAGGCATCCCAGGCAATGGCTCAATCCCATTGAACAAACCCATCACGGTAATAACGCCCAGTTCGCCCACACCAAATGCCTATCAGCAGCAAGAGAGGATGCCACCTCTCCAAATTCATCAAGAGGATTCCGTCGGGGAACAGCAACATCAACAACAAACAAATGCCGGTGGAGGTGGAAGAAGCATAATTGGCCGATTTAGGAGAGGAGGGTAGGAAAAACATTGGCACAATTTTTGGGTGATGATCAATTTTTAAACAGCCGTGTTTCTCCCAGACATGAGGAAATCCCACTCCAAGAACACCCAACAAATCCGGCACACCCGGATCAAGGGCATCCGTCGCCTCATTCCCCGAGATTGCCTCCAATTTCGGCACGTTCATCAGCTGGCGCTCCATCCCCTTCAGGCAATGGAAGTCCTTCTGCAACGGATTCTGTAGCTGCTCCACAAAGACATGTAGAAGATACAAATGCCACTGAAGAGTCAGGAAATAAGACAAAAACAAGGCGGCAAAACATCAATGATTCCATTGTTTAGGGGAGAATATATAAAATTGTTTTGTTTCATTTTTGCTCACCTAATTTTGAAATGTACTCTTATTTTTGGTACCGGACCGAACCAATAATTCGGGTTCACTTTTTGATTTCTATTTTTCATCATTATTTTTATTTTTATGTCGATAAAATTGAATTTTTATTAAATTTATTAAAAATTTGAGTACTGTAGAGAAAAGGGTTATTCATTTATAAATTTGAAATATAAAATATCATTTTGACAGAATCCATGTATTAAATGAAACTTGATCCTACATCAATTTTTTGTTTTCAGTTTCATTTTTCACATTTTCATTTTCAATTCCAAAAAGTCAAGCCAAGCAAAACCAAAAAGATTATTATCCATGCAATTTTTAAATGATAAATAGAGTGGTTTCGATTAAGTCTGTTTCGATTTCAGAAAATCGATGAAATTAAAAACCTAAATTGGGGATTTTTGCTCAAAATAACAAAATAGGAGGAACAGAAAACCGACACTTTTTGGTCGGATTTTGCTAAAATCCAGCACACTTTGAACTGCTCTATATCTATTTTCAAATCATATTTTTAGAAATTTAACAAATTCCAAAAATAAAGATTTTAATTAATGGACGGTGAACAACGAGATTCAAAAAATACGACAAAGAATTTGTTTGTTGGTCTCGCAGCGGCAAATGAAAAGAAAGCTTCAAATCCAAGTGGAGAATGTGACAACCAGCCGAACAATAACAATGGGAAAAGACGCCGTGTTTCGGTTTATTTAAATTATCCATTAACTAAAATGATTAATGTTCTTAAGTTTGGTCGACGCATCACCTACTTCCAGCCGCCATCTTCAACCAGTGGTTCCTCGTCATCTTATGTTCGAATGGTTTCTCCTGCGCCAACTCCATCTCCACTTCCACGTTTGCATTTTTAATTAACCAAAAACCTTAAGTTTATTATTAAATTATAGCGGACTTATTCGAAGACACCCATGCAATTTTTGACCACTTCCAACAACGAGCACCGGACGCAACACGAACACTTCGCGAGGATTCGACCATTGAATTGCACAAATCCGCACAAAGCGACGACGACGTCAACGCCGTGTCTCTTCCATCCGAAGTTTTGACACTGTCTTTGACCCAGAACGATTTGCAATCCGGCCAACAACAGAAGGGACCGGCTGACAACGCATTCGACTCTTCACTGGATTCCGCTGATGAAGATGAAGTTATTGTCCGAATGGAAGAGGACTCAACCGATGAAGATGAATATGCCGTGAAGGAGGCCGAAGAAGAAGAAATGAACAACATTTCCGTTCAAATGGAAGAGGATTTGAATTTGACCGGTGAAGTGCTGGCATCAATCGAGAAGGAGGCCGAAGAGAACAATTCCAATCAACAAATTATGGCCCAAATGGAAGAGGAATCGACCCGTGAATTATCCGTCCAGCAAAATGAGACCGACCACCAAAACAATTCCACCAACAAAATTGCTGCTCAAATGGATTTGACCGGTGAAGTGCTGGCATCAATCAAGGAGGCCGAAGAGAACAATTCCAATCAAATTGTTTCGCAAATGGAAGAAAGCCAACCGCAAGAGACCACCGAAATCATTGACACTTCGCCCATTCCTGAAGAGGTTATTTGCCAAATCGAAGATGATTACTTTGAGGCATTGCACGAATATGTCGAGAAAACCAAGTAAATTTAATTTTGGACACTTTCAATTCTAATCCAAATATTTTAGGCTCTTCTACAAACTGCAGGACGAAAAACTCCAATTGCTCGGCCAAATGCAGGAACGAACGCGAACAATGCGCGAGGAGAATCAAGCATTTTGGGCCAATCTGGAGAATGGAATTGTGGAAGTGCTTCGAGAAGTGGCCAATGCCCGTAGACGTGGACCTCAATAATCAATTATATGGAATGGATGGATGGATTGGATTAGATGAAGAAGAGAAGAAGAAGAAGAATATGGACTTAAATGTGGATGGATCTCTTATAATTTAATTAATTTATTTATTTATATATCATCATTTGTCCTGCCTTTTGACTGTCAATTTTATTTATTTTAATTTTGGTTAAATTTGAGATCGGATTTTTTGGAGATTATTTGAATCACATTTTGTTTAAAAATCGAAAGCTATTTAAGCTTATTTTCTTTTTCATTATTATAATTATTTTTAATTATTATTTAGCACAGTTAAATTCAACAGAAATTGAACTTTTTTGATGGCTGAGCAAGTGCAACCACCAGCAGCCGAAGCCGGTGTAGTGAATTTGACTGATGAAGAGGTTTCAATCAATTTTTAACACAATTAAAATAACCCAAAATTTATTGCAGCGTAAAAAATGTGAAGATTATAGCAAAAATGTGGCTGGCCGCGTCATCACAACAACAATTATGCACCCACTGGCATTTGCTCGCGTTCTGATGCAATTAGGCCATGAACGTAAGATTTTAATGTTTTTAAAAATGTTAATAAAAATCCAATAATTATTTAGCATATCCAATTGAACGAGGAAAGCATTTTTACATTGGCAACGAAAGAAATTATTTGCCCAGCATAGCGAAATATCGTAAGTCACAAACAATTACATATTTCGGTATTAAAAATTACTCCTCCATTTTAAGTTGGCAACATTTATCGCTCTCATGGATTTGGAACACTCTACCGGGGAATTGGGGCGCACGTTTTGGAGATGGTCACCAGTGGAGTTGGCACATTCGCTGTCTCCATGGTAAATTTTATAGATATTTTCGAGTAATTTTGCCATTTTTTCAGTACTTGGACAAATGCTATCCTGATTTGGGCGGTGCAGAGGAAATTGCGGTGGAAGAGGACAAAGAGAAGGACGAGGATCGGGACGACGCATACAAGGCTCTTCGATTGAAAATGCGTGAGGCCATCCGAAAAACCGTTGTGCAACTCGCCGGACTGATCATTTCAAGACCATTTGCAGGTTTTTTTCCACACATTTTTATTATTAATTTTGCACGTTTTTAGTTGTTATGGTGCGCCAAATAGCCCAGCATATTGGGAATGAGACGAAATACGCTAGCATCAATCCGTTGCAGCCGCTGATGGTCATTGGAGCGGAGGAGGGGCTGGCCGGTTTCTATTCAGGATTTATTCCAGCCAGCATCACAGTGCTCATTTCAGGTATTTTTCTTTTTATTTGAATAATATTAATTAATTTTTATTCAGTTTGGGGATCAGCCGCACTTGGTTATGCCGTCGACCGTGCCTTCAATCACATCGTAACAAATTTAATGACTTAATTCCAAATTAAAACCGCAAAAAACCACAGGAAAAGGAACAAAATGTGCGCGACCGTGAACACAAGGAAATGATGGACGCAACGCGAAAAGGCATGGACTTTGTGATCAATTTTGGCCTCAACAACATTCGCTATCCGTACGAGGTGGTCTCAACCGTGATGGCAGTCACCGGATCTGGGTGAGTGGTTTTTTTCTCAATTCCAATTTAAATTCCAATTTTTTACAGTCTTTTGGTCTCACTTATGCCCTATTCGCCGATGTTCTCGCACTGGACCGATGTGTACGACTGCCTGAAACCGTATGAGCTTTTCCGCGGTGCAAAAATGTTTTGGCGTGAGCATCGATCCCAAATCCGCATTGGACCTGACCACAAGGCATATGCAGCCGGCAAGAAGTATATTATGTAAAACAGAAGAGAAGAGGATATTTGTTTACTAATAGCTTTGATGATGTCTTCATTTTTTTTAATTGAATTGTGTAGAATTTTTTTGATGAATAAATTTTGGATTTTAATATTTTATTCAATTTCTATTTGATTTGTTTTATAATATCAATATTATTATTTATTTAATTTTTAAATCATTTTAATTTATTTTTAAAATTAAATTTTCAAAGCAATCAAAACCACCAACAATGACAATGAAGAAGAAGATTGTATTTTTGCATCCAGATTTTGGCATTGGCGGCGCCGAACGACTCGTCCTTGACGCGGCATTGGCCACCAAATCCAAAGGGCATCAAGTGCGCATTGTGACCAATCAATTCTCTGAGGACCATTGTTTCACAGAGTTGAAGGAGGAATTCAACGAAAGTAAGCGGAACTGAAAAATTAATACAAAAAATTATAAATGAAAATTCAATTTTAGACATTGAAGTGGTTGCCCAAAAATTTCCTCGCTCAATTTTTGGCAAATGCTACGCCCTGTTCGCCTACTTTCGCATTTGTTTGGCCGCCATCTTCATCTGCTATAAGCATCGCGAAGCTGATGTCATCTTCTGTGATCAGGTTAGCTTTTTTGGGTTTTAGAAATATATCAAAATTAACAATTCAATATTAGAGGGTTTAGTTTACACTTTGGTTCAAAAATTTTTCATTTCGTTTTAAACTGGAAACCCAAAACCAACAATAAAATGTTTAACTCTTAAATAAATTCCTTTTAATTACCCTTTGGGTCAAAAATATTTGGTTTCTTTTTAAACCGTAAACCCAAAACCAACGATAAAATGTTTCTCTTAATTAAATTCCTTTTAATTCTACACAGATCTCCGCTCCGTTGCTAATTCTTCGCTTGCTGACCCGTTCTTCACTTCTTTTCTATTGCCATTTCCCTGACCAATTGCTCACCACCCGTGACACATTCTGGAAGAAATGCTATCGCTTTGTGATTGACTGGATTGAGTCTTGGACAATGCTCTATGCACACAAAATTCTCGTTAATAGGTTTTTTTTATAAATTTAAAAAAAAAGTATTAAATAAAATTTTTAATTATTTATTTTAATTTTAAATTATAAATTTATTAAAAATATTAATTCAATTATTTTCAGTCATTTCACGGAAGGCGTTGTTCGCGACACATTTCCCATGCTCAATGATCGCCCACTGACCATTCTTTCGCCATCCATCAATTGTGAATTTTTCGACAAACAAATCAAACGAATATGCACCGGAGATATTGCCAATGCCAAGCAACTTTTTATGAAAACAAATGGTGGCATTGACTCACAAGTGAAAACAATATTCCTTTCCCTGAATCGATTTGAGCGCAAAAAGTGCATTGAATTGGCCATTCATTCATTTGGTAATAATTCTATAAAAACTAAAAATTTATTAAAAAAATATCTTCAACAGATTATTTATGCAAACATTCAAATCATCCGGAAATTGGACAAGAATGTGCTCTGTTCATCGCAGGCGGCTATGATCCATTGAATGCGGAAAACATTGAATACTTCACCGAATTAAAGGCATTGGTTGGGTCACTTGGCTTGCAACAAAATGTTCACTTCATCAAAAGTCCAGGTTAATTTTTTGAAATTATCAACAAATATTATGGAATTATTTTTTGAGATGATTTAACCAAATGCATGCTCATTGACAAGGCTTCCCTCACCATCTACACTCCCGACCGAGAACATTTTGGCATTGTCCCGCTTGAGGTTTTTATTAATTTTACATGAATAAGATTGGGGAATTTTTACAAATGATTGATTTTAAGGGCCATAGAGCCATAAACAGCTAGTAAATAACTAATTTTTTATTAATCTATTCTGAGATAAATTTACAAAAAGCTAGTAAAAAATTTGACCATTTTAATTGACCCAAATTTAATTTTCCAGTCAATGTACCTAAAAACGCCCCTTTTGGCTGTGGACAGTGGCGGCCCAAAAGAGACGGTGATCGACGGCCAGACTGGCTTTCTTCGTCCCGCTGATCCGAAAAGTTTCGCAGAAGTTATGCTGAAAGTGGCTAATGATCCGGATTATTCGCAGGAATTGGGTGAGAAAGGTAAGCAACAATCGAGAATAAACATTTTTTTATATCAATATTTCTTCAGGTCGGAAACATGTCCTCGAGAATTTCTCATTTGACGCATTTGCTGACAAGTTGGATGGAATCATCGAGAGTATGTATCGTCGAGACCGACAAGAATGAAGAAAATTATGATGATTAATGAATGAATGAGAAGCAATAATTGAAATTTTGTGATAATTTATTAATTATTATATATCTACGGGCTTTAAATTAAATTAATGAATAATTTTGCATAAATTTTTGACCTTTCATATTGTTTAAAATGCACAAAATGTTTATTTAACATTGAAAATTGTTATATTATTCATTCATTTTTATTGTTTTAATTAACTTTATTAACTCTATTTAAGCAAAAAACAATGCCAACAATTTCAATAAATAAACGGCTGCTGGACAAGCATTTGACCACCTCCCTTGACAAAGACGCGGTCGATGAACTCTGTTTTCAATATGGCCTTGAATTGGATGATGTGGTCAGTACAAAATATTATAAAAAATATTCAATTTTTAATTCAATAGATTTTGGAGAAGAATGAGGCAACCGGTGCGGAAGAGGAAATTTACAAAATTGAAATCCCCGCCAATCGGTATGACTTGCTTTGTGTCGAGGGATTGGCCCGTTCTCTGTTGATATTCCAAAACAAGTTTGTTTAAATATTTAAAAATAACAAAATAAATTATTTAAAGGATGAAAACGCCAACCTACAAATTGGCAAAAATGAAGAAGCCGCATAGAATTGTGGTCGAGAAAGAGGTTAATTTAATTTATTTAAAAATCAATAATTTATTCCACATAGACCGCCGCAGTCCGAGAATTTGTTGTGGGCGCTGTCCTCAGAGACATCCATTTCGATGCCGACATTTATGGCTCATTCATCGATTTGCAGGACAAACTCCATCAAAATATTGGACGCAAACGAACGCTGGCGTCCATTGGCACACACGATTTGGACACAATTAAAGGTTAAAATTACAATAAATTTAAATTAAAAATATTTAAAATTGCATCGAATAATATTTTTTAATATTCCAGGCCCATTCCGTTATGCAGCCTGTAAACCTACGGACATTGTTTTCAAATCTTTAAATCAGAGCAAGGAGATGAATGCAGCAGAATTGATGGAATTTTATGTGAGAATTTATTTTAAAAAATATCAAAAAATTCTCAAAAATTCTTTAGAAAGACAGCCATTTACGCGAATATTTGCCAATCATTCGGGACAAACCCGTTTATCCGGTCATCTACGATGCGGATGGCATCGTCTGCTCCCTTCCGCCCATAATCAACAGTGAACATTCAAAAATCACGCTGGACACGAAAAATGTTTTCATCGAGGCCACCGGCACCGACTTGAAGAAGTTGGAAATTGTTTTGGACACAGTGGTCACAATATTCAGTCAATATTGCAAAACACCATTTGTGTGAGTCAATTTTAAATTAAATAAATTTTAATAAAAATTTCATTGTAGAATTGAACCAGTGGAAATTGTTCAACATGATGGAAAGACAACAAAATATCCGGTAAAATCCTCAATTTTAATATTTGAATTTGATTGTAATTTAAGAAATTGGAATATTGGGACCGAGTCGTGGATGTGCAGAATTTGGCCGCCAAAGTTGGTGTTGAACACATGGAAGTGGACAAGGCGATGGAATTGCTCACAAAAATGTCACTCGCCTGCACACATGTTGGACGCGAATCACAAGTTAAGGTAAAAAAACACGAATAGTAATAGTACTGAATTAGATTTAGGTTAGGTTTACTGTTTATAAAGATTTTAACAAAAAAAATTAAAAATTTTCGAAACATAGAAGGTAGCGTAGAGATATATCCTTCCCTTTTACAATTTGGGGGTCTCGGATTCGAACCCGCCCAGAGGAAGCTATTTTTTTCGTGCTTTTTTGGCACTTTATAGTGCATTTCTCAACCAAATACAAATTTTCGAACAAAAATCACCAGAAAATAATTTAATTAGTAATTTATTCAACATATTAATTGGAAAATTTTCCCATTTTCATCAGATAACAATTCCGCCCACACGACATGACATTTTGCATGAATGCGATTTGGCCGAGGATTTGGCACTGGCCTTTGGCTACAATTCCATCACACCCGCACTGCCCCAATCCAACACCGTTGCCCAACCATTCCCACTGAACAAACTGTCCGATCAACTTCGCCTCCAGCAAGCAATGTCCGGATGGACGGAAGTGCTCACTTTTGCCCTTTGTTCCACGGAGGATGTTGGCACAAAAATGCGTAGACCCACCCAAGAATTGGAACGAGTCGCAAAAATTGCCAATCCAAAAACGCTTGAATTCCAGGTTTTTGCATTAAATTTTATTTAAATTAACCAAAATTTTGAAAAGGTGGTGAGGAATTCCCTGTTACCGGGCATTTTGAAGACAATTGCCAACAACAAAGATATGCCCTTGCCTTTGCGTCTTTTCGAAGTGCAGGATGTCGTGTTCATTGATGAGAGTCGAGGTTAATGATTTTTAGAAATGCAAATTAACGGGTTTATAAAGAAAATTTAATAAAATTTATAATTTTCGAACAAATTTTGCCAAAAATTTAAAATCATGGTTTCGAACCCTCCAAAGGAAAATTTTTTTTGGGCTTAAAATTGTCCTTTTTTAATATTATTTAAAAAATATTACAAGGCTTTCTATTTTAGACACAAAATGTCGAAATGAACGACATTTGGCCGCCGTATTCTACAGCAAAACGGGCGCATTTGAAGTAATCCATGGCCTTTTGGATCGGCTAATGCAAATGTTGAATGTGCCATTCAATGGTGGGCAGCAGGATGGAACCAACAGCAAAGGATATGGAATTAGGCAACATGACGGTGAGTAATTTATTGAATTTAAAAATTTCATATAAATAATAAAAAATGCTAAATTTGGCATTTAATAAAATTCTGAGAAGAAAATGAATATTTTTCGTTTTTATCTTAAAATTTCCAAATTTGCCATTTCATGACGACTTTAGCTCAGTGGTAACTAGCCTCACTAGCATGTGTGAGAGATCGCCGGTTCAATTCCAACCAGCATCAGGAAATTTTTTTCCCCATATTAAATAAAAATTTTTGGCAAATTAATTTATATTTTGGGTTTTCCCTCAAATAAACATAAAAATACAAAATTTAAACAACAATTAATTAATTCAAATTAATTTAATTTTCCGCAGATCCAAGTTACTTCGATGGCCGTTGCGCCCAAGTACTCTACCGTGGAACGCGCATTGGCACTTTTGGCATTCTCCATCCGGATGTGTTGGCCAATTTTGCATTGGTCAATCCGTGTTCTGCATTGGAAATCAATATTGAGCCATTCTTGTCCTCCACCAATTAAAGAAGAAGATGACAATGAAAAATGATGGAATATTATTGTTGATTTTATTTGTTCTTTTTTTAAAGAATTTTTTGACCCTGCAATCCACGATATTCTCCATCATATATTCTCCCACCCCCTATTTGTTGTTTAATTTAAATCGAAGAAAGTTAATGTGAAAACCAGACAGATTAAAAATGAGCTTTTTTATTCCGAAAAAGAATATTTTATTCAAATTTGTTAAAATCAAATAATATTTTTTAATTATTAAATTTAAAATTTTAACAATAAATAAATCCAAAATGCAGGTTAAAATGTACGCCGACGCTCTGCTCATCATCTCAATTGCATTCTTCACCGCATTGTTGGGCGAAGGATTGACCTGGGTGCTGGTCTACAGGTTTTATTTTTTTTCGATTTTAAAATTAAAATTATTTGATGGTAAATTAAAATAATGGATTTTTCGAATTTGGATGACATAAAAATATATTTTTAAATTAAATTGTCCCAAAAACCAATAATTAACCGATAAATCTCGACAAGACGCGTTAATTGGTATTAAATTTTTCTTGGTTTAATCAAAAATTATGGGTATTAAACGGTTAGAACCGCCTTCCAGTTTTTTGGTTCAAAACTAAAATTGGTTAAACATAAGCAAAATCATCATCAAAAAATGTAATATTTTTTTCTCGTAGAGATCTATAAATTGAATATAGTGTTTGGGGGTCTGGAATAAACATTGAGCCGTTATAATTTTTTCAATGGTTTTTTAGTTAAATTAAAATAAACTTTTTAAATTAATCCACCTTATAAATTCAGGTCGGAAGAATACAAACGATTGAAATTCTCGATGGAAAGGAAGACGAAAAAGCTGGAGAAGAAGAAGGAAACAATTGGAGTGGTCGGCGGCGAATCCGGCGTTGGGGCGGCAAATGCGGCAAGCAAAACGACGAAGAGGAAAATTGAACGGGAAGAGGAAAGGTTTGGAAGCACAAATTTATTTATTTTAATTGAATATTTCACCACACAGATTGAAATCAACCAATCGAGATTTGTCCATGTTCCGGATGAAATCAATGTAATTTTATTTTTATGAATTTATATTAATTTATTTTGAACTGCTTGAATAGGATGGCAATTGGTTTTGTGTTCACCGCCCTGCTCAGCACATTCTCAAACATTTTTGAGGGACGCGTTGTGGCCAAACTCCCATTCGAGCCAATTTCATGGGTCCAGGGCCTCAGCCATCGAAATCTTGTCGGTGAGTGAAATTATTTTTTAATGGGAATTATTTAATTTGCCGAAAATGCTATTCAGAAATTTCCTAATAAACACCAAAATACAATCAATAAATCTATTTAACCTATATCAAATGTTTTGACTTGGGTTTAGCCTATTCTAACATATTTTTGAACCATTAAACCTAAATCGGTTTAACCCATTTAAAACCATTTAATTTTCACCAAACCATAATAAATTATTTACCATTTAATGCGTCTTGACCAGCTCTATCCAAATTGGGTATATGGGATTTTTCGGCAAATTAAAAATTATTAAAATTAAGTTCACATTTAATATTTCCCTCAATTTAATTAAGGCGATGACTTCACCGATTGCAGTTTCATTTTTCTGTACATCCTCTGCACGATGAGTTTTCGTCAAAATTTGCAAAAACTTCTTGGCTTTGCCCCTTCCCGTGCGCTGAGCCGTCAAACCCAGGGCGGTGGCCTGTTCGGACAGAACCCTCAACCAAATCAATTTTTCCGATAATTTTGATTATTATTATTTAGCTCATTTGATTTGTGTTTTATCTCAATTTAATGTTTTTTTTCGATAAAAATAAATTTTTAATATATCAAAGTGTACTTTACAAATTTAATTAGAATTGGAAGAAATAACAAAAATAAAATGGAGAAAAAAAATTTGGTCATGGATGTATTTTTGGTTGAATGACTAGTGAAAATTCAATGAGGAAACTAATACAAAATTAGCTTAAAGCCATGGGCTGAATGAAATGGCCAACAATTTTTAAATGCATGATCAAAAATAAAATGAGAGAAAATTCATCAAAAAAATGGTCAAAAATTTGATGCCAGATTTCATATTTTGGTGTTTTGTGCCGCGGGCAAATGCTCCAAACTGGCATTCAGCGAACGATAGGAGGGCGGTGGGGAACATGCCCTCGGGGGTGGCGGTGGCACATTAGATTGTTGGACGGATTCACTGACGGATGGAATTGCAATTGCCGAATGTTGTGGAGGAGGCTGGGCAAGCAAAGGGCGACGGGAGTCGATCACCATTGCAGAGAGGGGCGGTGGTGCCATATTCTGAAAGATTGGGCAAATTATTTATTTTTGGGAAGTATTTTGGAATGTTCTTTTTGTGGAAATTTTCTCTACAATATTCCATTCACTACAGTATTTTTTATTTTCATAGGCTAGGGGCAATTTTGTGTATTGCGTCTTTGAATGTACCTCTATTCGTTTTTGGCCCAAAGCTCAATAAGGCAATAACCAATTTTAGAAGGCTATATACTTTTGGAAAGCCAAAAATGTCCTCTAAAAAAAATGGCCTTTTTTGATTTTATGAATTTCACCTTTTTAAAAAATAATATGCGTTTGAGTGTAATAGACGCGGATTTTTTTGAGGAAAAGCCGAAAGCCATTTATTTCAAAAATTGTTTAATATTTTAGAAAAATAAATAAGCCATTTTTTGGAGGATTTTTATGGCTTTTGAATGACATATTGCCTTCCCAAATTGGTTGTTTCCTTCTTGAGATATGGCCAAAAGAATATCTATGTACCGCCGATTGAGACCCGCATTCGTTTTTCACTAATAGCTCAGCGAGGCTTTAGCTAATCTGAGAAGGCAATATATCATTTGAAAGCTCTAAATATCCTCTAAAAAGTGGCATAATAACTTTCATGAAATTTACTTTTTTTAAAAAGTAATATGTCTTTCTAACTGTGAGCTATAATAAAAAACCTATTCTTTTTGAGGAAAATCCACTTATTTTACAAATTATTTAAATAATCCAATAATAAAAATTGGCCACTTTTTAGAGGAGATTTAGAGCTTTCAAATGATATAACGCCTTCCAAAATTGTTGCTTCCTTGGTGAGATATGGTCAAAAGAATAGGTCCATGTATTGAAACGGTGATATTGAATATACCAGCATTAGTTTTGGCCAATAGCTCAACGAGACTTTAGCCAATCTGAGAAGGCGATACACCATATGAAAGTCCTAACTGTCCTCTAAAAAGTGGCTATAAAATTTTCCTGAAATTCACCTATTTAAAAGAGTAATATGCAATTGAGTGTAATTAATTCGAATTTTTTTGAGGACAAGCCGCTTATTTTATAAATTTTTAAAAATTTCGAAAGATTAGAAAAGCCATTTTTTAGAGGAGTGTTAGGGCTTTTGAATGGCAAATCGCCTTCCAAAATTAGTTGCTTTCTTATAGAATTATGGCCAAAAATATTCTTTTTATACTGCTGATTGAATGTGCATTTGTTTTTTAGCTCATAGCTTAACGAGGCAAAAGCCAATCCGGGAAAGCGATATATCATTGGAAAGCCCAAAATACCCTCTAAAAAGAAGCTCTTTTAAATTTTATGAAATTCACTTTTTTAAAAAGTAATATGCCTTTGACTATAGTGTTATAATAAACCTATTCTTTATAAGAAAAACGGCTTATTCCACAAAATATTTAAAAATTTTGAAAGTCTAGGAAAGCAACTTTTTAAAAGACATTTTGTGCTTTCAAATGGCATATCGCCTTCCAAAATTGGCAGCTTCCTTATTGAGATATGGCCAAAAAGAAATGAGACCCCTCCAGGGTCCCCCACCAAACCCACTCAACACTCACCCATTGGCCATGTCCGGCCCATTTTGTTTTTTCCTGTTCTTCATGCCTTCTGACTTCCTCCATGCAAGTGTGAATTGTTTGCGGGTCCAATGGTTGGTCATAGCGTCGAGCGGATCGGCCACCAAGTCCACCGAAACAATCGCAGAAACAGCAGCCACGGAGCATCTGAAAATTTGGAGGTGGTGAGATGAATGAATGGTGGGAATTGTTAGGGCGCGAATATGATGAAATGGGTCTACGGTCAACCCAAAATTCAAAATTCCAAGAGAAAATTTTAAGTACATAATTCTAGCCTAATTAAATAGGGGATATATGAATTAGAAAAAACAGATTTTATGGCCATAAATTCCGAGGCGAACGTATTTAACACGTAAAAATTGCGGTTTATCTGAAGGCATCCTATGGTCAAAAAGTAGGCAAAGTTTCATCAAAAGTGGCCACCTTGTAAATATCCTTCAGGGCTTCTGTTTCGGAATAGTATGGAAAGGAGAGAGAAGTCATACATGTAAATGTTCTCCCTTTGGATTTGCAATTTGGATTTTAGTTTTAGGATGTAAATAAATGAAAGAAGAAAGTTAATTTCAAGAAAGGGCATTTTATTTTACATAATTTATGGCCAAGTATCCAGGACAATGTGCGAGAAATCAAGGAGGGAAAGACCCCCGATTATGACGAAGGAACCGCTTATTTCTCCGTAGGCAAATTTGATAGGAAGGCTACCCAGAAATTACCCAGAAATTGGATGTGTCAAATTAATAATAAAGAGAAAATAAATTTATTTTGCACAATTTAATCCAATTCAAAAGTGACAAATTTTTAAAATGCGGAGGCCACATTCATATTGGGTTTACAGCTGCTTGGAGCTTGGAATTTGTGGAAGGCGGGAAGGGGAAATAATATTCGGTGGGAACAGCTGGCACAAATAAAATTGCAAAGGATGGAAAGGGGGAGGATGGGTTGGTCGGTTGGATGAATGGAAGGGGATGGGGTTAAAAGGTGGGCAAAACAAGTTGGGACAAAGTTAAAGTGGCCAAGCGGAATAGGCCAAGAAGAGGAAAAGGGGGAAGAGGAGGCGGAATGGAAAAAGTGGCGTGGGAATGTTTATCCGTCCATCCACGAATGGTGTACGGAAAAATCAACAACTTTACTTAGGTAAATGGTCGCATGAATGGTTAAATTATGCTAAAATGGGACGATCCTGGGACATTCCTTGGACCATATCTCAACAAGGAAGCCGCCAATTTTGGAAGGCTATATGCCATTCGAAAGCCCTAAATATCCTCTAAAAAGTGGCTAACTAATTTCATGAAAATTTAAAATAATATGTGAAATAAGCGGCTTTACCTCAAAAACCTCAAAAATGGGTTTATTACACTCAAAGGCATATAACTTTTTTTAAAGAGGTGAATTTTATAAAAGTTTTAAGCCACATTTTAGAGGACACTTTTGGCTTTCCAATGACATATTGGCTTCCAAAATTGGTTATTGCCTCGTTGAGCTAATGGCCAAAGAGCGCTCTAAGTATTGAAATTGCTGTACTGGTCCTATACGGTTGGCCGAGCGCTGGATAGAAATTCATGTGGAGAAAAAAATCAACAATTTTAAGTGAAATGGCCCAAAGATGGACAAATTATGCAATCAAAATTTCTTATCAGTTGCGGCTGGTTTACTAATAAGGACCAAAAGAAAATTGAAGGGGGCAACAAATGTTGGGCGCAGACCGACACGAAAAAATGGCCACAGAAAAAGCGGAGAAAAAATGTGGAATGAAAGCGGGGAAAGGAAAATCAATTGGAAGGTAGGAAAGTGCCATGGAGGCTTTTCGGCTGGCTGGAATGCCGCCGAGAATGTGCCCCGCTGGGCAAAAACGTAGAGGAGGGCAAAAGGAAGGTAAAGAATGGGAGTTATGGCTTACTTAGTTAGGGGAATTGGCGGTATGGCCTTTTTGGCGGGTGGAAATATAGGGGAAAAAGGCACATTTTGAAATGGTTTGAGGGAGAAATGGCAGAGAGGACCATTAAAAATTGAGGTGAAATTGCTTATTTAGAAATCGGTGGAATGCTTGGGAATGGAAAAGGAAAATTTATTTTGGCCTTGGGGGAGATAAATTGGATGGTATGGAGGAATTTAATGGCATTGAATTTTGAATGAAAGGAGTTTAGAAATTACGAAATAAATAAAGTTGGGTAGATGGTGGAAAAAAATTAACACAATTGTTTAGATTTCCCGAAAATTAGGCATAAAATCATTTACAAATATATGGGAAATAAAATCAAAATATCAAATAAAAATATGTTTTGAATCTGCTGGTGACAGATGATTGACAAGTACCCAAAATTGTCCTCCATTTAATAGGCGGAAAAGTGCATTTGAAGTTCAGAGTAAAGAGGAATGCCGAAAAAGGAAGAGGGAAACGAATTTTTGCATAAATGCCGATGGGCGGGAATAATAAATGGGCAATAAAATAAAAATGCTTTAGAAATTGGGAAATGATGGCAGCAAAATTGTCCGAATTCATAGAGAAGATAAAATGAATTCACCTTCGAAAAGACAGAAAAAAATTTTTTTGATAAAGGAAATTTGAGTTCGCCTTTTAATTTTTACGCGTGTAAAATTTCGCCTCATTTCATTTTCATTGTAAATTCAGATCTTATTGGCCGCCGAACCGGAAGGAAGCAAAAGTAAAAGACATGGGTTATTAGCACAGGCGGAATTATTTTGGTGCAAATAAAACAGGCGGAATTATTTTGGTGCAAATAAAACAGGCGGAATTATTTTGGTGCAAATAAAACAGGCGGAATTATTTTGGTGCAAATAAAACAGGCGGAATTATTTTGGGGCAAATAAAACAGGCGGAATTATTTTGGGGCAAATAAAACAGGCGGAATTATTTTGGGGCAAATAAAACAGGCGGAATTATTTTGGGGCAAATAAAACAGGCGGAATTATTTTGGGGCAAATAAAACAGGCGGAATTATTTTGGTGCAAATAAAATAGGCGGAATTATTTTGGGGCAAATAAAACAGGCGGAATTATTTTGGGGCAAATAAAACAGGCGGAATTATTTTGGGGCAAATAAAACAGGCGGAATTATTTTGGGGCAAATAAAACAGGCGGAATTATTTTGGGGCAAATAAAACAGGCGGAATTATTTTGGTGCAAATAAAACAGGCGGAATTATTTTGGTGCAAATAAAACAGGCGGAATTATTTTGGGGCAAATAAAACAGGCGGAATTATTTTGGTGCAAATAAAACAGGCGGAATTATTTTGGGGCAAATAAAACAGGCGGAATTATTTTGGTGCAAATAAAACAGACGGAATTATTTTGGGGCAAATAAAACAGGCGGAATTATTTTGGGGCAAATAAAACAGGCGGAATTATTTTGGTGCAAATAAAACAGGCGGAATTATTTTGGTGCAAATAAAACAGGCGGAATTATTTTGGTGCAAATAAAACAGGCGGAATTATTTTGGGGCAAATAAAACAGGCGGAATTATTTTGGTGCAAATAAAACAGGCGGAATTATTTTGGTGCAAATAAAACAGGCGGAATTATTTTGGTGCAAATAAAACAGGCGGAATTATTTTGGTGCAAATAAAACAGGCGGAATTATTTTGGGGCAAATAAAACAGGCGGAATTATTTTGGTGCAAATAAAACAGGCGGAATTATTTTGGGGCAAATAAAACAGGCGGAATTATTTTGGTGCAAATAAAACAGACGGAATTATTTTGGGGCAAATAAAACAGGCGGAATTATTTTGGTGCAAATAAAACAGGCGGAATTATTTTGGGGCAAATAAAACAGGCGGAATTATTTTGGGGCAAATAAAACAGGCGGAATTATTTTGGGGCAAATAAAACAGGCGGAATTATTTTGGGGCAAATAAAACAGGCGGAATTATTTTGGTGCAAATAAAACAGGCGGAATTATTTTGGTGCAAATAAAACAGGCGGAATTATTTTGGTGCAAATAAAACAGGCGGAATTATTTTGGTGCAAATAAAACAGGCGGAATTATTTTGGTGCAAATAAAACAGGCGGAATTATTTTGGGGCAAATAAAACAGGCGGAATTATTTTGGTGCAAATAAAACAGGCGGAATTAGATGGGGCAAATAAAACAGGCGGAATTATTTAATGTTAATTTAAAATTTAAACTGCTGCTATCAAAATTGAAAAATAGACAGCAATATTACCAGAATGTGATTAACGAAATTATAAATTCTCCTTTGAAAAGGACAAAAAAATTCTTTTTTTGATAAAGCGAATTTGAGTTTTCCTTTTCATTTTTCGAGCGCAAAATTTCTCCTTCATTGTAAATTCGGATCTTTTTGGCCGCCGAACCGGAAGGAAGCAAAAGCGAAAGACATGGGTGATTAGCACAGGCGGAAAATTGAATGAAAATAAAAATGAACAGAAGAAAAAGAAGTGGAAGGCGAGGGCTGGAGGACCGCGCTAAAAAGCCATCGGGCAAACATTTTTGTGAAAATGAAAAAAGTTGAAGCAAAAGATTGGATGCGGGGAAATTGTTTAGGCAAAATTTTTGAATGGGAAATGAATGGTGGGTGGTCGGTTCCGAAATTAAATTTCTTATAGGCCAAATCTAGGTAAACTTTTGAATATTGAATTGCCGTATATATGTTCTTTTAAACCTCTCGAAAATAAGGAGTTTAACTCCTAAATTTGTGAACATTTTAGAATAAATTATATGCTAATTTTGTAGGGCTTCAGCAGGAAACTAACAATTTATTTTTAATTCTGAAGCAGTGAGCATTGGGATAACGTATACGGTATCCTTTTTCGATGAAATGTTGATAGGCTTACCAAAAAGAGTGAGACCATAGCAGCGGCCAACAACATGAAAACCAACAAAAACATTGCAAATGAATTTTCGTGCCGAGCAAGTTGGCCAAAAGTGTCACTGCTTGATGGAGAGATAGGGCTACTAGTCGATTCCACCAATGCCATTGCCGCCATCGATGATGGCAAGGTGGAGGGCGACATTTTTGTCGAAGAGGCAGAATTTGAAGGAATGGAGATGAATTTTTGCTGCTGTTGATGGCAGGCGGAACCGGTGAATTCCGGTGAACACCTATGGAAAATGGATGAATGTGAATAATAAAATTTTTTGTAATTTAGTGCCATTGGTTTAAGTTTATATCAATGGGGAATTAAGTTGGAAATTTTTTTATAGGATGTTCATCAATACATAGGGCTATTGTTTTGACCATAGCTCATCAAGTAAACAACCAATTTAGGAAGGCAATATACCATTTAAAAGCCCTAAATATCCTCTAAAAAGTGGCTTATCTAATTTGATAAAATTTAGGTAATTTGTAAAATAAAAGCTGTTCCTCAATAAAATTCGGGTTTATTACACTCTAAAATGTATAATTTTTCTAAAAAGGTGAATTATGAAAAATTTAAATAGCCACTTTTTAAAGTTCACTTTGGCCTTTCCATTGGTATATCGCCCTCCCAGATTGGCTATTGCCTCGTTGAGTTATGGGTTATGGCCAAAAGAACGACTTCCTCGCAAAGTGATTGGGGTATACATATAAAAACGTTATTAGATAAAAATATTTTTGTTGATAATTCCCAAGAATTAAATGGCCACAAAAAGCCACCTAAATTCCATTGGAATGGCCCATGATGGTGTGTGGTTTTGGGGTCGAGAGGCTAAAGGCAGTGGCGAGGACTACGTCAAATGGGGTGGCTTGGCCCAATCGATGGGATGCCCTCCTCTTCGTTTATGCCAGCTGCTGCTTTTTCCCCTCCCACCCCTAAATTTCACGCTCAAAGTGAGCTACACAAATTCCTTCACATAATCCCCATTCTCCCCCCCCCCCCCCCCCTTTCTCATCAATTCGCCTTCTTTTCATTTTAAACCTCATGTCAGGGCCAAGGAATTCACCAAAGTTAAATAAATGTGTTTTCATAAATAAATTAAATGCGAGAGAGGATTTGAGGAGCATTGGACCAGAGGACTAGAAAAATCGGCGGGACTTAAAGGCATTGAATTTGTACAAAAATTCGGCATTCTCGAGTAAATGGTTCTGACAATATTTTAAACCGGAATTCTCGATATCGTGCCACCCTAGGGGGAATTTTTGAATATATTCTCCTCTGGCCATGGCCATATTTTTTAGGACTATTCCAAGTCGTGTTTTTGCCATCCAAAAATAATATTCCTCTCATTCAAATATGCCCATTTCCCTCTGAATTTTACCTGCATTTCAATTCGCCTCGACTCCTCTTGAACAGGTGCTCATCTGCTCCGGAGGCAAATGTCAAATTCCAAAGGTCACATTGTTCTAGGGAAACTTTTTTGGAGGCCAAATCCGCTGGAATCAATGCCTTCAAAGTGGGATGGTCAGTCAGAAAAGTGGCATCGGATGAGTCGTTGAGGAGTGAGCCTGTGAATAATATTTGGATTTAATTCAATTTTGGGCTATTTTTTAAAATTTGACTATCAAACTTGGCCCATGCCGTGCCGACCGTTTATAATAACTCATCAAAAACTGAACTAATTTTGATGAATTTTAGTATCAAATTAATGAGCAGACTTTTGGCTATTTAATAATATTGTTTTTCTTTAAACTAGTCCAAAAATGTTGGAATTATATTCTCACAAAATAAACTTTTAAAATGGCCTTTTCTATGAATTAACAAAATTTTCAGTGATTTTTGAGCATAACTCCAACAATTCTGTACCTATTTAAATAAAATTAATATCATTTGGTAGGCAAAAGTCTGCTGTTTAATTTGATACTAAAATAATTTAATTTGGTTCATTCCTAATTTCCTAAATGAGCTATTATAAACGGCGCCAAGTTGGCCCGGCGCTAAGTTGGGCTGTTTCCTTTTGATATTGCCCGGAGGAATTAGCCTATTTAACTAAATTTTATGCATTTTCTGCTCACCGGACATGTCCATGGCAATCCAATCCGTCGGATCCCATTGATGCCGAATTGGCTGATGAGATTGTGAGGAGGATTTGGGTGAAAATGAGGCCGGGAATTGGATGAATGGAAGGCCGCCAAAACAGCAAAGGATCAACAAATCCATTTTGGTTGGGACAATGAGAATTAATTTGCCATTTTGAAAGTGGAAATTCAAAATATTAAAACTGGACGGACTGCCTGAAATTTTTTTGGGACAATGATTTTGGGGAAAATTAGGGAAATGGACAAAAAGGCATGGAATATTCATTGGGGGAATAATGTTTATTTGACGATGAATACATTTTTTTGATGTGGCTCGGATAAAAAACGAAAGTTACAAAAAATGGAAGGTTGGAAGACGAATATTAGTGGAAAATATGAGATTACTTGGCTGTTGAAAATTTTCATTGGAAAATGGGAAAATTATGGGGAAATGTTTTGTTAATAAATGAACCATTTTTTAATTTGGCAAAATTTTCCTCGAAAAAACCACTAAAATGGAGGGCGGGAGCCTTTCAATTCAATGGGCATTGAAAGGGAGAATATTCTCAAGGGGCATTGGAATGGGGAAAATAAGATATAAGTGTGTACGTCTTGGCCCATCCATTCGGTGGCACACCACATTTTGTGCCATTGTTTTAAAAGATGGGAGAAAAAAGCGCCTTCTCAAAAGGAAATTAAAATTAAAAAAGGAATGTTGGCGGAAAAATGAGGAGATAAGAAGATGTTTAGGGGAAAATGAAAAAATTGTGAGCAGATTTAGAATGGACAATTTGGATATTGGGCAATGTTGAATAGCGCCAAATAATTGCATCAGTTTTTTGGCCAATTGCTCAGCGAGGCTATACCCATTCTGGAAAGCGATATATAATAGTCATCGAATAAGAAAAAATTAAAATTAATTAAATTTTCAAATTAATCCCATTATATCCGCCTGGATGATAGGAGGAACATTTTGATACTAAGAATTAATGGTTTTGATGAATTGGCAACAAAGTTATGGCCAAAAAATATCGAGGTAGATATCATCATTACAGTATAAAGATTGAAAGAAAGTTTGATCATTCTCTTTAAATGGATACAGTATATTTTCGAATGAAAGGAAAGAGCCAGCCAATCGCCTTTTATCTTTTCGATCCGAAGTAAAGAATGATATTGCTCCAAGGCATTTTTGATAGTTGTATGCGACCAGTCTCATTCACGAATCACGATAACTAACGATTCAGAGGCTGTGGCCTATCTGGGAAGGCGATATATCAATTGAAAGCTCAAAGTATCCTCTACAATGTTCCTTTTTATATTGTATTAAAAACATAGGCTTTAAAAAGTTTATTAGGTAAAGAAATGAAAGAATTAAATTTTGGTGCAAATAAAACAAGCGGAATTATTTTGGTGCAAATAAAACAGGCGGAATTATTTTGGTGCAAATAAAACAGGCGGAATTATTTTGGGGCTAATAAAACAGGCGGAATTATTTTGGGGCAAATAAAACAGGCGGAATTATTTTGGTGCAAATAAAACAGGCGGAATTATTTTGGGGCAAATAAAACAGGCGGAATTATTTTGGTGCAAATAAAACAGGCGGAATTATTTTGGTGCAAATAAAACAGGCGGAATTATTTTGGGGCAAATAAAACAGGCGGAATTATTTTGGTGCAAATAAAACAGGCGGAATTATTTTGGGGCAAATAAAACAGGCGGAATTATTTTTGGGCAAATAAAACAGGCGGAATTATTTTGGGGCAAATAAAACAGGCGGAATTATTTTGGGGCAAATAAAACAGGCGGAATTATTTTGGGGCAAATAAAACAGGCGGAATTATTTTGGTGCAAATAAAACAGGCGGAATTATTTTGGGGCAAATAAAACAGGCGGAATTATTTTGGTGCAAATAAAACAGGCGGAATTATTTTGGGGCAAATAAAACAGGAGGAATTATTTTGGGGCAAATAAAACAGGCGGAATTATTTTGGTGCAAATAAAACAGGCGGAATTATTTTGGGGCAAATAAAACAGGCGGAATTATTTTGGTGCAAATAAAACAGGCGGAATTATTTTGGGGCAAATAAAACAGGCGGAATTATTTTGGTGCAAATAAAACAGGCGGAATTATTTTGGTGCAAATAAAACAGGCGGAATTATTTTGGGGCAAATAAAACAGGCGGAATTATTTTGGTGCAAATAAAACAGGCGGAATTATTTTGGGGCAAATAAAACAGGAGGAATTATTTTGGGGCAAATAAAACAGGCGGAATTATTTTGGTGCAAATAAAACAGGCGGAATTATTTTGGTGTAAATAAAACAGGCGGAATTATTTTGGTGCAAATAAAACAGGCGGAATTATTTTGGGGCAAATAAAACAGGCGGAATTATTTTGGTGCAAATAAAGCAGGCGGAATTATTTTGGTGCAAATAAAACAGGCGGAATTATTTTGGTGCAAATAAAACAGGCGGAATTATTTTGGTGTAAATAAAACAGGCGGAATTATTTTGGTGCAAATAAAACAGGCGGAATTATTTTGGTGCAAATAAAACAGGCGGAATTATTTTGGTGCAAATAAAACAGGCGGAATTATTTTGGTGCAAATAAAACAGGCGGAATTATTTTGGTGCAAATAAAACAGGCGGAATTATTTTGGTGTAAATAAAACAGGCGGAATTATTTTGGTGCAAATAAAACAGGCGGAATTATTTTGGTGCAAATAAAACAGGCGGAATTATTTTGGTGCAAATAAAACAGGCGGAATTATTTTGGTGCAAATAAAACAGGCGGAATTATTTTGGTGCAAATAAAACAGGCGGAATTATTTTGGTGCAAATAAAGCAGGCGGAATTATTTTGGTGCAAATAAAACAGGCGGAATTATTTTGGTGCAAATAAAACAGGCGGAATTATTTTGGTGTAAATAAAACAGGCGGAATTATTTTGGTGCAAATAAAACAGGCGGAATTATTTTGGGGCAAATAAAACAGGCGGAATTATTTTGGGGCAAATAAAACAGGCGGAATTATTTTGGTGCAAATAAAACAGGCGGAATTATTTTGGTGCAAATAAAACAGGCGGAATTATTTTGGTGCAAATAAAACAGGCGGAATTATTTTGGTGCAAATAAAACAGGCGGAATTATTTTGGTGCAAATAAAGCAGGCGGAATTATTTTGGTGCAAATAAAACAGGCGGAATTATTTTGGTGCAAATAAAACAGGCGGAATTATTTTGGTGTAAATAAAACAGGCGGAATTATTTTGGTGCAAATAAAACAGGCGGAATTATTTTGGGGCAAATAAAACAGGCGGAATTATTTTGGCTTTGCTTGAAAGGGTAAAAATATGAACTCCTTCTGGAATGGAGGAATTTCTCCTTTGAAGTTTGACGGAGAATGTATGCATTCGGCCAAGCAGAATAATCCACAAAATGCCGTGGCACCTTCCAAAACAAATAAAACATACAATTTCCAATTCCACACAGATTTAGCTGCCTATTTTTGGGAATGTATAAAACCTGCAGCATTTTTGATATATTTCTTTTGGGCCACTATAAAAAAGGAACCACCCATCATTTTCCATGTTTTTCAGTTGGCATCAAAAATGGAAGGGACATTTGTGAGGGCTTTTCAAAGGAAAAAGTGGTGGATGCCTTTGGCATTGCCATTCCCTTTTTTGTTCCTTTTTTTGATGGATGATGCCCTCAATTATAAATAACCATTTAGTTAGAAAGAGGGTATTTGCCAATTTGTTATGTTTTGACATTATTAAGAGAGCTAAATAAAAACAGGAAATGATTGAAGGGAACAATTGTATTATGGAAAACAATTTGTTTTATGAATGTCAACTTTATATGAATAGCCTTTGATTCAAATAGGAGAGAAGGACATTGTATTTATTAGCCAGGAACAAGTTTAGGCCTCCTAAGTTTTGAATTATTTCATCATTGCTTGATGATAAGAAGAATAAAATTTAAATTAAAAGCCAAGGTTTTATGCCGAAAATATGCTTCCAAAATATGGCCATTCTTTGGTGCATTAAATTGGAAAGCAGTGTTTTGTTTTTTTTTTGTTGGTGACATTTCTCGAAAGCCTCCACCTTCCAAGGATTGGATTGATGATGGCACTTTCAGTCCGCGTAGAATGGAAGGCCAATTTGGCACGCAATTTTACGGGGAATTGGTCGACGAGGATTGCGCGAGGCCAAATTGATGTTAGGCACGAAAAAACGGTGGCAAAAAATGAAGAAGAGAGGATTTAATAAATATTTGTGATAAAAACCACTCAAAAACCTTGGAAAGTGCCGAAAAAGGGGGTGAAAAGATATTCATTAAAAATGAAGGGCATCCAAAATTCAATCCCCATTGGATTTTAGTATTGGAATTTTGGGAAGAAAGCTGAAGGAAATTTTCAGGAGGAGGAAGAATTGGCCCCAAAAATAGAAAACCCAAATTTGGGCAGGGGAAAAGGAGGCTGGAGACTGGATAAATTGGAATTGGAGGGGAGGAAAACAAAGGCCAAAAATGGGGTTTGCATTGGATTGGAAGGGAAGGGGCACAAATAACAAATTTGGATTGGAAGAAGGTGGCCGGGTGAATTTGGTTTCGGATTGGATTTGGTTTCAATTTCACCATATTTTGTTTGTGTATTTTTCATTTTCATCAATTAAATGGCTTCTAAATCTGTCAATTGTTTTAATTTTTGCTTATTTTGTTCTCAAATTTCCTTCCATTTTCTACAATTCGACATTCCTCTGCCTTTTGCGGAATTTAAGCTCATTTGATTGCCAATTTAAAATTGTTTCAAATTAAGTCTAAATTATTTATTTTATTATTAGCAAATTTTTATTTATTATGGAATATTTTTCAACAAAATAATTTCCCCACGCCCTAATATTCAAAGGAAGAATGGGAGGGCGGATGTGGGGGGGGGGGGGGGGGGGATTGGGGGGAGGGGGTCGGATTCGAATGATAATTGGATAAAAAAGAGGAAATGGGGAAAGCCCCCACAGCTGCTTGGGCCACAATGAATGAAAAGGGCAGCCGCCCCTGCGGATGTGGCCGGAAAATGTGGAATTGGCATTGGCCCCTCCTTCTCCTCATCCTTTTGTCTTTTCTTTGGGGCCACCGCCGTCCATCGGATTCAGCCGACCCCGTGGGGGAGAAGGAGAAGAAATTGGAATTTGGAATTGGGGAATTTTGGTTTTGCGTTGAATTTTGTATTGGGAATTGAAAAGAGGCGCAAGGAGAGTGCCCACCGCAGGAAGGAATTTTGGTTTTTGAGGCGGAAATGTACGGGCCAAATTCGACAAAATGAATTTTTTTGGGGGCGGATGATAGAATTCAGAATGAAGATGGAATTTCAGAAGTGAAAAAATCGGTACGAATTCGTATGCATTCAAATTTGCCCTGGAGGAATACTCATTTTTCTCTATGCATGCTGATTTAGTACCTAGCTTTTTCATTTGGTCATATCTCATCAAGGAAGCAACCAATTCAGGAAGGCGATATGCCATTTGAAAGCCAAAAATGTCTTCTAAAAAGTGGCTAACAAATATTTAGAAAAATTTAAATAATTTGTAAAATTAGCGGCTTTTCTTCAGATAATTTGGGTTTATTACACTCAAATATATGTAATCATTTTAAAAAGGTGAATTTCATTAAACTTTTATAGCCACTTTTTAGAGGACATTTTAAGCTTTCAAATGTTATATCGTATTCACAGATTGGCTAGAGCCTCCACAGAATTATGGGACAAAAACAAATGCTGGTACATTCAATACCGCCGTTTCAATACATGGACCTATTCTTTTGGCCATATCTCAACAAGGAAGAAACCGATTTTGGAAGGTGATATGCCATTTTAAAGCCATAAATGTCCTCTAAAAAAGTAGCTTTTCTAACTTTTTGAAAACTAATTATTAAATAAGCGGCTTTTCCTCACTCAGATAATTTTGGTTTATTACACTCAAATGCATGTAACTATTTTAAAAAGTAGATTTCGTAAAAATTTTATAGTCACTTATTAGAGGACAGTTTGGGCTTTCAAAAGGTATATTGCCTTCTCAGAATCGCCATTGCCTCGCTAAGCTATGGGCCAAAAACAGATGCAGGTACTACGTCGTCCCCTTCCCGCAATTGGCTAAAATAAGATGTAACAAAATCAGAGAAAAGCAATGGAATTGGAATAAAAAATTATAATATGAATTGAAATGACCGGCGGGGCCAACAAAAACAAAAAAAGAGGAAGGGACGAATTCATTCATATTCATTCATTTATTCATTCATTTCTAGACGGCACATTCCGCGCCGGGGATGCCATCGAGGCGGCCTCTTGCCCTTCTCCCTTTTTTGACTGCCCATTGGCACAAAAACGTCCTTGGCCCCATCATTCCAAAAGCCCCATTCCCGTCTTTCCTCATTTGCATTTTCGCATAAAAATAAAAAACTGGAGGAGAAAGGCGGTGCAGAAAGCAAAAAAACCCATGAAATGAGCCTATATTTTGGCCATAAAAATGCGGGGAAGGTGGTGGCGGCCCATCATATTATACATAGAACATTGCCTCATCGACGGCTATCATCATAGAGTAAAATGGAACAAAATAAAGTCATAAATTTTTGCTTATTTGAGTCATATTTTGCCGAACAAAAATTCAAGTTTTTGGGCAAAAATTGTTAAATTTTAAAAGTACATTTCGTTTAGCAATGGAAAAATAAATGAATTGTGAATGTTTTTGCCCGATAAAAATGTGTACATTCAGGAATGCCGTCTTCCATATGGCCCAATATATACTTTGGCCTTATTCGGCGGTGCCTTGAGCCTTCCCAAGGGGGCAGCCAATCATTATATCCCTCTTTTCTTCCTTTCCTTCCGACAAGGCTATATTTGAGAATGGAAGAGAATTGGGCAAAAGCGGTAGGCTCTTCCCCCAATTGCTGAAGAATGTAAAGGGCAATCCTAATTAAATTTAGCCCTTGTTTGGTATGAATAATTGGAGTTTTTTCCGAATAAAATCAAGCAATTTTATTAAAAATATTCTAAAGTCTTCAAAATCCATGTAATTCTAATTAATAATCAATTCATTTCATGGCAAAATTCAATTGGATATGGCCAAAATGGCATACGCCACGCAGCGCGCACTGCCAAATTATACATACTGTACATACAATTCCTATTAAAATATGTTGGCATATTGATTTATTGGGATATTCAGTCCAAATCTTGTTATCTTTTTTCTCTCCAATTTTAATGTAGACTCTATACTCAAGGTTTATCGATTTCATCATTCCATGCCATGGCTCATGGCATCTTCTTTTCGCGCACGGTTCATGTAGCATTTTTGCTTTTTTTTCACGAATAATTCGGCAAAAGACAAATGTAAAATAAGCAAGAATCAGAATCTAATTTGCATGCAATCAATAAGTAATATACACATTCTACATCACATCTGCACTACATCATCATTCATCATCATCATTTATGGCACAAATGTGTAGCAAAGTATAATCTCTATCTTGAGTAGGGCGCCATTTTAATTACAAGTTGGAAATTTGATGGTTTGAAGTTTAAATTTTAGTTATAGTTGCTTTTTTTTATGAATGCGTGGCATTTAAAAAGCAAGAAAGATAAGATAATGATTTGTTTCGGTCAATAATCATCCCAAACTCATTGTCCGAATATCAATTATCAACATTCATCAACCTATCCTTTTCAAATCATCATTTTTTTTGTTAAAATTATTAGATCATGATTCATGAATGTAATGTACTTTGCTAGTGCTAGCTAGCACTTCATTAAAAAAACACGCCGTCCCATTTCCGTTCCAACTCCATATCCACATATTTTAATATGTTAAATTATAATATAATTGACAATAAAAATAGATTACAATCATTTAAAATAATTTCGATGTTTTTTTAAGCAAACCTACATTCATTTGGTTTATAAAAAAATTCAACAACATGTCATCATTTATGAAAAACAATGTTGGGTGCAGCAGCAGCAGCAGCATTGATGATGGTTACAAAGAATACAAACCAATGTATGTGAAGCAAAATGAATGGAAAAACACAGGGACGCCAGATGGCGAGGTCAAAGTTTTCTACCCAACTTTGGAGGAATTCAGCGATTTCAAACGTTACATTGAGAAAATCGAACGGCAGAATGCTCATCTCTCTGCAGGAATTTGCAAGGTGAGAGAAGGAACAAATTATTTTTTATTCGTTTGACTTATGTTTTTATTTGAACATTCAAAAAAAAAAAAATAACTTTCCTCATATTAAATAGGTTGTCGCACCAGCCGGATGGCACCCGCGACCTTCAAAACCTCCTGGCGATTATTCGGATATTGAAGAGTTCCGAATTGAATGTCCTGTGTAAGTTTATTTAAGCAATGCTAAGTAATAAAAATAATCCAAATTAATTAAAGGAGAGAACACATTGAATCCGCCATCAATGGCTGCTATGTGAAAAATAACACAGTGCACAGGAAGGAAATGTTGGTGAAGGATTTTCGGCGGATTGCCTTGTCAAAACAATACAGCACACCGCGCAAGGACCAGGAGGACCTTAAAGATTTGGAGAGGTAACCAAAAATTGTGTTCACATGAACCAATGAACATCACATTTAGATACTTTTGGCGAAACCTACTTCATCATGTAAGTGTAATGTGTAATAATTTAATATTAAATGTGTGACCTTTATTCTTTATAGGAACCAATTTATGGTGCGGACACGCCCGGCTCAATCTACGAACCATCGGTGAAGGAATTCAACATGAATAATTTGAAAACAATCCTCGATTTGTTAAAGGAGAATGAGGTAAAACAAAGCCAATCAATCATCTTTAAATCCAATTTATAAATTATTAGGTCACAATAAAAGGCGTGAACACTGTGTTCCTCTATTTTGGAATGTGGAAGACAATGTAAGTAAAATAATAGGTTAGAATTAATATTTAAGTGGTTTTTAGGTTTCCTTGGCATGCGGAAGACATGGACCTTTATTCAATAAATTATTTACACTTTGGCGAAGTATTTTTGATTTATTTAAATTTAATGTTGATTCATTCATTTTTCAGCCCAAATTTTGGTATGCAATTCCACCGGCGGCAGCGGAAAAATTTGAACGATTTGCGGCACAAAGTTTCCCGGATGGCCTTCAAATTTGCAAAGCATTCCTCCGGCACAAACTGTACATCATTTCGCCAAATGTGCTCAAAACACATGGAATACCCTATGGGACAATGGTCCAATATCCGGGCGAATTCATCATCAGTGAGTTTCATTTGAATGAATAAAATTAATTTTGGCACCACATTTTTGTGTAGCATTCCCAAAAGGATATCACATGGGCTTCAACGTTGGCTACAACTGTGCCGAATCGACGAATTTTGCTCTGGAGCGATGGATTGATTACGGTTAAAAATTCATTAAAATTTAATCATATTTATTCATGAATTTATAGGGAAGAATGCGGTCCTATGCTATTGCCGAAAGGATACCGTTGAGATTGACATGCAACCGTTCATGAAGAAATATAGGCCGGCTGAGTACAAAGAATGGTTTGCCTTTTTTTGATTGTTTTTATCTGTTTTTAAAATGTTCACTTTCAGGTATGATTATTGGTACGGCGAGAGGCCAACACAATCATTGAGTGAGCGTACCTGAAAATGTCATTTAAATTAATTTATTTTGTTTTGTGCAGAAACCAACAAACAACAAGGCGGTGGCAGCAGATCAATGATGGGCGAACGAAAGGGCAGCAAGGACACGGCGAGCAGCAATGGAAGCGAAGGAGGAGGGGACCTTTCGTCCCGGTTGCCCCAATCGATATGCACAAAAAGGCAGAAGAAAATGTTTCAAGCGAGGAAGCCAATGCACAAATTGTGGGCCAACACACCGCCGGATTTGTTCAATGAACGGAAGCACAATGCAGAACGGGGGAAGCTGTGAGTGGTTTTTTAATTAAAATTATTTTTTAATTTAATTTAAAATTATTTAAAATATTTAATTAAATTTTTAAATAAAACATTAAAAAACCTTATTAAGTTTTCCGCATTGCTGTGTTTGCCAATATTTTTTGGCCCGTGAAATTTGGACCAAACGCCCACCCACCGAAACATTACCAAAAACGTAAAAATATTTATTCCCTAAATTAATTTAAAATGGACATTTTCAGTTCCCGGCGATATGTCACCGACCAAATGTTCCATAAAAATGAGAAAATTGATGTGGACTGGACAATTGAGGAGGATGAATTACTTTGTTGTTCAAATTGCCAGGTAGAAATTGATTAATCGATAATAAAAAATTACACATTTAATTCACAAAAGGTGGTGGTCCATCGAAAATGCTATGCACACAATCAAACGGCATTTGATGGGGGCGATGATTTTGACAGCAACGGAAATTGCCAAAATGGCCAGGAAAAAGGTTGGGTTTTTTCAGATTTTTTTCCATTATGAAGATGATCTTATCAAAAAAAATTTCAACCAAATGTGAGCCTTCCTTCATTTAAAAAATTGGGGGTCTCGGGTTCGAATCCTCTCCGAGGCAAGTAATTTTTTTTCGGGCTTGTTTCCCATTTTTATGCATTTTTAAACATTTTCTAGAGTACATTTCTAATCTAAATTACATAAATTCAAATAAAAATCATTGCCACAAAATTAAATAAATGATTTTTTTGCAGGCGACAAAGTGAAGCAAGAAGAATGGCGCTGTGAACGCTGTTTTGGCCACAGCGACACATTGATTCGGGCGGCCACCTGCAATTCATGTCAACTCCGAGGCGGTGCCCTAATGCAAGTGCAAAACCGCAGCAGGGGAATTGACTTTGTGCACGTGATTTGTGCCCTTCTCCTCCAAAACATTCAATTCTTGGAGCCGCATCGACGCCGGGCACCGTTCAGTCCGCCGCCACGAAAATTGATGCCACTTCAACAACAAATTGAACAATGCCCAACTGCCGAATTGGACAATTTTGGAATGGAATTTATGCTGGGCAATGGTGGAGAGGGGAGTCCAAATTCAATTGCTGATGGGACATTTGTTGGAATACAAAAACAACAACATTCAATTTCAATGGAGCCGAATGCTTCCTCTTCATTTAATGAGTTAGTTCATCAAATTTAAATTAATTTCAATTTTACAACAATTTTATGCGCCATTGAAATTTATGATAATTTTCGATGGGTTGCATTTAGAAATTGGCCCTTTTTGGGAAATTTTAATTTTTTGAGATTATATTTAATCAAATTAAAATAAAATTGAACAAAATATTTAATAATAAAGAGTAAATTTTTATAATTATTTTTATTTTTAAGTACATATTTCTCTTTCGACGTGCCACCGACCATCAAATTGGAAAATTGCCACCAATCAACCAATGCTGATGATGGACCACCGTCTTCCTTCCTCCAAAACCACCACATCGAAGACAACACCACCATTGCCGATAATACCACCTGCACTGATTTCATCAACTCTTTAATGTATTTTGGCCAACAAAATTCGCCCTCCTCCTCTTCCACATCATCCGCCTGCGAGCAATTCGTCATAATCCGCGAGGACGATGGCCGCGATGCCCGGTCCACTTCCAATGCCAGTGAACTCAGCGATGGCCAAAAACACCAACAAAAAGCGGTGCAACAACATCCATGCAGCTATCAATGCGAAGTTTGCGGCCATCAAGCGGAGGCGGAAGAGCTAATCCGCTGTGAGGTGTGCTCTACGGAGCAAGGCAACCCGGGCGCCCAACTCCGCTTCCATGTCACCTGCGCCCCGCTGGCCGATTTGACCTTTGAACGGAGGGAATTCCCCGGGGTGTTGGCCCTGTGCTCATTTCATAGCAGTGAAGAACAAGGTTCGCAAGAGGAGCAAGGTTCGCATTAAATTATTTTAAGAAAAAGCACAACAATGGAATAGCAGCTTTCCTTTTGACAAATTAAACAAGGAAGACTGAAAAAAATGTGTGCATAAATTGCCAGAAAAAATCAATGAAAAATTTTAAAATATTAAAAATTAAATAAAATTAAATTTTATTCCATAAATTAAGCCCTGCTCGATCCCCGCCATTTCCAACTCAACCAGCGAGTCTTTGTGGACGTGGAGGAGGAGGGTCTGGTGGCCGAGGGCAAAATCATCGACATTGAAGAGCAGCTGTTCGCCACGGTGGATTTTCTGGATGGATCAGTGTCAAAGGACATTTTCCCGTGCGACATCAAGAATTGTGAATGCAAATATGTTGGCTGCCAGGGAGGCCAAAATCACATCGCAGGATCAATGGTTTTTATTTTTGAATAATTTTAATTAAATTTAAATCGGAAAAATTTTATTATTTTTTATATCCAAAAAATTTACATTTTTTAAAGCCAAAATTTAGCTGAAATTCATTATAAATTTGCAGGTTTACGTGGACTGGAGCGACGACCGAACCTATCAGGCCTATTATCGGGGACAAGCGCCCAGGAAGAAATTCACTCTGAAACTATTTCAAACACAGCGTCCGGATGGCGACACCATTGAGGTCAATTATAAATTTATTCTAATTATTAAATTAAAATAATTTATAAGGTTGATTCCGACAGCATTTATCGCCGTGATGAGCCATTGCCGGAAAGAGTGCGAAATGCCCTACTCAAGCGAAGTTCGCTGGATGGAAAAAAAAATTCGCTGGATTCAAAAAGAAGATCACTGGATTAAAATCAATTTTTGAATGGATATTTTATTATGTTTTTTTTTCTCAATATTTTTGATCAATCAGGACATACAAATCTCACTCATTCACCTACCAAATTAAAATTATCATTTTTTAACGGCCTCATATTTTGTAATTTGTTTTTATTTTACATTTTATTTTCAACTTGTGCTTTTAATTTGTATTTTTCATTAAATAAATGAATAAAAATAAACATTTTTGGGTTTAGATTATTTGTTTTTATACATTAAATATTTTTTAAACATTTTTAATCAAAAATTTATGCTTAATTTTTGGATGCGTCAACTTGTGAATCCGCTGACTTTTGGCCGTCCATGCATTGGACTGGCATTGTATGGCTGTAGGAATCGACCATTTTATCATATAACCGTTTTTCCGGATAAGGCGCTTGGACGCCATTGGCAAGGAAATAAAATTGAAGAGGTTTTTTCCGAATTAAAACAGATTAAAAATTAATTTTTGCCAGCTTGGTTCATTCGATCCAATTCCAAATGAGCAGAATGAAAAGCTGGTGGCCCTGAAAATTGATCGAATCAAATATTGGATGGGCGTGAGGAATGCGCATGTTACGGTGCCAGTTTTGGAACTTCTTGGTTAGTTCAGAATTGTGGAAATTGATTTTTAAAATCTAAATTTTAGGTCTAGCTGGTCTCTTGCCAATCCATCCAAAGACAATCATGAGGGCGAGGATTCATCGAAATCGAATGGCAGCATCACCTTTCGGCAGAAAAAACGACGAAGACATTCCGGCAGAAGAAATTGAACAGAAGAAAGAAAATGCAGCATAGACATATTTTTCCAAATTGTTCATTGTTTTTTTAATAGAATTAAATTTAAAATAATGAATGTAAAGAGAAAGGCAATTAAGCCATTATTTATTGGTTTATTATCTGAAAATTTATATTATAATTAATGTTTTAAAACATTAAAAAAAAAGCATTAGCCCGGAGTGGGGTTTGAACCCCGATCGAAATGAGCAAAAACGAAGCGCTCAACCAACTGAGCTAATCATGACTTGCGAAGATATTGGAAATTATTTTATATAATTTTCATACAATTTGATTAAAAGGGGAGAAAGAAAAAGAGCCTCTATTCTACTTTATTTTCATCAAAATTGATACGAAGGTTAAAGTAAAAAAAGGAGAGTAATTCGCAAAAATTAAATGTTAAATCATCATTAAATTAAATCATTTTCTAATTAGTTAATTTTTAATTGCAGAAAAGCAATAAAAAAATATTTATGCATCCTCTGGAAATCCCAGAATATATTTTTGGCTATGCACTGACCCAAGTTGTGTCCGTTTTCTACAATCGATACCCAAATTCATTCGCCAAACATGTCATTTCCGAGGATGTTCTTTCACGCGAAATAACCGGTAAAAATCAATTTAATCAAAATTATAAAATTAATTAATTCAGACCAGAAAATCATAACCAGGAAACTGATTGTAAAAGAAGGTTTCTTTCAAATATGAATAAGATTGATTGTTGCCACATTTTTAGGCTCTGGTTTTCTGCAGAAAGTTCCCCGCTGGATGTCGCGCCTGACCAAAGTACAATTTATGCCAACATTGGAAGAGAGTGTTTTCGACCGGAAAGCGGGCACGTTAATCACCAAAACACGAAATGTTTCCTGGACCCGAACACTGTCAATGGTTGAGGATTGCGTTTACAAGAAAATGGTTCGTCCATATAAATTAATTTTATTATAAAACGGCGATTTTTAAGGATGACAATCGAACGGTGGTCAATCGGACACTGTTCGTTAAAGCGCACTATTGTTCAGTGTTTTGTGGGGCTGTGGAGAAGCAACTGATGAAAATGTTCAAAAATTCGACATCAAAAACGCTGGAAGGCTATAATGAGAAATTGGCCCAGCAATTTTGGCAGCCGAACACGAAACTTAGGAGCAGTTAAATGGATGCCATTATTACACAAATTCAACGTCTTTCCTGAATGATTCCACATCCATTTTTTTGTTACAAAAATAATTTTAATTTATTATATTGAAACATTTTTTAATTTTATAAATATGAATAAATATTTTACATATCCAATATTCCATTGGTAAAATAAATCCATCAAAATATTTATTTAAAATTGTTTAAATTAAATCAATTTATTAATTTTTAAAGCATTAATCAATGAATTCGTCGGCTACATTCTTTTGGCGGATATTATGCTTTATCAGCATCCTCTCCCTCGTCCATTGTGCCTACAGTGCAGCTCAGGTTTTTAGGAAGTTCCGAAAATTTATATCATAATATCTTTATAGCATCGTGCCTATTTGCGGTTGATTGGTCAACAATTCCAGGGCCTACCGATGGATTTAATTTTGCAAACTTTGATCAGCCTGTTGGTGGCAATGGCTTCAACTGCATTTGTTGTGGGCGAATTCCAACCGATTCGAGCCGATTTTTTGGTATTTTGAATTATTTTAATATAAAATAAAAAATTTAAATCCAAATTTTCTTAATTAATCGATAAATATAATTAATTTTGGTCATTTAAGATGAGCAAAAAATCCTGGGACTGTGTTGGCAATTGTCCCTCATTCTACGTGTTCGACCACAGGGCCAAATGCCTTTTGCCCAAATTCGATGATGATTGACCAAAAAGAATTTAAACATCCCCAAAACATCGAATAGGAAAGAAAGCAGCTCATTGAAAAAATCACTTTTTATTTTGTGTTAATTCAACCAAGTGATCTCCTCTCTTCCCCAATATCCAATTTTTGTGCGGCTGAATTAAATTCCATCAATTTTTTTTTGAATTCGATCCAAATTTATTAAATGTTAATGTTTGTTTTATTTAGTCAATTTAAATAAATTTATTAATTTTAATTAATTAAAATTTAATTTATTCGTTAATTTGGATTTCTCCATTGTTTTCTAATTATTTTAAAATTATTTTAAATTAAAATATTAATAATTTAAAAGGAAATAATGTTAATGAGGAAAATTCCTTATTATTCTACCACCTACCCAATTTCAACATTATCCAATGAATTGCTCTTTTATTGTGTACAAATTGTTCGGGAAAGGGATTATGAAAATTATTTGGCTGCCCTATTAATGCCAAAAAGGGCTCAACCCAGAATATTTTCGGTTTATTATTGAATTTTAAATAAATTTGTAATAAATTGAATAGATTTTGGCCTTGAATGCCGAACTGTCCACTCTTCGGCATAAAATCCGTCGGAATTCCGGCCTCAGTGGAATAAATCAATTAACATTTTGGCAGGATGCACTTCAAACACTTGGGAATGAGGAAACCAAAAAGGGGAAGGCCGAAACCGAAAAGGGGAAGGCATCGCCATTATTACCCAGGTAGGACGGATTTAGTCAGAAAAAGTTGCCGTTTCTGGCCAAAATTATAATTAAAATTTATACATTTTTTGGCTAGAAATTAGAATCAAAGATCTTCAGTTTAACCATTTTTGAATAAACCAACAAAAAAATGTCTTTTAGGCAACCAGTCATTTACGCATTGAAGGCATTTTCCGACCCATCCATGGATTTGCCCCATTTCCTGAATTTGGTCGAAGCTCGTCAACAAACCCTCGGCGATCGACCCTTCCAATCGGTGGCCTCCCTAGAGCAAAATTCACAACAACTTTACGGTTCACTTCTGATGCTTCAACTCAACGCTCTACATGCCTTCAACACTGCATCCAATGGACAAGAAGAATTCCCTTCGAATGCATTGAAAGGTGCAGTCAATTCGATGGCATGTTCAATTGGAATTTTGACACTTTTGAGGTACTCAAAAAAGACATTTTAATTAATAATTTATGAATTTTCCCCAGGGCCACAGTTCTTCTCCTACGCGATGGAATAGTGTTGTTGCCAACCGACTTGACCAATTTGCATGGCATCAACCATGAGCAGGCCTACAGATCGCCGAACATTTTGAAAGATGTGGTCAAGGATTTGTGCGAGGCATGTTTTTACAAATTAAAATTACAATTCGCAATTACAATTTAGATTTTACAATTCACAATCGCAATTACAATTTAGATTTACAATTACAATCGCAATTACAACTTAGAATTTACAATTACAATCGCAATTACAATTTAGAATTTACAATTACAATCGCAATTACAACTTAGAATTTACAATTACAGTCGCAATTACAATTTAGAATTTACAATTACAATCGCAATTACAACTTAGATTTTACAATTACAGTCGCAATTACAACTTAGAATTTACAATTACAGTCGCAATTACAATTTAGAATTTACAATTACAATCGCAATTACAATTTAGAATTTACAATTACAATCGCAATTACAATTTAGAATTTACAATTACAATCGCAATTACAATTTAGAATTTACAATTACAATCGCAATTACAATTTAGAATTTACAATTACAATCGCAATTACAACTTAGATTTTACAATTACAATCGCAATTACAACTTAGATTTTACAATTACAATCGCAATTACAACTCAGAATTACATTTACAATTTAGAATTACAATTTAGAATTTACAATTACAATCGCAATTACAACTTAGATTTTACAATTACAATCGCAATTACAACTTAGATTTTACAATTACAATCGCAATTACAACTTAGATTTTACAATTACAATCGCAATTACAATTTAGAATTTACAATTACAATCGCAATTACAACTTAGATTTTACAATTACAATCGCAATTACAACTTAGATTTTACAATTACAATCGCAATTACAACTTAGATTTTACAATTACAATCGCAATTACAATTTAGAATTTACAATTACAATCGCAATTACAACTCAGAATTACATTTACAATTTAGAATTACAATTACAAATCAGAATTACAAACACTTAGGCAAAAACACATTTACTAATGGAATTTAATCATTATTTTCTTTAAGATTGCATCCAATCAACTCAACTCGGCCAGAGCCCAGCAACATGAATTTATTCCACCTCATTTAAGACCCGCATTTATGGTAAGATGATTTGGATTTATTAACATTTTATCCCTCAATTAATTCAGACCGCCGCCCTTCGTTCCGATTTTTTGTTGGGAATTTTCCGGGGAAACAACTTCAACGTACTCGATGCTCGACTCCAACAAAAATCAATTCCATTTTGCGCCTGGAGATTGCGATGGAGGAATTGGAGAAAACATTTTTGAATTTTAGATTGTTTTTATTAATATTTTATAAAATTGTATAAAAATATTTATCTACTTGGCAATTTTATTCTCGGCTTTATATGAATTTTATTTGTGGAGAGGAAATAGCAGCAGCAAAATTATGAAAAATTGGAAATAGATGGAAGATGGGAGACTAGAAAATTGGTCCAAGAGAGAAATATAGGTGTGAAAGTAAAGGGAGGGGGCATCGGATTTTGTGAATCGTAAATTTGTTTTGGGGTCATCTTTTTCTCCATCTATGGCAGAGGAGGGGTCTGTGAATTTGGTGGAAGAGTTGGGCAGTTTTTGGTGGTCATCATCGTCATTTCAGGGACTTGAGTCGTTTCAAATTGCAATTTTTGCTGAAAATTAAATAAATTTAATTTAGGAAAATTGAATAGGAAAAGTTTACCAAAAAAGATGGGATTCCAATGGGTAGCAGCCTTGGCCTTCGATTTTGGAGTTCAATTTAAGGCCGCAATCCTCACATTTATAACTGAAAATAATGCACAAATTAATGGTATAATTCCCATTTGAACGTTACCAGTCCAAATGATAGCTTCGATCCATGGCAATCACTCTGGCCACCTCCGTTTCATTCCCCGTGGGTGCAATCACTTTCAGGCATGAAGCACAACGTGGCGAAAACCGTTCATGGTAGCAGTCGAGGCAATAGGCGCAGTTCTCCTTATCCACCGTGAACGGAATGCCATCCAGGGATTTGAGGCAGGCGGGACAGCTGAAGCACTCGGGGTGGAATGCCTTGCCTAGGGCACGTAAAATCTTCTGCGTAATTGGCATTTTGCACTTGTCGCATTTCTCCAGTGAATTCATGTAGTCCACTTGGCAGAGATTCTTTCCATCGACGGCATAGAACGAACAACCTTTGAGGAATTTATTGGAATTATTTAATAAATTGTTAAATTAAGCGGACTACCAGCCAACTGCTTTTGGCATTGATCACAACAGAAGCATGTGACGTGATAGGCTTGCCCCAATGCAGTGACCCCAGGTGGATCGCCGGTGATGTTCTGTTTGCATTTGGTGCAGAAGTCTGTAAAATTATGTTGGAATTAAAATTAATGCGGGTATTTATAGGTTAATGGGTCCAAAATTTAATATCCTCCCCTCAAGGTGTGGTCCTATAAGAATCCTAGAATGGCTCAAACCTATTCTTAAAAACCTTAGAATTATATGCTAAAGATAATAGGAAAACCTTAATAACTTAATTTGGGAAAGTATGGAATGAATTTGGGAATGTTCATAATCTCTGGAACCAGATAAACAGATAAGTATCTTATCTTAATGAGGTTTAAAGGGGATAAATTAGAGGAGGGAAGGGAGGAGGGGATGGTCCCCAAAAGACGTACCCATTTCGTCGGTCATTTTCCTGTTCTGTGATGTTCAAAAATGTCGCCAAATTTTCTTTTTTGTGTGTGGCGTAATTTAATTAGCCCGACGGTCTAAAGATGTGCCTTGCTTTACACGGAGGAGCAAATTGGGAGGAGGATGGGTGGTTTTATGTGGAATTGAATAGGAATCGAATAATATGCTGGCAGAAAGCTGGGATGAATGAGAATTGGATGGGATGTGTGAGAATAACTCCCGTTGGATGAGGGCAATCGGCTGGCAAATGAAATGGAAGGAAAAGTGAAGGAAAGGGAATAAAATTTTTGGGTGAAAAGGCAGCTGGGCTAGGGTGAAGGAAGGGATTTGTTGGCCCCTAAGAATGGGAGGATGTGCGGGTGAAAGGCAAAAAGGACGGGGGCGGCAGTTGGTGGGCAAGTGTTTATTGGACAAGGGGGCACACGGCACAAGGAGAAGCGGATGGCCTTCTGTTTGGAACAGCTTTTTCACTTCAACAAAACCACCTCCTTTCCCCCCTTCTTCACAATGCTTATCCCCCTTGGCCGTTCCCCAAGTGAATGTGTGCCTTATGGATGGGATGGAGGGGTGAACAATTGGTCGGGCCCTCTGGACACATGGAAAAATGGATGGGCTTGGAGCTTGGCCCCGGGAGGAGGAGGACTTTGGGGAGAAGGAAGGCAAAACGCTTGAGGAGAACTTGGCCCAAGGATGGAGGAGGAGGAGAAGGGGAAGAATGAAGGGTTTACGCCGTCCGTTTTCCACTTCTTCCACAATGCCATCGTTGCCCGTTGGCCCCGGGGGAGCTAACCAAAGTTTGCTTCTTGAAAATGGGAAAGACTAAATGGAGGAAAAGCCGAGAAATTAGCGCGACAAAAGGGTGGAATGGAAAATGTATGGAGGGGGGTGAAAGAGTGGGGGCAAAAAGCAGCGGGAGGCGGCCAAAATGGGGCCAAGGCAATCAGTGAAAATTGAAGGCCCACCAAAAAAGTGAATGCATTTTTTGGAATAGAGGAGAAAATGGACGGAGGTTCTGTTTGGGATTTGGCGTGTGACAATGACAATTGTCGAAATTGAAATGTGCCAATTTTGGTGGGCAAAGATTGTGTGGATTTTGGTGGCATTTTTTGGTAAAAAAGGGGGTCAAAAAGTGGGGGTAGAGGAAAAGGGCAAATCTGGGAAACATGGATCCCGGTCCCGGGCTTTTTGTTGGTCCCCAATTCTCTGTTATTCTCAGCAGCTTGAAAGAAGGGGAAAAGGCAATTCGATTCAAGCTTTCCACCCATAGGACCTACCGATTGAACATTCTTTTATTCATTTTAGAGGGGAAAAACAATTCAATCAGCCGCTTTATTGGTGGGCCCTTCTAGTTTTAATTTTTCGCTGCTTTAACTTCAATCAGGGCCAATCCCAGCCGAGGGTGGAAAGAGCCGTTGTTTACCCAAAAGAAAGTGGTGGAATGTAAGCAATGAAAAAGTGGAAAAATGTGTGGAAAATATTGTTGGTCTTGGTGAATGGAATAATCCCCCTCCTTTCATCTTCCATCATTGTTCGGATTCGGAGGATAAGGAAGAAAAAGTGGGCCTCCTATCTGGGAATTCTCCAGGGAATTATTGCGCCATCAGAATGACCTAACATTTTAGAAAGATTTGTTCCAAAAATGGGTAAAAATGGAGTGAAGTTGAGAATGTGCCTATTTTAGAGTTTAAATAAAGTCCTCCGGTTTTCATAGTTTAAATGTCAATAAATTTATTGCCCACCTTGTCCCAGAGCTGTCATATTGCTTGCAGTGCGCATCTTCAGTTCCATCTCCCGAATCAATTGGTCCACTTGCTGATCACTGTTATTGGTTGATGATTGTGAGGGGACGTTTGGTTGAGAAGAATTGGTGGAAGATGAGGAGAAAGTCTATAAAAATGATAAATTATTAGCATGAAGGAATTGATTGATTCAATCTAATTAAATATTTGATTTATATCGTTTTCCGGAAAGTTTTAATCTTTCTTCTTTCCGGTTGTTCCGGAAAGTTTTAATCTTTCTTCTTTCCGGTTGTTCCGGAAAGTTTTAATCTTTCTTCTTTCCGGTTGTTCCGGAAAGTTTTAATCTAACTTCTTTCCGGTTATTCCGGAAAGTTTTAATCTAACTTCTTTCCGGTTATTCCGGAAAGTTTTAATCTTTCTTCTTTCCGGTTGTTCCGGAAAGTTTTAATCTAACTTCTTTCCGGTTGTTCCGGAAAGTTTTAATCTAACTTCCTTCCGGTTATTCCGGAAAGTTTTAATCTAACTTCTTTCCGGTTGTTCCGGAAAGTTTTAATCTAACTTCTTTCCGGTTGGTTTTCGAAGCGATTTAATTCCGCTTTTTACTAAAAATTTTTAATTCTTCATATTTTACGGATATTGATAGATTCACCTGCTTGTAGGCATAATTTTGCAATGAACTTGGGGGTTGTGCGACTGATCGATATTGGGAACTCTTTTGTTGATTTGCTGCCTTTTGCCGTTCACTTAATCCTGCAATAGAAAATATTCAATAAAATTAAATCTATTGATTCCCTGGATTTAGGTAGGTTGGCTAGGGTTTACAAATATATGACCAAAAAATAAATTAATGAAAATTTTTAACCCAAAGAAGGAGAAGACCCTGCACTTTTTGCAAAATTTAGGGGTCAAGGGTTCGACCCCGCTCAAAGGCAAATAATTTTTTCCTAGTTTGCTAGTCACTTTTATCCATTTTTAAACATCTGTAATATTTAAATTAAATATCATAATTCAAGCAAAAAATGAGTCATAAAATGCTAATGTTCCCCACATTTTTGATGGAAAATTCCATCCCCATTTTTACTGACCTTGATCACGAAGTTCCCGCACAAAGCTATCAGTGGTTCGTCCTTTCGCCAACATTTCCCCTGTTGTTCCATTGTTCATTTTCATTGGATTTGGATGGCCGCTTTCTTCCAAAATGGTAACTGCTGGTGTTTGAGTGGCATAGGCGTGGATGTAACGTTGTGGGTCGGTGATCAAATTGTTGCGATGCGAATGGGCAGAAGGCGGTGCATAAGAAGGCGGCACGGATGATGAAGAAAAGGAGGGCGGCGGCACTGGTCCCGGCGCAAATGTTTGGCCGGGGAATGGACCGACCAGTTGGATTGGAATTTGACGACTGGCTCCACCGTTGTTGCTGCTACCGCCGTTGTTGAACATGTTTGGAGATTGGGAGGATTGCTGCTGCTGTTGGGGTTGAGAAAGGCTGGATGCGGGGCTCAGCTGGAAGAAATGGAAGATAATTGAATTAATAAATTTGTATGTATGTGAAAATGAAGGGACAAACCGAGGGGCTATATCCGGCATCGACACTGAACGCGGCAAATTTGCTGGAATCATCGGACGGAGCATATATCTTAAAAAGGAACAGACAAAGTTAATTTGCATTTAAAATTGCATTTTGAATTTGGAGAGAATTTTTGGAGGAAAATAAATGAAAAATTTGAAATTTTGTGACTAAATTAGAGAAAATAAATAATTCTCAATTTCAACCACTTGCCTTTGTTCCGGTTTGATGCTCGGCCAACGGCGCATGCTCCGACTGATTCTAAAAATGAGAATTTTAAAATTTCTCAAAATTTTTTAAAGTTTTTAAAAATTTTCGACTTTAACTGTTGAAAAAAATTAGGTCTAGGGTTCGAATCCGCTCAAGGGAAGTTATTTTTTCCGGGTTTTTGGTTAATACTTTTTTTATTTTTTTACTGAACTTTTCTAAAAGAAATAAATAATTCTAGCAAAATAAAGGTCCAAAAATGTAGTCTATCAATAATTAAAAACCACTGAACTAACCGGCCAATATCGTCCAACAACCAATTGATCTTGTCCGTCCAAAAATTGTTCCCGTTCAGATGAAAGAAGCGGTTGACGGTGCTGGGTCGGGCGCAAACGTTTCGCTGCGTTGAGTAATGTCTCAGGGTGAACTCCGGCAAATGGAAGCGGTCTCTCCGTCTTATCTGCAAAACACACATATTTGAGATTAAATTGGATAAAAATGACACTTACTGGTGGCTGGTAGGCTCCGGAGGTGGTCACTATTGGCTGGTGACCGCCGGCCAATCCCCAATGTCTTTGGGGCGCCGAATGAAGCGGGTGGGGGAGGAGGCGCTGGGGGCGGTATGCCCGTTGTTGATACGGGCCCAGCAGGGTCTGAAAATGCAAATAAATAATTTTAATATTTTTCTTAAAATTTTTTAATGAATAAAAACAAACCCATGCGGAATCTTCGGCCGGTAAATCAACAACTGGGTCCAAACCGTGTCCACTGAGCACTGGCGTTTCCAGGAATGAGGATCGACTAAGGGCGCGGGGTAATCCTCTGAAATATTTTAAATGATTTTATTCAAATTTTAAATATTTTAAATGGTTTAAAAATTCATTTAAAAATTTATAAGTAAAATGTCACCAGTTGGCTTCTAAGATGGATGTAAAATTGAAAGGGAAGGAGGAGGGTAGATAAGGGAAAAATATGATCAAAATCAATAGTAAAAAAAAAAGTCAAAAAGACATAAATTCTAAATTCCATTGGAAATGTGGGTAAAGAAAGTGGCGAGTCAGATTGCAGTAGTAGAAGATTTGGGAGGATCGGAAGGAGGGAAGATCGCCTCCGGGGAAGAAGATGGACGAAGGAAGGAAGAGGAGGATTTGAGTTTGGTGTAGTGTGGTTTGTTGTTATTGTGGAAGGAAGGGGGGGAAATACGTTGCAACAATATTGAAGGAAGGCACATAAATTGCCCCAGATAAACCCTCCTCCTCTTCTTCTTCTATTTTTATAAATCTTCCGCCTGTGCCTTATTTAGTCTTCCTCCTCTTCATCATTGGTTGGCGATAAGGCGTCAATAATGGATTTGATTTGGAAAAAGGGGCGAAGAATGTGGAAGGATGAATGCCTTTGTGGACTAATATTCGCTTGAAAATGGCGCAAAACTCCTAGGAGGAATTGGATGAATAAAAATGCTTTGTTTGGTTGAGAACATTCCCCGCATTTTCTAAGTGGCAAAGTGCTCTATTTTGCTTTGTAAAAGACTGAACCATCCTCGCATTTTTCCCGGCTACTTGCTGCTGGTTAAATGGTGTGAAATATGGAAATATGTTGGTTGGATGAGGATTTGCGGCTATAAACAGCCGGAAAATCGAGGAATTATGAGTGGACTGACTCTGATGGTTTTATTATTGAAGGAAAAAATAATATTGGATTTTTTATGGAATTTTGAAGAGGATTGAGGGGGCTAGGGGACTGCTGGTAGCGCTGATTCAGCAGAAATAAAAAATAATATCGAGGAAAAATTGATTGATTGCATGAGAGGAAGGGGAGATCGAGAAACCGCAAAAAATGTTGGAGGTGGTGAATGGCCCCCGTCTTATCAAATAATTTAAATTCGATTGATAATTTTTTTTTTGAATATTTAAAAAAATGAAACCAACTTTTTATTTGGAGGCACGAAAAAATAGTGGGGCAACGGCGACAAATGACTCATCTGATGAACACAATGTCAACAAAACAGGAGCAGAGCAATGGATGTTTATTATTGGAGCTTTGAGGAATTCAGAAATATGCCGATTAAATTGGATAATTAATTTGCTTGAAATCTCTGAAATTAATATATTTTCATTTTTTTTATATTAAATAGATCAAGATGATCAAAAAACCGGTACAATTTATAAAATATGGGATAAAAATCAAGCCAGTTTGCTTATTTTTATTAATGATTCGTTGGAAATTTGTTATGGAAAGCTGCTGGATATAGAGCCTAGGCCTAGCAGCTAGAGAGCTTTATTAGTTTGGCTGATATAAACTTGAAGCTAGCTTGCTCTTGGATCATTTTCTCCAATCAACATTTGGGATGAATGTCGAGAAAAGACGCCCACACAAATGTTTGGGGAGAGAGCGGCTGCTATCTTAGAATCTAAGGAAATCCGAAAGAATGATAAGTGAATTGTGGAATGGTTGATTTAAAACCAACAGAAACAAAAACCGCGATAGCTTCGGCATGCATTTAATATTGACCGGTATAGGTATGATGTACATACATAAATTGAATAATAATAAAAATATTAATAACATTTAATCTGCAATTTAAATGAAGAAAATAAATTACAATCACATAAAATGGGATGAAATGAAAAGTAACATCATATTAATTAATTAAATCCACATTGAAAATTCTTCCATTCAAATTCAGGCGGTTTTCTTCCAATCCAGCGTTTTTACTTTTTTCTGGAGTTTTGCTGTTTCACGCAAGGATGGGAACACTTGTACTCGAAAATCTGCAGGCTTGATCATTCGAAGAACCATATCCATCAACTATAATAAAAAATAATCCAAAAGAATCAATAATTTTCAAAAACCTGGAACAGACTAAGTTTCACATCGCCTTGAACTTGATTAATCTGTATGAAAGTCAAAATGTTTCAGAAATATCAAAAAATTCTTGAAACCTGCTCTTTTGTAGTAATATAGAGCCATATTAGGAACGCAAATGTCAGAAATGATAAAATGGACGATAGAATGCAGGCCGCAATGACCAATGGCTGGAGGATGTTGTCACAATTCTGTGATTTTTAAGTTTAATTTAAAGCATATCTATTCTATTTCTTACCCATAGTCCTTCATCGTCGTATATCGGCAAATATGACAGAGCAAATGATATTCCAATTATCGCGGCACCAACACAAACAATTATCAATGGAATTTTGTATGAGCGCATTTTAAAATTCTCTAGAATAATCATATAACTTTGTATTAAACATATTCAAAAATACTAAACTGCTGCTAATTAAACAGTTTACATACAAAAACACCAAATAATAATAGCATTTATTTATTTATACAACAAAATACAAACAATGGAAACAAAAAATATAGATTGCATAGAAAAAACAACAATGTGGTGATGAGAATAATCAATATTAGGGAAAATACAACAATATGGTAATGAATGAATATCAATATCACAAATTCAATTCATCTTTCGTCTAACGTCTATTCGTCCAAGTTCGACTGCTGCTGCTGCTTCCAGTGCTGCTGCTGCTGCTGCGTGATGAGCTCCATGTGGATGATGATGATGATGTGCTCCCGGTCCATGTGGATGATGATGTGCTGCTCCCGGTCCATGTGGATGATGATGTGCTGCCGTCGGTCGTCGATGAAGTTGTTCTGCTGCTGCTGCTGGTGGTGCCCCGCCGCGTCGATGAAGTTGTTCTGCTGCTGCCAGTGGTGCCCCGCCGTGTCGATGAAGTTGTTCTGCTGGGTCTGCTGGCCCCCCTGTTGATCGGCTCCGTTTGAGGTACAGTCTCGGTTCCACTGAAAAATAAAAATTGTGTTTAAAGCATTATTAGAATTAAAAATTTACCAACCTGAATGAGTCCGGCGGCGTCAAAATTTCGATTGGATTTTTGGCCGAGTAATCATCACGTCCATGAGCAGTTTGAATGTAATCCTTGTCCGGCGCACTTCTGAGGCTTATGGTCAGCTCTTGTGTCACGTCCTTAAAAAATGGGGGTGTTTATATAATTTACTATCAAAATATCACCAACCTCATTAAGAAAGTATTTTGATGGTCTTCGCTTTGAACCTCCTGTCTTTGGCAGCACCGCTGGTTGTCTAGGCACAATGGGAGTCCTTGAGGGTGGCTCTTCTTTCTTCTTCGTAGTTGTAGTTGTTGTGGGCTTTGGCACTTCCTGCTGCTCCGCTGGTCGTTGTTTGGCTGCTTCTTTTCCATTTGATTTTTCCTTCTGTTGTTTTCCTTGTAGCCAGCATGCGCAGAAGAACAGAACAATTGCCCTTAAATTAAAGATTAAATTAATAGTTTAAAAGATTGGATAGATTGACTTACAATATGATGTATGCCGCAATGAAAATAGCCGCCATATTCAAGAACCGTTCGACTGCTGAAGACATCAATCTGAAAAGTGTTGGGAATAATTATAAAATAAAAACAAACAAAAGAAAACTCACATTTCGGTGGGAGCCGGAGCCATAGAAGTCGTGGGAACGGGAGCCATATTTGTTTGGGATTTTTGTGAGAGAATGACTTTGTGGAAACTAAAAAAGCTATTTTTATACTCTCTTCTCTTGTCTCTGCTCTATTGTCTTGTCTTGTCTGTCTTCTTTTTCTTTGTTAAGTTATGGTACGGTAATCTACAAATACCGTAATACCTAAACAAATACAACTTAAGGGAGGGTATAAAAATGGCTCTTTTAGATGTAAAAAATTCATTCACTCACCAAAATCCCAAACAAATATGGCTCCCATTCCCACGACTTCCATTCTCACGACTTCTATGGCTCCGGCTCCCACCGAAATGTGAGTTTTCTTTTGTTTATGTATTTTATAATTGTTCCAACACTTTTCAGATTGATGTCTTCAGCAGTCGAACGGTTCTTGCACATGGCGGCTATTTTCATTGCGGCATACATCATATTGTAAGTCAATCTGTCCAATCTTTTAAACTGTTAATTTAATCTTTAATTTAAGGGCAATTGTTCTGTTCTTCTGCGCATGCTGGCTACAAGGAAAACAACAGAAGGAAAAATCAAATGGAAAAGAAGCAGCTAAACAACGACCAGCGGAGCATCAGGAAGTGCCAAAGCCCACAACAACTACAACTACGAAGAAGAAAGAAGAGCCACCCTCAAAGCGAAGATCACCAGAACTCTTTATTCATATATTGTTATTCATATTATTACTCTATTGTTGTTTTTTCCTAATATTGATGTCCAAATATACTAAATGTTTATTGCTATATTGTTGTTTTTTCTATTTATTTTTTACACTTGTTGTTTTGTATTTTGTATAAATAAATATTGCTATAATTATTGAGATTTTTTGTAAATTGTTTAATTGAACCAACAGTTCAGTCTTATTTTTGATATAAATGTTTTGAGAATAATAGTATTATATAATTATTCTAACGTAAAATATGTTCGTACGTACGTACAAAATTCCATCGATAATTGTTTATGTTGGTGCTTGGTAAATAAATGATGGATGACGCATCCACTTCCCCCATCCCCCATGTACCAAGTTTTGCCCTCTCTTTTAACTAACACATCGAATAAAACCAAAACCCTCCTCCAGTTAAATTTTTAAATCATTTAAATTGAAATTAATTAAATCAAGAATTTTTTTTAGATCGATATTCTAAATCAATCAATAATAAAAAGAAAATCTTATGTACGCGGCACCAAATCAGCCACAAAATCCTCATCTTTTGCAATATTTCCAAGCTGTCGATCGTATGTTATTTTGTATTTTTGATAAATTTATATGTCAAATAATCAAAGGTGATCGTTCTGGACGGATCAGTGCGGATGAATTGCAACGAGCTCTCTCAAATGGGACATGGCGCGCATTCAACCCGGAAACTTGCCGAATGATGATATCCATGTTCGATAATGACAATGACGGCGGAATAAGCTTCGAAGAATTCCAATCGCTTTGGAATGTAAATTAACTCTAACTAAAGGTTTTTATCGGACAAATTTTAGTACATCAATGATTGGAGTCGAACCTTCCGAGGCTATGATCGAGACAATTCGGGCAATATTGACCGTGGCGAGTTGATGAACGCTCTCACCCAATTTGGTTTTTTAAAAACAAAATTTTTAATAAAACAAAATGATTTAATTAGGTTATCGTCTGTCGGAACGCTTCTACGACATGTTGATGCGCAAATTTGATCGCAGTCACACCGGTTTGCGTTTTAAAGATAAATATTAAAATATTTGTAAAGTTAAAGGTCGAATCAATTTCGATGATTTCATTCAACTTTGTGTTGTCCTCCAAACATTGACCGCCGCATTCCGGGACAAGGACGACGACCGTGATGGCTACATTCGCATCCACTATGAGGAGTTCCTGTCCATGGTTTTCTCACTGAAAATGTGAGGTGAATTTTGCCAATTTTAATTAAATTTAACACTGAATTTTAATTCTTAAGGTCGATGATGTGCAGCCGCTAATTATTCGGGAAATATTAAACAAAAGTATTATTGATGAAAAGAATGAATGTGAAGTCTGTGATGATTAAAATGCCTAATTCAATTTGCTTTTATCACTATTTGCCTCTGACTTATATTCCCCGCCATCACACACATTTTTTTGTCGTAATTTAATTTATTCGTTCCACCAAAATATCAAATAAAATTGTGCTTCAATATGATAAAAATGCTTTTGAAAATTGTGAAATTTGTTTATTTCCATTTTCCATTTGTTGGTTCTTCAAATTCCTCATCAATGCGCCATTCAATTCGGCGCCAACTGCCAGTGAATTTGCCAACATCGCATTCATTGCTTCGATTTCCAGTGAGCCACCCCGGATTTTCTTGACACAAGTTATCAGCTGTTCATCGAGATCCTGAATAGTAAATATTTAGTAAAAAGATGTTTTTGGAAAAATTTTCGACCTAAAGTTATCCTTTACTAAATTTAGGTCTCGGGTTCGAACCCGCTCAAGGGAATGTATTTTTTTCGGGCTTAATTCCCACTTTTTAAATTTTTTTTCGGTTGGAATATAGTATTTAATTTGGCGTAAGGTTCAATGGTTTATCCTAGACCTTCAAACCCTATTTTACACAATCGATGGATTTCATCAAGCCTCGTCGATTGGTATATAATTTGTCATGGTTTAATCAAAAATTGAGTATATTAAATCGCTTAAACCATCTTAAGGTTTTTGGTTCAAAACCACTGTAATCTTTACGTCATTTTTAGTGTTTTTCAACATTTTAAATATTTTACGGAAGACTAGTATTATCAAATTAATAAATAGAAAAATTCTCATACCTCATTAACGCTGGAATCATCCATTGGTGTTGATGGTGGCTGAACTCCAACCCAAAGAGTGCTACTGGAGCAGAGTTCCTCCATTAAATCTGCATCGAAAACACAATTCCCACCAATTTGATTTGCACTGATCAAAAGTGGGGCTCTTTCAAAGGAAAAAAGATTTATTTTTGAAATGTGCCAAAAAACCTTGAAATGTCCAGTCGCCAACTGCTCACCTCATCCGGCAAATCAATCAGGACTTTGCCTTCATCCGCTGGCCGAACAATTACATTGCATATTTCCGTGTCGAATAGTGCGGCTTTAACCTGAATTTTTAAATTAAAAATAGGAAATTAATTTTGAAAAATATTTAAAAAATTCGAAAATTAAACCAAAATTGGTTTAAACGGTTTTATTACTCTTAATTTTGGATTAAACCCTGATAAATTATATACTAATCGACCCATCTTGGTGAGATCTATATCTATCGATTGAGTATAGGGTTTGAGTGTCTAGGACAAACCATAGCCATTGAACCGGTTCTAATCTTTTCGCTAGTTTCAATATCCAAAATCCAATTTAATTTCAATAATTAATTAAAATAATAAAAATTACCCCCAATGAAATTGCATCCACGGCATTTCCCTCATATTGAAGGATGGTGGCATCGACGAAAATTGTCCAAAAATGGGTTGGCGCCAGCACCAATTTGCCCATATTCGGTAGGACCAAATCACTGTCATAGGCGGTGTAAAGGGCTCTGGCAATTTCCTCGGCCAGCTCATTTCCTCCTTTGCCCGCAAATTTTGGTGAGGCATTGGCAGAAATGTCCACAAAAAATTTGAGTCGATTCACGATGGGATCACCGCGTTCCACCGTCGTCATTTCGGCCTTAACCGATACAATTATATCGGTGGCCCCGAGCTGGACGCGAGCAGAGCCATTTGAACCAGATAAAATACCAGTTTCGACGGTCATTGGTCGATAATCCTTTAAACTTGAACAAAATTATTTGTGGAATAAATTAATAAAAAGCATTTACCCTCTGCCATCATTTCGGACACCTTTTTGTGCACCTCCAATTATGAAGTTTTTCTCATGGTCACTTATTAGCTCTTCCATCGAAATTTGTTAGCCGATTTTATGGCCAAAATAATAAATATAAAACTTTGGATTTAGCAAATTAAAATTTATCAATATTTTTTCTCATCAAATATGAATATGAAAAATACATTTAAAAAATTATTTATTAATAAATTTATCATTTAATTATTAATTTATAGAAGTACAATTCCAAATTCTTGGTATCAATAAATCTACCAAATCATTTTCATAAATTCGGTCACATCTTTGTCGTGCATACCATTCTAAAAAATAATTATTAATTTTTAATGGATTTTCAGGAAAAAAACCTGAAGCATAGCAGACAATGAACATTCCAGTGCCTTTAAATTTTATGAAATTAATTTATTTTTTCCAAAAATATTATTATTTCAAAGGTAAAACTAACGCTAATTGGGTCAGGTTTTTGTATTAATTACATATTGTTAGATATATAAAATGCATAAAAGTGGGAATCAAGCCCGAAAAAAAATTATTTGCCTCTGAGCGGATTCGAACCCGAGACCTAAATTTAGCTGAAGTGAAGGGCCCCTTTAGGTCGAAAATTTTCTAAATTTTTTATTTGGTCTAGCCAATATTAAAATAAAATATTAATTGAATAAAATAATAACAAACCAATAAGCAAATTCCACCACATCAACGTGTTCCAAACATAGGGACGTTTAATCAATTTGGAGAAGAGAAAGAAAACACCTAAAATAAATTGTTAAATATTTTTTAAAAAATAAATCAAAAAACCTCCAAAAACAAAATAAAGCGTGAAAATGATCGGGTAGAACATTCGTAGTCCAACGCCAAACCAATATTCATGGAACACGGAGGAGGTGAAAAAGACGGCAATTTGGGCCACAGCATGTCCCCATTTTTGGGGATATAACTTTAAAATATTTTTATTAATAATTTGGAGAATATTACCATTGATGAAATGTCCCGATAAACATAAGCATAGAGCCAATCGTGCACAACCAAATTCCAATTGCGATAATATTCCGCCATATTCTGTGAACTCCACCAATTCTATTAAATTTAAATAATTAAATTATTATTGAATTTTAAATTAATTATAATTATTATTAAATTTTAATTTTAAATAAATATTTAATTATTATTGAATTTTAAAATAATAATTAATCAAAACCGAATAAAAGTGACGATCCGCAAATTGCAAAGCCTCCGCAAACATTAACAACCCTTAAAAGTGAAATTAAAATTATAATAAGTTAATAAGGTATCCAAAAATAAAGAAAAATTAACAATAGAATTTAAAATTTCATTTTAAAAATAACAAATATTATATATTTTTTTCCGAATGAAATTTTATTAATAAATTTTCAAATTTAATTAAATGAATAATAAAAAATTCAAATTTAATAAATTGTTTTAAAATTTTAAAAAAAGTTACAAGAATGCAGAAGTCCATAAAAAATTCCAACAAAAAGGCAAATAGCCCCAGGGAATATTGAGGGAAATATTTTGGCGACCAACAAACTCCAACTGACATCATCCGGATAATTCAGCGGATTGAATTGTGGAATAATGCATTGAGTGAAGGAAATATTGACAAAATAAATTGATGCCAAACATCCAATAAAATGTTGCCCAACTTTGCGCCAATTCCTGGATGGACTCCTGAATTGTGGAAAAAATTAGAAAATATTTTTTAAAAATTATTTCTGACCTCGGATAGGATGGACGGTAAATGAGTGAAGGGCAGAAGAAAAAATAGATGAAATGTTGCAAAGAAGGCCATTCATCATTGATGATTTTGGTGGATGATGATTCGGTGTTTTGAGTCTAAAAATAAAATTAAAATTTATAAAGGATACTTTTTATTTTTTTAATCAAAAAAAAAAACATTAAAATGCCAAAATAATTATTAAGTTTTAAAGGATTTGTCCTACATCCACAAACCATATATCCAATTGGAAAATTAAATGGTATAAAACGGTTAATTTATACCGCTTTTTGGTTTAATGGTTCAAAACTAACAAGTTCGAAAAACCATAAGCTAGAATTGATTAAACAAAATACCTTATCATTCGGAGAATGCCTCCTTTCAACAATTCTTTTTGCCAATGAAAAATTCTCCCGAACAAATGAATGCGCTTTCATTGCAATTCTTGTCTTAAAATTAAACAATTTTAAATATAAATTTAATTCAAAAATGAAACTAACATTTTCACATGTAATAATAAAAGTACCTAAAATATTAAATAAATTTTAATTTAATTAAATTAATTTTTTAAACTCACAGGCGCCCTTCAATTCCATAAAAAACAGTGCCTGAAGGGACCAATAGAAAAAGGCGATTTGGTAGAAAATGTAGCCAATAATGGGCAGAAAAGAACTCCACGCCGGCCCATAAAATGCCCAAAATTTAAGTCCATAGAATGGAAAAATGAGCGTGGAAAAGAACATCGCCGTCCAAAGGAACATTGTTTGAGGGAATTGCTCAAAATTCCAACGGATCAGCCAAAAATGATGAAATGGGCTAAAAAATAAGGTGGTTTTTTGATTTAAGGGTGGGTTAGGGATAAGTTTAAGTTGGTTAGGCTTTTTTATAAAGGAGAAAAATTGGATTTTTAGCATAGAGGGTAAATCCTTAACTTCAAAATTCTAGGGTCACTGGTTCGAATCCGCTCATAGGCAAATAATTTTTTTGGCCTTAATTCTCATTTTTTTATACAAGTTTTATACATTTTAAAGAATATTTCTAGCCGAAATTCACTAATTCTAAGAAAAAATGGCGTAAAATTATTACCAAAAATAATTTTGATTAAAGGGTGGGTTAGGGATAAGTTTAGGTTGGTTAGGATTTATTTTATAAAGGAGAATATTTGGAATTTTTAGCGCGGAGGGGAATTCTTCACTTCCCAAAATTTAGGGGTCACGGGTTCGAATCCGCTCAGAGGCAAATAATTTTTTTTGGCCTTAGTTCCCATTTTTATACAAGTTTTATACATTTTAAAGAATATTTCTAGCCGAAATACACTAATTCTAGGAAAAAATGACGTAAAAATATTATCAAAAATAATTTTGATTAATTAAATCCCCACTTTAACTTACTTTCCATGCCAATGATAATCAGAAGCCAGTGTGGCCATCGTTGCAAGGATAAATATGGCCACACAAAAATTGTAAAAAATGATTGATTGTCCATCGTTCAGGTCAAAATATTTCCTTCAAATTAATTAAATTTATTTGATTTTAAATGAAAACTCAACTCTAATAGTGCTGGTCGAGATGTGAAGAATTTCTCTCGGAAATTTATTTTCACTTGTTTTTGATTGTTTGTTTGTTCGGTGACATTTTGAGATGGTCCATTTGTTGTTTCGCATTCAGATTCAGTTAATTTTGAATCATTGATTGTTCCATTTTGCGCATTTTGGTGGGATTCATCGACCATTTTCACAGTAAACTGGCAGAGCAAATTGGAACTGAAATATTCGTAGGAATATGTGTGGGAGGAATTTAGGGAGGAAAAGGGGATATTTGGAAGGAAAGTGAGGATTTTGAATTGTTGAAGAGGGGGGGGAATGCCCGAATGCGGATGAAAAAGAAGGTCAAATCCAGCTCCCAAAAGGCGCCTTCTTCTCCCCCTTTATATCCCGATCGAAATCCTGTCTTTCCGTGTTTCTTCTATTCCCCTTTATTTATCTCAATCTCACTCATATAGTTCAGTGAACAAATTTGGAATTAAAGTTTTTCGATTTTATCATATAAAAATGAAAACATAAACAACAATTTTAGTAAAAGTAAAAATATGGACCTATGAAGTGTCCATCATCGATCCATTTTGTCCTCTGATTTTGCTGATCTTATTCAGTGTGCTTTGGATTAAAATTTCAATATTCGATTCGAAAGTTGTTTCTGCTTCGATAATTGCATCTCGAACGACCAGCACGACCAAATGTTCGCCGCCAATCCTAGAAAAAAAAATTTAAAATTAATGAATTAAAGAGAATAATTTGATCTGGTTTTTTTAATTTTAATAATAATTATATTAAATAATTAATATGGGATATTTTTTATTACAAAAAAAAACCGACCAAACTTTTCCATTGACTCCAACGATTATCTCAATTTTAATTTCTTTGCCAAGTGCTGTGACAATCCTCTCATTCGGTTTCAACAATTTCCTTGCATAGTCGAGAGGAACGGTGACAACCAATCCGGGCGCCGCAATCACTCCCATTCCATGTGCCCGTTTTTCCGTATCAATACATGAGAGCTAATTAAATTAAATAGATTTAATTAATTTTAATAGAATTAACCTCTGGTTCTAAATTCTTGGAAGTTAGTATTATCTGTCCATAGAGAAGATCACCAACTTTAACATTGGGCCGATTCCTTTTCGTTGCTCCCTCAAATGACGTAAAATTCAATTGGGCCAAATCAGGACTGCCAATATCAACCCGATAAAAATCTCCACTTTTTGTTGTAACTGTCCCCAAGACGCGATCGCCAGAATGTGGTGTATATCTTAAAAAACATTGATAAATAATGAAGAGAAAATATAATTTACCGTTTTGCCGAAGTATTGAGCCATAATTTATTTTCAGTCTCTACCAAAACACCGGCGATTACCGCATAAATTCCATCGTTGCGTTTTTCCAGTCCAAATCCAACAATTCTTGGTGCTTGTGTAGAAACAACGTTGAAAGAATCAGTAATAAAATCTCCGGGAAGCACAATTCGGGACAGCGACATTTTATATGTATATCTAAAATTGTATAATATAATACTGATAAAATGTATTTATATTTAATCTTTGTAATTATGATTTTTTGTATAATATTTATCGAAGATTAACATTGAATGTCAAGTTTGGTTAAGCTAAATTTGTTGATTTTATTCTAAAAAAACCAACAAACCCAACCTTAAACTGCGCGCGAACGCAACCAACCAAAACCAACCAACCAACCAACTCAACAAAAAAAGTTATCATTACATATTATGAAAAAAAAAGGAAAATAGTACGATCGTAAAAGGAGAGATTATTGGAAATGAAGAGACCGAGACTATCATAGATAAATAGGAGGCGTAGCGAGCGTATTGCGTATGCGTATGTGATGTGCTTAAAAAAATTAGCCGCCGTCTCATAAAGAAGGAAATCGTTCTCAAAATTTTATTGTATTCGAGCTAAATTTTAATTGGAAATTGCAAGATGGAAATGCCCCTGGGTATTTTTAAAAAATTTTGGAAAAAATTCATAATTTTATTTAAAAGATTCTGGAGTTCAAAATGCTGATGCCGGCCCATCTACGTCGTCTGGAAATTTTGTGCAAGTAGAGCAGAATGTAATTCCTCCTAGTGATGATCAACAAGAAGAATGGATCGAAGAAATTGTAGAAGAACAAATTAATGGCAAAATTATGCTTGGAAATGATGGAAATTTTTATATTGAATTGGAGGTGGGCACAAATAATCATCAAAATATTGGTATAATTTTGTTCATTCTGGCAATTTAATTTACTATTCTCTAGATTTACAAGAAATTGACACCGTGCAAATTTTGGAGGATGATTATGGCAAACAAAAACTTCTCTTCGAAAATAGTAAGCAACGCGATAAACTTATATCTGAAAAGGCATGTGGAAAAATTGAGGAAGCAATCAGCAGAAGGAAGCGGGGAAAAGAAGGTTTATCTTTTATTCCATTCATTTTTTTAATAAATATAGCAAATTTAGGAAAAAACAAACTTGTCGCTGACCAAATTGAGGGACCCTCTTCTTCAAACTATGAAATGACAAATAGTAGTAAAACGAATGAAATTGTTCTCGAACAGCCCGCGGAGGAGGAGGAGGAGGAAGAAGAAATGCTTGAATATGATGGATTTGCCGATGTTAATGAATTTGCTGGTTGGTTTTTTGTATATTATAAACGTAATATTACATACTTATTCTAAAGCTCCGCGTCGTCGTCTACGCGTTTATGGCAATTGTCGTTGCCGAGAATGCGGGCAAAGTTTTGCAAATATGGCCCGGCTGGAGAGACATCTTTCGGTTCATCAACAATACGGCGCATATCTTTGTCCACTTTGCGGCAAAACCTACAAATATGAATACAATTTATTCTATCATTGGAGGCGGACATGCCGGGACATGAATGAATTACTTTCATTTGAAGAACGAAAGGTTTTTTTTACTAAAAATGATTTACCCAATTTTAATATTAAAGATGATCGAAATAAATTCATTGCGTCAACTCATTGAGGAAATCGCTGAGAAAAAGGCGGCCATTGGCCCGCTGGAATTTGATGCCACTGTGAGCAAACAACAATTTGAAGGACCACCCAACATTCGAGAGATGGATTGGATTCAATATGGACAATCGGTTCAATGCAATGAATGCTTTCGGTAATTTTAAAAATACTGGGAAACATTTTTTGCTGATTTTTTTGTAATAAATTTTAATAAAAATTAATCAATAATTTATTTATTTTTCACAGTTCATTTTCGTCCGTTCAACGCCTGGAAAAGCATATGGCCGGTGCCCACTACTCATTCGGCACACATCATTGCCTATTCTGCGGTGGTCGATTCAAATATGAATACAATTTGCTTTATCATTATCGAAATGTTTGCAAATATTCGCTGGAATTGTTGAGCAAAGAAACACGGCAACAGGTTTTTAGATATTTTCCCCAATTATTAATTGTACTTTTTGTTTTTAGATGGAAGCAGCAGATTTGAAGAAAATAGTACGGCAAATTGCAGCCAAAAGGGAACATCCATTCAGCAACAATTCATCATCGGGGGGAGCTGGTCCAAACAATTCAATGATGACAGATTGGGTCGAGGATGGTGCCCAAGCCGAAAAACAAATACCCCAAATGATGGATGAACATTCGATTAAGACAAAAATGGAAATGAAAACGGAGTTGGGCGATTCGTTGGTGCGCCGACAAATGATGGACAAAGTTTGTTTTTTGTTTTTTCAATATTTGAGATTTTAGAAAATTCTCTATAAATTTTAAAATAAATAAAAAATGAAATCCTTTTTAAAATTTAGATAATTCAACGATATGCGCCATCTTCTTCAAAAATATCAAACCAACCCAACCAACAAAATGCCACATCAAAGCAGAATATTTTGCTACCACCGGTTCTCCTTCAACCCACTTTCCGACCAAATTTGCCCGACGCAACGCCTTGTCCAATTTGTTGTAAGTTTTTACTTAAAGAAATTGCCAATTTTATTAAATTTGAATTTTCAGCGGTCACTTTCTATGGAATTAAAGTGTTGGCGCGACATTTGCAAGCGGCCCATCCAAATGAATCGACAATATGGGAGAAAACCCTTCGCGCATTGAATGCGGACAGCGGAGGGGGAAAAGCCAATGATTTAACCGAAAATGGGCCAAAACTTCGACCAAGCCGATTGGGAACCGCCGACAGGAAACGGAAACTCCCAGTCCCAGCCAAAGGTATTCTAAATTTATTAGACCAATTAAATTGAAAATATTTGTTTGAACAGCACATGAAGAGAGAATATTCGAAGAGGAACGACCTCCCAAACTTGAGATGGAGGACAATAAGCCGAGGGAACAATTTCGTCCAACGAATGAAATGGTATTATTTTTAGTTTAATTAATTTTTCAATTTAATTTATTTTAGAATGTTGCATATTTTCCGAAGGAAATGAACCACGATAGTCCACAATGTTCATACGGAATTAGGCGAAGAGGCAACAGAACAAAATGACACGTCAAATTATTGATTTAAATTTTTAATATTAAATAATATTTTTTCTTTTATTTTGAATAAATTTATTCCAAAGAATTGAATTAAATTATTATAAAATTGTTGAATCACGAATTAATTTTTTTTTCAATTTTTAAACTAAATAAATTTTTATTTTTTTAGTCCAAATGAGTTCAAAAAATTCGGCTCCAACATTAAACAACAAATCCAAATTATCATCGAAGAAATCTATGGATGTTAGCCGCAAAAATTCAGTGAAATCAACGGATAAAATTGACAACCAAGCCAAACAGCAGTCCAAGCAAAAATGCACTCCCATTGAAAATGGCAACAACAATAATAATCGATTTTCACGTGAAAAAAGTTTACCGCAGACAAAAATTCGTCACATGTAAATTTTATAATAATTTAATTAATTTTAATATTAAATTTTTCAGGATGGAATGCGCCCCATCCGGTGAGGAACACATCAAAATTTCGTGGGAAGCAGTCAATGCAATGGCAAGAGCAGCGGTAATTTTTTGTTCAATATTTATAAAGAAAGGTTTACCAATTAGGAAGCATTTGCCGAATCATTGGCCCAGGGAGCATACGAACAAGCGACGCGGTCCGGTCACAAACTGGTCGATTACAATGATCTTTCGCAATCTGTGAATTCCAATGAGAAATTGTCATTTATTCACGGTTAGTGAGAGAGAAAAAAATAAAATTAAAAATTGAATAATTTGATGTTAAATAAAAAATAATATTAAATTTAAAAAAAAATTAAGAAAATTATTTCCAATTCCTTGACAGATATTCTGCCAATGAAGCTGACTTATTCCGATGTGCTCAGGAAAATGCGAAAACAAAGGAAGCGTCAACTGCAAGATGAACAACAAGAGAAAAATAAATGAATAAGTTTGAATAAGGCCACTGACAATATTAATGAATGAATGAATGAATGATTCTGTGGTTCAAAATGAACAAATTGATGAAACGGGTACACATAACCCTTTTATGCCGTTTTCTGTCCTCAACCCAACCCCCTATTAAATTGTTTTCTTTTTCTCATATTTCCTGTAGCTTTTCCCCAATTGAATATTGCAATTTGTTCCACAGATTCGCACCTCTCTCTTCTATATACTCTGATTTTTTAAACTCATTTAAATCATCATTCTCACAACATGAATTATGACGATAAATTTATTTTATTGCTAAAAAATCTTTAAAAAAATTAGAACAGAACTATTAAATTAGGAATCGGAATTAAAAATGTAAATTTATTTAAAAATCAGTGTTGGAATTACAATTACAATTTAGATTTTACAATTACAATCGCAATTACAATTTAGATTTTACAATTACAATCGCAATTACAAACTGAACAAATTGCAATTACAAATTAGAATTAAAAATACAAATTACCTATATAACTTTAAAAGACAAATTCATTTAAACACCAATCTTCCCTTTAGCATTTTTTATCCAATTACCTTCAATTTAATCCGTCATTTAGAAGTGATAATAATATCCTCTTTGTGAATTGCGCAGTGTTCTTCTCGCCATTTCTCAAATCATCAACACAAACGTTGACCCAATTTGCTGCGCGATTTGTTCATTTTATAATGAAAACCACCAACTCACAAAAATCATTCCCTTCCCTGTTTTATTTTACCGTAAGCTTTTGCTGCTGTTGATGTTGGCTCGACTAATTTTCCCTATTTTCCTTCTCGCCATTCTCATTTTATGGTTGAACATTGAGAAATCGGATGCCTGCAAAATTACCATAAAATTGAAATCAAATACAAAGGAGAAATTTCGGATCCAGGTATTCGTGCCATCCGTGAAACAGAAGAGTGAAAAAGTGCTCTTCACTGGTCCAGACGAGAAAAAGCTTCAAGTTTGATACTTTGGGGAGGAAATTAGTATATTGAAATTGTTACAGATTGAGGGGGAAAAATGCCTAGAGAGGAAATGGATTGTGCGCACATGGAAGCCGGATGGGGAAGGCGGATGGGTTGGGGCAAAACAGGAACAGGTGTGTCTTTAATAGCCCCTGAGGACCAAAGGAAAATAAAATTGGGTCAAATTCAAATTAAATTCACTTTTATAAGGGATAGTCCAATGAATTAAATTGGCCAGAAAAATTGCCAATAATGACTTTATTAAAAATCTCCATAGTTATTCCTTTCTTTCGACTGATTCAATAATTTTCCCACAGGCATTTATTGATGGCAACGGTTGGCTTCGAATTGTTGTCAACGACGACCTTCGACCCATAATGGCCGATCGTTTCAGTGTTTTTTGCTCCGAAAGTCCATTATGCGGATGATGAATTAGGCTAATAAAGACTAATAAGAATATATAGAGATATATTGGAATTTTATTATTATTATAAATAAATATAATTTAAAAATATATGTGAATAAATTAAATAATGGCATTGACTGATTTATTAGTTTTAGTCCCGTACAATTCAATTCCACCAACAGAAATTCGGGATTTTCTTCTCCTTTTCCAATATTTATGCAGAGAAAAAGCAAATTGTGCTGAGGACTGAAATATGAAAGAATAATGAATTAATTCACTCTATGAAAATTACCAAAAAGCAGTGAAAAATCCAAAATAAATTAGTATAATTTTATGCCTACTTGACCAATATTTCTTGACTATATTTGACAAACGCACCCAAATCAAATGAAGGGAGGCAATGACTGTGGTGGTGTTGGGAAATTGGATTAGGCTGACCAAAACACCGCCGAGAGTGGCACCGATGAAGCCGCTGAAAATTTGAATGGAAATTGCGTTCAATAAAATGGAAGAAACCCAAGGGAAAGCGCGCCTTGTATAAGGCCAGAAATGAGACCACAAGTGCCTGTTCCAGATTCGTCGAATCCACGTTCCCTACAAAAAAACGGTTCAAAATGAACGGATATTTAGAAAACTTGGCCGAATCGATGCAATATTGGAAACTGGGAATAAAAATGGGCGAAAGGGCAAAGCCCATGAGGGCATATGCGCTCAACATGGATGGAATTGATTTTGTAATAGGCAAAATGGGGCTTGGACCCATCAGAAGGACGGCGAATGCGGCCAATAATGAACCGCCCAACATTATCCATGCACTCTTTTCGGGCCACAAATTGATGAACATTCCACAGATTGGGGCACTCAACAAATAGGTGGCACTGACCACACTTAAAATGAGGAATTGTGTCACTTTTGTGGAGGGAAAGGCAAAAACCTGATCATTAGACCAACAAGCATTGGACCACCATTCAACTAATTAATGAGGGGAAAAAAGTTATAAAATGGGGTAGGCCCCAACTTAGCGCCGTTTATAAGTAATTTAGGTCGGAACCAATTTTAATGATTTAGTGGCAAATTAAAGAGCAGACTTTAGCTATTCAGCTATCTTCCAAAATGATTATTTATAATTGCGGGCATCATCCATCAAAAGGAATGAAGCAGAGGAAGCCCCAAAATAATTCCGACTGCTTGCCCCGAAATAATTCGCCTGTTTTATTTGCACCAAAATAATTCCGCCTGTTTTATTTGCCCCAAAATAATTCCGCCTGTTTTATTTGCCCCAAAATAATTCCGCCTGTTTTATTTGCCCCAAAATAATTCCGCCTGTTTTATTTGCCCCAAAATAATTCCGCCTGCTTTATTTGCCCCAAAATAATTCCGCCTGTTTTATTTGCACCAAAATAATTCCGCCTGTTTTATTTGCCCCAAAATAATTCCGCCTGTTTTATTTGCCCCAAAATAATTCCGCCTGTTTTATTTGCCCCAAAATAATTCCGCCTGTTTTATTTGCCCCAAAATAATTCCGCCTGCTTTATTTGCCCCAAAATAATTCCGCCTGTTTTATTTGCACCAAAATAATTCCGCCTGTTTTATTTGCACCGAAATAATTCCGCCTGTTTTATTTGCACCAAAATAATTCCGCCTGTTTTATTTGCCCCAAAATAATTCCGCCTGTTTTATTTGCCCCAAAATAATTCCGCCTCTTTGTGTTTTTGCAAATTGTCAGTGGTTTTTTGGATATAACTCCATTAATTCTGAATCAATCTAAATATAATTAATATCTTTTGATAGCCAACAGTTTGCTCTTTCATTTATTACTAAAATCGTGAAAATTGGTTCAACCTTTGATGAAGTATTATAAACGGCGTCAAATTGGCTCGGTGACAATAAAGCTCCCCCGGGGAATATGGAGGGTCAAAGAAAAGCTCACATCGGCCAAATGATTTGCCAAACTGGCATCATAGAAGAAGCAAGAACATTCCATGGTCATAATGCCCCAAAATGTTAGCCAAATTTCGGGAATGGCCAAAATGCGCCAGCCTCCGTCTTTTACCTCCTCCTCTACTTTACTTTCAATTTCCTCCATCTCATTAATTTTGCTTTCCACTTTCGTCCCTTCATCATTTATCATTAATGAAAGGAGTGAAATTAACGAAGAGGCGAGCATCATTGAGCCGAGCACAAAGAATGGAAGTGAAAAGCCGCCCAATTCATAGAGGCCACTTCCAAGCAATGGACCAGCGGTGAAGCCGATTCCCGTGAAAATTTCAATCCAACTCTGAAAAGTGATATCCTTGGACTTTGGATTACTTTAATTGGCACTGACCATGACACTGGAAACTTTGCCCGGGAATGCTTGTGCCACAATGGTCAATGAACTGGTAGCAAAACAAGAACTACCCAATGCCTTCAGCACACGGATTATCAGGGCGGCCCAAAAGAAGATGGGGCCTGAGGGCAAAATTCGAAGGAAACTGTAAAAAAGAAAATAATGTAATGAGAATGATGTCTTTGGACCCACCCAAATAGGATGGCGCTGATGCCGGCAATTAGCAAACCGACAACGAACAATCTTTTTGGGCCAAGTTGGGACATCTTTGAATGGAGAATTGGGATTTAGCGTTGGGAATGGATCGTTGGAAACGGACAAATTTTCCAAGGACGGGGGCAGTCAAGAATGAGACCAGCTGGAAAATGCCAATGAGCAGACCAATTTGAGTGGTGGAAACACCTTTTTGCGCGGCTTCAGTTGGGAAGAATGGAACAATACAGGAAAATGTGACTTGTGAACAGAATTGTGCCAATCCAATGACGCCAAGTGTTAGCCATTCGGCACGGCTTAAATCTGATGAAAATTAATTAATAATTCTGTCTCTTCCATCCTCCCTTCCTCATTTTCGAATATACCACCGTATTTTTCATTATACTGGCCCGAGCTACTATTTATCAGATCAGAGACTCTCTAAAGGGGGGCTACAATTGGAAAGAGGCTTCAATAGAGATTAGAGAGAGAGCAACTATTAAGAAAGATCGAGGGGCAAGGCAATCTGTTAGGAAAAATACGGTAGAGCTAACTTGCCTTTGAAGAATGCCAAAGTTCCTTTTTTCTCTTGCACAGATTTCTTCCCGTCATTTTCGGTCTGCGTCATTTAGAAAAAATTTCGCGAACGGTTGATTAAAAGCAAAAATTTATTGAACAAATTTGGCCGATTAATTTTTTATGGCCATTTGAGACCGGGGGCTTCATAAAAGTGGCCGATAAAATTGAAGAGGTACTTTTATTGCAAATTTAATTAATTTATAAAATTTGCCTCCATTTTTTACTCATGTTAAGCCTCGGAAATTTACATCATTTTTTAATGATTAATTTATTCCATCTTTTTATGTTCATAATCATTTTAGTATGTAGTTTTTGATTTTTGTGCCTAATTAATATGATAATATATAGATCAGAGTTTACTTTTTTTGAGGGGGAGGTTTGTTGTTTTTATCAATTTTGCAGTTTTTGTTTATGATTGAACTTTGAATGGTGCAATAATTAGGCTTCAATTAGAAGTGATAGTCATTTCATAGAGAAGCTTTTGACGCTCTAATTATGAAGCTTTTTCATTGAATAATTTGGATTTTTGATGCTAAAGTCGAGTTCTATCGAATGATTTATAGAATACTTAAATTGGATGTTCAGAAATATTAAAAACATGATGAAAAAGTTGGACTCATTCCAGAAAGAAACACAATTCTTTCCGGAAAAAGCTAACCGGAATGAACACAATTCTTTCCGGAAAAAGCTAACCGGAATGAAACACAATTCTTTCCGGAAAAAGCTAACCGGAATGAAACACAATTCTTTCCGGAAAAGGCTAACCGGAATGAAACACAATTCTTTCCGGAAAAGGCTAACCGGAATGAAACACAATTCTTTCCGGAAAAGGCTAACCGGAATGAAACACAATTCTTTCCGGAAAAGGCTAACCGGAATGAAACACAATTCTTTCCGGAAAAAGCTAACCGGAATGAAACACAATTCTTTCCGGAAAAAGCTAACCGGAATGAAACACAAATCTAACCGGAAAATACATATTTACGGAATGAAACACAATTCTTTCCGGAAAAAGCTAACCGGAATGAAACACAAATCTAACCGGAAAGCACATCTTTTCGGAATAAAACACAAATGTTTTTAAAAAATCTAATCTTTCCGGAATGAACTTAAGAATCTGAATCCTTTCTTAGTTGAAAACGATTGATACTCCCTTCGGCAAAATTGACCAAACATTGAAATGAGAGATACCTTACGCTTTCAATCAAATTTTCATTTGCTAATAAATGGGGGAAAAGCTTAATTTATTCGTAAAATCACAAGAAAATAATGTGAATAATATTTTTATTAAATAAAGAAATGGATAATTCTGATTTAGGGTAGACTATAATCATGAGAAATTGCACACCTTCTCTTCCATTCATTTTAGTGAATGTTGGCTTTAATCTCAATCTCAAGTCGGAGTTGCAAATGCCAAAATGATTCTGAAAAGGAAAATTGGAAGCAATTAATTTCTAATAATTTTTTTTTACGAATTGTCCCGTTTGATTTTGCAAATCTGAATAAATAGAATAGAAAAACTCAAAATTTTATACTGACCAAATCCTGGTTGAAATAATTTTTCGACGCATAATCACCGGCGCCCACAACCAACTCAAAATCGACGCCAAAATGTTTCTCCGCATTCCGTTGTGTGGCAACAGCAACCTTGAGGGATTTTTAGAGGAATAAAAGGTCTTTTGGTGGTACCTGATGAATGTTGCATTTTTTCCATTTGCCTCCACGCGATTGGCTGATATTTCGATAGGTGTTACTCTGCAATTTTAAATGGATTTGAAGGGGATTTTTAGAGTTTATATACATAAATCTAAGCTATTAAAATATGGAAAAAATGCTTAATTAACATGGTTTAAACCACTTTAACCTAAATAGAAATGACAATGGTTTAAATAAACCATTTTAGCCTAGACATTTACCCCCTGCCTCATTTACCATCAAATTCTCCAATTCCTTATTGCAGCACATGAAGCCATCGGCATTTACGTAGCAACTTGGCAAGGGGAAACCAAGATTGCCAGTGCCTATTTGAACCAAATTTACAATAGAATTGACCCCATACAAACCATGTGTTTTGCTCTTTGGCGCTTCTGGCTGTGCACCACCGTAGCCTGTCTCGGTTGGAGCCGAGGCCGGACGGGAAGGAGACGAAGGGGCGGGTTGGGGCGGGTATGCCTGAGCCGGTGTCGGAGCTGGTTGAGGTGGGTACGCCTGTGCCGGTGCCGGAGCTGGTTGAGGAGGAGCCGGTTTTGGGCCGGATGCCGCCGACTCATAGCCACTGCCGGCATTTGAGGCCACACCGCTGGCCGAATACCCTACACCTCCATAGGCTTCAAAAGGTAATTTTTGGGTTCAAAATGTGGTACTTATATGGTTTGGTTGTCCACTTTTTGGGGTCATGAAGGATCTCCCTATGGATCGTCAGGATTAGGGTTAAGGTAGGTTACGGTCATTGAGGGAGAGGATATAATCTCATGTTTCCCTTTGAATGACCCTAACCGTAATCCAGATGACTCAATAAAGGGGAAGCAATAATCATTCCCTTTTCCCTTCTCAACAAAAAAGGGACCAAAATCATATACCGTAAATTCTCTTTTAATTCCCTACTCACTAATAAATAATAATTTCCAAGGTTACAAAATAATTCCTCATGAGGTAGAGAAGCATACGGTACCAAAATGGTTTAAAAAAGATGCAAAACATACCCTGTTGTTGACATTCAAGGTTGGCAAAAAGAAGGCAAATAATGGAAAAAATTGGCAACAATTTTACACAAATCATTCCTTTTTTATTCAATTAAATTTCAAAAAATTAAATTAATGATAAAGGCGATGGGAGAGGATATATGTGCGATTGAATTATTCGGACAAGGATTTGGATGGAAGGACAATGGGCCTAAAATGGGAATATGGAGGTGGACTTGGCTGATGTGAATGAAGTCAATCATCAACAAAGACAGAGGGAAACGGGTTTTTTGGGGAACCGATGAGAGCCGAGAGCCAAAAAGATGAGACTGGCTGGAATAAAGGAGGGAAGGGGGAAGAACGCCCCTAGGCACTGAATTTCTACTCTCTAAAAACATTCGCGCGAGAATAATGGGCGATGTGATTGCATAAGAAACTCAAAATGGGGGAATAATGATAATCATGGTGATCATCAGAGAACAGTGGGAAATATTAATGAATGCAAAAAAAGTTAATATTTTTGTTCAGCCACACTAATTAATGTTCGGTTCGGGACATTTCAGTACGGTCTTTTCAGTACTTTTACTGTTCTTTTGGCCATTGCTCAACAGGAAAGCAACCAATCCAGAAAGGCAATATGCCATTTGAAAGCCCAAAATGTCCTCTAAAAAGTGGCTAAATTTAATTTTTTGAAAATTTGAATAATTTTTAAAATAAGTGGATTTTCCACTTTGCCTCTAAAAATTAGAGTCTATTACGCTCAAAGGCATGTAACTCTTTGGAAATATAGATTCTATAAAATTTAATGGCCTCTTTTTAGAGGACATTTTGGGATTTCCAATGGCATATCGCCTTTCAGAATTTGTTGTTTCCATGTTGAGCTATGGGCCAAAAATTAATGCAGACACATAATCAGTGGTACACAGTCACTTCTTTTGGCCATAACTCAACAAGGAAGCGAGCAATTTAGGAAGGCATTATGTCATTTGAAAGCCCTAAATATCTTCTAAAAAATAGCTTTTCAATTTTTTGAAAACTTAAATGTTTTGTAAAATAATTGGCTTTTCTTCCAAAAATTCGAGTTCACTACACTTAAAGGCATATAATTATTTTAGAAAGGTGGATTTTATAAAATTAAAAAAGCCACTTTTTAGGGAACATTATAGGCTTTCAAATGTTATATCGCCTTCCCAGATTGGCTAATGCCTCGATGAGATATGGGTCAAAAACTAATGCAGATAACTCAGTCGGCGGAACACAGGCAGTTCTTTTGGCCATATCACCACAAGGAGGTAGCCAATTTTGGAAGGAAATATGCCATTCAAAAGCCCTAAAATTCCTTTAAAAAGTGGCTTCTATAATTTTATCAAAACCTACAAAAATTTGCAAAATAAGAGGCTTTTGCTTGAAACTAGGGTTGCGCCCCCGCAGTGCGGGGGCGGGTTGTGCGGGGGTCGGGGTTTGCGGGGTTGGCACTTGCGGGGACGGGTTCGGGGGTGACCCCTTGCGGGGGCCCCCGCGGGGAACCCCGCGGGGGCGGGGGTAGCGTAAATTTTTTAAAAAGCCACATTTTTCAAATAAAAAATTTTTTTGAAGAAAAATTCATCCAAAAATGGCCGCGCAGCGAAAAATTTTACCTAAAAATAGCCTCGCAGAGAAAAATTTTAATAAAAAATTTTAATATCCTACAAAAATTTGGTCAAAATTTCCCTAATCGAACCCCATTTTCCCTGAAAAATCCAATAATATGGGGTGCATGTTCACCCCCGCGGGGGTGCGGGGGCGCGGGGGTGGCTCTTGCGGGGATGCGGGGGCGCGGGGGTGGCATATGCGGGGGTAGGGTCGGGGGTGAAACCCAAAAAGTGCGGGGATCCCCGTAGGGGGTGGCCCCCGCGGGTGCGGGGGCGCAACCCTACTTGAAACCCCAAAAAATGGGTTTATTACGTTCAAGGACATATTTATAATTTTTTTAAAAGGTAAATTTCATGATTTTAAAAGGCATTTTTTAGAGAACATTTAGGGCTTTCAAATGCTATATTGCCTTCCCTGATTGGTTATCGCCTCCTCGAGTTACAAACAAAAGATTGGCCGTGGTACTGAATGACAAGGTGGTTTGGTTATAGAATCTTCTTTCCTATTTATGTCTGTCATTCTTCGCCTCAAGGCGTCATCACATAATTCTGGTTAAGCTATGTGTGATTATGTTGAACATGTTGCTGCTCCACGGAGACACTTCCTTGTCGTTGCTTTTCCGCTTCATTTTCATCAGCGGATGAATAATCTGAACAAAATGGCCAAATATTTTCATCATCCACCAAATCCTCCCTCCAAATCCCAGAAATGGGACATTTCAATACCCCCTTTTGGCATATCTCAACAAGGAATTAGCCAATTCAGGAAGGCTCTATGCCATTGGAAAGCACTAAATGTCCCCTAAAAAGTGGCTAATTTAAATTTTTGTAAATTTAAATATTTTGTAAAATAAGCGGCTTTTCCTCTAAAAATTTGGATCTATTACGCTCAAAGGCATGTAACTTTTTGAAAATAGGTTAATTCGTAAAATTTTAGAAAGCCACTTTTTAGAGGAGACTTCAGGCTTTCAAATGATATATCGCCTTCCATAATTGGTTACTTCCTTATTGAGACTGAAACGTTCCCGAATGCTAAATCCCTCACCATCAACAGAGCCTGAATCCTCCTCGATTCTCTTCACTGATTTTTTTTGTTTCTTTTGCTTTTTATTCAAGCGCCTTTTTTGATAAGTTTTTATCCCTTTTCGGATGAGATATGCACCGGCTGCACCACCGGCCAAAAGCAAAGCTTCAGCTAAAATTCGTTTCTTCCTAATCAACGGAGCATTCGCAAAATTGAAATGGAGGCCTAGGCCATCCGAGGAAATTGGCCGAGTTTTGGTTTGGATTAATCCGATTGAAGATGAAGCAGATGAGGGTAATAGTTCGGCTGCTTAAATTTGATGTGGCAAGGATTTTGAACCCAATTGAGAACTCACCGTGGGATGAAAGGAAAAAGATGAAAAATGAAATTAAAGGAATAAATTGAAGAAGCATTCCAATCAAAAATGATGTAATTCAGAATAGGAAAAAGCCAAAATGGCTAATAAAATCAATTGTGAAGCTAACAATAAAGGGCGAGGCCAATCTTTCATATTTGTACCAGAGGCCATTGGCAACCTATATTATCCTACCACCAAATGATGGAATTGGCTTCTAGGACAGAAGGCAAACCCTAAATATTATCCACCTTATTGAATGGGCGAGACCAATTCCACGTGCCCTCATCTGAATCTGCTTGGATGATTTTTGATTTAATTTGATTTATGTGCCATTCATTAATCAATAATCACAATTCAATTTAAAGGCAAAAATGTTTAAGTTTAAAGATAATATCATAAATAATTCTAAGAATCCGTCAAAACTCTTAAAAACACAATAAAATGAGCAAACGGCGAAAATGAGAGAAAATGAATGGCATCGAAAGGGGCATTCATCAAAATATATTTTTTAATTAATTAATTGGACATTTTATCCTCACTCTTTTCCTTTATAATCTCTCCTTTTTCTATTATCACTCTTCCAAAAAAATTTGGCCTTGTCACTTTGTGACAGCCGCATTTTAGCCTTTTTTGGTTGAATTCTCCTCAATTGCCGGTGGTTTTTGATTCCCGAATCAATAAATTTACTCCCCAAAATTTCCGTATAAAATCGCACCATCTTCCTTCACAATCATGTGCCTTCAAAAATGCTTATCATCGGCGAATTCTGCTGCAATTTTTCTACTTGGAAGAGGGAGGAGGAGGACAAATTTGGTGCGGAAAAATAAATATAAAAAAATAATCCATATTTTGGCTATTAAATTTTGAATTAAATTGTTCAATTTCCAGCAAAAAAAAATTAATTTATTTAGCATTTGGCAATGAACAATTCAACTTCCTCGTCCAAACATATCCCATCGAAAATTGCACGGGAATCCGGCGAGAGTGTTTGGTAAAGATTTATTCATTTATTTTCAAATAATGTTTACTAATTTAGGGTTGAATTTATAACATTGGCCACGGATTGTAAAGCCGTGAATTTGGGCCAAGTGAGTGAAATTTATGAATATTCTGAGAACATTTGAATTTTTCAAAGGGTTTCCCGGATTCACCGATGCCCAAAATGTTGGCCAAACATATGGAAGATGTGGCCAAATGTCCGGAAAGGACCGATATCCATCAAGTAAGTGACCAAATTCATCAAAAATTTATCAAAATTCACTCATTTTAAAGTACACCCGCGGCTATGGACACAAAAGATTGGTGGATGCGCTGGCAAAAATGTATTCCCAACTTCTGGGCACACCAATCAATGCGCAAACCGAGGTTTTGGTCACCGTTGGCGCCTACTTGTCCCTTTACTATGCTTTCATGGGATGGCTGAATCCAGGGGACGAAGTGATCAGTCAGTAAAATATTATTAATTTTTGGGATTTAATTTTAATATAAATAAAAAATAAATCAAGAATATTTTAAAAATGATTTTTCATTGAATTTCGGAATTTTAATATTATTTAATTTTAAATATAAAATAAATTTAAAAATATTTATAATAAATTATTTAAAAAATTATTTTCAGTTTTTGAGCCAGCCTACGATTCGTATGTTTCTCAAATCAAAATGGGTGGTGGCATTCCGGTTCCAATTGTTCTTGAATTGGATGAAACTGCCAAAACCAGTGCTGGCTATGTGCTAAATATGGACACTGTGTGGTCGAAAGTAACGCCGAAAACAAAAATGCTGGTCATCAATAAGTTGGTTAATAGTCAAAAATTATATAAATTATTCCAAATTTTCAAACAGTCCAAACAATCCAACCGGTAAACTTTATTCCCGTCAAGAGCTGGAACAATTGGCAGAGTTGGCCCGGGAAAAGGATTTGATTGTGGTGACAGATGAAGTCTACGAATGGATGGTCTACCCTGGGAATGAGATGATCCGATTTGGTTTGTTTTTGTTGGGAAAAATTGTCATCGATTAATATTTTTGGATTCACTTTTTCATGGGATGGAAGGAAAATAAAAATTAAAAATTTATTCATAAAATGAAATATTATTCAATTTCAATATATTTTTTATAGCCACACTCCCCGGAATGTATGAACGCACAATCACCATTGGAAGTGCGGGAAAAGTATTTTCGGCAACTGGATGGAAGACGGGATGGTAAAATAATAAAATAATTGAATAAATCAGAAATTTTAAAGGTCAATTGGCCCAGAATGGCTGTTGAGACCGTTGAAAAAAGTTCACGAGAATTGTGGTAAGTTAAAGTTCGAAAATATGGTAATAATTCCCACATTTTTTCACAGTATTCGCCTGTCCAACTCCAATTCAAGAGGTGGGTTTATGGTGTTATCTATATGAAGATAATCTTTCCGGAAAAAATTAATTGGAATGAAATGAAACACAAATCTTTCCGGAATGAAACACAATTCTTTCCTGAAAAGGCTAATCGGAATGAAACACAATTCTTTCCGGAAAAAACTAATCTTTAAATAATGTAATATTATGAATTATGTAATCGAAAAATATATATTTTAGGCATTGGCTCGAGCATTCGAAGAGGAAATGGCACTCTGGGAAAGGGGCGAATTGGAGCAGAGTTATTTGAAGACGGGCATTGTGAAGGAATTGGTCGAGAAACGGGACCTTTTGGCCAAATATTTGGACTCGGCTGGCTTCAAACCCATCGTGCCCCAGGCTGGCTACTTCATCATGGCCGATTATAGTCATTTGGGTGAGTAAATGTTTTGGAAATTGATTTGAAAAATTAATTTTTAGATGGTTCATTCCGTGAAAAGAAAACTGCAAAAAATGGCGAAGGCATGGATTATGAATTTTGTCGGTGGCTTTGTCGAGAAAAGGTGTTTTTTTACGAACCAATAAAATTAAATAAATCCATTTTTTCAAGAAATTGGCCGCCATTCCACCATCCGCTTTCTATTCGCCCCAAAATCGTCCGGGCAATGATCATTGTGTTCGACTTTGCTTTTTCAAGGTCCAATTTATTGGAAATAGGAAAGATTAAAATTTTAATTTTCAGAAGGATGAAACACTCCAAAGGGGCATTGAAATTCTACGCAATTCATTCTCAGCAAAGAAATGATCGGATGAAAATGTATGAAGATTCATAAAACACTCACATATTCCACAATTCAAAATGCTCAAATCTATAATCTAGTCTAGAATTTGTGTTAAACGCTATTTTTAATTCATACTTTTTTTGTATTTTCCATAGAATAATTAAATGCAATAAAATATTTATTCCATTTCAAAAAAATTTATTTTCAATACAATCCAAATATTAAAAGAAAATGTGTAATAATAAGTCGGCAATTTTCTTATTAAAAGAAAATAAATGTTGGATAATAGATCGTATAATAAAATGGGCATATAATAAATATTCGTTTCGTTTACATAAAATGATTGATATCTGTGTTAATAGGCCAGAAAGAATGTATTTTTAATGGAATATAAAGTCATCTCAGCGGTTTTGTTTATTTCCCTTAATTGTTTCCGTCGCCTCCTTCTCCATTATTGAACGCTTCTTGAATCTTCTTAACATCCTCCAATGTGTGTTTCTTCTTCCTCTGCTTCGGAGCCTTCAGTTTATGCTCTTCAGTCTCACAATGTTCCATGTAGTTGTCCAGTGTGTCCATTTCCAGTTTGCAGAATTCGCATCTGTTAAAATGATGGAATATATTATTTATTTCAAATTTATATTTAAAACCAACTTCCAAACAATTTGCTGGAATTCTTCTTTCTCCAGCGTGGACAAAAAATTGATTACCGGACCATCTTCACCTTTAAATTAATTAAATTACAAGAAAGAAATTAATTAAATTAATAAAAAAAAACTTACCAACAAAAATGGCATGTTCCTTGAGCATGTGAAGAGGATAGGCTGAACGCGACAATTCAGCAATTGGATCGCATTCGTTGCATCGAATCGAACCATTGTAAATTAGTTGGTTCTTCAGTGAGTGTGGCAATTGTTCATGGCACGCATCCAAATTGATGAAACCAGCTTCGGCATTAACATTGCCCCTTCGAGGGGTTGAACGACGTGGAGATCGGGGGAAGACTGAGGGTGCAGTGGACGTTGATGGAATTGAAGATGGCGAAGGCGTACGGTGTCGTTGACGCTTTTTCACCGATGATTTGGTGGCTTAAAATTGAAAAATTAATTTATTCAAAAACTTTATTTTATTAATATTAATTCGCCGAAAAAAGATTATACCAAAATATAGAATTGTTTGCCATACCCAAAATTGAAAGAGCTGGTCAAGGCGCATTGAATGGTATATAATTTAATTTGTTATAGTTTGGTCAAAATTAAATGGTATTAAACGGTACTGATTTTGGTTTAATAGTTCAAACCTAAATTAGAATTGATTGAACCTAATCCAAAATATAATCAACCAAAGCGTTTCGAAGAAATCTATCGATAAATATAAAGTTTTAGGGCCTTATTAGGTAAAATTCTGAACCGTTAAAATCTTTTTGGTATTTCCACTATTTTTCTCAATTTAATTAATTTCATTTTGACCTACCCGAATTTTTTGTCTTCATTTTGTTTGCCAGCACTTTGCCAAGATCCTCAACGAACACTTGAACAATGGAATTGCTTTCAAATCTTAGAAGTGGCGGTGGACGAAAAAGTGGTGGCAAATGTTCCCCCGCCGAAGTTCCAGCAGTCATTTGTCCATCCATTTCAATAACATTTCCCTCGGGCGGTTCTGTAGCTGCGGCTGAAGTAGAAGCAGTCGATTTTGCCATATCATCAAATTCACTGCGCGGTTCCGGCTTAACGCAACGTTTTTTCTCAGCATCAGCCTTAATTAAATGTGGTAATTATTAAGTTTTATATTTTATTTAGCAAAAAATACTGAATAAAAAATGTAATTAAAAAATATTAATGGTTCAATGGTTTAATTAGTGGATTGTCTTATAGATCCCTAAAACACTCTCTAATCAAAACCATTCAAGAGACTTTTTAAAGAAATATATAATTTAATCCTGGTTTAATCAAAAATTAATGGTTATTAAACTGTTTGAACCTCTTCCCTTTTTTGGTTTAAAATTAATTTAAAATGAATAAACCACATTTCAGTGTGTTTTTATGGCCTATTTCCCAGAAAAAGAAAAAAAAAATGTACCGGTCTCCCCTCGTTCATAGTAATGGTCAGTAAGGAGGTCTTTCGGACAATCAAATTATTCGTCATCTCAGCAATTGCTACTTTTTTGAATGGCTTTGATTGATTCGGAACTTTGCAGAATTTTCGAGTCTAAAAAATTTGGTTTAATTACATTTTTAAATAATTAATATTCTCACCAAACCAGGATTTTGGGCATTGAATTTGTCAAATGGTTTGCTCCGTCTGGCCAAATTCGGTCGCTTTCCCTTTGGATTATTCCCCTTTTTTCCTTGCAATGGAACAGCAAATGCATTGTTTTTACCATTTTCCATAGTCTAAATTATTAAAAGAATTGTATTTTTTTATATTTGACTAATAAAAATGTTTTAATCTTTCTTATAAAATAACCCAGAAAATTTTGGATTTAATTAATTTTTTCATTAAAAAAATACCTGGTTCGGTTCATTTTGCAATGGTTCAGCAAAAGGATTGTTTTCAAAATTTTCCGCCAAAACGAATTGGGTCGGCTCAAATTGCAAAGGCACGGGTTCAACTGCAGAATCATCGATTTCCATGTCATTTTCACCAATCTAACACAAATTAAGAGAATTATTTTAGTCATTTTTGTTGAACTTTTATTCAAAATTTTTTATCGAAAATAATTTTTATTATTTTTTTTTTCATTTAAAAAATAGAAGAAAATACCTGGTCCGGGTCATTTTGTAAAGGTTCGGCGGCATTATCGACTTCCATATCGTCATTTTCATCCCCCAATGTTGGATTTGGCACTGTTTCGGCACGAATTGGCGTTGGCACATTTTCAGTAAGATTGGATGGCGGTGCCGTTGATTCAGCATTTTCCGCAACATTGTTGTTGTTGTTTTGCAATTCCATTGAATTTTCCATTTCCAATTTTGGCGGAGGCGGCGGTTGTGATTGTCGTTCTTCTGCATCTGTCCCAGTTGATGTGTTCCTATATTAGAAAATGGATTTTTAGGTAGCAAAAAATGCCAAAATAGATGCCTATTTAGGTTCTTTTTTGTGAAATTTGTCAAAAATGGTTTTGGGAACCTCAAAAATAGGTAATTTTTGACTTTTATTGTATTTTTTAATGAAATTTTCTCGAAAAATTGCCAAAATAGATAAAAATGTAATGTGTTAATTTTAAATAAAAATTAGTCAAAACCTTAAAAAATTCCCCACTTACCGATCATCCAAAAATCCATCGGTTTGCGATGACATCGACGACGCTTCCGGATCATCTCCAAATTCATGTCCAAATCCTCCAAAATTCTCATTCCGCTCTGCCTTTGCCAATCCATCAATTTCCTCATAGCCAACTTCTTCCTGCTGCTGGTCGCCATTTCGGTGTGCATCAACAACATCAATGTTCCGGACAGCATGATTTTGATCGTATTTCTCGCCGAAACGTGCCATCAAATTCATTATTGGATTCTCGTTTTCGTCAAAATGTCCCATCATCTCGCGTTGTTGTGTGTTTTGGCCTTAATTTGTTGTGTTTTTAATGAATTTTAATTAAATATTTTAATTTATTTTTTAAATGAATTTTAAATAATTTTCTTAATTTATTTTTTAAATGAATTTTAATTAATTTTCTTAATTTATTTTTTAAATGAATTTTAATTAATTTTCTTAATTTATTTTTAAATGAATTTTAATTAAATTTTTTAATTTGTTTTTTAAATGAATTTTTTAAATGAATTTTAATTAATTTTTTAATTTGTTTTTAAATGAATTTTAATTAAATTTTTAATTTATTTTTTAAATGAATTTTAAATAATTTTCTTATTTTTTAAATGAATTTAAATAATTTTCTTAATTAATTTTTTAAATGAATTTTATTTAAATGTTTTCTCTTTATTACTGAATTTTAATTAAATATTATATTTTTTACCATTTGCATTTGTTTCAATTTCATGTTGTTCCAATGCTGCCAATGCCGGATTCTGCAAATGTCCTTGTTCCATTAAAACATCATCAGCCGGAGCTGTTGTTGCCGTCGATCGCGTCGAAGACGAAGTTGATGGCAAATCATTGTTGTGGATTGGAATTGTCGGATTTTGCTGTTGTTGTTCCAATTGTTGTAATTCTGCCATAATCTTCTTCCGAAACCGAGTGATTCTCTGTTGTACGGCACTACAATACATTTTTGCGTCCTGGCCAATCACTCGCTCAATGCTTGACATTAATAATTGAAATGAGCCTCTCTTCTTGTTTCCTTCCATTGTCCATTTGGCATACTCCAAAATCATTTTGTCCACCACTTCTGGCAATTGCGTTTTAGGTCTACCATGTCCAATTTGCTTGACAGTTTGTTGCGATTTGGGCACATTAGGTGGAGCAGTTCCATTTTGATTCTAAAAAAGAATAACAAAAATTATTGGGGTAGCCCTAGTGTATTGAAATTATTTTTGTTAAAATTATTGTAATTTTTCTAGAAAAAGTACTGTATGCCTAATAAGTCCGAAAAAATCATTTGCCTCAGAATGGATTCGAACCCACGACTCCAATTTTTCAAAAACCGAGGTCGAAAATCTTCGATAATTTTTTGGATTTTTTTTCAAATCAATACCTGATCAACATTTATTGGGATCCTTGTGTTGTCGGCAGGCTGAATGAGGATGATTTCATCCTCTTCACCTTCACCATAGTCATGTTCTCGGAGAGCTTTTGCACTAGGCGACCGGGCATAATTATGGTCAAGTTCATTGGATGATGATTGAGGTTGAGGCTGAGCCGGTGGTGGTGCATTGTTGATTTGAATTTGTTGTTGCTCTGATCGACGCTAAAAATATCACAAATTATAACCAATTTATTTAGGATGCTAATGCACGAATGCTATTTAATTTGCCGAAAATTATTGATAATTACATAGCGCAAAATATAATGGTTTAAGGGTTTATCCCGAATTCACAAACCATGTAGCATGTACCAAATTGGATAGGGTGGATCAAGGCGCATTGAATGGTATATAATTTGTTATGGTTTTGTCAAAATTAAAAGGGTATTAAACTGTTTAAACCAATTTTGATTTACTGGTTCAAAACCAAGTTTAAATGGGTTAAAACCTAAGCCAAAACATTATCAATTTATGGATATTGAACAGATCTATCGATTGAATATAAAGGTCTTTAGGTCTAAAAAATTTTTACACAGTTATAATTTAAATCTTTTTGCCAAATTCAGTGTTTATTCGGCAAATTAAATACATTTCCCATTTTATTAAACAAACCCGTTGTTCGAATTCTGCCAAAAACATGCGGGTGAGGTTTTCGGTAACCTGGGCTGATACTTCCATTATTGCTTTCATCCCTCTCTCTCGGCGCCTCTCTTTCTCTTTCGCATCGGAATCCGACATTTTCCTAATCCTTAAAAAATAATTAATTAAATTAAAATTAATTAAAAAAAATAAAAAATAAAATGGGAAAATAATAGCCCACGAAATAATTTGAAAAATAAAAATAAATTGGAAATAAAAATTTATACATAATAAAAATATTTTAAAAATAAATCAATAATTTTTCTTATTATCATATCTAAGCTCGATCATTTCATTGTTTGAGCGGAGTGTGGTTTTTGATGAGAGACGCGACCGGGACATTGGGGCAATGGCAGCAGCTTCCATTGCTGGTGAAGAGGCCGCACGAAATCCCATCACTTCCGAGGCTAATTCCACTGCATCCCCCTTTGAACCATTTGTGGTGGCTGGCGGCGGTTGGATGTGCTGCCGGATGTATTGTTCGGAAACAGTGCTAAAATGTGGGAAAAAAAATTAAAGTTAATCGATAATCATTTTTACTTAAAAAATATTGTATTTGGTCAAGAAATCTACCGAAAGTGTATAAAATTACCTATTAATTGCCTAAAAAGCCTGAAAAAATTATTTGCTTGTGAGCGGATTCGAACCCAAGACCTAAATTTTGCTATTGTAAAGGTTCCAAAAATTCATTTTTGGTAATAATTATTATTTAATTTGCACTTGCCTCCTCGTCAAATGTTCCGCAATTTCGTTCAGCTCCTCAATCAATTGTTTCCTGGCCTCGGGCGTTTCCATTCGTTTCTGGTTGGCGCATCCTCGGATTTTTTGAGCGGATATTTGCCCAATGCAATCCACATCATTGAGGCGTGATTGAAGCAAAGAAATCTAATAAAAATTATTATTTATTTAAAACAAAATTTAAAAACTTGTTCTTTCATCAATTCAATTTCCCCATTGCCATTGTTGTTTTGTGGACTGTGATTTGGACTCCTTTTCCTCATTTCCCCTCTACTCGAATTCTTTTCACTGCTTGAACTTTCCGAAGGAGTTTGATGCCTCCGTTCTCTCCTATGAAAATTGGCTGGGTGAGCGGAGAGTGCTTGACGACCTTAAAATTAAGTCCATATAATTATGATTATTTTAAACTTATTTTACCAATTTTGTTCAAAACATTGTCCAATATTCGAATTTCTTTTTCCCTGCTCATTTTCTCTCTGTACGGCGGGGTCAAATTGTTTTTTGCCCAAATCCATTCTGTTCTGGCATTCGACCTTTCCGGATTTATGTAAATGGCCAAATCGCTCATTGCATCCGGAATTGGAAATTTCTAAAAAGAATTTAATTAATTTTCATTTAAAATAAAATAAAATTTACCTGAGGATATTTAAGTGAAAGTACAAATTTAATAAAAATGTTTGCATCTTGTGTGGATTGATATTTCATCAACAATTGAATGCAGGTGGAATAGTCGGCATGAAGGACTAAAATTTAAATTAATTTTTTATATTTAATGGAATGAACCAACGAGGATGCCTTATTTGAACGAGAAGAGCCACAAAAATGTAATCAATCATTGATTGACTGGACTGATCCGCAAATATTACGTCCCAAATTGTTAGAAGATCAAGTATGGAAAATTCACGGCCGAAAAGGAGGCGGAGCCAACGGCTAAAAAATAAAAATTATTTAACGAAAAAATTGACTTACATTCCATAAACTTGCGGCAGAACTTGCAAACTGTTCAAATGCCTTGCCAATGGTGGATCAATGGTCATTAACAATTCATCGTGGATTACTTCAAGTCTTTTGTGAATTGTCGATTGATGATCCTGTTCACTAAAAATTTTATTAAATTAATATTTATTTTAATCGCAAAGAAACCAATTTTGTGAATCGGAAAATGGAGTCCTTGCCAAATGATTTTTAAAATTTGTGGTTGATGAGGAATGCGTCCGCGAACGATGATCAATTCCAACTTCCTCGCCAGTCCTGACCAAATAAAAGCATTCAACCAATTTCATTAATCGACAAAATAGTGTGCTAAATTTTAGTAATTATAATAGTAATTTTGTATTAATTTACTATATGTCATGTTCCAAAAATGCTGGATCATTCAGTTCTTGAAGTAAATGGATATCTTCATATGAAAAGCCGGCTTGTGAAGTGTAACTACAAAAATATAATAATTAATTTACCAATTCATTAAGGCGAAAAACCTTAAACAATTTTGTTCCTTCAACTGTTGATACATTCTTTGATCCAAATAAAACACAAAAACAATTGGGGCAAGCAGCTCATGCATTCCCTTAAATTAATAAAATATTGTTCTATGTTCTATATTTTCCTTACCTGTCGATATGAAATTTGTGGATGACAATTTGAATATGTGAATAATATATTGACCATCAATTCCTTAATTTGATCGTTTTGGAAGAAGGGCGCATCTGGATATCTAAAATTAAATAATATTTTCATCCAATAATTATCCAAATCTTACGTTCTTTCAACATCTTTGCTGATAATTTCACGCAATTTGTTGTTCTCAAAATAAATACACCAAGGGTTCTAAATTAAATGGATTTATAAAACAACAAATAGAAAAAATACCATTCCATTTATACAAAGCGGGTTAATTATGTCGGCATCATTTATATTTTCTTTTTCAATTCTTGGATCAAAATTGATTTTGGCTTTCAACAAATTGTATTCTTTTCTTGATTTTTTAAGTGATTTGATCCATTCGGAACGTTTTAATGGCAAAACTTTTAATATTATTCTCCAGGCCAAAGATCTTATGTGTGAATTGTTGAGAAAACCTTTGAGGCAGTATTTTTGAATTTTAACATCATCCACTTTCTCTTCAGAAAATAAAAGCTGCCATTCATTCCTGCAATTTTGCTTTAATATAATTAAAAATAATATTTTTTACTTACAAAAACATGAATGGAGTAACTTTTTCAGCGGCTGCATCCATTTAATAACCAATCGTTGAAAATAAACGAACCAGTTTCCCAAAATATCGATTGACTGACATTTGACATGTTATGTTACGATTTTATTTTCGTTAAAAATCATATATGAAAAAAGGAAGGAAAGATCTACATAAGAAGGAATTAGAGAACAGAAAATAAAGGAAATAGTTAAGAAAAGAAATAAAGATATGCCGAAATATCGCATTAGTTATTAAGAAATCTCTAAAGTGTAATAAGAAATAACTAAAGGTCAGACAAGGAAAAAATTATCATAATTAATTATGTAAATTTGATAAAATCTTGGGACTTCATCAGGATGTCACGATGAACAATATTTGACCGGCAGCAAACAATGTAAAAATAAAAAATAGCTACTAAATAATTAATATAATATTTTTATAGTCAAGAAATTCGGTTGGAAATATAATGCAAGAAGACCAGCCAATATGCGCTCACCTCACAAATTGGACAAAAAAAGTTTTATCCCAGTCCACTACATCAGCAGGATGGTTCTATGCATCAAACAAGATCAATGAATTGGCAAAAGTAAGGAATAGGGAATTTTGGCACGCACATTGATTTTTAATTTTAGACAAAAATGATTTAGAGGTGGAATGCATCGATGGTACTTCTGAAGATCGATGGAAGAACGAAGAAAGAATAAGAAAGAAGCTGAACACATTGAGAAAAAAGGAAGAAGCTTTTCGTCATTCATGTATCAAATTTAAATTGTTAAATTTCTTATTATTATATTTATGCTTTATGGTGTGCATTCCTTGATAAAATGATTTTTTTTTGATAACATATAATATCAATGATAATTTTTTTCGACATTTTACCTTATTTTTTATAATTTTGTTTTAATTTTATTAATCTCCGAACTTAAATTTTAGAAAAAAAATGATTCAAATTTATCAAAACGAGGAACAACACGATGAGGAAGGACCGGAAGAGCAGGAAAATTCAAGACGCCGTATATCTATACCAAAACAAAGATATTCACCAATTCCCGAGATAAATCGGAGACGTTTCGTGAAGAAACACCCAAATAAGCATAAATTCAATATTAGACGAATTAATAGTGGAAGTGGCCAAACAACCACATTCACTGATTCGTCCATTTCGGCAATGTCAACCCGGGAAAATTCATATGTTGAAGAGGAATTTGCTGGGCGAGATGTTATGTCTCAAAGAGAATTGCATCAACAATTGATGAACATCAAAACTGAGGACTTTATATTGCCGTTTTATGTAAAAAATTAGTTTAAATAAGGCCATTAATTTTAATGCTTATTTAAAGGGAGTTAAAAGAATTTTGGCAAATGGCACTTCAATCGAAATTACTCCAAAAAGGAAAAGTGAAATGCGAACAGAAGAAAAATTTCTGAATAAGAGTGTTTCAAATCACATTCCACCGACGGTGACGAATGATGAAAGAAATGAGAAAGCGGAAATTTCTGACCAAAATATTCAAATACGAACTCCTCGGCAAGAGCTGGAAACGGCGGTGCCGATTAAAAAACATACAGGTCTATAGAAAAATGAAAATAAAATAAAAATTGTAAATGAATTCAGTTCTTTCAACACTGAAAAGAATGAGACGACCGCCGAAAAAATCAAGCGAATTCATTTATATGGATGTCAAAAAACAAACTCTGACCAGAGATCCATTCAAATTGAGTCAGTCAATTATTAATAGGAAAAAGCGGCAACTTCTTTTGGCACAAAAAAGTGGTATGAGAGTATATTCCATCAATATATTCAAATTTCAGTGGAACCAAAAATTCCATCCATGCAATCTGAAAATAATATTACCGGAACCTCATCAAATGATGTAGGAGAACAACTCCCATCGATAGAGCCAAAGCCAACGGAGAATGAAGAAGGAAAAACAGAAGAGAAATTGGAAGAAATTCCAAATGGAAATTTGGAAACAAACAATGAAGTACCGGCTCCGATGGAGAAAGCCAGACTGAAATTAAAATTAAAATTGCCATTCCGAAGTGCAGGTGGAATGGCTGGGAATTTAATTTTTTAATATTATTATCTTAATTTAGTTCAAGCTCAAATGCGGAGAATGAGACGGCCACCTCCGAATTCGGAGGAATACATATTCCCGCCTCTGAAAAAGCAACGACAATTCGTTGCCCAAAAAGACCCACTCAAATTGAGAAAGGCCATAATTAATAGGAAAAAGCAACAACAAGTGTTGGAGAGAAATATGGGTAGGGTAATTTGGATTTATTGGGGGAAAATATTTAATTTATCGAAAAACATTGAAAGTGTTGAAAAAATAATATATCTTAACCTTCATTGGGTAATGTTGGAAATTTGCAATATAAATGAGGCGAACAACAGCACCAAATTAGCCTCCCAACCAAACAGAACCATCGCAAATCCGAAAATTTGCATATTCGACAAATTTACTTCGAAAAAAACCCCAAAATAATTAGGGGATAAGGGCGAATTGGACCGCCAGCATTATTCAAATGAACAGCTGCTGGGAGCTGGGAAAAGTTGAAGATCGGCAAATTTCAAAGGCAATTATAAAAAATTATGGTTTGGGGATTTTCTGCATTCACAAACCATATACCGCTAAGGGTAGAGCTCGTTAAGAAGAGACAACGAATAGGTAAAAGCACCTTTTTCTGGTCCATAAAAAAGACAAGTAGTTGCCCGATTGGGATAAATTTTTGCATAGAATTCGAAATACTGTTTCGATTTCGATCTAGGAGCAGAGAAGTTGAAGCGAATTGCGCGGCAACTTTTTTATGAATCATGAAATTGAAAAAATTAAGAATCCCCATTTAAGTTGAAGCTTGAATCTAGGGCAGGAAATATCGCTGGTTTTTATTTGAAAAAATTCCTGAGTTGCACCTTGCACTATGGACTATGACATTTGCAACTTCATAAAAGTTGCTGCGCAAAATTCTCCGCCACTATCCCCACTACTAGATTCAACTCCGAATTTTCGAATACTTAGATCGGTTAATTGTCTTTTAAGGGAATAATTTGGTCAAAATTAAATGGTATTAAATGGTTTAAACCGTTTTTTGGTTCAAAACTAAGTTAAGTGATTAAGATTTATGAGTTTAGAGATAAACCATTAAAACCGTTACAATCTTTTTGGCATTTTCGATATTTTTCAACATTTTCAATGCTTTTTAAACAAATTAAATATTTTCTAAGAAATTTAAACATATTTAAACGTATTTTCAGTCCAAACCATTGCATCACAATCAATCCAAATGCCCAAACCGAAACAAAAGCAAACTATATTGAAGAAAAGATCAATGCCATCATCGATTCGACCGCCGGCTGAACATTCTTCAAAAGAACCAATACAACAAGTTCCATTGATCGAAGAAGTTGAAAAACCACCGCAGCCGAAAATCCCGCAAGTACCATCAGTTGAAATGGACTTTTTTGATCGAATGAACCACCGAAAACAATTGAATCCATTCTCAATTGGAATTAAGAAATGTGAAAACTTTGCCGATGATTATTTCTATCGCGAAATTCTCATAAGGTTTTTTAAATATTTAGTATAATTAAAATTAATATTTTACAGTGATTCTCCATCAAATTCGGAAGAAGAAATAGATGTGGAGGAAGAAATTGATTGCGTTGGGATTGGCCCATCGGAAGCGGAGTGCAAAGACGATGAGAAAATGTTACAAAATCCGGCTGCAGAATTTGCCATTGCAATTCAAAAAGAGATGAAAAATGCGAAAGAAGAATATTCACCCATTGATTTGGAACAACCGGAATCGGATTTTGAGAGTATAATCAAAGAAAGGTTTAATATATTTTACAAAAATTCAAAAATAAATATTTTATAGGATGGAAGGCATGAATTCGGATATTCGTACCTTTTTGGATGTTCTATACAAATTCATCCTGGATCAAAGATATGTGGACACAGTCACACAAGGCCTGATCGGCGGTGCTTCCATGTTCCATTCACTGACACAGAAGAATGCAAATCGACTCCGGGAATCATTGAAACTCTACAATAAGGTTTTTTGTTTATTATAATTTAATATTTAATTTAATTTTAAGGTCAATCAAAAATTAATTGTGGCTGCGCATTGTTGGCTTTTGAAAAATCTTCCAGTGGATTTTATTGCTTCCTACTTGAATCTCCTTCGATTTGTCAAAGCAGCGGTTTGTCCCTCAAAATTAGAATTAATTAAATAATCTAAAATTTTAGGGCAGCAGTTTAAGCGATCATATCATCGATCACAGTGATGAACGGTGCATTGCCAAGGCCAACCGATTCATCAAGAATTATATTCAACAGAAAATTTATGAACCGCCAATGAATGCGAATTACAAACCAATTGAGGTTTGATCCGGGGAGAATAATTTTATTAAAATGTTTATTTTTCAGTATGGACCAATCCCAAATGTCAGCCTTGTTCTCGTTTATCCACAAATTACGGCTGGAACGAATAAACACATTATTCGTGCGCATGAAACACTCTTCAGGTTTTCTCATTTTTTTGATTTTATTATTCAAATAAATTTACAATTTAGACTTCTTTTGCCTCTTGTGGTCTGCTGTGTTGAAAAAGTTGAATTGAATTTCGATGTGGATGGGCCAATTACGGTTGAAGAATGTGCCTGGATGTGCATCCATTTGATTCGGCAAAAGGTCTATGAAATTGTAAAGCGACGACCAAATGATCACATTTTCTTGGCTGGCTGGGGAACGACTTGTTGCCTGAATCATAAGGTTCGTTCTCATAAAGTTTAATTAAACACAAAAAATTTTAAATTTTTAAAACTTGTTTTTGTTATTAGAAGAAATAAATTACGTTAAAAAGCGCCCGAAAAATTATTTTATTCTGCTGGGTATCGAACCCTCGAATACCTCACAAGAAAATCTAGTCTTTAATCCACACTGCTACAAAAATAATTAAAATTTATTGATTTCATCAAATTATTTTATAGGTTGTGACCCGTGTCCCCGGTGTTTCCGGAATTTTAAATTTCGCATTTCCCACTGAAACGGCCGTTGGCTCAAGAGGGGTAAGAGCGCCAGAAATTGATATTTAAGATTAATTTTAATATTTTTAGAGTATTGACGATGAAATCTGCCTGACATATCCAGCTACACTGTTTGTTGTTGGCGAAGATGCATTCAATGTTAACATGAAAGCACTGCAGCGGATGCGCAGGAATATGATTAGTAAGTTTAGACTGGGGTAATAAATGAAACCTTTTAATGGTCTAAATAAAAATCCAATTTATTTTCCGCACTTAAATTGATTTTTCAAATGGATATTAGCTTTAAATTTATTATAGCACAATTAATTGATTTAAAAAAGAATTATTTTATAGAAATTGAAAAAAGTTATGTGGAAAGATAGACCAAAAATCGAGTAATTTTTGGCCTGCCAAAATTTCCTGGCCAATTAAACTAGTTTTTAATATCTTTTGATATCAAAATGTTCTATAGAAAAAATAATTCATGATAGGAAAAATAAATGAAACATTTGCGGAGAAATTAGCTAAATGCACTTAAAATTCTTTTAATCGCTTAATTTAATAATTTTCAGCTGATACCGGTCTGATTGTAATTGGCGATGCCAACCATAATTTGCTGGTCTCACAAACTCGCCTGAGCATTGAACGAATCACCCAATTTGTTATTCAACGGACAATTGTGGTAATTAAATAAAATTAATTGAAAAATGTCAAAATTAATTTACAGGAATACACCGTGCAATTTGTGAAACAAGTCATCTCGGATTTGGGACCTCGACGAGATTGCCGGGAATTGCTTAAACCCGTGGTTTTGCCGAACATGTACGAAGTGGACATTAATCTTCTGAAACAACCGACAACAACAAAGCCGAAGAAAACGACTGCTGCTGTAGGGAAAAAGGCGAATGAAGTTGAAAGGTTTATAAAATAATAATAAATGAATTAAATTTAATAAAAAAAATAATGAAAAAATTAATAAAAAATTAAATAAAAAATTAATTTAAAAATTAATTTAAAAAAATAATTAAAAATTTAATATGAAAAATTAATTAAAATTTATAAAAGTAAAAATAATTAAAATAGTGAATTGAATTTTAGACGACCTTCACTCGGCCAATGCCAACCATCAACTTCTGCTGCTTCAACATCTTCATTTGGCTATGGCAAAATGAGTGGTGGACAATCGTCGTCGAGACCAACCCAATTGGCTACCAATCTGCCCTCTGGCCTTCAACCATCCATTCCGACAAGTTCAACCCGGCTGGGCAATTACCATGCGGCACGAACATCATTTGGCGGTCTGTTGAAGGCGACAAAGGCAGCAACGGGCACCGTGATGGATACAATGGGAATGGGTGGCATAAAAATTCCCAGTCCGGAGACACTGAATAGCCAAGTTTTCAAAGCGGCAACCACGAAAATGCCAATGGCAATGGCACCACCGTCAACATCGACAGCCCTCCAAGACACACTGAGGGAGGAGGAGGAAGCAGCGGCCGCCTTGAAATTTTGAATGGATTATTTGAAATGAGTGTTGTGCCAATTTTGATAGATTCATTTTTTGATGTTGAATAAAACAAACAAACAATTAATCTCACACATCCACACAATTTGTTGGAAATACCCTTTTTTTCATTTACACTTGATGAATAAATGACTTTTGAATATTTTAAATTTTTTAACTATAAATTTTGAAATTTTATTTAATATTTATTCCATTTTTTATTAATTTTAGTTTATTTAATTAAATTAAAGAATTAATGAAAGAAGGAAATAAGCAACATCGCATTCACAAAACGGGTGGCAAAGCTCAAAAGAAGAAATCGAGAGGCGGAGGAGGCGAAGCGAACAACAACAATCCAAAGGCATTCAAATTCCGATCGGCGGTAAAAGCAAGAAAATTGATTCGCAGGTTTGGGAAAATTTCTATTTATTAGGAAGCGAATTTATTATTTGGACCCAAAAATCAACAAAAGAAATTTTGGAAACTTCAAAATTGACGGTTTTAGTTGTTTTGAAGAAATTTTTTCGAAAAAATTGCCAAAAATCGATCAAAAATTGTATTAAAAATGTTTAATAAATGCTCAAAAAAATTTTTTGCACTTTTCTCATCAAAACTAATACATAAAAAGGTAAAAACCTATAAATCCTCTCTCAAATTATTCAAATATCCAATAAAACATTTATTTCCAGAGCTGCGGATTTGAGCGAGAAGAAAAAGCACATTCCAATTGTTGATCGAAATGTGGACGAGCCGCCTCCACTTTTGGTGGCAATTGTTGGTCCAGCCGGGGTTGGGAAGAGCACATTGCTTCGTGGTTTGGTCAAGAATTATGTGCGGCAAAGTATTACGGAAATTAAAGGTATAAAATATTTAAAAAATAGTATTTAATTTGGTAAAAATTTTTGACGAAAAAGCAGTTAATTTCTTAAACTCTTAAACCATATAATTAATCAATAGATTTCTTTAAGTAAGACGCCTTAATTTGATATATTTATCATAGTTTAATTAAAAATTAAGGGTATTAAACCGTTTAAACCGTTTTTCCATTTTTGGTTCAAAACTATAAAGGTATTAAACCGTTTGAACCGTCTTTTCATTTTTGTTTTAAAGCTAATTTAAACTTAAATTAAATATCATTTTATACATTAAATTTTAATTCTTTATAGGTCCCGTCACTGTTGTGACCAGCAAAAAACGACGGGTCACCTTCTTTGAAGTGCCAAATGATATCAATGCAATGGTTGATGCGGCAAAAGTGGCTGATTTGGTTGGAATAAATATAATTAAATAAAATGTGCCAAAATTAAATTTAGATTTTAATTCTAATCGATGCATCATTTGGCTTCGAAATGGAAGTATTCGAATTCATCCACATTTGCCAAGTTCATGGAATGCCAAAAGTGATGGGAATTTTGACCCATTTGGATTTGGTGAAGAAAAACAAACTGAAATCGTTGAAAAAGCAAATGAAAAAACGATTTTGGACCGAACTTTACCCGGTAAATTAATTTAAATTTAATTCTCATTAATTCATATTTAAGGGCGCAAAACTGTTTTACCTGACTGGAATGGAAAAGAATAAATATTTACGACATGAAATCAAAAATTTGGGCCGATTCATTTCAGTGGCAAAGTTGCGCCCAATTTTATGGCGCAATTCCCATCCCTACATATTCTGCGATCGATTCGAGGATTTGACTGATCCTGAAGTATAAATTAAGCCAATAATTTTAATAATTAATTTAATTTTAAGGCAATTCGAAATGATCCAAAATGTAATAGGAAAATTTGCATGTATGGCTATGTTCGAGGCGTACATTTGCGGAATCATTCGGCAATTCAGTTTGTTGTTTTTATAATTATTTTTTAGGCCATAGAAATCAAAATAAATCCTTTTTTTTTTTTAAATTTACCAAAATAATTTTCGAGAACCTCAAATTCGGTGATTTTTGGCTAATTTTATTGTATTTTTTAATGAAATTTTCCTTAAAAAAAACTGTCAAAATTGGTTAAATAGGTCACAAATTTTCAAAAATATGAAAAATATTATAAAAAAATTTTTAAATATTAAAATCTGACAATTACAAAAATAGATAAAAACCTATAAAATCAGTTTCCATTTCCTGATATTCATTTAGAATAGTTAAAATTCAAATTTAGCATTCCCGGTGTTGGTGACCTTCAAATTGGCGATGTCAGCCTTCTTCAAGATCCTTGCCCGCTCCCATCAAATCAAAAAGCGAAGAGAACACTGAATGAGAGGGAACAATGCGTTTATGCGCCACTTTCCGGTTTGGGTGGAGTGGTTTATGACCAGGATGCGGTCTATATCGATGTTGGAGGCAGTCAATCTTTTTTGAAGGTTTTTAAATAAATTTAGAATTAATTTTAAATATTAAATTTAAAAAAAATAGAAGAAATAGAAAAAATGATTAAAAATATTAGAATTTAAATAAATTATTTATAAATGATTAAAATATTAATTTAAAAAAACATAAATAAAATTGCAATTTTAAATAAATAATTTAAAATATTAAAAGTAATTTAAAAATGAATTAAGCAAAAGAATCGAGGCGAATTACGGGATGAACCCCTTGGCGTAATGGACGAACCATTGGACGTGAAAATGCAAAAAACCACACTGCAATTGTTGAGTGGAAATCCGAATATTGAGGTGATTTATAATGGCTTAAAAATTAATTAATACCATATCGAAGATTTTACCAAAAATCATTTTTTTAATTTTTAAAAATTTTTGGCTCAGGGGTAGACAATTATTTTTTCAAAATTTGGGTCACGGGTTCGAACCCGCTAAGGGGAAGGTATTTTTTTCTTGCTTAGTGGGCAATTTTATGCATTTTTATACATTTTTTAGTAAATTTCTAAGGAAATTACAATAATTGTAACAAAATCTTTTACCATCACCAATAGCTATTGTACATAAAAATTATTTAATTAAGGTTGATTCGATAAAAGAAGAGGTCCAAAGTCAAAATGATGATGAAGAGGATGAAATGGAAATGGATGACGAGGAAGAAGATGAAGAAATGACCGAAAGTGAAGACGAAAAACCAACAATACCTCCATCAAATGGGCTGGATGAATTGCATGGATTGGCACAAAAGTTGTCCGGGAATTTCACAATTGCTCCGGCAATGCGAACAAGTTGGTCCAAATTCGTCTATGAATCCATGGAGGATGGCGGTGCCAACACGGATGGCCCGAAAGAACGAAAAAAGGATAAAACATTCGGCGGTGGCCTATTCAAAATTCCAACGGATGTTATCAATGCAAAAAACAAAGTTTATTTGAAGGATAAGGTCGGAGGATTTATTTAAAATAAATTAAAATAATTATTAAAATTTTCAGGAAGATGGCCTTTTGTATATGATGGAAAGTTTTGCCCCATTTCAAGAATTGGATTGGTCGGCGGAAAATGTAAAAATTAAAATAAAATTTATTTAAAAAATATTTTTTAAAGGTTCGAAATTCGATTCGTGATTCCTGGGTGACCGGAGAATGGGAGGCAGAGAATGGAGTCAAAAATAAAGGAGAAGATGGTGATGATGACGAAGAGGATTTGGCAATGGATGTTGATGAAAATGATGAGGAAAATGGTAGGAGATATTCAATTAAAATAAATAAATTAATTTATTCAAAAAAATTCATGTCAAAAAATTGACGTTTTTAAGGCCTAAAAACTTGACCTAAGCAGACTTTTTAACATACCTTCTAGCCCGAACTTTTATAACATTTCATTATGAGTTATGATGACCTCCAAAAATAATTTTATAAATTCAGCCAATTTTTTTTGTAAAAAATACTATTTCTTTATTAATTTAATTTTATTTTAAATCATTTGAAATCGAATAAACTATTACACTTTAACCTAATTCCTAAACCATTCATAACAATTTATTAAGACTCAAAAATAATCATAAATTCAATTATTTTTTAAAGTAATAAATTAAATAAATTCGTTTTTAATTTTAATAGTTTTAGAATCGAATAAACACCAACAGCAGGACACTTTGTCGGATTACAACGATTCAAGCGGGGATGAATTCGATTCGGAGGAGCTGTTAAATGCGGGCGGAAAATTGACTACCAAATCGGAGGAAAAGGACAGTGACGATGAAGAAGATGAAGCCGAAAATGCAATGGAAAATGAACAAAATGGCAATACAAAGGATAGTGGAAAAGGTGGCACCAAGAAAGATCGCCTGAGGCAACAATTCGACGCTGAATTGGACCAAACAAACGCACAATACAATGCCCTGAAGGAGGAAATGGACAAACAATCAAAGGTAGGAAATAGGGGAATTGAAAATATATTTATTCGCAAATAATTTCAGCTTAACAAGAGCATTTTCGATGGTTTGGGCGAAACGGAAAGAGCAGAGTTAGAAGGCTTTCGACCCGGTCTTTATGTTCGCCTCGAAATCGGTGGGGTGCCCGCCGCATTTGTGGACTCCTTCGATCCCCATTATCCATACATTGTTGGAGGGATATTGGCTGGTGAACAGAACAATGGATATGTTCAGGTGGGAATTTTGAAAGATATTCAAGTTTGGAAATCGCATAAAAATCCCTATACAAAAAAAAATTCCCACCAACAATTCCTTTTTCCCTAATGAAACACAAATCTAAATTCAATAAAATAGTTCTTTTCCGGAAAACACAAATTTAACCGGATGAAACACAAATTTAATCGAATGAAACACCAATTTAATCGGATGAAACACAAATCTAACTGGAAAACACAAATCTTACCGGAAAATACAAATCTTTCCGGAAAATACAAATCTTTCCGGAAAACACAAATCTTTCCGGAAAACACAAATCTTTCCGGAAAACACAAATCTTTCCGGAAAACACAATCTTTACGAAAAACACTAACTGGAAAACACAAATCTAACCGGAAAACATAAATCTTTCCGGAAAACACAAATTTTTCCGGAAAACACAATCTTTACGGAAAACACTAACCGGAAAACACATCTTTCCGAAAAACACAAATCTAACTGGAAAACACAAATCTTTCCGGAAAACAAAAATCTAACCGGAATGAAACACAATTCTTTCCGGAAAAAGCTAACCGGAATGCAACACAATTCTTTCCGGATAAGACTAACCGGAATGAACACAATTCTTTCCGGAAAACACAAATCTTACCGGATGAAACACAAATCTAATCGGATGAAACACAAATCTAATCGGATGAAATGCAAATCTAACCGGAAAACACCAATCTTATCGGAAAACACAAATCTTACCGGAAAACACAATCTTTCCGAAAAACAAAAATCTAACCGGAATGAAACACAATTCTTTCCGGAAAAAGCTAGCCGGAATGAAAATACAAATATTTCCGAAAAACACAATTCTTTCCGGAAAAAGCTAACCGGAATGAAAATGAAAACACAAATCTTACCAGAAAACAACAAATCTAACCAGAATGAAATATGAAACACAAATAATTTTAATGTAAAATTCGTAAACACAGGTCCGAATCAAAAAACATCGATGGTATGAACGGCTGCTGAAATCCCGGGATCCGCTGATAATTTCTTGTGGATGGCGTCGATTTCAAACAATGGTGGTCTACTCAATGCGGGATGACAATCACAGGCAACGTTTCATCAAATATTCGCCGAAAGACGCGTATTGCCAAGCTGTGTTCTGGGCACCATTTGTCACACAAAACACCGGATTCCTTGGTCTACAATCTGTGGACGAAGAAATGGTAAAATTTATCTGAATATTAGAATTTAAATTTAATTTTTTGAAGAAAAGTTTCCGAATTGCTGCGACCGGCGTTGTACTTGGTATGGACAGATTGACAAATGTTGTGAAAAAACTCAAATTAATTGGTCAACCAATGGAAATATTCAAAAAGACGGCGTTCATAAAGGCAAGTTAACCTATTGAAATGACTACAACAAATAAATTCGCTTCAGGGAATGTTCAACAGTGCATTGGAGGTTGCCCGATTCCAAGGCGCAGCAATCCGAACGGTCAGCGGTATACGTGGCCTGGTCAAGAAGCCACTACGTGAACCGGATGGCGCATTTCGGGCATCGTTTGAGGATAAAATACAGAAAAATGGTAGAATTATTTATCCATGATTTTAATTTGTTCATTTTTAAAGACATAATTTTCCTCCGTGCATGGATTGATGTGCCGGTGCCCAAATTTTTCGTCCCAATGACCGACAAATTGTTGGCCTCCTCAGATAAATGGCTAGGCATGAGAACCGTTGGGAGATTGAGGCATGAATTCGGTGGACTGAAACCGGAGCAGAAAGCAGATTCAGGATTCCATCGTCAATTGAAGCATGTGAGTATTAGGGAATGGGACCTCTTTTTGTTAGGGTTACTGTATTTTTTCTAGAGATGTACTGTAGATTAGGGGACGCATAGTCCACTATTTTTGAAATTTCCTGATGAGTGGGTTTGAACAAAAGCTCCTAAATTTTACAAAGGTTATGGGTCTCCCCTTGCCCTTGGGCCAATTTTTTTGTTAAAATCTTTTAGAAACACATTAATATTCCTTCATTTTAAGCAATTGATCGAGAAACCATTCATTCCATCGGAATTGGCCATTCCCAAAAAGTTGCAACGTGATTTGCCGTACAAGCTGAAGCCAAAAACAGAAACGCTGACATTGGCACGGAGGAGAGGTGACAATGACAGATCAGCGTTGGAGCGGAAGCACACGGCATTGATTCTGGACCCAGAAGAAAGTCGACTCCATTCAATGATGACAATGCTGAGGACCGTAAAGGATGAGAAGAGGGAAAAGGACAGGCAAATGGCAAATGAAAGACACCAAAAGCACAAAAAGGTGCTCAAATAAATTTTGGAAACATTTAATCACATTGGTTTTTATAGGAATTGGCCGAAATAGAGGCCAGAAGAAACCAGAAAATGAGGCAAACAAAGAAGGCGAAGTGCCGGAATTTGTCCAGGAATGAGGCGAAGAAATTGAAAAATGCCATGGAAACAATTGGAGCCTAAATCATTAAATTTTAATTGTTATTGTTCTTTTTTTTTCTTTCTAATTAAAAATTTTATTCAATTGTATTCAAATTATGTTTGTATTTTCCAAAATAACATTTATATGGGTGGGAGATCAATGGGCGTGAAAAAAATGGAAATTGCGTAAAAACAATAATAATATGTGAAGGTGAAGAAAAAGAGGGTGGCAGTGAAAATTATTTAAATAATATCACAAAAGTAGCATGAAATTAACGGAAAAAATACATTATTTTTATTGTTTATGGATTGAATAATTCTATGGCAAACAAATGGGAAACATAATATTTTGGAAATAAATATTTCGGAGGATGGAGGACCCGTAAAAATGGAGGAGGTGTGAGGTTGGCTAATGGAAAATAGTGTCACGGATTCATCAAATCTCAAACGATGATTTCGCGCATTATTCTGCCACCGGCGGATGCCTCTCTTCCAGCATTACCGCCATTTCCATTGCCGCCACTGGCACCAAAGCCAGCCGATGAAGAAGCCGTATCGCTGCCTTCCCCACTGGCAATCAACTGCTCATTGCTATTTCCGGTTGGCTCCAGATCATCGTTGCCTCCATTTTCGCCTCCTCCTCTCCTTGGCAAAATCAGTGCAGAATGGCGATTACCGTTGGCTACCATCTTGTTTTTCCCTCCGGCATTGTTATTAGCATTTGGGCCAAGAAATGCGGCGGAGAAATCGTTGAAGAATTTGGAGTAGGATTTCTGTTGCGGCTGATGATGGCTGGGCGTACTCTCCGCCGAACTGTCCCGATGCAAACTGTTCTCCACCACAACAATACCGTCTAGTGCATTTGCTGCTGCAAATTCTTGCAAGAATGGATCATTTGAGAAGTCGTATGGCTCTTCCACCAAGTGATGTGGTGATAAATGCCGAGGCGACATTCCTCTGCCGGCACCTTCTCCTTGATGATGCTTCCATTCATCGGTGGAATTTGTACTGAACCGTAAATTAAATATTTCCCATAGTGAATTCCCGCATCTCTCACATTGCATCGTGCCGTTCTGCGCAAATGCCGACCAAATTTCCCGTCCCTCTGCCACCCATCCCATCCAAAGCTACGGCGGTTGCGGCCATTGCCGAACTGGAGCCAAGAGTGAACACACCGCTGTCAGTTTGTGAGCCATTCACTGGGGTATTTTTGTTGTTTGACAATTGGGTACCACCATTTTTGTCAATTCGGCTGAAATTGTTCAGAATTTATCAACGAAATGATTGAATAAATTTTTTTATCTAATTTTATTCTTATTGAAGATGAAAAGGTGCTGGGATTCTTTCATTTTATTCGGATCTCAAAAATGATTCATGCTCCGAGGCATAAATTCTTCCTCTCCCAAGGTATACAGTATGGTAGAATTCACCCCTCCCCCAGATTCTGGTCGAATTTAACAACATAATAATCTTATCTAAATTTAGGCTATAATATTCACGGATGAAGACCTTATCCCATCCTTTTTCTTATTCAAAGGATTACTCAACATATAAGTTTTCAAGAAAAAACTTTCCGGAAAACACATATTCCTGAATGAAATAAAAATCTAATCGGAAAACACATCTTTACGGAATGAAACACAAATCTAACCGGAAAATACATATTTACGGAATGAAACACAATTCTTTCCGGAAAAAACTAATCGGAATGAAACACAAATCTAACCGGAAAATACATATTTACGGAATGAAACACAATTCTTTCCGGAAAAAACTAATCGGAATGAAACACAATTCTTTCCGGAAAAAGCTAACCGGAATGAAACACAATTCTTTCCGGAAAAAGCTAACCGGAATGAAACACAAATCTAACCGGAAAATACATATTTACGGAATGAAACACAATTCTTTCCGGAAAAAACTAATCGGAATGAAACACAAATCTAACCGGAAAGCACATCTTTTCGGAATAAAACACAAATGTTTTTAAAAAATCTAATCTTTCCGGAATGAACTTAAGAATCTGAATCCTTTCTTAGTTGAAAACGATTGATACTCCCTTCGGCAAAATTGACCAAACATTGAAATGAGAGATACCTTACGCTTTCAATCAAATTTTCATTTGCTAATAAATGGGGGAAAAGCTTAATTTATTCGTAAAATCACAAGAAAATAATGTGAATAATATTTTTATTAAATAAAGAAATGGATAATTCTGATTTAGGGTAGACTATAATCATGAGAAATTGCACACCTTCTCTTCCATTCATTTTAGTGAATGTTGGCTTTAATCTCAATCTCAAGTCGGAGTTGCAAATGCCAAAATGATTCTGAAAAGGAAAATTGGAAGCAATTAATTTCTAATAATTTTTTTTTACGAATTGTCCCGTTTGATTTTGCAAATCTGAATAAATAGAATAGAAAAACTCAAAATTTTATACTGACCAAATCCTGGTTGAAATTCGCCTCCATCAAAGCCGGGGCGCCAACCAATTTGAAGCCAATTCAACGAATGTTGCAACATTTTGGGTTGGATTGGCATTTGGGGTTGGCCTAAATGAGAATTATACGGTAAAAAATATTTAATGGAAATGAAAAAGGCGGAAGAGGAGGCTAACAAGGCAATATGTATAACAAGTCCAATGGCTTTTATATTTGTGCCATTCTTTTGGCTATTGCTCAGCGATGCGATAACCAATTTTGAAGGCCATATACCATTTGAGAGCACAAAGTGTCCTTCAAAAAGTAGTCATTTAAAATTGTAGGATATCAACCTTTTTAAGGAGTTTTATGTCTTTGAGCGTAAAAACCTCGAATTATTTGAAGAAAAGTCACAAATTCTTTTAATTTTCAGAAAATTCATGCCACTTTTTAAAGGACATTTATGGCTTTCGAATGGCATATCGCCTTCTTAAATTGGCTAATTCCTTGTTGAGATATGGCCAAAAGAATGATCTCGGATATTCAATCTACAATATTCTCAATAAATTATTAAATAAAAGGCAAATAAGCTGCCCAAAAATCCTTTAATCCTTGGCCCAATTTGCTTTCTACCTTTTGGCTGTAATCGAATTTCCATTGCGCTCCTCTTGCCACCAGCCCCATTCTTCGCTTCACAAACAAATGTGCCAAAATCGCGTTCCTCCACTTGGTCCAATTCGAGGATGGATTCAAATTCGTCAATGGCATCTTGGGAAGATATTAAGATTAGGGGGGCAATTTTAATTCAAATATATTGGAAAAAATGCAGGGGATGTTATCCCTTTATCCCCCAATTTCCCTATTTAATATTCTCACAGGCCACTTTGTTAGTTCGAATTTTGTATCGTCTCTGCTCCTCGAATCCATGCTCAATTTTGAGGCCATCACGATTCCAACTGATTTTTGGCTCCGGTCTCGCCGAAACTCGACAAGCAATTCGAGCCTATTTTTGGGAAAATTTAAACCAAAAGTACATAAAATGCACCCACTGATGTGCCCAAATCGGCGGCGGCCAATGCCACCTCATTTGGGGCAAATGCCTGGTTCAAAATCACAGGCTCATGCATTACGGTGATCAGCGTGGAAGTGGAAACTGGCGAGGAGGTGGTGGGCGAATTTTCTGCCATGCAACTGTAATTGCCTTTGTCCGCCCAGCTAATTGGATGCCGAAACAGGAGGGCACTTTGCACGGTTTGGGCACAAGGCTGGTCCGATTGTGCGCAACTGTGGGTGAATGAAAATTTGGAATTTTGGGGCAAATGCTTCCATAGATTATTCCATTTTACGGCTAATGCCAAAAAATAAAGAGGCTTAAAATATGAAAAAAATGTTTCAAAGTTTGCTAATTCCAATACCTATAAATAAAGTTAAGAAAATAGAATCTTGGATTATCCATTATTTCTCCAAAAACAAAAATAAAATATCGTAATTCATTCCCTCGAGAGGCGCCAATTATAATTATCCTTTAGATTAGAATGTATACAGTGGAAATAGTCTTTTCATACGATTGTTGGCATTGGCTAATGTGCCTAAATTAAGGAGGCTTAATAAAATATAATAAAAAATGTCTCAAAAGTCAAAATTTAATAAAAAAATTGTGGCATCATAACAATACAAAGAATGATGGAAAACGTACCCAGACGAAATTGTCTTTTCGCTTAGTGACCAAAGTTGCGATGACTCGATTGGAAGTGATTGGCCATCTTTGAGCCAAATAATTCGTGGTTGGGGGAAACCACGTGTTTCGCATTCAATATGAACGTCCATTTGGCTGGAAGTTAAAGTTTTTGATTGCGGCAATGGCCGAGTAATATGGGCAGGTTCCACAATCTGTGAACAAATTTGAATTGATATTTTGAGGGGAATAATTTGGATAAAATAAGCAATTTTTTACCTATAAAAATTGGATTTATTATACTCAAAGATATAAAAACAAATCCAGCTTTTTTGACCCAAAATTTAATTCCGCCTATTTGCCCAAAAATAATTCCGCCTATTTGCACCAAAATAATTCTGCCTATTTGCCCCAAAATTATTTCGCCTGGCGAACTTAGTATAATTCCGCCTGGTCAACTTAAAATAATTCCGCCTGGCGAACTTAACTTAGAATAATTCCGCCTGGCGAACTTAACTTAGAATAATTCCGCCTGGCGAACTTAGAATAATTCCGCCTGGCGAACTTATTAGAATAATTCCGCCTGGCGAACTTAGAATAATTCCGCCTGGCGAACTTAGAATAATTCCGCCTGTTTTAATTCCGCCTGGCGAACTAAGAATAATTCCGCCTGGCGAACTTAGTATAATTCCGCCTGGTCAACTTAAAATAATTCCGCCTGGCGAACTTATTAGAATAATTCCGCCTGGCGAACTTAGAATAATTCCGCCTGGCGAACTTAGTATAATTCCGCCTGGCGAACTTATTAGAATAATTCCGCCTGGCGAACTTAGAATAATTCCGCCTGGCGAACTTATTAGAATAATTCCGCCTGGCGAACTTATTAGAATAATTCCGCCTGGCGAACTTAGAATAATTCCGCCTGGCGAACTTAGTATAATTCCGCCTGGCGAACTTATTAGAATAATTCCGCCTGGCGAACATAGAATAATTCCGCCTGGCGAACTTAGTATAATTCCGCCTGGTCAACTTAAAATAATTCCGCCTGGCGAACTTAGAATAATTCCGCCTGTTTTAATTCCGCCTGGTGAACTAAGAATAATTCCGCCTGGCGAACTTAGTATAATTCCGCCTGGTCAACTTAGAATAATTCCGCCTGGCGAACTTAGTATAATTCCGCCTGGTCAACTTAAAATAATTCCGCCTGGCGAACTTAGAATAATTCCGCCTGGCGAACTTAGAATAATTCCGCCTGGCGAACTTAGTATAATTCCGCCTGGTCAACTTAAAATAATTCCGCCTGGCGAACTTATTAGAATAATTCCGCCTGGCGAACTTAGAATAATTCCGCCTGGCGAACTTAGTATAATTCCGCCTGGTCAACTTAAAATAATTCCGCCTGGCGAACTTAGAATAATTCCGCCTGTTTTAATTCCGCCTGGTGAACTAAGAATAATTCCGCCTGGCGAACTTAGTATAATTGCGCCTGGTCAACTTAGAATAATTCCGCCTGGCGAACTTAGTATAATTCCGCCTGGTCAACTTAAAATAATTCCGCCTGGCGAACTTAGAATAATTCCGCCTGGCGAACTTAGAATAATTCCGCCTGTTTGCCGCAAAATTATTCCGCCTATTTGCCCAAAAATAATTCCGCCTATTTTGCCCCATCTTTCTTATTTTATTCTAATTCATTTATTTATTTTTGTTTCATTCTCATTTAGAGTTGGTCAATTAATTTTATGAATACCTCTATCTTAAAAAATTATACGTTTCTGAATTATGTATTAAAGTCGAACTTTTTGAGGAAAACCGGTTATTTTCTCTTTAATTATTTATAAAAATTAGAATTGAGATGACCCCAAGTATTCATTTCCAATTTCCCTCCATAATTACCATAATGCGCACAGCCATTTCCTCTCCTTGTCCAATTTCATTGTGCGGCACACATTTGTAAATGCCATTATCCGTCAATTTGGCATCGGCCACACGCAATTGTGCCCTTTGCCAATCAGCAGCCGCCTCCTTCCCATAATTTCCCCTTTGCCTTGGTCCAATCCATTTGAATTTGGCCGGTGGACTGCCCGAATCCCCATCCGTGGTGCATCCCAACGTGATTGTCTCGCCCACGTTGAACACCGTCCGTTTGGACAAAATCAAGGCTGGACCCGGTTTTCGGCGAACATCCAATGTCAATTGGGCATAGCCAGTGCGAATCAGGGTTTGCTGCATATTTTCGGCCGATGATTTGGGATAGAGTTGGCCCAATGTGTTCCATGCGGTGCAGGTAAAATTGCCGGCATGGGCTCTGCGAATATGAGGGGATTAGGAGGAATTTTGGAAGATATTAAAGTTAAAAAATGAGAATAAATTATTGCTATCCAATCCATAGATAATTTTAAAATATTTTGAAGGAATCCGATAAAAATTCCAAAAAAATTTTCTTATAAATTGTGGCCAGAAATATCTCCTCGAAAGGCTGCCCAAATTTTTACATGCATCTATATTTTGAATAATATCTTAAAAATCATTCAAATAATTAATTAAACTTTCAAATAATTTGATTAAGCTCTTTTTGTAGAGCATTTTGATATAAAAATGATTGTTCAATCACTAATTGCTACAAAATTATGTCCATAAATCTAAGAATGATGGATTTTGACTAATTTAGTTGCTTTATTTCCATTATTTTTTCAATTTCCATCAAATTCATTAACATTTTATTTCTCTAAAATAACTCAATCAAATCAAAGTTATAAAATGCCAAAAATTTGCTAATAAGCTCAAAGCTTTGAAAAATTAAAAAATTAGCCTTATTTAAAATGTTTGGAGAAGTGCAAAATTGTCTGTGCAAAAAATTTAAAGGAAAAACATACCGATTGACCGAATCCAGCACTAAGCGTGATCCATTCTGACGCACTCCTCCCGGACCGCTCCATGCGAAGGCATCCGCTTTTGGGTTTGCATCGGCCTCACAATCCAAAACCAGTCGATCGCCTTCAGCAGCACTCATTGCTCCATTCACTGCGCCGTCCATTTTGATGCGCACCATTGGCCCATACAAAACATTCAAGCGAATTTTCTCGGACGCCGAATCGATGGAATTTGTTGCCGTACATCGAAATTCGCCTGCCAGATCACGTCGAATGGGCAAATTCCATTCCTTTTCGTTGTGAATTTGGCCGGATGGCACATGAATCCATTGGAATTGGGCGGCCACTGGGTTGGAATCGGCGGCACAAACCAGCGGCAAAATGTCGCCTTCTTCCACATTCATTTCGGCCATACCAGCCGGTTGAATATGTACTCGTGGAGCGTAGAGTACCTGTGATGATGATTGGATGAATTTAATTTGGATGTACGGTAGAGGCAAATTTGATAAAGGAGGAAATTTCAGTGATTTGTCTTTAGGCTATAATCATGGGAAGGGAACAGTCTAATGGTGCCTAGTGCCTATCCGACTTGTCGCCGTTTATAATAACTCAACAAGGACTGTACTAATTTTGATGATTTTAATATAAAATTAAAGAGAAGACTTTTAGCTATTCAATATTATTAATTTTATTTAAATTGGTTCAGAAGTGATGGAGTTATGCTCAAAAATTACTGAAATTTTCGCTAATATATAGTAAAATTAGTTTAAATTATTTTTGAACATACTCCATCAATTCTGAATCAATTTTAAATTAAATTAATATTAATAGATTGCCGAAAGTGTGCTTCTTAAGTTGATATGAAAATTAACAAAATTGGTTCAGATTTTGGATGAGTTATTAACGGCGAAAAAATTGGGCATACGATATTTTGGGGCGTATCAAAATTTGAAGAGAAATTCTAATGATTGTGCCTTTAGACATTTTAATCCTTAAATTTAATACAATATACAAAACTTACATTCAAACGCATTGTTTCCGCCTCCAAAAATTGTCCATTCTCCATTGCTTTATTCCAAATTTTGCACACCAAATGTGCCTTATGATGCTCCCTTTTGACGTGCATTCTGCATTGAGGAAATTTATATTTTAATTTTAAATAATTTTTAATTTTGACTGACTGAAGTGTGGAAATGCTTTTGCCACCAGCCTCCATCCTGTCATGGTACCATGTTTCGGGAATGGCCGATTTGTTGTCAAAAAACCAGTGGAATTTTGGAGGCGGATTGCCCCCTGAGGATGCACATCGAAATGTGATGAATTCGGATTCGCGCACTGCCTCCGACGGTTGTCCAACGATTTGGGGCGATTGTGGTGGAACTTTAAAGAATTGGAAAAAATGAATATTTTATTGACTCAAATTATTAATGGTATTTTTGCCAATTTTCCCTTTCAAATTTATTCAATTTTATTCATCATTCTTACAAGTTTCCATCTAATTAATCTAAGTTTAATTTGATGACATTTTCCAAATAATAAAATGAAATGTTTCAGTTCAAAACCCATCAAATTTAGTGAATTTATCGAAAAAATTAGGGTAAAAATGAGAAAATTCTTCCATTTTTTCGATATAACTTTGAAATTCTTCTAATTTAATAAAAATGTCATTCATTTGGGCACCGCGCAAATGTCGCAAAATTTCTCATTTCATTCTCCCCATTTCAAAATAATAATTTATGCCGAATTTATTGTGGCATTTCCCCCCAATTTTGAACTACCTATCTTTATATATTTTCCTTCTCCAATTTCTCCAAATCCCCTTCACAATTTTTTTCGTTCATTCACAGACTAATTCCTTGGCAAACAATAGATCTAGTCGACGGCATTTTCCCTTTCATCAACGACCAATTCTGTTCCCATTTTCAGCTCTTTTTTTTTATTGTCGGCATTTTCCCCCTTAAAATGATGTGCCCTTCTTTTCCCTTCCAATGCAATTCGATCTGCGCGCACTTTGAACACTGATCGGCAAACAAAACAATTTGAAGGAGGGTTCAAGAGCGAATGCAACAATTTTTTGTTGAGAATGGCGGATTTAGGACAAAAAAGAGGAAAAGTGCCGGTGCCAATGTAGATGAAGAAGGAAGAATGAGAGGATCAATTGGGTAAATATAGAAGAAGGAGATTGTAAATAGAAATTGGAATTTTACAAAGCTTTTTAATTTGAGAATAGTGGTTTAGTTTAAATCATCTTATATGTGAAATTTTTTTGAAAATTTCGGCAGAAAAGGCGAATATTTTGGTGGCACAAAATGGCATGGCCAAAATTTCCATTTTTGGGCACAATTCCCCTATTCATAAAATCTCTTCCTTTCTATAAATGTTCCCTCTAAACATTAAATCCGCTCACAAAAAACAGTTGTATATTTCTCTTCAAATCTCCACTCATTAACGACCGTTTCCCCTATTGAATGGGTCATTTCCACCATGCAAATTTCTGTTCCAATTCTTTGGTGCAAAATTAAAGGATTAGCACATCAACCACCATAAATTTTGCCCTACAAAATATATATAATCCTCAAGATTTGAGGATGAAGGGGAATTGGAGGGGGATTTCCGGCATCCAAAAAATCGAATAGGGGAATAAGCCAAAAGTATTCAATGGAGTGAAGGAATAATTTTTATGCAAATCCGGCTACATTTCTCCAATTGTTGACCTTTTCCCCTCATCAACAAATTCATTGTTATCTATGGTTTAGTTTAGTAGAATTTGGAGAAACGAAAATTAATTTTCTAAGGCCATAAACTTGATTATATCTGACTTTTTAAAATTTCTATGCTCCGAGAGCTAATTAAAATTTAATCTAAATCTAACCCTAAACCTAATCATAAGCTCTAAAATTTTGTCAAGGCCAAGTTATATATGGCCTCAAAAACACGAGTTTTTCGGCATATTAAATAATTTTTCTGCAAATTAAATAAATTCATTGTTCCCTATACCCAATATTAGATCCCCTTCAAATTTGGAGAGATGCCTTTAATGATTTTGCCTTTGCGCAAATTTGATGCAATGCCCTCCAAAATGTTTTGTTGCCCATTCCCAAGCCAATCCATCTTTTCTTTTCATTTATATTATATCTTGGGCCCATAAATATTGTTTCACTCTTTGTGATATTATCTTTCCTATTCAATTTATAGTTGATCCCCTTCATCCAATTCCATGGCCTCAAAATGCGCGAATGATTAATGAGGGAGGGCAGAGGGCACCATCGAAAACTTGGTGATGGTCATTCTTTGATAACCCAAAACATTATTTTGTTATTTTCGTAGAATGCAAAAAATAATTCGGTACACATCTAATTGAATTTTTGCAAAATTCAGAAATCTTTTGTTAATTACTTCCGGAACAACCGGAAACAACTTAGATTAAAACATTCCGGAACAAACGGAAACAATTTAGATTAAAACTTTCCGGAACAACCGGAAACAACTTAGATTAAAACTTTCCGGAACAACCGGAAACAACTTAGATTAAAACTTTCCGGAACAAACGGAAACAATTTAGATTAAAACTTTCCGGAACAAACGGAAACAACTTATTAGATTAATTTTTTTTTGCTAAATTTGAATTAATTTGAATGAAATTCTTTCCTCAATATTCATTTTAATTTACAACTGGGATGGAATATTTGCGCGCGAAATCGGAGCACATATTTTCATTTACCACTATTCATCCCCTTCTTTCCATAATTTTCCTTCAAAAAGGCAATTATCTCCGTCCCCGACTGAATGAACATTTTTTTTTGGACTCGCCACCAACGATAATTTTTTATTTTTGGGGAGATGGATGCAACAGATGGCCATGGAAAAAGTTGCGAAAGGAATAAAAAAGTCAACCCGAGGAGAAAAAACGATTATGAAGAACAAAACATCTGCTACTGCCGTTGCTGTTGGATGGTAAAAATTGGGAGGGAACATTGAATAATGAAAGGAATAAACGAATGAATGGGGCCACGGGGGCAAAAATATGTACGCAGAAACTGGCGATGATTGATGTAATTGGGGATAAGGAAATTGTAGTGGCAAAATGACCACCATGCACCGTAGAAAATTAAAGAATTGAAGAATGGACATTGGACATATGTTTTTGTGATTTTTGATTTTGCTCGAGGAATAAAAAAAATACAAAGTGAAAAGAAAATGATTCTGTAACATTTATTCTATACCTCTCGACCATTCTTTTGACAAATAGCTAAAGCCTATTTGGGAAGGCGATTACCATTCGAAAGCCCAAAGTGTCCTTTAAAAAGTGGCTTATTAAAATATTATGAATTCACCTTTTTTAAAAAAAAGTTACATGCCGTTGAGCGCAATAAACTCGAATTTTTTGATTGAGTGCGAAAAGCTGTTTATTTTAGAAATCTTATAAAGTTTTTTAAAAAAATTAAAAAGCCACTTTTTGGAGGACATTTTGGGCTTTCAAAAGACATATTGCCTTCCTGAATTGGTTGCTTTCTTGTTGAGCTATGGCCAAAAAGAACAGCCTCTGTAATGAATTGGTGGTGATGAAACGTTAAAAATTTTGTAAAGATTTTTTTAATAATCTTTTTTTTTGGGGATTTTCTATTCAACCTTTAATTTTATTTCCTCTTTCCATTTCCATCCATTTCAATTTTCATTTTCTTATTCACTTTTCCACGTAAATTTTAATTTGCGCGTAAATCATTTTGGCATGGTCCAATTGGCAGACTTTTGGTGGACTTTGGATGGAGGGTCATTTTGAATATTTATTTAATGGAATATGATGAATGACCATCCATAAAACTGGTTATTTTTGGGGACAGGGAAATGCGTGGAAATGGAAATTATTGGGAAATGAAAGGGAAATTAAATTTGGAAGGAATATATTAAATTTGTGTGGAAGTGAAAAGGCAAAAAAATATGGCCATCTTTTCTGATAGATTTTTAGATTCCAAATTGAAGAAATTTAGTATTTTTTTGGATTTGATTGGAATAAATTTTTGGTTGATCTTTGATCGAGAGAATATGAGGCAAAACCTATTAATTCCAAATATTTTATTAAATTAATTTTTTAGGGATTAAATCGTTTTTCTTCTTAAATTTGTGCATAAATTTTCCAAATTTTGCTTGTTTGATTTTTTCTCCAAAAATCACTCCAAATTCTCATCCTCGCCAATTAAATCGTCGCTTAAAAAATCTCCCGCTGTTTTTTTGCTCCTTTTTTTTGCAATTCCGACAATCCAAATTTCCTTCCTTTACACTTTAATCTGAAATCGCCGCCAAAAAGGGCCATCGCGCCCTTCTCCCAAAAACTTCGCGCGGCCCTTCAATTTAGGCCGATGGGCGTCCGTCCTTTACACATCGCAATAAATAAATAAATTTGAGGAGAAAATTAGGGTAAAAATGGCAAAATTTGGTCGGCATTTAGTGAGGCATTTGCCACATTCTCCAATGGCCAAAATTCAATAAATTCAAACTCACCCAAAACGACGATTTTTGCCGGCTCACTCAACGTTTGTTGCCGTGTTTCCGTGTCAATGTGGGCACAAAAGAATCGGCCATTGTCCCGCTGGAATTGGACGGAGCGAAGCCGAAGATTGTAGGCCCCATCCTTTTGGACAGTGTCCAACAATTCATAGCCATCTGCAGCGGAGGAGGCAAACAATCGGCCATTTCGAGAGATCAAACTGTGGAGGGGGAGGAGGATTAAAATTAAGAAATGCCGCAAAAATTATCATTTAAGGGGGAATTAAACGATTCCTATTCTATTCTGAACATTCCAAAAAATTTGACTTAATTGGGTAGGGACAATGGAGTACAGTCAAGTGGTACCGCTTTAGATTTTTCGGCTTATAGTTCAACGAGGCTAAAGCCATTCTGGGAAGGCAATATATCATTTGAAAGTTCAAAGTGTCCTCTAAAAAGTTGCCTTATTTAATTTTATTGAATTCAGCTTTAAGAAAAGTAACTTTGAGTGTAATAAACTCGAATTTTCTGATTGGGTGGGAAAATGCCGCTTATTTTACAAATTATTTTAAATTTCCAAAAATTATTCAGGCCACTTTTTAGAGGACATTTAGGGCTTTCGAATGGCATATCGCCTTCTCGTATTGGTTATCGCCTCTTTGAGTTATAACCAAAATAATGGGTCCAATTATACTCAATCGGCGGTATTCAATCATTCTGCGTTTTAATGATTTAAGTGGGTGATAATAGGAATAAATTATTAAAATTTAAATGAATTATTATTCAATAAAAGTTTCACAATTAAGAAGGTTAAGGTGTTATTAAATGAATTAATTTGATGGCCAATTAATATTTCAAATTAATCCCAAATATTGGTCAATTTTCTATTGCCAACTCACTTTGGCGTATCGCCGACCACTTTTGTCCATTCCAATTCGTAACGATTCCTGTCACGGAATTGTTCCCCAACGGAACAATTCAACAGAGGGCCAGGCTGTTGGCCTTCCCTCACCAAAATTTCCTCATCCCCTTGGGGTTCAACAATGAAAGGGCGCGATTGAAGGAGGGGAAAAGTGGCTGCCGCATTTTCATCATTTGATGGCACTACCGCAGCCAATTCGGCCATAATCAAAGGCAGATGGGAAAGTTGAACTGAAAAAAGTTGGCAAAATTAAACTGAAATCTTTTTAAAAAGCAAAATTTTTTAAGAAAATTTTTAAAAACTGAAATTTTAAAAACTGAAATTTTAAAAACCGAAATTTTTAAAAACCGAATTTTTAAAAAACCGAATTTTTTAAAAACCGAAATTTTTAAAAACTGAATTTTTAAAAAACCGAATTTTTTAAAAACCAAAATTTTTCAAAAACTGAAATTTTTTAAAAAAATTGAAAATTGATTTCAAAATTCCCTTTTAAAACCGACTTTAACCAAAATTACTTATTTGTTTTTTAATTTACCAATGAAAAGGAGAAAAGGCAAAAATGTTGGCCTTAAAGGAAAATAGGCCAATGAAGATGGCATTTTGTTGTTTTTGATCGGCATAAAATTTAGCAAAAAATTGGCAAAGATTGGCAAAAAATATTGTTCGGCATTTGTTAATCTAAAATTTTTTATTCAAACAAAATGGCCGATTGGCAAAAAATTATTATGAGGGGCAAAAAAGGCCAAAGGCACATAAAAAGTGGGAGAATGAAAGGAGGGAGGCGCCCGAAGGGAAAAATGATAATTGAAGGCGGTCAAAAATTGGAGTAAAAAGGGGAAAAGGGCGGGCGGCAAAATTGGCGAGATAACAAAAATGGGCAATATTGGGATGGAGGGGAAATTGGTGGCATTTGAAGGAGGACCGATCAAAGGCAAAAACACCCCCTAAAGGGAAGAAAAATGAATGAATAATCGAAAAAATCGCCCACGGGGAATTCTCTCGAATATGATAAAGTAAAGACTAAAGAGGAGGAAAGTTGGCCTTTTAATTTTTAAATTGGCACATTGAAATTATTTTTCATTTTGGGGAATAGTGGCGGTGGAAAGATGGCATTTTGAACTTTGGATTTGGAGGGAATAATAAATCAGATAAGCCCATAAGCGTCGTCGAAAGTGAGGGCAAAATATTGGTTGGGGTCATTTTGTCTAAAAAACTTATTAATCCTATTTAGAGCCCAGAAAATTGATATTGTAGGAAAGGGAATAAGCGATAAGCAAAAACGTGAAAATGGTTGATTTTTTTTGGCATTCATATTTTCATTTTGATGATAAAAAAATGGAGGGGAGAAATTTGTTTGGGTTGGGTCATTTTGGCCTCAAATATCTTATTATAATCCTATTTTGGAGCCAAAAATTGATATTGATATGGAGAAATTGACGTAAAATGTGGAAAATTGTTGTTGTGATCCATATATTTTTGGCATTCATTCATATATCGATGAACGGATGATAAAATGTGGAAGGGGCTGGATTATAGTCACCAATCGTCCAACGGTTGCAATTGACGCCCACCTGCCCAACAAACAAAATAAAATAGTATAATATTCTGTGCGCCATCGGCCACCCTCCTCACAACACAACCACCTTCGTCCGTTCCTTCATCATATTCAACATTTTCATATTCATCAGAGGGGAAGGTGGGTGGAATGAATGGGAGGAATAAGGGCGAAAATGGGGGTGGTTGTTGGTCTCCATCCAAATGGGAAAGGGGCAAAATAGGGCGGGGAAGAATATGGGGTCATAAATGGAGTGAAGGGGCCCAGCAGGGGATAAATGCCAAAAGTAGGCGAAAAGGGTTTGGAGGGATAAATGCCAAAAGGGGAGTGGAGGGGATAAATGCCGAAATGTGCCGAAAGTGGTGAAAGGGGTTTTTGAAGGATGTGGACAAATGAGATGAATTTGTGCTGCCATCCTCAAAAGGGGGGAGGAGATTTAGTGGGATTTATGTGGCCTTTTCTGAAGGGACATCCCCCGCAAATCACTCAAGTGGCCCTTTGTCTTTGTGGCACTTTTTTTGGATGAGAGAGTCGGCAAAATTTTGACAAAAAGGAAGGGTAGAAAAGGATTTTGACCGAATGAAACCAGATATTCGGATGATGGACATTATAATACTTTTGCCCCATTTTATGGTCATAAAATTGGCTAGGGAATGCCGGACGGAAATGTGCCAATCAAAGAAGGCGAAGGAAATATGTACCGGCTGCCTCCCTGCCTTTTAAATGCTCCGTAGCCGGAAAAGTTGGGAGGAAGAATAGGGGAATGGGATGGATCAAGTTTGGCATCATCCAAAACATATCAAGAACACGGAGGCGGCTGACAAACAAAATAAATTGCCGAGCGACGATGAATTTGGTGGAAACGATGATTTTCGGAAGGATGGCAACTTACAGATTTGAGAAGGCGATAAATGGAAATGAAGGGAAAGGGTAAATAATATGGAAGGGAGGCGGAAAATGGGCAAAAAGGCGATAAAGAGGGTGGGATATTGACGCGCGACCGGCGGATCTCATTCAGAAATCGCCCCGCGATTGCGATGGGCGCCAGCTACATGGATGGGCGACAGCCGGCCGACCCCTACGGGGATTGCAATGTGATAGGGGAAATATTGAAGGGATAGCCGAATTTGGGACGGAAAGGTGGGGGAATATGTAGATTTTATGGAGGAGGAAGGATGGAAAGTGAATGAATTGGATTGGAATGGAGATTGCGCCAGAAAAATTGAATAATAATTGAATGAATGAGGGAAGATGAAGCCAAATTTAGCGGAAATTTTGCGCGCCCCATTTTCCGAGAAGTTCTAATTTTAATCAAGGAAATTGGCGAAATTGAAGAGGGGAAAACAGGATGTTTCAATATTGTTGATTTTCAATAGCTTATGCCATTTATGGCCATATCTTAACAAGGAAGAAACCAATTTGGGAAGGCGATATGAAATTTGAAAGCCCTAAATGTCCTCTAAAAAGTGGCCTTAATTTTTTATGCAAAACATTTTGTAAAAAAATAAATGGCTTTTCCTCTATTGATTTATTAGATTCAAAAACATTGTAACCTTTTGTACAATGGGAATTTGTAAAATTAATATAGGCCAAATTGTAAATGGCAACGTCTTCTATCGGATGGGTAACCTATGTTCAACAAAATGTGAATAACAAATTTTAGAATGGAATACAATGTGAATAATAAATACTTGGGTGGGCACACTTTCCTCTATTCACTCATCAAATGGCTAATCCCTGGCTCATTTTTCTTGTTTATTTTGTTTTTGGCTTCAGGGCAATTTTGCCAATTTTGAATGGAGGGGAACGGGGGGCAAATTTACTGACTATTTTTGTCTTATTTTAATCCGCGCCACGAATTATTTTTAGGCAAAACATTCAAAATTGAGATGGACATTGGATGGACAGGTGGCATAGGATGAGGATTTGTAGAGCCAAAAATGAATGGAATTGGTGGGGGAAATTTGTGGATCGGAAATAAATTTGGGGGCAATTTTTTGGAATTGAATTTGAATTGGAAGAAGGACCATTTTTGGAGGCTTAAAAATTGGGAAACAATGAACGGAAATAGAAAATTGAATTTGAAAGGGAAAAAATACTTTGATTGGGAAGGCGAAGAAGTGTTCCATTGAAAAATGCCAATTTTTGAGGGTATATTTGCCTTTCGAACATTCAAAATTGGCGAGTTTAAAAATCACCAAAAGCCTCCCAAATCCAATTTATCAGATAAAAATTAGAATTAGAATTTAATTAACCGAAAAGTAAATGATCGAGGGTGAATGATTGGAAAGGGAAGAAAGTATTCCTTTCGAAAATGAAAATTTCTGATTAAATTTGACTTTTGATCAGCCTTGTTTTTTGTTAGTTTGAGAGCACCCAAATCCAAATCATTAGCCACAAAATGGGATGATCGACCAAAATGTATTCGTAAGTTCAAAATTAGGTGGGAAGTGTAGGTGATGGCCCTTCAAGGTTAGCGAGAATGGAAATATAAAAATATAAATTTAATCTAAAAAGGACTTAAATTGAGAAAATGAATGGAAAGAGAAGGTCCATTTGAAAAATGCCAATTTTTGACGGCATTCGCTTTTGAATATCCCAATGCGTTTTTGCCAAATTGGGGTATCTAAAACCCTCATAATCCAATTCTTTTGATAAGGTGGATGGCACCCAAATTCATTAGCCACAAAATGGGATGATCGACCCAAATGTGTGTGTTTGAGTTCAAAATTGGTATGGGAAATGTAGGTGATGGCCAGCAGCAGTGAAGGTCAGCGCTGCGCGAAATGCACAAAACAAAATTGACTGTTTGGACAGTTGGATTCGGATGCGAGCGAGAGGCTAGAAAGGGGGCAAAAAGGGATTTAGGGGATATAAATTTGAGGCTGGCGGAATGGGATGGGATGGGAGAAAGGTGTGCGCGCGAAATGGAATTGGGGAGGGGGATTTTGGGTCGGGAGGGAAAATTGAAATGAATGGGCAGAATATATAACAATGGGGAGGGAATCCCATTAAAAAATGAGAATAGAGGAAAATTTTGGATGAAGCTTGGGAGGAGCCTCCGGCGCGCGATAATTTCCATTCCAGAGAGAATAAAATGGAATGAATTTGGTGAGTTCTAATTGAGATTGAGGTGGATGAAGGGAAGTGGGTTAAGCCGGGATTTTTTACTTTGATTGGGTGAAAATTGGGTGGAACAATGGAAAATTGGGAGAATGGGGAAGATGGTGGATTGGAATTGTGTGAATGGAGAAATTTGGAGCAAATTGGAATTTGGGAGGCAGAGTCCATTTTTGGGTGAGACTTCCATTAATAGGAGGAGGATCAGCACTTAATTAGTGAATAATTGGGAGGATTGTGTGGATGAAGGCGAACAATTGAGTGGGCCGAATTCATTTTTTGGAATATTCATCCAAATTTTGGAATTGAGACTGAATTGAATGAATGTGAAAATGAGGGCACAATTGGGAAATGAGGGTCGCGCCAACTTGTCGCCATTTATAATAACTCATCAAGGACGGAATCCATTTTGATAAATTTAGTATCAAATTAAAGAGTGGACTCATGGCTATTTAATAATATAATTTATCTTAGAATTAGAGGAGATAAAATGGAAAAGGCTGACAAGGGAATGCTTTTATATGTCCGTGGCCACTTTTGATGACACTTTGCATACGATTAGTACATATGATGCCTACAACTAAACTGCAATAATTATCTGCGGAATGGACACCCCTCGGATTTTATGGCCAATAAACCTATTTTTTCAGCCATTTTGACCATAACTCATATCTCGGTATAGAATTGACCTAAAATTATGAACTAAACGTCATCTTGTAGAGAATTTTATGGGCTATAATATTGGTAAATGTTTCCTAGGTCTAAAAATTTTTTGAAATTTTTATCGATTTTTTTCAAAAAATCCCGAATTTGGCCAATTTTCAATGGGCCATAACTTGGGTATATGACAATATTGGGTCATGGTCCAATTATGTTTTTTGATCACAATATCATAAAGTATTTTTATGAAAATTTTCAGATTTTTCTGTTAACCTGAAAATTCTAGGTATTTTGCCTATTACAGGCCTAGCTACTAGCATTGAGAATTCGCAAAAATTTTCAGGTTGACGGAAAAATCTGAAAATTTGCATAGTAATACTTTATGATATTGTGATCAAAAAACATAATTGGACCATTACCCAATATTGTCATATAGTCGAGTTATGGCCCATTGAAAATTGGCCAAATTCGAGATTTTTTGAAAAAAATCGATAAAAAATTTCAAAAAATTTTTAGACCTAGGAAACATTTACCAATATTATAGACCGTAAAATTCTCTACAAGATGACGTTTAATTCATAATTTTAGGTCATATCTATACCGAGATATGAGTTATGGCCAAAATGGCTGAAAAAATAGGTTTATTGGCCATAAAATCCGAGGGGTGTCCATTCCGCAGATAATTATTGCAGTTTAGTTGTAGGCATCATATGTACTAATCGTATGCAAAGTGTCATCAAAAGTGGCCACGGACATATAAAAGCATTCCCTTGTGAGGGGAAAATGGAGCAGCAGTTCAACTTGTCGCGGTTTATAATCAATAATTCATCAAGGACTGAATCAGTTTTACTAATTTTAGTATCAAATTAAAGATCGCACTCTTAGCTATCTATTAATATTAAATTCTATTTAATTTCACTTTGAATTAGTTAAAATGAAATAGTTTTAAAATTATTAAAAGGCCAAGAGAAGGAGATGGAGCAGTTCAACCTATCGTAATCGATTATAGATCCATTAAGGAAAGAAACATTTTAATAATTTTTATATCAAATTAAAGAGCAGACTTTTGACTATCTAATAATATTAAATTTATTTGTCCAGAAATGATTGAATCATGACCGAAAACCCATATGATCATTTTCTATGGATTAGCGAAATTTTCAATGGTTTTTGATCACATAATTCCATCAATTCTGAACCAATTTAAATAAAATTAATATAGTTTGATAGCCAAAAGTCTACTCTTTAATTTGATATAAAAATTGTCAAAATTGGTTCATTTCTTGATTTATTATAAATGGCGAAAAATTGGGCTGGTCCAATGGGATATGGGGAAAATCCATGCACATTGTACACCATTCTATGAGAATAGAGGGTAATTGCTGGACTAAAAATGGCCGGTTTCCCTCCGATTTATCCTCTCCGGTGTTCCCTATCCCTAACCTTTCAGTCCTTCAGAAGGAGAGGGGATTACCCTTCCAATTCCTCGCGCAAATCCCTCAATGCCATCCATCGTTCATTTAGGTGGGTGTCCAGGGCAACGGAAATGCCCGTTCCAAAAAATCGCAGGAGGAGGAAAAGGGGAAGGGCACACTAATTCGCGCTCGGCACTAGCAGGAAGTGCAAGTTGGGGAATGGATGGATTAATTAGAGTTTGGGAGGAGGGCGTAAAATGGGCGGAAATTGGCAAATCCAAGGAGGGAAATTGGCAATGAATTGGAGCACAAACATTGGACAAGGTGGAGAGAGGTACGGCATTTTGAAAAGTGTGGTGGCATGAAATTATTGTTGTGGGGACAAATTTGTTTGTTGAGCACAAATTCATAATAAAATATTTTGCCACCGGCTGCCACAATTTATTATTAAAATCTCATTTTGCGCACACGAAATGCCCTGAGGGCAATTTAAGGGGAGGCGGCATTGTGGGTCAAAGACCGAGAGAAAAGTGGCCAAAAATATTTAAATATGGGTCAAAATGAGAAGTTCAAGAATTGGGGGAATATGGCTAATTAAAATTCCACAAACAGGATTTTTAAATACCCAGGCCATTATTTTGTCCATATTTCAATAAGGAAGTAGCTAATTTAAGAAGGCTATGTGCCATTTGAAAGCTCGAAATGTCCTCTAAAAATGACATAAAATTATTTAAATATGTGTCAAAATTAGAATTTAGAAAATAGAAGGGAATATGGACAAAATACTCCGGAACAGGATTTTCAATACCAGGGATATTCTTTTGGCTATAGCTCAATATTGAAGTAACCAATTTAGGAAGGCAATATGCCATTCGAAAGCTTGAAAAGTCCTCTAAAAAGTGGCTAGATAATTTTTTGAAAATATAAAAAATTTTGTAAAATAAGCTGCTTTCCCTTCAAAAATATGGGTTTACTAGACTCAAATACATGTAAATGGTGAATTCCATATGATATAAAATGGCAACTTTTTAGAGGATACTTTGAGCTTTCAAATGGTATATCTCCTTCCTAAATTGGTTATTGCCTCGGCTGAACCATGGCCAAAAAATAGACCCAATATTGGAACTGTTCCCATCGAAAGTCCTCTGCAATGGATAGGCGCTTAAACAATTCAATGAGAATATGGCAAAAAATGCCGCCTCAAAGTTCTTCTGCAGAACATCAAATGGCAAGGTGGCCGGCCAATATAAAGAGAAGGAATTGCCATTTCCTCCTAAAAAGCCATCACTCAACAAAATTCATCAGCAACGAATGGGAAGGGAAAAGCGAGCGGACTTAAGAAGGTAGGACGGAAGACATTGTGGCCAATGGGTGGTGGCCGTCCGGTCGGTCAGTGTGATGGAAGGTAGTGGGACAGGGCTAATTAGCTAGGGGAAAGGGTGGCCCCTTCAATCATTTTGTGTGTTGTTTGCCAAAGAAGATGGGGAGGAGGAGGAACAGGTTAAGTGGGACTCTGGGCCAGTTGATGTGAAGGGGGATGAAGGGGGGATGAAGGGGGCATTGTGCTGCGAAGGGATGGGGCCCAAAAGCCGACTTGCAAACACAGTGGGAAAGAAGAAGTGGCTAAAAGGGATGGACATTGGCCACAGCATTTTGGCTAACAGGGGAGGGGATGAAGCTGCGCGAGGCAAGCACAAAGAGGGGATGAGAATTTGTACAAAAATGTTGGCTGCAAATTGGTCGGATTTTAGGTAAATTTTTGTAAGAAAAAATCGCAATGTTGAAAATTTGGCAGCAACATTTTATATTTGAATAAAATTTTAAAAGCGAAATAGGACATTTCAGCATCTCTGTTTAAATATTTAGCATTTCTTTTGGCCATATCTCAATAAGGAAGCAACCAAATCGGAAGGCTATATGCCATTTGAAAGCCCAAAATTTCCTCTAAAAAGTGGCATCTTTAATTCTAAGAAAATTTTGAAAAATTAGAAAATTAAGCGGCTTTTACTAATAATCGGGTTTATTATACTCAATGACAAGTAATTTTATTAAAATTTAGATATAATAAAATTTAAATTTGGCCACTTTTTTGAGGACACTTTGGCCTATCAAATGGTATAACGCCTTTAAAATTGGCTATCGCCTCGTGAGCTTTAAGCAAAAATATAGCACAGAAACTATGTTGCTGAATTTTTATTTGTTTAAAAAAGCAAAGAGCTAATTTTATTTGGATAGATCTTTTAAAAGTTGTTTATGCGTTTGATTGACGCCAATTTGTCAGTAGATATGCCTCCTATCAATTTGATTGATTCCCTTTAGTAATTTTTTTTCTATTTTTATCCATCTCTTCAATTCTTTCAATTAAACATTGGGCTAATCATTTGGATAAAAATAGGGTGGATTTAGCGGATATTTCCTCCCATTTGGCCCTATCAAAAATTCTCCCTTTTGTTCTCTCCGAAAATCCATCAGTGTAAATGAAGGGGTGGGCGGCGGCAATCCCCGGGAATGGGCCAGAGGTGGATTCAGAAGAAGAAGGGGGAAAGGGCCAAAAGAAGAAGACAATGATGAATGAAGGACAAGGGCCAAAAACAGAAGGAGCTGATGGGGGGAATTTTTGGGGGATTGGCCAACAAGAGTCCGTCGGATGGCCAAAAGGAGGATAAGGATTTGGTGGAAGGGGAATGGGATCGAGATTTGCCTTCTTTTGATCGAGCACAGGGTATTTAGGGAGATGGGGAAGAACATTTGTTTACATCCTTCTTCCTCTCATTTTGGAAGACAAATCGACTCGAAAATGGAAATATTTAGGAAGAGGGGAAAGGGATGGGGATTTGTTGGGATTTGTTGAAGGGAAGAGGATAAATCGGAGAATTCATTGAAAATTGGACAAAATGATCCAAAGAGGAATTGAGGATACACCAATTTTGGCTTCTGGATTTGAGTGCTTAATGCGCATGCGAAGGTGAATGAATGACTGGATATTGGCTAATTGCCGAGCAAAATGGTCGCCGATGGAATGGCAAAAATAACAACAACAAACATTGACGCCGACAATTTTGCGCAATTTCCACAACCATTCGCGCAGAGTCAATTTAAGGCAAAGGGAAGCCGGACTTTTATATTGTAGGGATTTTATATGCTCAAGGAATTGGGCAAGTCTTTTTGCCCGGCTGGGACGGTCGCAGTCAATCTGATCGGTCGGTGAAGCCGTCAGGCTGGCGCTTGTCCCATTCCCTTCAGGGCGGTTACTGCCAAAAATTTTCTTCAAGTCCACCGGTGCTAATGGAGACAGCCGCCTAGCCGCCAGAGTGACCAGTGTATCGCCTCGCCTGTCCAGCCCAGTGTCCAGCTAAAAGCATCGGTGATGGCTTTTCCACTTTTATCTTCGCCACTTTGAATCCTTTGAATCGATCCTCTTATTAGGTAGCTTGACCAATTGGCGAGAAAAAAAAGGTGGCCATAGGCTGGCAATAATGTCCACTTTTTTGTATGCCACAGCGACAATTGTCATCAAATAGAAGCGGGATAAATTTTAAAGGCGGATGACCAGTGACTACCATAAATTTAGAAAAGGGAAAAAGTGGCGATAATTTTGGAGGATTTAGGTTGTTGACCAAATGGCAAAAAAAGAAAGCCATGATTTTGACTTGGCGATTGGCCAATCCCTCGGCTGGCAATAATGTGTCCATTTCAAAGGAAGGATTGCCTTCGACAATTGTCATCAAATCGAAAGGAGGGGAGTATATTAAAAAGGCGCCACCATAAATTTAAAAAGGGTGGAAGGGGGATTTGTGAAATTTTTAAAAGAAGAAGAAGAAGCCGGGAAAATTGTGTAAAAGAAGCGGCTTCAAAATTGTTCTCACACAAAGAGGGGGCGCCAATGGCCAATGGGATTCATTAGAAGGGATGGGGAGAGGGAAAGGAAGGAAATGGATCCCAAACGGAGGGGAAAAAGGGCCACTGGACATTCAATGGAATTAAACATTAAAATGTGGGGTTGGGGTGGGCATTGGGCAATTTGCCGAGAATTGTTGTTGGGGCAGTTTGGCCTTAACTAATAAGGGAAAATGGGCAAAGGAAGAAGATGGACATTGGACATGGACACTCATTTTGACCACTGTAATGTGGCCATTTGTGGGGGATAATGTGGCCATTTCAAATGAGGACGAAATTAAAGGGTATTTAAAGTAGGGAAAAGGAGGGGATATTTTTGAATTTGATGCGGGTAAAGTAAATGAGGGCAGAATTAAAGGGTATTTAAAGGAGGGAAAGGAGGACAAATTTTTGAATTTGATGCGGGTAAAGTGTGGGAATTGGGAATGAATAAGAAGCATTTTAAATCGCCTCTCCTTCCATTTATGTAAAAATGTGTTGAGGTGGCCACAAAAAATGGTAATGATTCATTCATCATATTATACAATATTGGTCAATGGGTTTGAAATTGGAAGGACGAAAATAGTGGCTGGGAAAAAGTTGGATTTGGAGGCAAAAATTGAATTTGAATGTGGCCACAAAAGTTGAGAAGGTTTGAATATAACCTTTTAAAAAGGATGTATTTCTCGCTTGCCCAGTAAAATTATTTTAGAATGGCTGCCACTTTTTTTATAAAATTGAATAAAAAAAGGTCAAAAGAAACATTAAGGCTAATAACAAAGTAAAATAATTACAAAAAGGGCCACTTTTTTTAATTTTGAATGGTAAACAGCCTAAAAGAAACATTGAGGCCAATAATAAAACGGAATAATATTAATTTACTTAAAAAGAATTAAATTACAAAAATTATTTCGGAGGCCATATAACTTGGTCATAATCATAACGAAGTGTAATGAATTAAATTTGGCTTAAGACTAGATTCGGGGTACCTGGAGAGAATTATTAAAGAAGTCTGGGCTATTTTTGACCTAGCCGATTTTCAACATAAAAGTTTTATAGTAAATTAATTTTTTATAAATTAATACACTCCTCATTTTCATGGCAAAACATTCTCTCTGGCAATTTACGCCTACTCGCATTGATGAGGCCAGAAGATATGCCGCCCTATATTTGGAAATTTGGATTGCTTTTTCTTTTGTAAATATATGTTGCGCGCACACGCCCCAAAGTCCGAGCGATTTGTCGTCGCCATGTCCCCGATTATTTGTGGCCTGCCTTCTGTCTAGGCTGATTGCTGGGTTGCGCCCCAGGAAAAAATTATAATGAGGACAAGTTTGGCTTATGGGCAAAATTGATGGAGGAAGGGGAGGAACCAAGTGGCCTCTTTGCGAGGCTTACCTCCACAAATGAGTTCTTTTTCGGCTGACTTGAGGCACAAAATATTGCTAGAGGGAATGGATGAATGAATGGATGAGGGAGAGGTGCGCGAATGCAAAAATTGGATAGGTGGACCCGAAAATTATACTAATTATTGGTGTTCAGCGGCCGGCTAAAAAGTTGTTTTCGGTGAGGCGATACAGCGGACGGACGGAAGGAGGGACAAAAAAAAAGCCCAACAGGCGAGATGTGGGTGAATCGGTGAATGAATCCTTGGGGGGAAATTGGATTAATTGGTTGGGCTGGAGGGAAGAATGTGAATTGTTGGTGAGGGAAAAATTGGCGGAGGAGGGAAATGAGGGAAAGAATTGCTTTAGGGGCGAATTGATGCCCACCACCAAAATGCCCTGTGGCGATCCAATCGCTGGGAGGGACGGAAAAGCAAACACCGCCTTCCTCCTTTCGGCTTTGGGAGATTTATTTGCCGCCTTAAATCAAGTCAGCCCTCTTAAGAAAAAATTCAATCTTTATTTCCCGCTGATTAAGCGATTCGGTAAGGAAGGATGAAAGAAAAGGCTGCCAAATTTGTTTAAAGTCGATTCAAATCAAATCAAAAATGGATTAAAAGTTGAGAGGTGGGAAAGTTGATCAAAAAGGAATGAGCGCCGGTGTCGGAATCCCCCTTATTAGGATTGGGAATGTGCCCTTTGGGGAGAGGTGAAAGTGAAAAGCGGAACCCGCCACCCATCGGCGCGATTGGGAGGGGATGTTGTGGGAAACGCCGGCGGCGATCTTTGTTAACTTGGGCTGGAGGAAGCCATGGGGAAAAGCACATGCCACCGGCGCGAAATTCTGGGTAGAGGACAATTGATGAGTTATTGCCGATTGAATGGCCGAAGTTTTTGGCCTATAGCTCAACGAGGCAATGACCAATTTTAGAAGATACTATTTGAAAGCTAAAAGTGTCCTCTATGAAGTGGCTAACATAAATTTCAGGAATTTACTTTTCTAAAATAGTTATATGCCGTTGAGTATAATTAACCCAAATTTTCTAATAGAATGAGGAAAAGCCGCTTATTTAAGAAAATATTTAAAATTTCCAAAATTTATAAAAGCATTTTTTAGAGGACATTTAGAGCTTTCAAATGGCATATTGCTTTCTCAAATTGGTTGCTTCCTCGTTGAGTTATGGTCAAAAAATGATCTCTGGTACTCTAAGGGCGGTATTCAATTCTATTATTTCATTGTATTTGATTTAAATTAAGTTGGCAAAAAGCCAATGGTTAAAGCATTTATAGGGCAAAGCAAATTACACAAATGAATGGGTGAATGGGAGGAATATGTGCGAATATTATATGAATTGAATGAGGGAATTTGGGTGAATTTTGATTGATGATGTTGAGTGGGATAATAATTTGTTTCCTCCAAAGTGGCGGCGGCGGCTTTCCACCACGAAAATGCGGGTGGGCTTATTAATAATAATGGATGGGAGGAAATTGGAACAATGCAATGGGGGAAATTGAAATGGAGGCAAAAGTTTGAGGGAAAAGCATATTGAAATGGAGGGAGTAAAGGCGGAATAAACATTGGAATTTGTTCGCTTCATCCTCTCATAATCCCCTCCTTATTCCCCCTCCTTTTAACATTGGCTTAAGTTGAATTGTTCACGAAAACCACAGACCCCCTAGAAATGCGCGTTTTGGCCAACAAACAATGTTTTATGAAGAGCTTTATTGAAAAATTGATGGGAAATTGGTGAGGTTGACCGTTGGGAGAAGTTAGGCTTTTGACCTTTCTACAGCTTGACAAACATTGGTGGAGTCTGATGAGGCCAAAAGGCAAATGCGCGAGCGATTTGGCCCAATACTCATCGCGAAGGATGCTCCTCTTACCCCCTCAAATGAAGGCATCTCTACCTAGCTTAATATGGAAGGGAAGCTTATTGACAGAAATGTTCTAAAGAGAGAGGGTGGCGGCCGATTGAGTACCTTTGCCATTCTTTTGGTCATATCTCAACAAGGAAGCAACCAATTCATGAAGGCGATATGCCATTTGAAAGCCCTAAATATCCTCTAAAAATAGCTTAAGTGATTCTATGAAATTTATACAAAAATTAGTAAACTAATCGGCTTTTCCTCACTCAATTAGAAAATTTGGGTTAATTACACTCAACGGCATATAACTAATTTAGAGAGGTAAAATTCCTGAAATTTATAATAGCTACTTTTTAGAGGAGGCTTTGGGCTTTGATTGGTATATCGCCTACTAAATTGGCTAATGCCTAATTGAACAATAAGCCAAAAACTAATGTAAGTTCCCAATCGGCGGTACTGAATTATTCTTTTAGGGACTGAACAATCAATGTGTGGCGGTCAAATGAATTGGCAGGTTAAAAAAGCTGCTCCCAATGGCAACCACCGCCCAGGACAACAACTACCCATTTGTGGCCCTTGAGAGGGCCGGTGTTGACCAAAATTGTGGGGAAGGTGAAAATTGGAGGGGGGATGGGGGAGGAAGTCCGCTGCATTTGCCTCGTCGATGCTTCCGTCCATTCAATTCATTCATTCATTTTCGGGCAGCCAACAACCTCGAATAGCCAACAATTCAGTTGTGAGGGAAGGGATTGACCAGTAAGCACACCTTTCCCCCAAAATAACGGTCAGTCCCATTGAATTGTGCGCTCCCCCTCGGGGGGCCGGAAAATCCCCGCCTCGCCGACCTTTTCGTCCCTCATCAGAGTCCATTCATGATGGGCCCAATGGACTGCCCAAAAGTGGAAGGGGCGAAGAAGACAATGGCGCCGGGCAGTCGTAGGCACCCACCTGTTGTGTTTTGTTGGGATGGAGGCCGAATACATTTTTTGGAAGGGGATTTTGGGAGCAGGGAAGCGGAAGGGAAAACCATGCAAATGGGCGGAGGAGGGAAAGAACAAATTGGTTGGACTCTCTGGGAAAAAGAGGGCAATGGGTTTGGGTGGGGAATATATGCCAAAAAAGCCGCGAATTGGTCCGGCGGGGTAAAAAATAAGTTGCTTGGAGCCACCAACCTTGTTTTTCTCTCATTTGTGCCATCCACATAGCTTTTCGGCACACAACATTTTTGTGCCGGTGCCATTTTGGGGAAGGTCATTTTGGGAGTGGAATGAATATTTTTATTGGAGAAATGAAGAAGCCGGCAATCGGTGAAAAGCGAAATGGGCCGAATGAAGCTGTGAGAATGAATTATTTTTTGAATCAAGGACATTGCCATTTGGATGGAAAAATGTGCGAATTGAATCGCGCACAAAATGGGACCATAAAAATTCACAAATGGAAAATTCCTTTGGTTTAATGAAGAGAGGGCATTGCCATTATTCTTCAAGGATATAAATCTAGGAAAAAGGCAAAATCTCAATTATTTTAAGCTAAAGGCCTAAAAGTTGAAATTGCGTTCGAAAGACTTGGTTTGGCCTAATAAAATTTGTCGATGAATTTGCCTACATTTGGGTTTGGGAAGATCAATGTTTGACTTAGTTTTTTACTAATATCTCAACGAGGCGAAAGCCCATAAAGAAAGGCGATATGTGTTTTTAAAGCTTTAAATGTCCTCTATAATTTACAATTTAGCCTTTTAAAATTTTTTGAAATTCACTTTTAGAAATTGTCAATATGCTCTCATATATAATAAATCTAACTTTCTTAAGGAAAAGCCATTTATTTTACAAAATTTTTTAAGTTTTCAAAAAATTTCCTAGCTACTTTTTGGAGGACATTTAATGCTTTTAAAAGGCATATGGCCTTCCTAAATTGGTTGCTTCCTTGTTGAGATATGGCCAAAAGAATGGACCCAGATAAATGAATTGTTTTATTCCGTCCAAATTTAACATTTTTAACAATGGAATTTATGCCACCAAAACCAAAATGAATGAAATATGAAAGGTGAATATGTGACATAATTCAGAAATCATAAAGGGAATGCTGTGTGTCCAAAATTGTATCAAATTTATATATAAATGCCGGGGGGACTTCTTTGCCGATTCTGCATTTAGGTGGGGAAAATGCCGCCTTTGGGGATATGTGGGGGAATTTATCATCATTTCATCGAGCCGCCGTCCTCAGCCTTGCCGCCTCAATCTCCTTGGCCAATCCCTTCAAATAGGCCATTTCCGCCTGCACAGCTGCAATGTCCGCCTTCAACGCCTTGTTCCTCTGTTCAAGTTCCAACATGACACCGCCTATTTCCTCTCGTTCCTTTCGCTTCTTCTCACGGTAGCGTGTGGCGGCCACACGGTTCAACTCCTTTTTGCGTTCGCCTCGATTCGGTTTTGTTGCCTTTTTGCTGTTACTGCTTTTCCTTGTCAGTTTTTTGTTGGTGTTCTGAAAAAATGGAAATTTTCTTATGGGATTCAAGAAGTGGGATAATTGAAATTGAGTATCCGGATTGGTTTTTTGGCTCATAACTCAATGAGGCTATTGCCAAAATTGGAAGGGAATATATCATTTGAAAGCCAAAAGTGTCCTCTAAAAAGTGGCCTAAATAATTTTGTAAATTTTAAATTTTTAAAATAATTACATGTCTTATAATATAATAAACCCTTATTTTATCGGATAAATCCGCTTACAAAATATTTGAACTTTTCAAAAAATTTTTAGGCCACTTTTTAGAAGACATTTAAGGCTATAAAACGTTATATCGCCTTCCTGAATTAGTTGCTTCCTTGTAGAGATATGGCCAAAACAAACTTATCATTTCTTTCATTCCAACCTTTGAAGAAGTGCTGGCGCCAACATTTTTTCCGGGTGAACTCGAAGAGGAGCGTTGCTCAATTTCGGCACATTCTCGTTGGATTTCTTCGAATATTTCGTCCTGACTTTGCGAGGAATGCTCTTCAGCGCCTCCAGAACTCCAAGTGCATGCCGAAGAGCACACACTTAATGGTTCAAAAATGGACGAAACTTGTTGGTCAACAACGGCGGTCGAGGTGGAAGCCGTCGTACTAAAATTTATTAAGAAAAAAATTTTTTTGAAATTTTTCATTATATTTTTATTCAATTTTTAGATGCCTTCATTTATTGAAAAGAATGTTGGAGGGTTTGATTATTCCCTGGTGGTATACGGTATGTAATACAGTATATTTCGATTGGAAAGGAAAGAGAGCCATAATCGCTTTCTCTTTCCGATTGAAGTAAAAAGGATAAAATTGCCCAAGGCAATTTTGGATAGATTGCGAATGCGATTGCCCCATTCCCATTAGCGATAGTGGGCGATTCGTTACCCCCAACTTTTTGGCCCATAGCTCAACGAGGCAACAACCAATTTAGGAAGGCGATATACCATTTGAAAGCGCAAAGAGCCCTCAAAAAAATGGCTTTCCTAAGTTTAGAAAATCTACTTTTTAAAATAGTTACATCCCTTTAAATGTAAAGAATCCGAATTTTGGAGGTAAAAGCGTTTATTTTAAAAAATGTTTGAAACTTTAAAAAAAATTTTTAGCCACTTTTTTGAGGACATTTAGAGCTTTCAAATGGCATATCGCCTTCCTGAATTGGCTGCTTACTTGTTGAAATATGGACAAAAGAATTGTATAGATATTAAAATTCTATTTCACATTTCACTCAATCACCTGGAAACACTCAAATCCGCAAAATGTAAATGTTCTTCAGGCGATTGCCTTTCGAATAGTTGGCCGTAATGCTGTTGGTGATGATGCTGGTATTGATGAGGGGGATGCGAAGGCGCATTGAAACCGAATTCCGTTGAATGTTCTTCTGCTGATGGATAGGCAAGCTGGCTCATATCAAAGGGTTGTTCCATCCAAAATTCTTCTCCCCCATGTTGATGATATTGTTGTTGGTGAGATGGGAATGAGTTGGCGGCATTCACAAAATCGGCAGCAGAAGTCGTCGTCGTCCCCGGCTCATCGGACCCGACAAACACAGCACTGAGAGGCCTAAATTAATTAAGGAGGGAATTAAAATGGATATTATTTAATTTGCCCGAAAAAGAAAAGCCAAAAATAATGCTTTAAAGGTTTATCATAAATTTATATACCATTTACCCAATTTTGGATAGAGCTGGTCAAGACGCATCGAATGGGTATATAATTTGCTATGGTTTAGTCAACAATTAAATGTTATTAAACGGATTAAATCCATTTTGGTTTAAAAGTTCAAAACGAAGCTAGAATTGAGTAAACCTAAGCCAAAACATAATCAAATGATGCGTCCTGATCAAATCTATCGATATAAAATTTGGGGGTTTAGCTATACTTCTGAACTGCTACAAATGGTTTAAATGAATTTGATTTTTCGGTTCAAACCTAAGTTTGATTAAACCACTCAAAACCAGTATCAAACGATTCGTTTTTGATGAGATCTATCGGATTGAATATAAGGTTAATGAATCTAGGATGACTTCTGAACCGTTAAAATCTTTTGGGCATTTTCAATGGTTTTTCAACAATAATATAAATTATTTTCAATTAAAATTAGAAACAAAATGCCAAATGAAAACTCACTCCAACTTGGGGCACACCAATTGTTGATGGTCCCCACGTATCCAATGTTCCACCTCCGCCGCCATGGCCAACGGTGACGTGGCCGACAGAAGGAACATGTCCTGGGGCAGTGCGCATTTCTCCTCTTCCGGTTCCCATTCCGCCTCCTCCTCCAGTGCCGGTGCCTTCCACCAATCCATCAGTCCATATTCTTCCTCCACTTCCACTGGTTCCCGTTTTAAATCCAAACCGGTGTTCGGGTCCATCAAAATGCCGTCGGTGTTCATCGGGGTCAGGCCAAATAAATCGCTGTCCAATATTTTGTTGTTGGGGTCGATTAAAGCGCTGCTTCTGTTGAAGATGCCACTCGGTGGGATAGGCGAGAGGCGGCATTCCGGGGCCGGATGGATAGGAGGAATACGGTGGGGAATGATACGGCAAAAGGTGAGGGGTGGCGGTGGTGGTCGAGGTGAGCCCGAAGGCCGGGGCGGTAGCGGCAATTGTCGATGACATTGTTGTAGTCCGTAAGGAAGTCAGCTGAAATTTTGGGTGAAAAATGTATTTACAATATTTAAAATTAATTAAATCAAAAGAATGGGCCTAATGCATTTTTGTCCGAGGAGATTATGTGAGAAAAGAATCAAAAAATTATGTTATTTAGAGGATGGGAATAGTCAAATAGAAAATTATTTAGTTCGATGATTGGTCAAAAAACTATTAGGATAGGCGAAATTAATTTAAAACGGACGGATTTATTCTAAGTTCGCCAGGCGGAATTAAAACAGGCGGAATTATTCTAAGTTCGCCAGGCGGAATTATTCTAAGTTCGCCAGGCGGAATTATTCTAAGTTCGCCAGGCGGAATTATTCTAAGTTCGCCAGGCGGAATTATTCTAAGTTCGCCAGGCGGAATTATTCTAAGTTCGCCAGGCGGAATTATTCTAAGTTCGCCAGGCGGAATTAATCTAACAATCCGAAACTATATTAAAACAAATAATTAGCTTGTTCGTTTTTTGACAATTTTCACGCCTTCAAATTTTAAAATGTCCCGAGGGCGTATTCAATATATAAGGTATATACTATATACCATAAGAGAAATCAAAAATTGGGATTATTTTGGAATATCAATAACATAAAAACATTATTAAATTTTAGAATTAGTTAAAAATGGTGATTGCGACCAAGATACAATTTTTAAGGAAAATTTAACAATAATTTGTAATTGTCTTGATAATTAAATTACGAGGAAAAAGAATAAAGTTTGGGATTTGGGTGGATATATGAACGTGGAACTTCGCGGATTCTGGTGGATTTGAGAAAGGGGAAGAGGAAAAATATGTGATAAAGTGAGCCTAAACAAGTTCCTATCAAAATTGCCTAAAGGCATATCAGCTGCAATGCTTCTATATTCAGAATGATTGATGGAATTATATTAAATGAATGGATTAATTGATAAATTTTTCTCTCATTTCCTCTGAATTAATGACAAATATTCGTGCCTTTAGGCTAATCTGAGCTACCGTATCCATTGATGATTCCAAAATGACATTTATTCACGTGGAAATGGGAAGGAAATTGATAAGAAATTTAGAGAAAACAAAGTTATCTAAAAATTGGGCACTACAATGTTCAGACAGAAAAGAGGACATTTTTTTCTACATTGTATCCAAATCAAATATGGAATCGAAAGAAAGGAAGATCAAAAATGAGGACGGAATTCGATCAAAGTCGGCCACATTTTATGAGTTAATTAAAAATGAGTTGGATAAAGATTTTAGAGCATAGGTTGGCCCAGTAAAACAAATTTTGATGATTTTAGTAATCAAATTAAAAAGCAGATTAAAGGCTAGCTAATAATATTAATTTTATTTAAATTGATCCAAAATTGATGAAACTAGGCCCATAAAAGATAAAACAATTAAATGATTTTACATTATGAAATTTCAGATGGTTTTTGGACATAACTTGATATCATTTTTGAACCAATTTAATTAAATTAATAGCATTGGGTAGCTAACAGTCTGTTCTTTAATTTAATAACAAAAGAACCAAAATTTATTCATTCCATGATAAGTTATTGAAAACGGTGACAATTAGGCTGTTTTATGCAGAAAAATTGGCCCTATTAAAATTACCTCAGGGTCCGTAGAAGCCATTGTTGCCGTCGTCGAAAATAATGACGGAGGAGGAGCCGCCATTGTCCTCTCGTCCATAGCCGCCGCCGTCGTTGTTTGGGTCGATTGCATCATCCTTTTAGTGTGTCTATTGATTTACGTGGAATGCGCACACAAATATTTATATTTATTGGAATTTAAAATTGGCGTTTTTTAGAGCTTTGATACGAAACTGTTCGGGTTGAACTTGAAGTCTGAAATAAATATTTTTTGGGACTATTAGTAAAATAAAGGTGGCTAAAAATTTATTTTATTTGGTGAAGAATGACGACGGAGAGTCGCTGGAAGGGAGAGAACCTTTCTCGTCCAAAGGGAATGAATGACTAAAATAGTTGTTATGGACTAGTTTGCGATGAAATGAGGAGAAAAGATGTGGAGGAGGATGGTTGGATGGATGGAATGGAAAATTGATGGAAATCCAGAGGCGGCTGGCGGTGAATGTGTTTAAGCGGCTGGCAGCAATATGTTTGGACAGGGAGGAAAGAAAGAGTGCTAAAAAATGAGAGAGGCAATGGATGGCGGGAATATAGGGAAAAGAAACATGAAATTGGCCAAACTGCGGAATGAATGAAGAAAGGGAGGCTTTTTCTATGGCCATTTTTTGTTGGGCAATGTGTCTCTCAATCATAGTTTGGTCACTGTTCACATTCCCCTCTAGTTAAAGAAAATTATTGGAATGAATGAATGCAAAAGGTGATTTCTAAATCTCCTCCACGGATTTGATTGATTATTTGATTAATTAAATGGAGTGAAGATGATTAATTAATGAGGAAATAATTGGAAAATTTGGGCATTACTCAAATGAATATAATAAAATATGTGGGATCCCAAATGAAATGAAATAATAAGAATACTTTTTTTTTGTCATATTTTTTTTATATCATTCAGCTTATAGCTAATTATCAATATAGTGATTTGCGTGAGAAAATTCAATCAACAGGCAGAAAATACAAGTTGACATAAATATTCCCTTCGTTTATTTATGAATATGCCGAAGGGAAGGGAGTTCACTTGATTAAAATGGAACATAAATTTTCCCTTCTTTGCTAGAGTAGGAAAAAAATACGGTATGTTGGAAATCGAGGAGAAACTGCAGCAATAAATTGGATTAAGCATAGATTGTATGTCAAAAACACACACTCATATTCAATATTCATTCCAAAATGTAGCCCAAAGTTATGTTTTGCATCGACTAGAAAACAAAACTGTCTTTTCCAAAGGGCAATATTACGCATCGAGGGAATGGCCCCATCCATATTTGGCCAAATGAGGATTGCCAAAATGATTCACAGCGAAATCTCTCATTTTCATTTCCCTCTCAACATATTTGCAAAAGTACATATTGTTAATTTCATTTTTTATTCATTTTCCAAAATATTTAGCACTTTTTCCATTGAACCATTGAAAATGTTCCGCCATTCCCTAATTTTCTGGCATTCAATATTCCTCCTTTCATTAGTCCTCTTCATTTTGTTGATCACTTTTTGGCGAAGGCCACATTGGCCCATGGATTTTGGGCCAATTAAGAAAGGAAGGGGAGAATGGCCACTCTTTTTAAACACAACATTCAAAGGTAAAATTTATGGGGATAAGAATTTTTGGAATAAAAAAATATAAAAGTATATAAATATATATTTATTACTTTATAATTGAATTGAAATTTTTCCAGAATTAATTTTTTTTGAACTTAGAATAGATAAACTTTCCGGAAAGAACGTAGATTAAATAAACTTTCCGGAAAGAACGTAGATTAAATAAACTTTCCGGAATGAACTTAGAATAAATAAACTTTCCGGAAAGAACTTAGAATAAATAAACTTTCCGGAATGAACTTAGAATAAATAAACTTTCCGGAATGAACTTAGAATAAATAAACTTTCCGGAATGAACTTAGAATAAATAAACTTTCCGGAATGAACTTAGAATAAATAAACTTTCCGGAATGAACTTAGAATAAATAAACTTTCCGGAAAGAACGTAGATTAAATAAACTTTCCGGAATGAACTTAGAATAAATAAACTTTCCGGAAAGAACGTAGATTAAATAAACTTTCCGGAATGAACTTAGAATAAATAAACTTTCCGGAAAGAACTTAGAATAAATAAACTTTCCGGAATGAACTTAGAATAAATAAACTTTCCGGAATGAACTTAGAATAAATAAACTTTCCGGAAAGAACGTAGATTAAATAAACTTTCCGGAATGAACTTAGAATAAATAAACTTTCCGGAAAGAACGTAGATTAAATAAACTTTCCGGAATGAACTTAGAATAAATAAACTTTCCGGAAAGAACGTAGATTAAATAAACTTTCCGGAAAGAACTTAGAATAAATAAACTTTCCGGAATGAACTTAGAATAAAAAAACTTTCCGGAATGAACTTAGAATAAATAAACTTTCCGGAATGAAGTTAGAATAAATAAACTTTCCGGAATGAACTTAGAATAAATAACCTTTCCGGAATGAAGTTAGAATAAATAAACTTTCCGAAATGAAGTTAGAATAAATAAACTTTCAGGAAAGAACTTAGAATAAATAAACTTTCCGAAATGAAGTTAGAATAAATAAACTTTCCGAAATGAAGTTAGAATAAATAAACTTTCCGGAAAGAAGTTAGAATAAATAAACTTTCCGAAATGAAGTTAGAATAAATAAACTTTCCGAAATGAAGTTAGAATAAATAAACTTTCCGGAAAGAAGTTAGAATAAATAAACTTTCCGAAATGAAGTTAGAATAAATAAACTTTCCGGAAAGAAGTTAGAATAAATAAACTTTCCGAAATGAAGTTAGAATAAATAAACTTTCCGGAAAGAAGTTAGAATAAATAAACTTTCCGAAATGAAGTTAGAATAAATAAACTTTCCGGAAAGAAGTTAGAATAAATAAACTTTCCGGAATGAACTTAGAATAAATAACCTTTCCGGAATGAAGTTAGAATAAATAAACTTTCCGGAATGAACTTAGAATAAATAACCTTTCCGGAATGAAGTTAGAATAAATAAACTTTCCGGAATGAACTTAGAATAAATAACCTTTCCGAAATGAAGTTAGAATAAATAACCTTTCCGAAATGAAGTTAGAATAAATAACCTTTCCGGAATGAAGTTAGAATAAATAAACTTTCCGGAATGAGCTTAGAATAAATAAACTTTCCGGAATGAACTTAGAATAAATAAACTTTCCGGAATGAAAAATAAACTTTCCGGAATGAACTAAGAATAAATAAACTTTCCGGAATGAAAAATAAACTTTCCGGAAAGAAGTTAGATTAATTGTTTCCGGTTAAAACTTTCCGGAATGAACTTAGAATAATTGTTTCCGGTTAGATTTTTCCGGAAAGAACTTAGAATAATTGTTTCCGGTTAGATTTTTCCGGAAAGAACTTAGATTAATTGTTTCCGGTTAAAACTTTCCGGAAAAAAGTTAGATTAATTGTTTCCGGTTAAGTATATCCAAAAATTTTTGGAAGGAAATAATTATAGAATTAAAAATCAAACTAAAATTTAATTTGAAATTAAAGTCAGGATTTACATCAGAATAAAATTTGAATTAAATTAATGAAGCATTTTTAGATGGTGCATCTATCAATTTGAGTTGGAAATTGAATGAAACTGGAGAATCCATTGAATTTCGGGTACTTTACTCTGCCACCATTTCGAATGTATTGATCGGATTTTCGGATCATGGCCGCATGGAAGGCAGCGATTTTTGTTTTTATCGAGTCAAGACAAAGGGCAATAAATTGGTTAGAAAATGGTAAAAAAATTCAAAAAATTTTAAAAAGGTGGATGGCTGGTTGGATCGACTTTTGCTACTTCGAAGGGACATTCATCAGGATTGCGAATTGATTGATGCCACAAAAGGGGAATTCCGCTTCAAACGCAAATTTGCCACCTGCGATCCAAGGGATTATCGAATTGAAGTGGAAAATACATTTTAATAAAATTCATTTATAATTTATTGCAGAAAGGAACAACAAATATTTTGGTGGCCGCTTCCACTGGTCAACGGCAGCTAAAATCCCTCAAGGATCCGGGCATTTTGCAGGAAATGCGATATACACAATTGTTGCCTCCTCCATCGAATGGACAATTTCAAACATTTTCTGGCGGCGATTTCCGAACAATGGATATTCGAGCGGAAAATGTGCTCATTCCGGCACAACAGACCACATATTGGTGTGCCATTGTGGAATTGGACGAGGAATTGAAGCGCAGAAAACATCATGCCGTTAAGGTAAAGGTCAAACAGCATATATGGACACATCTTATTTGAATCGATTTTAAATTTATTTAGCCAAATATTTTGGCATTTTCTAGCTTAACTCAAGTTGTTAGCCTCCTTTTTATATCCACAAACCTATAAAGAAAATTGTATGAATAATGTTAGTCATTTTTCAGTATGAAGCTGTGATCAGCCCTGGCAATGAGCAATTTGTTCACCATTTTGAAGTTTTCCATTGTCAACGGCCATCAAGGCCATTCAAAGGGGATTGCAGTCGGGACAAACCGGCGGAGGCCAAAAGTTGCTCAAAAGTGTTGGCTGCGTGGTCAATGGGTGCGAATGTTCGTATTGGGGAAAATTTATTAAAATAATTTCAAATGATTTATGGGGAATAAATAAAATGTCAAAAAATAATCTTTTTTATAACTTGGCCAAAACTAGTGTAGGTGCTAGGACTTCTTAGGGTTAGATTTAGGGCCAAGCATGGGTTTAGGACTAATACTAGGTAGGATAAAAATGCTAAAGTAACATGATTTGGCCAAGTAATATCGCCCAAAAAAAAGTTATTTTTTCGACACAAAAATTTTCGAAATTTTCAGCATTTTTTTAACAAATTAGTACCCATAATTTATTTCAATTATTATTAATTAAATTATATTTTTCAGCCAGTCATTTATCCGCCTGAAGCTGGCATGCCTTTGGGTGGTCCTGGATTTGTGCCATTTTTAATGGTCGAAATCCATTACAATAATCCGCATAAAATTGCTGGCAAAATGGACAGTTCTGGATTGAGAATCACTTTCACCCCTAGACTTCGCCAATTCGATGCCGGCATAATGGAATTGGGGCTAATCTATTCGGATGCAAATTCAATTCCACCACACCAAATGGCTTGGCCAATGACCGCATATTGTCCGACGGAATGCACACAAAAAGTATAATAAAGTGGCAAAGTTTGGAATAGAAAAGGATGATTCTTTAACTGCCATTTTAATATCTGGGTCCATTCCTTTGTCCATAGTTCAATAAGGAAGCAACCAATTTTGGAAGGCGATATACCATTGGAAAGCGCTAAATGTCCTCTAAAAAGTGGCTTTGTTAATCGTTTGAAAAATTTAATTATTAGTAAAATATGCGGACTTTCCTCCGAAAATTCGGATTTATTATACTGATGAAAGGTATATAACTATTTTAGGGAGGAGAATTTTTGTAAATATTTTTAAGCCACTTTTTTTAGGACACTTTTGACTTTCAAATGGTATAAAGCTTTTCCAGATTGGCTATTATCTCGCTGATTTATGGACCAGGATATCACTGATTATGGTGGGGGTAGTATTGAGGGTATTTATAAGACGAATTAGAAAATTAATAATAGGCAAATGAATGCATTTTATAATTATAAGAATTCAAATTAGGAAAGAATCTATTAATAAAATACATTTACCCACTTCCAAGTTCCAAATTCCCAACATCAATTTTACGTTTGATGTTTTATTCTTTTGCCCTTTCCTTCCCTCCTTTTTCTGAATTCCGCTTCAGGGCATCTCAATTCGCTATCCTAAATAATGATGACAGTTGACAACAAAAATTAGAGTACAGACAGTACATCAATTTTCAAATTGATAAATAAAAAATAATAAATTCCAAAAAATATTTATTAAAGTTATAGAAAATTTTAATAATTATGAAAAGGCAACCGGGAAATTTAAAAATTTACAAATATTATTACCAGAAAATATTGCTTGGCTTCTTTTTCTTTGCCTTTCATTTACTTCTTTTCTTGTACGGCGTTGTAATTGGCCGCTGAATCGCGGCGCTGCTGCTCATAGCGACGGGCCAAGTTGCGGGCCTGCTCCCGAGCGCATTCATCTTTGAATCCTCGCCTTCTTTGCCTGGAAGGAAAATAAAAACATTAAGGGGGATTCAATGGCAATTTTAATGTTGCGATTAATATTGAAAAATTCCGGAATTATCCACCAGCTGGATTGGTTAGTTATGGGAATCTCGACTTCAGGCAACTCAGAGACTAATAAGAATAGATCGATTTAATTTATGAAATTTTAATTTTAAAAGGATACAAAAGTTTGTAAACCAAAATCAATTTTGGGTTTAAACAGCGGTTCAGCGTTTTAAGACTAGTTCATATTGCTCTGAAATTAAAATTTCATAGAATAAAATTGATACTATCGAATCGAATCAGTGGGTTGCCTAGAAGTCGAAATTTCCCCTAATTTACCAACCCCAGCTGTTGGATAATTCCGAAATATTCCATTTTCCAATATTAATCGTAATTTATTACCTCTCAACTTTCCTCGCAGATTTGCGCTTCTTCATTTCGATTCCGAATTCCGATTGAAGATATTCTCCTTTTGTTGTCGGTTGATAATCGATTTGTGCTTGTTGAATTCTTATTTCCTCAATTTGGCCTTCCCGTTAGAAAAGTGGCCTAAAATAAAAAAGAAATAATAAATAAAAATGGAAAATATTAAAAAGGGAATTCAATTGGGGGAAAGACCATTAAAATAGTTAGCCTTTTTCGGCTTTTCCCGATGAATGAATAAAAAATAGAAAATAACACTTTTTAATGGTTTATATAAATGCAATTCATTCATTCCGAAATTGCCAACACTTTTGAAAATGAAAATAAAAAAGGGAATGGAATGAATCAACGCAGTGAAACTGGGTAAAATCGTTGAAAAATGACCACCAATTAAAAATAGTACCTGACTAAAGAATTTCTGCAGCTGGCAGCGCTTTCCCATGGGATGGGGGTCGCCGGCTTTCAATAAGGCCAAAAGATAAAATCTAAACATCATCATCATTCCCATCCTCCCCATCCTGAACGGATGTGTTTGGGTGGAATTGATTGAAAAAAGCATGGGAATGTAAATAAAAAATTCAATTTGAATTTGTTGCTGTGAGCTAAACATGGTTAAAAGGGAAGAAAATGCGACGAGAAAATTGAATGGGGAAAGAGTCGGGAATCAAGATCAGCAGGCGAAGAATTCTATTGCCATTGGGAATATTTTAATAACCGAGACGTTCAATTCATAAAATTTACCATATTTTTTCTATTAGAAGCCCATGAACTTTTATTTTTCAGAGCCTCTCTAGGGGGTGGGCTTTTATTTTCTGAGACCTTTTAAAGTAAGCTGGTATAGAGAGTGAGCTTCTAATAGAAAAAATACGATAGAAAAAATGTTGCCTATTCACCACAATGATTTCAACAATCATTTGAATAAAAAATGTAGGACTCTCATTTTATAATTAATTGGTCAAGAAAAATAATCCCACACATTAATTAATATTCAAATCAAATCGCTTTTGGACAATATTTATGTATTCCATAATTAAAAATTATTACTTTTTTGTGAGCCAAATAATGAAATTAAAAGACATATAAAATTCTTTTTTTTGCCAGTTTCCCCCAGGCGGAATTCGTATTTTCGCCTCCCAATTGCATGCACATTTGACCGGTCGAAAGCTGTTCACCTCGTTGATTCGGAATGGCCGCAAAATGGGCGAAATCAACCGGGACAACCATTATTCCCCACATTGGCAACATGTTCAACCGGTGTGGCCACATTGGCATTTGTTGCCCGGCGATGTGTTGGCCACCACCTGCGTCTATGAAACAGCCAATTTGGATCGATGGACTTGGGTAATTACAATAATTATTTATGGGAAATTGCCGAAAAATTAATAAATAATACCAAAAATAACTATAAATTGTCTAAGGTTTGCCCTACATTCACAAACCAAATACCCAATTGGATAAAGCTGGTCAAGACGCATTGAATGGGATATAATTTGCTATGGTTTTGGTCAAAATTAAATGGTATTAAACGGTTTAAATCCATTTTGGTTTAATGGTTCAAAACTAGAATTTAGAATTGGTTAAAGCCAGGCCGCCAAAAAATGGCAAAATGATGCATCTTGATGAGATCTATCTATTAATTATACTTTTCGAGCCTTTTCAATACTCAATTTCGGCAATTTAAATATTTTCCATTAAATTAATCCAATTGTATTCCATTAATTTTTCCATAGGGTGGCTATGGAATTGAGGAGGAAATGTGCGTCAACTACATCCATTATTATCCGGCTTCAGATGTAAAATTTAGAATAAATAATTCGGTCAATTTTTCCATAATTTAGGTTGAAGTTTGCAAATCGGCCATTTCCAATTCATCGTTGCATGCATTCTTCAAAAAATTGTACATTTTTGGTTAATAATTGGGTTAAAATTTTCGCCATAAAAGAATTGAAAGACTATAAGGAAAAGATTTTTGAAGGAAATTAACAAATACACTGTAGAATTTTTTGGAAATTATAAACAGAAATTGGTGTCAAATTAATCCGAAAATTTGCCAAATTGTGAGCCTAATTTAGTTGATTTCATTTTTTTTTGACCAGAATTTCTTAAAATTTCATTCCATAAATTTCAACCATTAAAAACATTAATTTTCATAAATTCTTCTGCCATCAAATTTGCCAATGACATAAATTTCAACCATTAATAAAACATTAATTTTCCCCTCAAATTTGGCAGAGGCATCAATGACAAACGACTTGGCATTCACGAGAAATATTCGGCCATTGAATGGGTTAACTAACTCATTCACAATTAAAAATTAATGAATATTTCAGTCCAATGCCAAACTCGATTTGTTGCGTGAACTCTACCATGTTTCCCCATTGAATCTGGCATGCCTTCAGCATTCTGGCCTTCCGTTCCCGGTAAATTTTACGCAAATTATAAAAATTTGGGAAATATTTTTTTGACATTATTTCCCAAATATATAAATTATTTGGATATCTTTTAACAATATTTCCCAATTTGAAAATAGCCATTCTTCCTTTGGGGCAAATACAAAATAAAATGTGAGTAAAAAAAATTACGGTTGAAGAATTCCACTGTAAAGGAAAGGAATTTGGAAAATGTATTCATAAAAATTATTTTATAATAATTTTAATTGGTAAATTGGATAATGGCAAATTTATTTATGGCCAAATCATATTAAATAAATTTTTTTCCTTCCAAAGAGCAAATTATCATTGTTACTGAATCAAATGGATTTAATTTATTTGGAAATTTTATTTCTTCGTTTATCCGAAATTTCCAATTATGTCATGAGAAAAAATGAAATAAAATTCAGGGCCATCCAAACAATTGGACACGTGTGCCAAGGCCGGAATACACAATTGGGCCTCTGCAAAAGGAAACGGCGAATTCCGAAGCAGAATGCGCGGCCATCAACGATTAATTACGCAACAAATTTTGGGGCATATTTTGAGCATGAGGGAAAAGTGCAATTAAAAAGAGGCAAATATGGAAATATTCTTGGAGGAATTTGGGTGAATGTACTAAATTTAATTTGTAAACATTTCTTATATAAATTGTGTACATAATTTTGAATATATAATTTAATTCAAATTTCCCTTTCCTTTACTCATTGGCTGATGAATTCATTTTATTATTTCTCCAATTCTTAGCTTATTTATATTTGCATTTTTTCCCAAAATTTTTCATCAAGTTCTTTTTCTACCATATTCTCCTTCTGGTTGGATCGACTAATTACATTTGGAAACATTTCTTTTATAAATTGTATACACTAATTTGAATGTATAATCTAATTTAATTCAAATTAATTCCATTTTCCTAATTCCTACCAGAATGAATTCATTTTATTTATATATTTCCCTCAATTCTTAAGCATATCCTTATTTGCATTTTTTGTCTGACTCCAACCCATAAATTCCTTCTCTACATTTTTTTCTTCATACCATATTCCCCGCCTTCCTCCTATTAGGTTAAAAAATGTAGTGCCGCCCAATTTCCTTCTCCTTTTTTTTATTCATTTCCTTCGCCGCCGAATTTCTGTGGAATTTGAAAAATTGCCAAAAAAATTCAATTTCCTTCCATTTTTCCTTGCTTGTAATATTTTTTTGTTTTCATGGCTAATTGAATAACAAAAATTTTTGGGCCAATTCAAAGCAAAATGTGGATGAAAATGATGCTGGGGAAAATGATGAAAAAGGGCATTCATTTCCCTTTAATATTGTGGTCCATTTGAATTATTTAATTGAATTTAATGAGAGGATAAAATCCAACTGATGAATAAAATAAATTCCAAGGAAGCTAGGGGATATTTCTGTTAGCCAAGTTGTTATTTTGGTTCATAGCTTAACAAGGAAGCAACCAATTTTGGAAGGCGATATGCCATTTGGAAGCCCTAAATGTCCTCTAAAAAGTGGCTTTTCTAATTTTTAGAAAATTTTATTAATTAATGGCCTTTTCTCCAAAAATTTGGCATCATTACATTTAAAGGCATGTAACTATTTAAAAGGATAGATTTTATTACAAATTAGTAGCCACTTTTTAGAGGGCACTTTGCGCTTTCGAATGGTATATCGCCTTCACAGATTGGCAATTGCCTCGCAGAGATGTGCGCCAAAAAGTTATGATAATGAATTGTCCCTGGTGAGAGAATGGGAATGGAAATGGAGAAATCCATCAAAAAATGCCTTGGGCAATTTTATCCTTTCCTTCAATCAAAAAGAGAAGGCAATGGGCTCTCTTTTCCTTTCCAATCAAAATATACTGTATTGAATACCGTATACCCATAGGGAATAATCAAACTCTCTTCAACAATTTTCATCAAAATTCAACATCACTAAATATTAATTTATTTATTATTTTCATGAAATAAATTACATCTAAAATATCAGCCGATTTATTAAGTCTATTTACCATTCCATCCTCGAGGCAATTTTTGTAATATTTAATATTGCATTCAATTTAATGTCCAAGAATTTTGGCATTTCCAAAAAATTTATTATTAATTTTTGGAAATGCCACCACAAAATTCTCCCCTTTTATCCGCCTCTCCACACAAATCCGGCTTCCCCATTTTCTCATTATTATTTTTGAATTTTGGATTTGCTCCTTCCGGGCCCCCATTTCCTCCACAAATCCACATTGACGGCACCGAAATGAAATTCGAAACTGTGGCCAATGCCACCACATAGCCTTCATCAAATTCAGCCAATTAAGAATATTTTCCAACTCCAACATTTTTGAAATATTATTCCCCAAGTCCGGCCACTGGCACCAGCTTGTCCCCTGCAAATCCTTCCCTTGCCTATTGTGGCTCGTCACTTTCTTTCTTGGCACAATTTTTAATTTTGGCTTTTCCATAAAATAATCCAATCCCCTTGGGGTCTGTTTTCAATGTTTTTGACAATTCTATAACAAAAATATTATTTTTTTGGAAGGGAAATTGGCCAAAAGGAAACAAATTAAATCTTCAAAAAAATGTCAAAACTGGCTGGGTTGGGGGATATGAAAAATGCTTGTTATTTCAATATTTGTGGATAAGTTATGTAGTATGTACTTTTTGCTTATATTTTCCATATTTGATGACCAAAAAGGAAATCAAATTAAATCTTCAAAAAATGCCAAAAATGGCAGGGGAAGGGTTTAAACAATGCTTATTATTTATGATATTTTATGGATAAATTCTGGGCTTTTTGCTTAAATTTACATTCAAAATTATTAATTAATTTTTTTATCAAATTTTTTGGTCTTTGATTTCGACCCAAAATCACACAAAAAAAATTATTTGGAAAAATGGAAATCTGAGCAACAGGTATTAAATAATTATTCAAAATATTCATTCCATCGGGAAAAAAAGTTTTTCGTACAATTCTAATAAAATTCACATAAACACATGTTTAAATCATGTGCCCATTTTGGTCATTGGTCGCCGCATATTTTTCGTGCAACAATAATATCAAAAAGTAGGGCATAATGGAATTTTGTATTTATTTATGGCTCATTTTAATTAAATCCAATTTTTCTATTATTGAATTTTTTTCATTGTTAACCAATTTTGCACCTTTCATTTCCAAAGCACAAATATAAAATAAATTTATTTTTAATCGGATTCATATTCAAAAATGCAGCACACCCAAAAACATTCATTTCCAATTTCCCCCAATTCCCATAGGAAATATAAAATGATATTATTAATTTGTGGGCAATGCCAGCAAAAATGCCACCCGTTACTTTTTTTTCTGCCAAAGGTGAAAATATAAAATAAACTCCAATTTGTGCATATTTTTGCCACATTGCTCCAATATTATTTTATTCCCATGCAAATTTGCCTCCAACAATTTTGTATAATTTTTGTATAAAATTTCCGTCCAATTGCAAACCACAAATTCTCATTTTATACCATATCCATATCCACCCACTGAGTGAGTTTGTGCCATTCCAAAATTCCATCATTTTTTTTTCTCACAAAAATTTGACTCATTTAATTAATTTTTGGCTTTTTTATTTGTCCAATTTATTTGTTGGCAGCAGCAAAAATGCCAGCCTTTGGCTTTTTGCTCATTTTACTGCCAAAAGTGAAAATTTATTAGTTACCCACCCACTGTCCTAATTCGGCACTTTTTTAAATAAACACCAAATTAGTGCCATTGCCAGCAATCAAATTATCGCGCATATTTTTGCAACATCGCTCCAAAATAATTTATTTATTTATGGATAATAAATATTTAATTTTGCAAAATAAAGAACGGAAATGGCGAAAAGATTATAACATTTTGAGCATTAAGCAATATCTTTCTTTTTTTGGATCAAAACTATTTTATCGTTAGTTTAACCAAAAGTTACATTATTATAAAATGGTCCTTCTCGATGAAATCTATCGGTTGGATATTTGGTTTGTGGATATAGATTAAAGCTTAGTCAAACAGGCGGAATTATTAAAACTTAGTCAACCAGGCGGAATTATTAAAACTTAGTCAAACAGGCGGAATTATTAAAACTTAGTCAAACAGGCGGAATTATTAAAACTTAGTCAACCAGGCGGAATTATTAAAACTTAGTCAACCAGGCGGAATTATTAAAACTTAGTCAACCAGGCGGAATTATTAAAACTTAGTCAACCAGGCGGAATTATTAAAACTTAGTCAAACAGGCGGAATTATTAAAACTTAGTCAAACAGGCGGAATTATTAAAACTTAGTCAACCAGGCGGAATTATTAAAACTTAGTCAACCAGGCGGAATTATTAAAACTTAGTCAAACAGGCGGAATTATTAAAACTTAGTCAACCAGGCGGAATTATTAAAACTTAGTCAACCAGGCGGAATTATTAAAACTTAGTCAACCAGGCGGAATTATTAAAACTTAGTCAACCAGGCGGAATTATTAAAACTTAGTCAACCAGGCGGAATTATTAAAACTTAGTCAACCAGGCGGAATTATTAAAACTTAGTCAAACAGGCGGAATTATTAAAACTTAGTCAAACAGGCGGAATTATTAAAACTTAGTCAACCAGGCGGAATTATTAAAACTTAGTCAAACAGGCGGAATTATTAAAACTTAGTCAACCAGGCGGAATTATTAAAACTTAGTCAAACAGGCGGAATTATTAAAACTTAGTCAACCAGGCGGAATTATTAAAACTTAGTCAACCAGGCGGAATTATTAAAACTTAGTCAAACAGGCGGAATTATTAAAACTTAGTCAACCAGGCGGAATTATTAAAACTTAGTCAAACAGGCGGAATTATTAAAACTTAGTCAACCAGGCGGAATTATTAAAACTTAGTCAAACAGGCGGAATTATTAAAACTTAGTCAACCAGGCGGAATTATTAAAACTTAGTCAAACAGGCGGAATTATTAAAACTTAGTCAACCAGGCGGAATTATTAAAACTTAGTCAACCAGGCGGAATTATTAAAACTTAGTCAACCAGGCGGAATTATTAAAACTTAGTCAACCAGGCGGAATTATTAAAACTTAGTCAACCAGGCGGAATTATTAAAACTTAGTCAACCAGGCGGAATTATTAAAACTTAGTCAAACAGGCGGAATTATTAAAACTTAGTCAAACAGGCGGAATTATTAAAACTTAGTCAACCAGGCGGAATTATTAAAACTTAGTCAACCAGGCGGAATTATTAAAACTTAGTCAAACAGGCGGAATTATTAAAACTTAGTCAACCAGGCGGAATTATTAAAACTTAGTCAACCAGGCGGAATTATTAAAACTTAGTCAACCAGGCGGAATTATTAAAACTTAGTCAACCAGGCGGAATTATTAAAACTTAGTCAAACAGGCGGAATTATTAAAACTTAGTCAACCAGGCGGAATTATTAAAACTTAGTCAACCAGGCGGAATTATTAAAACTTAGTCAACCAGGCGGAATTATTAAAACTTAGTCAACCAGGCGGAATTATTAAAACTTAGTCAACCAGGCGGAATTATTAAAACTTAGTCAACCAGGCGGAATTATTAAAACTTAGTCAAACAGGCGGAATTATTAAAACTTAGTCAAACAGGCGGAATTATTAAAACTTAGTCAACCAGGCGGAATTATTAAAACTTAGTCAACCAGGCGGAATTATTAAAACTTAGTCAAACAGGCGGAATTATTAAAACTTAGTCAACCAGGCGGAATTATTAAAACTTAGTCAACCAGGCGGAATTATTAAAACTTAGTCAACCAGGCGGAATTATTAAAACTTAGTCAACCAGGCGGAATTATTAAAACTTAGTCAAACAGGCGGAATTATTAAAACTTAGTCAAACAGGCGGAATTATTAAAACTTAGTCAACCAGGCGGAATTATTAAAACTTAGTCAACCAGGCGGAATTATTAAAACTTAGTCAACCAGGCGGAATTATTAAAACTTAGTCAAACAGGCGGAATTATTAAAACTTAGTCAAACAGGCGGAATTATTAAAACTTAGTCAACCAGGCGGAATTATTAAAACTTAGTCAACCAGGCGGAATTATTAAAACTTAGTCAAACAGGCGGAATTATTAAAACTTAGTCAAACAGGCGGAATTATTAAAACTTAGTCAACCAGGCGGAATTATTAAAACTTAGTCAAACAGGCGGAATTATTAAAACTTAGTCAACCAGGCGGAATTATTAAAACTTAGTCAACCAGGCGGAATTATTAAAACTTAGTCAAACAGGCGGAATTATTAAAACTTAGTCAAACAGGCGGAATTATTAAAACTTAGTCAACCAGGCGGAATTATTAAAACTTAGTCAACCAGGCGGAATTATTAAAACTTAGTCAAACAGGCGGAATTATTAAAACTTAGTCAACCAGGCGGAATTATTAAAACTTAGTCAACCAGGCGGAATTATTAAAACTTAGTCAACCAGGCGGAATTATTAAAACTTAGTCAACCAGGCGGAATTATTAAAACTTAGTCAAACAGGCGGAATTATTAAAACTTAGTCAACCAGGCGGAATTATTAAAACTTAGTCAACCAGGCGGAATTATTAAAACTTAGTCAACCAGGCGGAATTATTAAAACTTAGTCAACCAGGCGGAATTATTAAAACTTAGTCAACCAGGCGGAATTATTAAAACTTAGTCAACCAGGCGGAATTATTAAAACTTAGTCAAACAGGCGGAATTATTAAAACTTAGTCAAACAGGCGGAATTATTAAAACTTAGTCAACCAGGCGGAATTATTAAAACTTAGTCAACCAGGCGGAATTATTAAAACTTAGTCAAACAGGCGGAATTATTAAAACTTAGTCAACCAGGCGGAATTATTAAAACTTAGTCAACCAGGCGGAATTATTAAAACTTAGTCAACCAGGCGGAATTATTAAAACTTAGTCAACCAGGCGGAATTATTAAAACTTAGTCAAACAGGCGGAATTATTAAAACTTAGTCAAACAGGCGGAATTATTAAAACTTAGTCAACCAGGCGGAATTATTAAAACTTAGTCAACCAGGCGGAATTATTAAAACTTAGTCAAACAGGCGGAATTATTAAAACTTAGTCAACCAGGCGGAATTATTAAAACTTAGTCAACCAGGCGGAATTATTAAAACTTAGTCAACCAGGCGGAATTATTAAAACTTAGTCAACCAGGCGGAATTATTAAAACTTAGTCAACCAGGCGGAATTATTAAAACTTAGTCAACCAGGCGGAATTATTAAAACTTAGTCAAACAGGCGGAATTATTAAAACTTAGTCAACCAGGCGGAATTATTAAAACTTAGTCAACCAGGCGGAATTATTAAAACTTAGTCAAACAGGCGGAATTATTAAAACTTAGTCAACCAGGCGGAATTATTAAAACTTAGTCAACCAGGCGGAATTATTAAAACTTAGTCAAACAGGCGGAATCATTAAAACTTAGTCAAACAGGCGGAATTATTAAAACTTAGTCAAACAGGCGGAATCGGAATTATTAAAACTTAGTCAACCAGGCGGAATTATTAAAACTTAGTCAAACAGGCGGAATCATTAAAACTTAGTCAAACAGGCGGAATCATTAAAACTTAGTCAATCAGGCGGAATTAAAACAGGATGAGCACATACACCTTACACTCAATTGTCCTCTACATTCAAAAATTATCCAAATTTATAAAAAATTGCCATTATTTTTCCAATCATTTTATTGCCTAGAATAAATTTCTGAACCTTATAAACCGTTTTTTTCACTAACTTTGTATTAATTTTATATATATTTCCTATTAATTCATTTCCCCAATTAATTCATTTTTCCAACAATTTTGTTGTATAAATTTCAGCCAAAGTCGATATAATTCGTGCGTTGAGTTGAATTAATGAGTGAAGTTGATGCCATTACAAAATTCCACATCATTTTTATTTTCTCATATATAATTTTGACTCATTTAATTAATTTTTTTTGCATTTTATAATCGTACAATTTATTTGTGTTAATAATTTCCGCTTATCTGAATTACAAAAACTTTTAAGGCACAAATTGAGTTTTGCCTTCTCTCTCCATTTTCCATCATCCATTTCCCCAATATTATATGCCCAAACAAATTATTAATTTGCATTCCAAATTTGTGCGCCACCACTTTATATTTTCTTTCTCATTTATGGCATAAATAAAATTCACATTCATTTTGCTGCATTTGGCTTGGCCTCCCCACATTAATTGTATTTATTATTTATAACCACCAACTCAAAAGGATGAAGTTGAAGGCAAAAATGGGGTTATTGGGCCAATTAGACTGCTTCGATGGCATAAAATGCCGTGGCATCCAATGGCACCATCCACCCTACCCCTCCATTTTATTATTATAATTCGTCGCCAATTTCACTAACTCAACCAATTTTCAACTTTTTCGATGAGGCAGTATGGACAATTCGATGAATGAATTGGCCAGGCAATGAGCCACCAACCACCACTAAAGGCTATTGGCACGAAAATGTATTTTTGCCTCAAAAGGCGAAAATGGTAATTTATTAGGCGAGAGAAGGAAATTTGCCCTAGGGGCCTTTTTGCACAACAATTTCCCCTTCCTTTCCTTTTCCAAAAAATGTAATCTGGAAATATTACATTTTTAAATTGAATTTTTTTGTATTAAGCCCTCAGTCAACAGCAGATTTTTTTGCCTCAATAAATGCCAATTGTAAATCCAAATCCAACCAAAATCCTTCCAATTCCATCATTCAAAAATGCTAAAATTATTTTCACACATCCCCTTCTCTTCCTCCTCTTTATTATTAAAAAGTAGGCAAAAAGCCATCCATCCTCCCCATTTATAGAAATAAAACAATAAAAATGGAGGAGGCGAGGAATTTTTCTGCGAAAAATTAAAATTCAAAGGGAAGGCTTAAAATGTGGATAAAGGCTAAAGGGAAGGCCAAGGGAAAATTTTGTATGCCGCCACTTTTCATTGGTGCCAATTTTCTCTTATTAGTGCCATCTTTTTTTGCCAATTCATTGTGCTGACTAAATCCCTTTCCATTCCAAGCCATCGAGCTTACTAAATTCTAAAAGCCAAAATCTATTGAAAAGCCAAAAAAGCTAATTCAAATTTTTGATGCCATAAATTCCCTTATTTCTCTCTTCCAGCCAATGCCATTGCTATAAATTTGCTTATTTTCCCCTTTCCATATTTTGGTGGCCCCATCCAATAAAATCCAAATATGTAAAATGTGCGCAGGTGCAAAATTCCTCATCAAATATTGGAATGAAATGAAATTATTGCTTCCCAAACAAAACAGCAAAATTGGCATTTTTATTTTCATATTAAATTCTGCTGCCATTGCCGTGATTTGCTCCCTCTTCCTTTTCCTTCCTTCCTTCTTTTTGTTTTATTCCATTTTTGGCATCAAATAGTAATTTTAAATACCAAAACAGCCCACAAAATTGGGTTGGGACTTGGGAGTCATTTTTGTGTTTGGTTGGTTGGCAAATTAATTTTTTGAAAAAAAATGAATAGAAAAATTCGAGAATGATCTTTGTTAATTTATATTTAAATAAATTTGTGTCCATTTTTGCTTACATATGAATTTTCATTTTTAAGAAAATGTGTTAAAATTTAACATTTAAAAAATAGAAATGTTTCTATATTTAGAATAAATTTGGCAATAATTTTTCCATTTTATTTATATGAATTGGCATAAAAAAAGACATTTCAATACTTATAGGTCATTCTTTTGGCCATATTTCAACAAGGAAGCAACCAATTATGGAAGGCGATATACTATTTAAAAGCCTCAAGTGTCCTCTAAAAAATTTTAAATAATTTATAAAATAAGCGACTTTTCCTTAAAAAAATCGGATTTATTAGATTATCAGATAAATCATTCTTCTTGAAAAGATTTTTAAAAATATTTTGGAGCCAATTCTTATAGTACACTTTGAACTTTCCAATAGTATATCGCCCACTCATCAGACAGATTGGTTAAAGCCTCATTTGAGATATTTGCCAAAAACTAATGCTGGGTAAATAGGCGGAAAACTTAGTCAAACAGGCGGAATTATTAAAACTTAGTCAACCAGGCGGAATTATTAAAACTTAGTCAACCAGGCGGAATTATTAAAACTTAGTCAACCAGGCGGAATTATTAAAACTTAGTCAACCAGGCGGAATTATTAAAACTTAGTCAACCAGGCGGAATTATTAAAACTTAGTCAACCAGGCGGAATTATTAAAACTTAGTCAACCAGGCGGAATTATTAAAACTTAGTCAAACAGGCGGAATTATTAAAACTTAGTCAACCAGGCGGAATTATTAAAACTTAGTCAAACAGGCGGAATTATTAAAACTTAGTCAAACAGGCGGAATTATTAAAACTTAGTCAACCAGGCGGAATTATTAAAACTTAGTCAACCAGGCGGAATTATTAAAACTTAGTCAACCAGGCGGAATTATTAAAACTTAGTCAACCAGGCGGAATTATTAAAACTTAGTCAACCAGGCGGAATTATTAAAACTTAGTCAAACAGGCGGAATTATTAAAACTTAGTCAACCAGGCGGAATTATTAAAACTTAGTCAACCAGGCGGAATTATTAAAACTTAGTCAAACAGGCGGAATTAAAACAGGGTGGCTACGGACACCTTATACTTAATTGTCCGCTATGCTCTCAAAAAATTATCCAATAAAAAATTGTCAAAATGAAAAAGAGACCTTATAAAGGCATCTTTTTCTTTTATTTTCCGTGGATTTCTTCCGCGTGCCTTAAGTCCATCCATTCATTTTATTTACATTTCGGCCCACGGCCCCTCCACATTTTGGCATTTCCAAAATACCGTAATTTTGCCCTTCTTTCCCTCCCCACATTGGCCAATTTTTATTTAGTTGTGAAATTCCACGCAAATTGGTCCACTTTAAGATGAGCATTACTAAATGAAATATGAAGTGAAGAGAAGACTATGGACCATGGCATTTTGTGCCATTTGATGGCTTCCAAATCCGCCAATATTGCATTCATTCATTCATTTATTTAAATATTTTTTTTGCCATCCTCAAAATGCGTTTTTAATGGGATATATGGGAAGGGGTCTGGGGTGCGCGATGGCACGCAAAATGAGGCGAAAATCTAAGGCGAAGGGACAATTTTGAAGCCATCGAAATGAGAAGGGGAGGAAGGGAAGGGATGTCGGCAGATGCCATCGTCCCCTCATTTGAATTTCACCATCGGCGCCCATTTTCCTCCCCAATTCATTTGGAAGGATCGTCAGTGCGCATTTTTCAATATTTAAATGAAAAAGCCAAAGCCCATTTCTTCTCCAGCTTCAATTTTCCTACACACATTTCTAATTCAAATCATGCCAAAATGCCCAATATGCCAAATGCCAAGACCAAAAACGTCGAGGAATTTGTAAAGGAGTGACGGTTGAATGGTTGGTTTGAATTTAATGATGGCCTCTTTTTTTGTGCCAAACAAAAATGTCGATCATTTCCCTTTCACTTGGCCCCAATGCCATCAGATTTAATCAAATGGCAAAAACTGAAGAAGTTGGCATTGCCAATGGATGCACTTTTGGCATTTGCCTCTCAATCGTCCTCCCAACATTTTTTGCATTCATTTGCCCCATCCAATATTTTCTCCCCTCCCCTCAATTTTCAATCCCATTTTTCCATCAATCAGAGGCCATTTTGCCCATCAATTTGCATAAAATCAACGCGCACCCATCCCTCTACCCTTCTCCACTTCGACCATAAAATGTGCCTTCTTTTTAATGGTTCCAAAAAATGAATAAAAAATTGTGGACCTTTCATTCACACAATTTTATGCTGCCATCCAAAATCCAACAAAATGCGAACAAATATGCAAAAATCGACGGGCAAAATTGGCAAAAAAAGCGATTAAAATTGAATCCAAAAATGGGAAATTTTATTTGGCGAAAAAACTGAAAATGGCGAAAAGAATTTGTCCTAAAACCATAAATCTTATCACCATTTGATAGATCTGATCTCGTCAAGAAACATCATTAGATTATATTATGGCATGGGTTTAACCAATTCTAATTTAGTTTTGAACCATTAAACCAAAATTGGGTTAAACCGTTTAAAACTCTTTAATTATGACCAAACCATAACCAAATTATATACCATTCAATGCGTCGTGACCAGCTCTATCCAATTTTGTGTATATGGTTTAAGAATATAGTGTAAACCCGATAAAGCCTTAAACCATTATTAATTTGCCATTTTGTACAATACTTGTGCAAAAATGACCTTGTAAAAATCAAAAATCAACAAATAATTTATTTAATTTTTATATTGTATTTGGCATAAATTTAATCAAATTATTCACGTCAACCTCTTTCCTTCCCCATTCCAACTTTTATATCAAATTTAATAAAATATCAAAATTTTCTCGCGCTCTCCCAATTTTGGCCATAAACTTCAAAAATTGTATTTAAGTGGCGAAGGGCACATAAAGGTGAATTATTATTGTTTGAGGGAGTGGAATAATTTTTCAAACGCAATTTTATATTTTATTATACCGTAGAAAAGTGGGAGGGGAGGGTTGCTTTTTTTGTGTGAATTTTGAGAACAATTTTTGATTTGAATGGAACGGAAATGGCATTAAAAAAATATAATTTAGGCCAATTTAGAATATTTATTAAATGTGTGCCAATTTCCGCCGCTCAATTTCCTCCCCCTCCCCTTTTTTGGCCAATTTCCCATCTAACAAATTTGGCAATGACAAAAAATGATTTTCGGTCTTTTTTTTCCAATTCTTTCGGCTACTTTTCATTCACCCCTCCGGTGCCCAAAATGAACGGAGGAATTGGAAGATGGATTGGAAATTGGATCGTCCTTCCCCCATTTTTACATCATTTTCTGCCATTTTTCCCCTCCCAAAAAAACATTTGCGCGGCCATATGGAAAAGGCACAAAAATATGGGTGGGAGAAGGGGATGGTCTAAAAACAAAAAAAGGCCGAAAATGGATTTGGAGGCAAAAAATTGAAGGCATTTTTAACTAAAGGGAAGAGAGGACGGAGCCAATCCCATAAAAATATGTGGAAATGTGCGCACATTTTTATGAATATTTTTCCCCGTTTTCCATCCATTTTCCCCCTTTTAAACAAAAAAAAAACAGTTAAATGGAAGGGAAAAAAGATGGATGGCGCCAAAATGCCGCCAACCTTTTCCCCCATTTTTTAATGACAGTTTTTTGAACCCAAAAAATAATCATCGCCGATAAAATGGCGGCAAAATTTTCGGATGGCATACGCATCAAAAAGCAATCGGAAAATGCACAGAAACATTCGTACAAAAAAAAGAAGAAAACGGAAGGTGGAAAAAACAGCAAAAATATATAATATTTATTATTGAAGTGAAAAAAAAAGCCCTAAGGGAAAATTTGATGGGGAAGGGAAAGGAGAAGGGGGAGGAAGGAAGAAGGAAGGGAGGAGTACGGTAGACCAAAAAGGGGAAAGGAGAAGGAAAAAAGAGGGACATTTTTAAACAAATTCAGCCACCATCCATATTTTCCACTTTTTCGTCCCCATAATTTTCCAATTCATCCATTTCTTCCCTTCCAATTTGCCTTGGCAAATATTGAGGCAAGCCAAAAATAAAAAACAACAGCCAATTTTTTCTGCTGGACGCGCAATCCCAGCAAATTCGGCCATTTACCTTGGGTCCATTCCCGGATCTCCTCTGGCCCGTAAAAAAATCATTTCCAATACCCAAATTCGTTCCCCAATTTTTCTCTCCTCAATTTCTCAAGAGCCAAGAGTCCCCCCAAAATATGCCCAACCAAAATGTGAGTGTATGCAATGTAATAGGCCAAAAACCCCTCTCCGTTCCCTTCTACCATTTCCCATTGGACCTCCCAAATGACCATTAAGAGAGGGGAAAGGGGCAGATTATGCAATCATTTTCCCCATTATATGTGGCATTTTGGGAAATTCATTATTTAGGGTATCGAGAAAATTGATGGCCAAAAACAGTCAAAATTTGAAGGGAAAATGTGGCCAATTTGGAAATTTGGAATTAATTATTTTTGGACCATTCATTTAAAAAACAATATTTTACATTGACAAATTGGATAAAATGGGAAATGTGGAGAAAGGGCCAATAAAAAATGCACACAAAACTAATAAGGAAACACAAAACTAGCGAAATAATTGGCTAACAAAAACAAAGCGAAATGAAATGAAATATCCAAAATTGGTGGGAGCAGCTGCGTGGATTAAATTTTTCAGCAATTTCTTTGGCAAAAATGGCACAGAATAGTCAAAAAATATTCTAGAATGCCCGCTGAAATCGAGAAATGGAAAATGGAAAATTAAATGCAAAGAAAATATATATGGGATGTAAAAAACTAAACTACAATAAGAGAAGAATCAGTACACTGACATTCGCTTTGGTTTTTGGCCCATATCTTGATGAGGCTTTAGCCAATTCAAGAAGGCAATATACCATTTTAAAGGTCTAGGTTTCTTATAAAAAATTGCTTAATTTAAATTTATGAATTACAAAATCTTTTGGATAAAAGATATTTTTCATTAATCAACATGATTTATCCTCTTTTTTATATTCTTATTAGACTTCTAGTTTTCGAAAATTTAAATTTAATAAAATGAATATAATGCCTTTTTATAAAGGAGAATAAGAGCTTTAAATTGATATATTGCCTTCAAAAATTGGTAAAAGCCTCGTCGAGATATGAGACAAAATGTATAGGCAATTTGTTGGCTATATTCAATCATTTTAACCAAGTTGAGAAGGGCTGTAATTATATGGTTTTTAATTTGAATTAGACATTTAAAACAAAAAGATTTTATAATTCTGATAAATGTAAATTTCGTTTTGAATTATATTTGAACAAGGCCATTGAACAAAAACCAAGCGAAATTCCATTTTTGATCCTAGAAAAAACATAGTTCGAGGGAAGGGGAAAGAATGTACAAATATTTATTAAATTTGCACACCCAAAATTGCATATTATTGTTAAAGTTGGAAGATGGGTGGCATTAATGGATGGTTCTTCTAGTTTTGCACCAAAAAATATGCTGCCACCAAGGAGGATAATGGCCCAAAAAAGTGCCAAGTCCAAAGTCTTCTTTTTTACCTCCCACATTCATTTTCAATTTTTGCCCATCCTCCATTGGCACAAAACTAAATTGGTGGCCTCAATAAAAACATCTTTCATAAAAAAATTGTTAGTTTTGCCATTCCAAAAAAATATTTCTCTCTAAAAAAAGATTCTCCCCCATCAAAATTGGTGGTTTTTGCCTTGGGCAAAGTTTTGTTGGAAAGCAAAAAAAAATCAAAAATTGGAAGCAGCTGAATCAGAAAAAGGAAAAAGAAAAATGTAAATAAATTCGAATAGCAAAAATAATAAATTAGAATTCCCATCATTCATTGCAGCAGTGCGCAAAATTCTAAGAATTATTATTGCTTTATTATTCCGTTTTGGCCAAATTTGTATGCCATTTTTTAATTTTATCCGATTTTTGGTCTTTTATGAGAGAAATCAAAATTGACGACAATTTTTTCGTGAATTTAGACATTTTATTTGACTTTTTAATGGAATTCACAATTCAATTTCAAACAAAGCCAAAACAATTATTTTAATGCCTTTAATATTCGCAATAATTCAAATTTTATCTTACATTAAAACTTTGACATTTCAAATAAGATAAATACATGCTTATTTAAATTTTGAACATTTCTTCTTTTGACTGCGCAATTTGATCATAAAATATCTTTGAAGCCAATTTAAAAAAACTATTCCGATTTCTTTTATTAAATTTTGAATTAATTCATTTTAATTGGCAGATAAAACCGGCTGATTTATTCTTAAAACAGGTGGAATTAAAACTTAGTCAAACAGGCGGAATTATTCTAAGTTCGCCAGGCGGAATTATTCTAACCAGGCGGAATTATTCTAAGTTCGCCAGGCGGAATTAAAACAGGCGGAATTATTCTAAGTTCGCCAGGCGGAATTATTCTAAGTTCGCCAGGCGGAATTAAAACAGGCGGAATTATTCTAAGTTCGCCAGGCGGAATTAAAACAGGCGGAATTATTCTAAGTTCGCCAGGCGGAATTATTCTAAGTTCGCCAGGCGGAATTATTCTAAGTTCGCCAGGCGGAATTAAAACAGGCGAATTTATTCTTAAAAAAACAGGCGGAATTTAAAATTTAAACCAATGTTGATGAACAGAGGTTTAGGAAAAATTAATAACATTTTGAGTTGATTTATTTACCCATTAGACACATTCAATTCCTTATCTACAAAATACAAATATGTTTGCCAAAAAATAAATGACCCATCGAATTTTGGTCCATTTCCCCCAAAAATATCCCCTTCCAATTTGCCCCAACATTTTTGTGTATGGTGGGGTCACTCTCGTCTCGATGATGATGGTCAGTCTCGACCCAACCCAAAATGCTCTGCTTGGGTTTTTGGCTGCGCTGTAAAAATCCATCGCGCCCCCAGCATAAATTTTCACATTCCCCTCAATTCCCTTCCAAAATTTTCCCCACTTTTCTTTTCAACCAATTTTCCATTTCCCCCCTTCAATTCGTAGTGTCCACCACTCTCCAATTCCAATCCAAATGTCCCCTCCAGGGTCATTTCCCCTCCATTCATTCCATTGGTCCGTTTAATAATAATTTGGGAAAGGTCACAAATATATTAATAATTTTGGCAGACTTCCCCCCTCCATTTTTTTTTGTTTATCGCAATCCCCTCGGCAATAATTTCCATTTCCAATCAGACTTTGCTCCCATCGCTAAAACCCTCCAAACTGTACAATTCCCCCGCCTCCTCCTCCAAAAACTTTTCATTTTCGTCCATTTTCCCATCCAATTCATTTTTGGTTGTTTTGTGTGTGTTTTTATCTGTCCATTCCAATCTTTTCCCCCTCTCACATTCGCTCATTATCTTTCCAATACCGAATTTTTTTTTTTGGTTTGGTTTTTGGCTAAAATGACCATCCAATTCACCCCCAATTCAACCATAATTTTCCCCTTTCCCTTCCGCTACATTTCGCCTCCATTTTTGCCTCCTTCTTCTTTTAATAATTCCAACAATTTTGCGCGCACCCACGCAAATGTTTTACTAAATTTGGCCACGTATAAAATTAAACTACAAAAATGAGCCCCTATATGGGGCTTAAAGGGAATAAAATGCCGAATTAATATGCCCCATTTTCTCATGGGTCATTCATGGCAATAGTAAAACGTAAAAAGGAAACAAAAACGAAAAATGCGGGCCTCAGGGTCCACAAAATTTTTATAAGTTCTTCGCTTGATTCATTCAATTGTCAATGGAATTGGCATTTTCCTTCCAACAAATTTTTGGGCCAATTTTTTACAATAAATTGAGGGAATTTGAGGAAATTTAATTGTAGCGGATTTTGGATGAAGAATTTGAAGAAAAAAATAATTGAATTTTGATCCGGTGCCACATTTTCCAATGGCACTCAAATTCGCCTACAAAAATGGCAAAATTATTCATGATCTTTTTGCTTAAGTAAGTTGCTTTGTGTTTTTATCGCTAAAATTTGTATATTTTTGCATTGAGAGAGGGAATTTATACTTATTTATTTGCATTTGCATAAAATGGATAAGTATTATTGTCATTTCCCTTCAGCAAACTTTTGGTCAATTTACAATTCGCAGAATTAACCGTAAAAATTATTTAATTTTATATTTAATTTGAGCGAAAAAAAAACAAAAAATTTGCATTTTGATCCGGTGCCATATTTTCAATATATTATGCCACATTTTCCAATGGCATTCAAATTCGCCTACATATTGTCAAAATTATTCACGAACATTCTGTTTTTGGTTTCTTTGTGTTTTTATCACTAAAATTTATATTTATTTTTGCACTATTTTAAGAAGGGATTTAATATTTACATTTGCATTAAAAAAAGATAAGAAAAATGGGAAAACTCATCAGACACATATTTTTTGGCTAGGGTTTGACCCCAAATTCCAATGTAAAAAAGTGAAAGTTGTTCTCAAAAAAAGTTGGTTGCCCCCAATCCATCTCCGAATTTGCCCATCATTCGGCCCAGCGCACAACTCCATCCAAACACCGAAATTCGCTGGGTCAAATTCACATTCACCCATTGGAGTGGTCCCAAATGTCGATGACATTTTTTTTTGGCTGGGCGAAATGTGGTCACTCTCCCATACAGCCATTTTATTATATTTTATTATATATTTCGTTGCTCTCTTCACTGTGAATTCATTCTATGCTGCTTTGGGTGGTGAGTTGACCCCTTGGGCGTCTCGAAAAATGGACGATGGATGGAAAAAAGCCACATTTTGGAGGTCAAATCCTCCCCTTTTCCCATCGATCTTTGCAAAGATGCAAAATTCATTTTTCATTTTTGTCCCCCCAAGAGCCCATCAAAACCTCCACCACACATATTATTATTTGCCCATTCACATTTCCCCTTCAGGCCAAAATAATTGTAAGCCTTTCCTTCCTTTCTCGAATCGCTCGGCGCAGTCAACCTAAATTTCATTGGCATTAATTTAATGAGAGAGGAAAATAACCAACCACTTTCCTTTTTGGCAAAATATGTAGAGAATTCAAAAATTTTTTCGAAAATATTTACAAAAAATTTTAGAAAAATATTATGAAAGCTTAAAATCGAGCTATCCTAGCAAACTCATCAGCCATCTACATGAATTAGTTTTTGGCCATTATCTCAGCGAGGCTTTTGCCAAACTAAGAAGGCAATATACCATTAGAAAGCCCACAGATTTATCTATTAAATTGCATTAGAAAAATTTATGAAAATTAAAGTAATTTGAAAAAAATTGCATCGAAATTATAACAAGTCGTCTGAATACAGTTTCAATAGTTTTTGGCTCATAGCTCGATGAGGCTTTAGCCAATTTTGGTAGGCAATATATCATTTGAAATCTCAAAGTATCCTCTATAAAAAGGCTTTAAAATTTTTGTCCTTGTTCAATTATTTTTTATAAAGAGCCTTTTGGAAAAAAATTTCATAGAAATTATAACAAGACAAATGAGAATACTGTTTCATTGGCTATTGGCCAATATCTCGATGAGGCTTTGGCCAATTTTGGAAGGAAATATATCGTTTGAAATCTCAAAATGTGCTTAATAGAAAGGCTAAAAATTTTTGGAATAACTCAATTGTTTGGATAAAGATGCCTTTTTCCTTGAATAACTTGAAGAAGTGTTCATTTTTTTTCATTTCGAAGGCTTCTAATTTTATAAAATTGTAATTTTTGAAAATCTAATAATGCCTTTTTAAAGAGGAAAATTAGCCCTTTAAAATGGTATATTTCCTTCCCAAATTGGCAAAAGCCTCGTCGAATTATTGTTTAAAAAACAAACATATTCCCTCCTTTCCAATGTCATTAAATTCCCCCATTAAAATTGGCAACATCCAATTTTCCAAAAAATTACGGTATCCCTTCCATTTTATATTTGCTTATTCTTTTCGAATTATTCATCCATTCCAATTTTTCGCTATCCTTTCATGAAACGTTTATTCCCCTTTCCACCAATTTCCCTTTCAAAAAATCTCCATATTCTCTTCCCCCGTCGGCGGGTCCAATCATATTTCGCCGCCACTGCCACATTTCTGCCCGCGGGGGTTTACCTTGATCCGTTTTCTACTGATTGGCGGAGGCAGATAAGGCCCCCTTTCCCCTTAAGGGGTTCCCCTTCAAGCCAATTTCCCCTTTTTCAATATAAAATTTTTCTGACCCGTCCGTTCAATTTTGCCTTGACCCATGTGAATTCCTCTCTCATCAAAATCCCTCCAATTTTCGCCCAAAATCTCCAAAGGAATTTTCCCCACTCGAATTTATCCAATTAATCCTCCTCTCTCCGCCTTTCCCTTCAATCTACTTCCCCTCTCAGGGGCCGAAGATTCCCTCCGGCGATAATTTAAGAAATCAGCGAAAATGGCCAAATTGCATTTTTTTTTGTTTTCTTTGGCCAATCAAAAAAAGTGATCCATTTTTCGGTGATGAGAGTGGATTATTGCCTTCCCCTTCACCCAGGGGTAGTTAAAATAGAAAAATGGCAGATCTTGGGCGATTCGATCAATCCCCACCAAAATCCACCAAAATGCAATTGCTTCGCCCAATTCAATCTAAAAATCCACCAAAAATTTTTCGCCCAAATAACATTCCCGGAGGGTGGGGATGTAGCACAAAAACTGCTTCTCCATTTCTTTTGGTTCCCCCCCCCCCCCCCCCCTTTCCATCATTTGCCGCCACTTTCCCCCCCCCCCCCCCCCCTCCCTCTCAATCAGTTTTAAACTCCCCTTTTTGCCCCACTCCAATTGACACATTTTTGTGTTGCCGTCCAACAATCACACACAAATTCAAGCCTCCCCTCCCTTTCACCAAAATAAATTCATTTTCACTTCAATTTATGCTCCCCAAAAGTTAATTCAATTGCCACTCTCCGCCTTGGGGGCTTTTGCTTTCATTTTCCCCTCCTCAATTTTCATCATTTGCCACCAAAAACTAATTTCGCCCATTTTCAATTATGAAAAACCCCTTCTCCTAGAATTTTTCTTTTCAATCTAAAAATAAAAATTCCAGTCAAGATTGTATAAGATGGATGAAAGGAGGCAAAAAATGACCAAAAAGCGACTAAAATGACAAAAAAAGGAGGCAAAAAAATGACTAAAAAAGCGGCTAAAATAACCAAAAAAATAGGCTTTTTCCTTCCTCAATAAATGTAAAGAGGCCTTCGCCAAATATGCGTACAAATTCCTGTCCACACTTTTTTGATTCCAAATATTTTTTTCTCGATGAAAAATGCATCATTTTTGTGTACGTTGAACTTCGATCCCAAAAAAGGCGACATTTTTATTTCGAATTAAGCTACAAAAAATGTTAAAGAGGAGAAAGCGGATTTTTGCCGCTTCTGTGTTAATACTCAATGGCATTTTTTGGCTTGTTTTTCTTCCAATTTTCAAACTTTTTTCTTCAAATTTATAAAAAGTAGAGGCAAAAAAACAAATTCATACTCGTAATATTGCGCCAAAGGGTATTATTATTAATTAGGCCAAAAAGAGGCCTGAAAAGAAGGGATTGCGTACTGCCAAAAGCTCATTGCCCACTTTTTATCCCCGTGCAATCCATCCTATTCGCCCCATTTATAATAACTCATCAAGGAATTAAACAATTTTAATGATTTTAGTATCAAATTAAAGAGCAGAGTTTTGGCTATTAAGAGATATTAATTTTATTTAAATTGGTTCAAAATTTATCCAGTTATGTCCAAAAACCTTTTAAATGTTCTTTATTATGGATTAGCGAAATTTTCAATAATTTTTTGGGCTTTTAATTTCATCGATTCAGAAACAATTTAAATAAAATTTAATATAATTATATAGCCCACTGTCCAATCTTTAATTTGATACCAAAATCGACAAAATTATTTAATTCCTTAATTAGTTATTTTAAAATGGCGTCAAGTTGGCCCCTCTGGCGACAAGCTAAGGGCTAATAAGGCATTATTCCCTCCTCCATTCCAATAATTTTCTATAACTCCAATTCGTTTCCTCTGTTTAAATCCACATTTATTATTAGCCTAGCCACTTTTTTGGTGAATGCTGAATGTGGACAACTGTAGCCTCTTCCTTTTTCGCCTAAAATTCCGCCATCACCGTCCATCCAAATCCAATTTTCCAATTCGCCCAAATTTTTTATTTTTAAAATTTGCTATCAGCAATAAAACATACAAAGAAAATAGGAAAGGAAGGAGGGAACAGTTGTCCTCGGCTTCTTTTATAATCCACCCTTTGGCGAATTTTTTGATGTCCAATTGCTCTCTAAAAATCCGTTGGCGGCGGCCAATGGCCAATAGGCCTCGGGAATTCTATTCCTAATTTTTTTTGCTGCTTCTGCTGCTGCCCAAAATGAATTTTACACCTTTCGATGAGGGAGGGGGAATTGGCCAATGTGATTCGGTGAAGTAAAAAGCAAAAAAAGAGGGATTGGATGTGGACAATGGGGGCCTAAAAATGCCGCCCAAAATTCTTTCTTTTTAATCATTTTGGCCAATTGTGATGAATTGAGCTTACTTAGCATTCTTTCTCCTTTGCAAAATTTTATATTTTTTGGATTATTTTATAACTATTTTTGGTGGCCATATGGCCAATTCACTGGGGTAAATTGTTAAAAGACTCGCTCTAAATTTAATGGCCAAGTTATGGCCAATTTGGCTTAGTTTAAATTAATTAAATATTTTTTGGCTTATTTGAAAACAATTTTCATGACAATTATCCTATTCAAAGATCGGGTGTAATTTCGTAAAGGCCTTGGCCAATTTAGCTTCAATCAAATGAATATTTTCCAAATTCTTGGCCAAATATTTTTATATATTTTTTGGACCTTTTCAAAAGTATTTTTATGGACATATGGCCAATTTGATAAATTCATAGATTGGGTATATAATTTATAAAGGTCTACGAAAAATTTAATGGTTAAGTTTTAAATAGGCTTAAATAATTCGAAATTGATTTAAACTTCCTTAAAAAAAGAGCAAAATTTATTTTTACATCCTTCTTCAAATGTTGGCCTTAATTAATTTTACCCTTTCCTTTTACTTCCTTGAATAGAATACATTTAAAAGAAGTAAACCAAAATTGATGAGGCACACTCACACACAAACACAAATTTGCAGCGGCAGCAAAAAGCGGAAGAAGGAAAAGCGAAATAAGAATGGTGGCATTAAAATATAAACAACCATCCAAAGGGGACTGAGGGTATTTTGCTTGGGAAAAATATTTGTCACCGGCGCCTTCCTCCCTTTTTGTGCCACCCGCTTCCCCGTATTCTTCGCCTCATCATATTTAATTTTGTGCGCGAAATGTCCATTCCCTTTTCTCACAATTTCATGGGCCGCCTCCCCTCATAAATGGCCAATGGGCCGTTGCCTTCCTTTTGCCTTTTCCAGTTTTTATGGCCATAAAAAATGAATTTCTCACCTCTTCTCTACCTTCACAATTGTTCCTTTAGGCCTCCTTCCAATGATGGCCAATGGGCCGTTGCCATTCTTACTTATCCCTTTTTATATGTCGCCTTTCTTATTAGCCTTTTTATGGCCATTAAAAATGAATTTCTCACCATAATTTTTTTAAGGCAATTCTCATCAAATGGACCCTAAAGTAAGTTTGTATTCCCACTTTCTTCTCTATTCAAAACATTGCGCGAAATGTCCATTCCCCGAAAAATGCCTTACTCACATTTGCTGATGCCGCCTCCCCTTATAATAATGGTCAATGGGCTCTTGTCTTTTACCTAATTAGCCTTCTCACCTGGCAAAAAAAATTAATTTTTCCCTTTCAAAATTGTCCTTTTCTGTCGCCTCCTCTTTTTCTAATGGCCAATGTGCCGCCTCTTTCTTTTGGCCATACCTCCTTCTAATTTCTAAATTAATTTTGAAGGCCATTCTAATTCTCATTAAATGGACCCTAAATTGTATTTCAGAATTTTTGTATTTCTGAAGTCCACTTTCTGCCATTTTCAAAGCACTGCGCGAAATGCCCATTCCCTCATTTATTCCCCCACCTCACTTTTGCCCATGCTTATTCCTTTATAATGGCCAATGAACCATCGCCTTCTGATTGGCCAATGGGCCGTTTGCCTCCTTCCTTGCCTTCCTACTTTTTATGACCCAAAAATTGATTTAATATCCAATCAATTTATGGAATATGGACCCTCCTCCCTTCTCCTACTAATAATAAACTGTCAATCCTAAATTTGTATTCCAAAATTCCAATTTTTTCTATGCCCTTCTCAAAACATATCTAAAGCCAATTTTTGGACCCAATTCCAATCCTCCAATAGCCCAACTACAAAATTTCGAGCATTTAATTTAAATTTTTTATACCTCGTCAAATAAAATGAATTATTTTTTTTTGATGGGAATTTGGCTCATTATAAATCCAAAAAAATGTATCCTAATTTATTACTTTATTTATTAATTGGGAATTTGACATTTTAAAAAGTAAAAAAATATTTTCGAGAGTCCAATCCAATTCTTTTTTTTTCGCAAAATTGTACAAAAATTCCTTCCATTTTTCTTCTCCAAATGATTGGTCATTCATTCATTCATATTCAAAGCCAAAATTCTGAAAATTTTTGGACTCAATTTTCCTCTCAAATTCTTCCAATTGGCAACTACAAAATTTCGCCTTTTTTGTCGCCTACTAAATGAGAGTTGTTTTTCTAAAGCCAATTTATTTTATATTTTTTATTAATTGGGAATTTGGCATTTTGGAAAAGTAAAAAATATTTTCGAGAGTCCAATCCAATTCCCTTTTTTCGCAAAATTGTACAAAATTCCCCCTTTCCATTTTTCCCAAAAATGATTGGTCATTCATTCCCCCCCCCCCCCTTTACCAATTCAATTCAAAGCCAACAATTCCATTCATATTTCTAGAACAAATTTTAGTGCGCCTCCATCCTCGCCTTCTCATTCAAAGCCTCGCCTTTCGGCCATTTCCCTCACATCAAATGTTTTCTCAGCTTTTCCCATACGAAATTTTCTCGAGGCCCCCTCGGCTTTTCACTGGCCAATTCCCTCTTCCCACTCCCTTCCTTTTTGGCCAAGCCTCGCGCAAATTCCCCTCCCCCTCCCCCTCATCATCATATTTTCATTTTGATATCATCATCCTTTTTTCTTTCCTCTCTACCAAAACAATCTAATCGGCCAATTCTCGACTCTCTCTGCTTTCTCGCCATATTTTCCATCCAATTCATATTTGTGCAAATGACCATTGCCAAATTGCCTTTTTGAATTATGGCCGCGCCAAAATATGTCCCCCAACCAAAATTGAGCCAAAAGGACCAAATCAAAATGGCCAAAACTAATAATTCACAAAATTTATTTCCCTACAATTTATTCAAGTTGCCTCCTAATTTCCCTCCAACTCCAAACCAAAAATTTCCAAAACAAAAATTTTAGCCTTATTTTTTTATAATTTTAATAATCAAAATCATAATAATTTTCAATCCACATTTATAGTACAAAAATAACCATTGCCTTTGCCACTTGATCGTCAAAATATCTCTGAATCCCAATAAAATCGCCTGCCCCTGTCTCCCTGCCCCTATGAATATTTACAAAATTTATTCCCAAATTTATTTCCCTCAAATAATTCATCCAATTTGTCTCCTTTTTCCCTCATAAATTCCAATCGACGATACAAAATTGGCGGCCTATTTTTTGTAATTTTAACCAAAACCACAGGCGAAGGCGAGGTGAGGCAAATTGCATATATAGGCAAAAAAACACACACAAAACCAAAATGAGGGAAATAGCCAGGCCCCCCCCCCCCCCTCTTTCATTCAAGGACATCTAAAACATTTCACATTTCCAGAGGAATAAAATGTAAAATCATGGGGAGAATGGCCTTCCCTCTGCTATATATGTGTTTTTTTTGTCCATCGGGGCCAATTCATCGGCTGAAATGAATAAATTTTTGGGGGAAAGGCCGAGGACAGCAGAAATTTTTCGGCGGGGAGGAAGGGCACGGCGCCAAACTACTGTCCTCCCTCTCTAGTACTGCTGGGTGGGTGGTTTTGAAATGAGGGACACCGAAAATATTCATTCCACCTTCGGCTGGTTGGTCTGTGAATGATTTTTGGCTGTGGCTTTGGGAAAAATTGGAAAATGAGGGGGGAGGGGGAGGGAAAGGTGTCAAAAAACTTCGATGAGATTTAAGTTTTTTGTGTTGGTGGTCGGCAAATTCAATCCAATTTTTGCCTCCTCTCCAAAAACATTTTTCCATCATTTCCTTTTTCACACAATTTCGCCGCCGCCCATCCCACCACCTTTTTTGGATGGTCGATGAAATTTTGAGTGTTGAAAAAAAGGCCGAAAATGAAATCGTCGGCCGTACTTTTTGTCAAAAATGGAATTTGCATTTTTGCAAAGCAAAACACAGGAAAATGGAATTTGAGGACATTTATTATTTTGAAAGAAGGGGAAAAAGTTTCGAAAATTGAAGAATTTGGCCAAATTCATATTTCCTTTAAATTTTCCTTCAAGCAAAATTCCCCTTTCTTTAAATTTTCCCTAAGGCAACAAAATATGTAAAAACACTAAATTTTGAAGCTAACAAATTTTTGTTTTTATCATCGCATTTTTTACAATAAAATTGGAGGCTGAATGAATGAATGAATTGGCTTTTCCTTTATGCTTTTCCTCATCAATCGGGTCCAAAATTTTCCCCCAAAAATATGTAATAAATAATAATAATTTCCCTTCAATTCAATGAAAATGTGAATGGGAATTTGATGATTGTGAAGGGAAGGAAAAAGAGGCAATAAACTTTTGTGTGTTGGCCACAGCCAATTTTTTAGTTTAGTGAGGTAGGGGAGGGAGGGGGGTCTATTTGGCAAAATGGCAATCGCCCGGGCCCAATTCAATTCCATTCATTCACTCCGCTTGAATGTGGACCCTGTCCCCCCTTCCCCTCAGCTATCGCCGCCCAACAAATGTTTATTTGACCAATGGAGCCGCCAAAAAATCTTGACGAAAATTTTGTTGTGCGAAAATATAATGCGAAATCGAAAATGGCGGGGTGGTGGCCAGCAGAGGAGGGGAGGAAAATAAAATAAAATACCCGGGGAGGGGGAAGAGGAGGGCCGGTGGAAGGAGGCGAGGGAAGCACCAGCCGGCGGCGGAGGCTTCAATTTGTACTACGCGCTCAATTCATTTCAACAATTCCACAATCCAATTCACAACATTTCATTTTCCTCCTTTTCCCTCAATTGCCTTCTCGCCCAATTATTCATCCCCTCCTTTCTTTCAACATTTTTATTCCATGCCAATATTTTTCAATTCTGGATCAAGCCTTCTTTCATTGGTCAATGCTTCCAGCGGGCTCTTTCAGTTCTTCCGAGGATTTTCGGAAGGGTTTTTGCTTCTTTTCGGAGGCTTTTTGCAGAGGATTCACGAAACTTTTCCTCTGTATTTCTATACCTCGGGACGGAGCGAAGTTTGTGCCAAAAAAAACAGAGTTTCCATCCATCTTTTCGTGATTCTCCCATAGTCATTACGGTTTAAGGGTTTTTGTATACAGAAATCTAAAATTGGAAGAACTAATTTCTAAAATTCACCAAAAATTCAAGAAGCCTTTATTTCAATTCTGGATCAAGCCTCTTTCATTGGTCAATGATTCCAGCGGATTTTTCAGATTCCCGAGGCTTTTCCCAATGAGTTTTTTTGTTGCTTTTAGAGGCAACAGGATATTTCATGCTTCGGGACGGAGGGTAGTTTGTGCCAAAAAAACGGAGCATCCAACTCTCTTTGTTTCCCTCTTTTTTGATTTTCCCCTAGGCATTCCTGTTGAATTGAAGGGTTTTTTTGCCTACAGTATTCTAAAATTGAAAGGACTAACTTCTAAAATTCACCAAAAATTCAGGAATCGTATTAATGATTGGACCAATAAAAAATATTATTTATTTTAAATATTGGAGACATTTTTAGTGGATAAAGTCTTATGGGAAAATGAAGGTACCATAAAATTATTGTTTGACATTGGCTAGGAAGATCCCTCCAAATACTAACACCACCACAAAATATTTTGCAATAAACTCAAAGCTCAATGTTTTAAATAAAATTTCTAGGCGAATCAAAGTACCAAAAAGTTCGATTTAATTGCTTATTTAATTCCAATCAAAAATATAATAAAAATTCCGAATTATTCATGGCGCCATTTTGCCCTTTGCTTCGCTGCTTTTCCCCATGCATTTTTCATTCTTCATCAATTTATTTATACTATTTGAATAATGATAGATCAGAATCAGAATCAGATTACAGCCAAAAAATGGGAAAAATAATATCAATAAAATTCAGAAAAAATGAGGAAATTGACTTCTTTTCCTTCCATTTTTGGGCCATTTCAAAATATAGGCCAATAAAATGAATTTATGGAAATTGTGGCCAAAAAGCTAATATAAAGGCAACAGAGGGAGGGGCGATGGATTTTGTTGATTTTTATAAATCTAATTTAAAATTGGCCAATTTCCAAATGGGCAAAAAATTGATCAGCAGTTTCCCGCACTTTTTATTCCATTTTATCGGCGTTTTTACTTCCTTTATTCCTCCCTAAAATTGTCATTCAAAAATAATTTTTACCCCACATTTAATTCACCAAATCAATGTTTCAAAGTCCAAACCAAAATTTATAAATAAAATCCAATAAAAAATACCCTTTTAGATTCAAATAAATTCATAACATTATAAGTGATTTTTAATCTTAAATTTATTGTAATAATTTTAGTGCCTAATAAAAAATATAATTACGATTTAATTTTTGATCTTTTTAGCCACATAATATTAGCTAGTTTGACAAATTCAATGGCATTATCAACTCAAAAATCATTCCTCTTCAAATCCTCTGAAATATACATATTTTATTCAACATAGATATAAACATATTTGACTTTGGACCTTTGGAAAGGGATGCGAAAATGTTCAATGTCCTCCCTTTTTGTGCCGAAATTAAAATAGAATTTTTATTTAATTTTTGATCTTTTCACAAAATATTTAGCCAATTTGTCAAATTCAATGTAATTTTTTAGCTTAAAAATACATTCCTAAAAATGCATTCCATAAATCCTCGGAATCCTCTGAAATAACATTCACATTTTATTCACCATAATATTGGACATTCAACCATTAGGATTGGGAATTGGTATGCGCAAAATGTTCAGCAGCTCCCATTCATCAATTTCCCCGCACAATTTTACATTTCTGCCAAATCGCCCATTTTACTTTGTCTTTTTTTTAATCCCAAAATCTGTGCTATTCAATTCTCTGCCAATTTCCACCCAAAATATGCAAATCATTTTGTATTATTTAAAATTGGCCAATTCACAAAAATTTTTTGAGAGGCGATATTTTTGCTTCCTTCCACCCCTTCCACCCAGTACTCTGTCATCTGATTTTGCAATTTTTGATGAATTTGTGGCGAAAACAACGGTCGAAGGGATGGATGGGGCCGAGGGGCAAGGGGATAGCCAACTGTAAAAGAAAGGCTAAATTTAGAATTTTTTTATAGTTTTACGAAATGAATTCAATTAAAAATTCATTTTTCTTTGATGGATCGTAGCGGAAATTTCGCCACTCAAAATTTATAAATTCAATTAAATATAATAATTTTAATTGATCAAAATTCATTCTATCCAATTCCATTTAAAGAATTTTCCATTTTCTTTGACGCAGCGAAAATTTCGCCACTTCATAAATTCAATTAATAATTTTAATTCTGAATTGATTGGAATTATTCCATAAATTCGCCCTAAAGAATTGGATGAATCATTTTTAATTCATAAAGCAAAGAAATTCCAATCAAAATCGTATCTTTTAGCCCAAAAATAAGCAAATGGGCGGTTGGCGCGCGAATTGGCCCACCTTTAGGGCCTAAAATTCACCCATTTTTTGAATCATTCCTTCGCCCAATTTGGATGACGAATTTGGCCCAATTTTGGCTCGTAGATGCGACCCCAAAAATGATGAATGGGAGGATCATCGGTAGTCAACGAAAAACAAAGATGGGCCAAATTTTGGCCTTAAAATATCGAATTTAAATTTCCCATTTTCCTCTCTTAATTTTCCATCCTTTTTTTTGTATAATTTTCGTCCAAAATTTGACACATTAAACATCAACATATGCAAATCCCCTCCATTTTTAAATTGGAAGGGCTCCCGAATTTCGAGAGGCCCTAAAATTGGGGCAATATGGGAATTCATGTTATTAAAATTTCTGTGAATTCAAAGCTTGGACTTTGGAATTTGCACTAAATATAACGCCTATTATTTCCATTGTTTAATTCCATTTTTAACTTATTTTTGTTGAAATGCCTCTCTCCCCTCCTCCCGCTTGATGAGGGAAATTTCAATAACGCAATTTCCTAATCTGTGGGGCCATTCTTTAGGCCATAACTCAACGAGGCAAATGTTCATTTAGGAAGGCGAAATATCTTTCGAAAACCCAAAATGCCCTCTAAAAAGTGGCCTTATTAAATTTTAAAAATTTAGGATTTAAAAAATATTATCTGTCTTTTAGTGCAATAAACGGTACTTATGTATTTTGGAGGATGGAAGAGAAGGGTAGGCATGTATTATTTCGTTTGTTTCCTATGCTGCCGAGCCCATAAGCCCATAGTCCCTAGCCCCTACTCTCCACCCAATTCTTCTCTTCCATCCTCCAAAATACATAAGTGCCCAATAAACCCGATTTACAAGGAAAAGCAGATTATTTCACAAATAGTTTATATTTTCAAAAAAAATTAGTAAAGAATGACCACAATTACTGAAAATGTCCAAATGCCCTGCATTTTCCACACCTCATTTTGTTTTTTCCCTCAAAAGTTTTTTTGTTCGGTTCTCTTCAATTCCTTACTCCAATTCTTCCTTGCATAATTCCTCCCCCACCTTCTTGAAATGCTTACGTAATATTCTCCGAGAAATGTTCTGTGTGTCCGGTTGTCTCCCAATCACCCAGTCCCAGCCCATCACAGAGCGGTGCCTTTGTTTGTCAAATGTTTTTGTTTGTTTATTCCCGCAAAATGACTGACTGGAAATGACTGGTTCCCTCCCCTCCTCTCGCACTTTTGGCCAAAGCATGCAACAGCCAGCAGCACATGGAAGGGGAAGTAGGGAAGGGGATTGCGCGGAAATGGAACACAACACAGAGAACTCAAAGTCAACCCTCATTCCTACCTATTCATCCGGCCCGGACCACATTGGAAGGAAGGGAAGGGACTTTTGTTCCATCCATTTGATCCCCTCATTCCCCCTCACACCTCTCTTACTTTTTGTTTTGTGGCCTCCTCTTGGCCCATGCATTTGCAATTTTGCTGGAATTTATGTTTCCGCCCGGTTTGCGGGAGGAATTAATAAAAAGAATTGAAGCTGGGAATATTTTGAGTGTGATCCGATCCGCTCATTGCAAATTGCGTGAAGGCAGTCCCCAATTTTTGATGTGGACTGGTTTTCTGGCCAAGCCAATTTATTTATTTGCCAATGTGTGTTTTTGTGGCTGATTGGAAACATAAAATCCCCGAGGGCCAAATCAAGGATTTTTTATTCATTTCCATTGATACTAATAAGATTCCTGAATATTTGTTCAAAACATTTTTACATGTATTTGGCCAATTCACAAAAATAAATATTTATATGTAATAAACAATATTTAATTAACCGAAAAAAAATTTATTTCCCAAAGAAAAATAAATTTTTTAAAGCTAATTTGGCCACAAGGAGTTGATACTTAGATTAGGTTTAGGGAGAGCTTTCGAAGCATAGAAGGAGCCTCATTTGGCCAAGTTTATATGGCCTTAAAATATAGATTATTTTCGACACAAAAAGTCTTACAGACAAATGCAATGTTTTTTTCGGCAAATTAATTAAGTATCCAACAAATTTTTAGTCGCCTTTATCAAAAACAAAAAATGGCCCAAAAAGTGGCCAAAATTACGAATGAAATTCATCGCCTCCGCCACTCAAAAATTATTAGCGGAATATTCCACCACCAACTGAGGTGTGTTTCGGTTTTTCCATCCCCCGATCCGGTCTGGCCAAAATCCCTCCAAAATGTTTGTTTGTTTTTTCCTCGGCCATTTTCCTTTGTTTCCTTCACAATTTCAACATTTTTCCTCCTCATTTCTGTTTGTTTGGCAATTATCATTCCATTCATTTTTTGTGTTGTTGTTCAGCTCAACAAACAGTTCCATTCCCCCCTTCGCCTCTTCCGATTTTTTTGCATAAAATTTCCAGCCGATCCCCTCCCACCCAAAGGCCTTTCCAGCCGATCCCCTCCCACCCAAAAGGCCAGTTTTTTCCATGCCATCCATTCATTCATTCAATGGCCTACTGTCCCCCTTTCCAACCATCCGGGTCCCGCCAAAAATTTTTCCATCCGTTAAAAGTCCCCTCCCCCTCCAGCTTTTTGAGTCAGTGCTCGTAAAATTGTTTTGTGCACTGCACAAATTTTGCGCAACGCAAATATTTGCATACTTTTTCAAACGCCAACAATTTTTTTTGTTATTTTGTTGTGCTGTGTGCCCCTTTCCTCCCTCTCCTCTTTATTATTATCCCAATGAAAAGCCCCCAAACTCACCGATGAAAAAACAAAATATGAAAGAGGATGGAAAATACATATTACGAGTGGAATTGAAGGAAAAATGGGAGGAAGGGGGTGGGTGACGGACAGATAAAAAGGAGGACTCTGGAGTCTGGACTGAAGCCAGAGGCGAGGGAGCGCCGCCGGGGGAATTTTGTGTGTTGTACAAATTGACCGAGAATTGGTCGTCCGTCTGTTTTTTACGTTTTTTTTTTGCGATTTTTTATTGGCCATTGGCCAGAATAGCTGAAAGGCGATAAAAAGGGGAAACTTTTGATTGGCCAATTGGTCAGCCCCTCCCTCCGAAAATTTCCATCCCGAATCTGACCATTCCTTCCCTCTTTTAAATTTTATGGCCAATTGCGAAAAAAAATGTGACCAAAAACCCTAAAAGTAAACAAATTGACCGAAAATTGTTCAAAAATATGAGCCTCGATTTTTTACTTTTTTTCGTAATTTGGGACCTGATTGAGATGATGAAAATGAGAAACTTTTGATTGGCCAATTGGCCAGAACAACACGAATTTCCCTTCCTTCTCCCTTTCCGAAATTCCTTCTTGACCATTCCTTTCCTCTTTTAAATTTTATGGCCAAATGCGAAAAAAAATGTGGCCAAAACCATTTAAAATATGTGCTCTTTCTTGAGGATCTGCTGATACCGGTCCTCAATGGAATTTTTTGTCGCTATTTATGGCAGAATTGAAGAGCCGTGATTTTTCATTTTGTTGTGTTTTTTTAAACGTGATTTATGAAATTCAATTTATTATTTTCCCCCTCCCATTTTCCCTTTCAATTTGGCCTTCAAAATTGATTTTGCTTTGAGGGGCAAAATATATAAAAATAATTTTTGGGCATTGAAAACAATCCCTCCCTTCCCTTCATTCAATATATTTTGGCTAATCAATCTCAAAATTTTAAAGATTTTTTGAATTTTTATTTTGACCCTCAGCTTCAATTTTGCCTTTAAAAATTGGGAGCAAAAATATAATAATAAATTTTTGTGCGCGAAAACAATCCTCCATCTCCACTTAGATTTGGGGCTAATCATCTCGACTCTCGAATTGCAAAAGTTCTCTCGAATATTTTTTTTGAAATCTTGAAATTCAATTTATCCCTACAATTTTGGCCTCCAAAATTGATTTTGCTTTGAGGGGCAAAATATTATTAATAATTTTTGGGCATTGAAAACAATCCTCCCTTCCCTTCATATTTTTGGCTAATCAGTCTCGATCTCGAATAAAAATTGTCGAATTTTATTGAAAAACAATCCCCTTCCTAACCATCCTTTTTTGGCCTGTTTATGTGTGTCCAATTTTGGTGTTTCACATTTTTATTTTATTTTATTGTCGCTTTTCCTTTTCCATTTTTTCTCGACCAATTCCTTCCCCGGCAGCCCACCGGCCAGCCGACTAGCCAAAACCCCATTTTTTGCCCCTTCCATCCATTTTTTTCCATTTCATTTTTAATTTTTCTCGTCAATTGCGCCATTCCCATTCCAGCCTCCTCCCTCGCATTCCCCCCTCATTGAAGTGGAACACAAATTTTTATATTTCTGCGATTCCAAAAAGGCGATTGAGAGTTTATTTTATTTCGTCCTCCCAAGAAAAATTTTTTTTTTTGATTTTATTTTAAATTTTAAAGGGGCAAAATTTATAATTTGATGATTTATGAGAGGGCACCCTGCCCGCCGGTGTGAAAAATTGCCCTGCCTTTTTTTGCTGGAGGGGAAAATGTATCGAAAACGGCCAAAAAGGGGCAGAAAGGGGCAGAAAGGGGGAAATGGATTGATGATCCAACACCATCTCAAAAATCAAAATCATCCCTCCAAAAGAGAGAGTTCATTCCAAATTTGAGACCAATTCCAATAAATTTGTGGCCAAAGAGCACACAAAAGCCAATCAACGAATTCCACATTTTCTTTCCAATTAATTTCCAAACACATTAAAAATTTATACTGTGGCGCATTGCTGAAGGCAATTAAAAAGGGGTTTTACTTTGCCAAAAAATTTCCTTATATTTTTAAATGTTTAGTAATTATTTAATTTGCAAAAAATCATGAATTTGCCTTAAACTGTGTCGAAAAATAATCATTTTAGGCCATAAAACTTGGCCAAATCCGCAGGCTTCTTTAACATATTTCTATGTTCCTAAAGCTAATAAGCTCTTATCTATAATTCTAAACCCCAAATACTGTTGTTGGCCAAGTATTATGGCCATAAAAATTATTTTTAAATATGTAATATTTTTCGGCAAAAAATATTTTTTTCATTTAAATTTTCCTTTTCCATTCCCCTTTTTATTAAAAAAGCCTCGCAAATTTCCTTTACGATTGCCCAAAAATAGGATCAAAAAATTCTCCGCTTTTTTTCGCGCGCACTTTTCCATGCAAAAATATCCCCCCCCCCCCCCCCCCACCCCCATCCCTTTTCGGTGAATTTTCATGGACCAACCCAGCCAGCCCCTTTTGAAGCATTTTTGTCTGCGCGCTTTTCCTCCTTGTCCGAACAAAATTTTTTTTGGTTGGAATTTATGCGCAACTGAGTGAGGGGGGGGGGAAGAAGAACTTGTTTTTGGGCAGCACAAACAAATTGGATGTTGGAAGTTAGCGAAAAAGGAGGGGGAAAAGAGGGGGAAGAAGCGCGCAAAATGCACACGAAATAAGCAAAAACAGCAAAAATTGAATGTGAATGGGGCTTAAAAATGCTCTCTGTTGGATGATGATGACAACCAATCCGCACTAAAATTATAACACCCACCAACCAATGAAGGAAGGCGCGCAATACAAGAAAACATTAAAAAATGAATGAATGAATAAATTAGCGAGAATCGGAAGATTTCAAACATTGCCTTTAGGAAAATTCATTTTATTGGTCAGCTGATGGTATCCATCCTGCTGCTCCCTACTGTGGAATTTTCTCTTCCTTTTATCAGCCAAATCCTTTGACTGACTGACAAGGGAATGCTTTTATATGTCCGTGGCCACTTTTGATGAGACTTGGCATACATTTAGCACATATGATGCCTACACCTAAACCGCAATTATTATCTGCCCAATGAGCTTGCCTCGGATTTTATGGCCATAAAACCTATTTTTTCAGCCATTTTGGACATAGCTCATAACTCGGTATAGATATGACCTAAAATTATGAACTAAACGTCATCTTGTAGAGAATTTTACGGGCTATAATATTGGTTAATGTTTACTAGGTCTAAAAATTTTTTGAAATTTTTTATCGATTTTTTTCAAAAAATCTCGAATTTGGCCAATTTTCAATGGGCCATATCTCGGTTAGATGGAATCGTTGGACTTTGGCCCAGTTATCTTTTTTGATCACCATATCATAAAGTATCATTATGCAAATTTTCAGATTTTTCTGGCTACCTGAAAATTTTTGCGAATTCGCAATGCTAGGCCTGTAATGGGCAAAATACCTAGAATTTTCAGGTAGCCAGAAAAATCTGAAAATTTGCATAATGATACTTTATGATATGGTGATCAAAAAAGATAACTGGGCCAAAGTCCAACGATTCCATCTAACCGAGATATGGCCCATTGAAAATTGGCCAAATTCGAGATTTTTTGAAAAAAATCGATAAAAAATTTCAAAAAATTTTTAGACCTAGTAAACATTAACCAATATTATAGCCCGTAAAATTCTCTACAAGATGACGTTTAGTTCATAATTTTAGGTCAATTCTATACCGAGATATGAGCTATGGCCAAAATGGCTGAAAAAATAGGTTTTATGGCCATAAAATCCGAGGCAAGCTCATTGGGCAGATAATAATTGCGGTTTAGGTGTAGGCATCATATGTGCTAAATGTATGCCAAGTCTCATCAAAAGTGGCCACGGACATATAAAAGCATTCCCTTGTGAGGCAACATTATTTCAATACCTTTGCCCATTCTTTTGGCCATAACTCAATAAGGAAGCAACCAATTTAAGAAGGCGATATGCCATTTAAAAGCCATAAATGTCCTCTAAAAAGTGGCCAATTAATTTTTTTTGAAATGCTAAAAGTATTTGTAAAATAAGCGAATTTTTCCCTTTTATCAGCCCAATCCTTTAAGGCAACATTATTTCAATACCTTTGACCATTCTTTTGGCCATATCTCAGAAAGGAAGCAACCAATTTAGGAAGGCAATATGCCATTTTAAAGCCCAAAATGTCTTCTAAAAAGTGGCTTACATAATTTTTAGAAAATTTAAAACAATTTGCAAAATAATCGGCCTTTCCTCTAAAAATATGGTTTTCTTATATTCAAAGACATTTAATTCTTAAAAAGATGGATTTTATAAAATTTTAATTAGCCAATTTTTAGAGGAAACTTGAAGCTTTCTATTGATATATCGCCTTCCCAGATTGGCTATCGTCTTGCTTAGTTATGGCCAAAAAATTAACGGAGGCGCATTCGGTGATATTCAGCCATTTTCCCCTACCAAAATCCAATTTTTTAAATCCCTGAAGCCTAATTCTAATTTAATAAAATTCCTGCTGTTTTATTCGCGAATAATTTCATTCTAATTTTATTATATTTTTATTAATTTATTTTTCTTTTTTATAGATTTAACTTGATAAATTCAGCAAATTGGACCATTCGAATTCTCTTATTCCATCTCCAATCAGAGACTACAATATACAAATTTATTTGTCGCTCTTTATCCATTTTTGTCCATGGTCGAGGATTGGCTGACTTTTTGCTGTCCTGGGCAATTCTTCCAAATCCGCTCGGCCCAAATCCTCCACATTTTGCCGTCCACAAATCTCGCCTCCTCCTCCTCCTCAAAACCCGTCCCTCCCACAAATATTTCATGGCTTTACGATCCCCAAGTGAATGATGCCCCAAAAACAATTCCATGCCCCAATTTATTGCCCCCACATTGGCCATCATCATTTGCCACAATTCCCTCCTCCACCAACAAATGACAAAAGGCAACATTGCCACTTTTCAATCTCGTTTTGTCCATTTATCTTCCCCTTGAATTGATGGTCGCCCATTTTAGTCAAATCTTCCCCCCCCCCCCCCCGCATTCAGCAGCCAACCCATTTTTGGCAGCTGAAAAGAATTTGCTTTCGCGCAAAAATAGCAGCGAAAATCTGTTGCCACTTTAATAAATTCACCATTTTTCCCCTATTTTTCATTTCCTTTTGTGATATTATTTTCTTGGCACATTCAATTATTTTGATTAATCCACCATATATTAAACTTCTTCCCCCGCTCCCTCCTTTCTTCGTTTACGCTCGAATTATTATTATTATTATCCAAAATGCCATTTTGATGGTGGGGGCAGCGTCGCAACAATCCTTAAATGAAATTGAGGGGAGGAGGGGGCTAATTCAAGAGAAAATGTTGCCATTTTTCCATATTTCATCCAATTATGATATTAAAAAAATATTAAAGTTTGGCATCATTTTTAGGCTCTTTTTTGGCTTCATTTTTTTCTTACTTTTTTATGAATTTGATTCCGAAAAATTAGTGGAAATATATTAATTGACCGAAAAACATTGAAATTCCCAAAGAATTTTAGTGTCGAAAATATTTTCTGAAAAATTAATTTTCCGAACACTTTTTGTGCCAAAAAATAATCTTGAGGCCATATAACTTGGCCATAATATAATTTTAAGGTTTAGAATAAGCAGGTTTAGGTTTAAATTAAATTAGGGCTACCCTTTCGAAGCATATAGAAATCATAAAAAAAAAGCCTTACTGCTAATTTAGCCAAGTTTTATGGCTCAAAATAAAGTATTTCTCAACCCGAAAATTTTTCTAAATATTAATATTTTAAAAATCCAGTTTCATTTCTTAAAATTGAACAACATTGATTTGCGCCCCTTTTCACCATGAAATGAAATAAAATAGGAAATGCGCGAGTGCCGATGAGAGGAAATGAAAGAAATGAAAATTTCGAATTTGGGAATTTGTGAATGGTTTTGACGCGCGCCAATTTTCAGTGAACATTTCATCCGTCGTCCGCGCACTGATTTCACTTTTTTTTCACTCCTCTTGGTTTGGACGGGTTACTGCTGCTGGATTCGGAGGAATTCATCCGGTCGTAGAAATGCGTCGAATAATGTGGAAAAAGTTGGCTTTGTTGACGAAAGGAATTGCATAAAAATTTCAACAAAAAATCATGGTAGGGAACAGTATATCAATGATTGAGTACCCGAAGCGGTTTTTAGTCCATAACTCAATGAGGCTATGGCCAATTTGGGAAGGCGATATACTATTGGAAAGCCCTAAATGTCCTCTAAAAAGTGGCTATATTAAAATGTTTTGAATTCAAACTTTTTAAAAATTATTTAGCTTTGAATATAATAAATTCAAAAATCTGAACAATTTGAGGAAAAGCCGCCTATTTTAAAAATTTAATTTACATTTCAAAAATTAAATTAAGCCACTTTTTAGAGGACATTTAAGGCTTTCTAATGGCATATCGCCTTCCAAAATTGGTTGTTTCCTTGATGAGATATGACCATAAGAATAATAACCAAATTGGCGACCACCCGTTACCACCACCTTCGCTACAATATCAAACCCGGAATAGGGGCCCACGGAAATTCCAATCCGCCTATTTTCCCCCTTTTCCAATTCCGAACCCCCTTCTCAATATTTTCCCCTTCACAACTTTTTTTTTGCTACTGGCCGAGGCACTTTTGATTTATTACTTTTTGGCAAGCCCCCCTCCAATCCAATACATGGCCTTGGCCAAAGGCCCATTCCCTCCCCTCCATCCATCGGCCGACCGAACTTTAATTTCGGCCCAATTGGGCAGTGCGGCGGCGGCAGTCTTGTAAAAAGAAAAGGGGCGGATGAAAAGTTGGAAACTTTTCAGTCGAAAATGGGCCTCCAAAAATGAAAATGTGGGCACAGCGCCCGAAGGCTTTGGACCGCAAAATCCGTGCCACAGCCATTGCAATTCCAATGGGCACCAAAGAGAATTGTGAAGGACCTTCAGAGTCGATCCATTTGGGCATTTTCCACTTGAAATGGCATTCAAAAAAAAGCAAATAAATTTTAAGCAAAAATCCAAAACGGAATTCACTTTTTTTATTAGCCCATCTTTGGTCATTCCCTTCCTCTTAAAAAGGCAACCCCCTTCGAGGAAAAGTATACCAATTTTCGCGTATTGCACCCTCAAAAAAGAAGAGGGAAAGGTGGAAAATGTTGCTTTTGGCTTGATGAGCAACAATTCAACAATTTTGGGTGGCGACAATTCACCAATTTTGGTTGGTGGCGGTGACGGAATTAAATCATCAAATAAGTCGCCTTCTTCCTTTTAGAAGCCAGTTGTTATGTGCCTAAAAAGCCGACAACTCATCCACACATTTATTGGAAAGTCCAAGTCCCTTCCCTTCGCTTTTGAATGATTCCCCCTTTCCCCCTTCCTCTCTAATTTTTGCGCGAAAATGTGAGGAGGAGGCGACGACAGAGAGACGGAGGCGATTCGCTGAAATTAACTTTTTGATGAGACGAAGGAGGGGGGACTCTGAAGAAGACATTTGTTTTTGAAGGCGCTGTTTATAATATATATTGAAAGTTTGTGCGAAAAACTGGTTATCGGGTAAAAATGAAGGGGAGGGCTGAAATTTTTGGAGAAGCTTCGCCCAAAGGGGGAAGAAGAAGCCTGGAGGGCAAAATGAGTGAGAAGAAGCGTCGATGGATGTGGATGATGCTCTGAAGATGGACATTGAATGAATATGGATGACCAGATCATTCCCCTACCTTTTTCGTAAAAGGGGAAATATTCACCCATCCCTTAAGGGGCAAGGAATATTCACCCTTGAGGCTTGTTGATGATGACCATAAATTGCCCGCGCACACAAATTTGCCCTGTAGGGCCAATTCTGCCCCATTCTACCCCTTCATATCCCTCGTGATCCGCTTGTGGTTGAAATTGTTGCCTCAGGCAAATTTGCTTCCCCTCCTTCTTCGTTCATTTTCGATGAATTCGCGCACTTTTTTTATCCCTCCCCAGTTCCTCAAGGAGGCTTTATCCAAAAATCAAATTACCATAAATTGTCTATTAGAATCCCATTCTCTAATAGCTCTAATAGAAGGCAACCCTAGTATGCCATTAAAAGCCCATTGGCTCCTAACAGCACGGTACCTATATAGAATAAATTATTTAGGAATTATGAATATTTTTAAATTAATTAAAAATTCTGTGATAAGAAAAAACATTGGTTCACTGTTAAGCTAATAGGGCCTCATTTATTAGGCCTACAAGTGATCGTTGATAGGATATAAGTTTTGGTTGAATCACCGACCATTGGTTTATTGACTTTTGTTCCAATTTATTTTATTTTTGCTCATTTTTACCCAGACTCGTTTAAATTTAAAGTGGTTGAATTTTGCCTCGGGCAAATTTACCTCCCTTATTCCTTATTCCCTCATTTTCTGATGTGAATTCGCGCACATTCCCTTCACAATTCAATGGGCTTTGTCCATTTACCAAATCCAAACACAGTCATTTTTTGCAGAGCCATTTTTGTATGATGTGCCTTTTCCCAGCCCAATAAAATTCGTCCCCCACCCACATTTTAAATTGCCCATTCCATTCAAAACCAAACATACACAATTCCCCTCCCCAATTCCTTCAATTTATTTTTATTTTTATATATTCCCGTGCCCTCAAAAAATGAATGAATGACATTGAAATTGTGTGCAGTGCGCAAATTAAAAAAAAAGGGGGACAAGCCCTTCCAAAAATCGGTTCGCCTTCCACACCACAAAATTCGCTTCAAACAAATCAAATATATTTTATTTAATTCATTTTGTGCGGCTTAAACCCAATCACACAAGAAAGTCGAAGCGGATCCCGCTACTCCTTCTCCGAATTTTATTCATCGTCTAAATCCCCTTCCAAAAAAGCTGTTGGACTGCCCTTTTGTGGGTTCCTTCCCTCTTCCTGTCTCGCGCGAGGCGATTGTGGTGGTTTTTGGGGGTGGTTCCGCTTTTGAATGCTGCGAACTGCTGCTTTCGAAGCTGCCTTCCAACAAAATCGCCTGAAGCATCGAAACAGTAAATAAATACTAAATATAATTCAATTCATTCCAAATTTTGGCTTCCTTCCTTCCTTTGCTTGATGGCCGGTTTAGAAACATTAACATTTTTTTGATCGTGCTTCTCCTTCCCACCAAAAAATTCCCTTAAGGCGATTTTGGTGCAGACGGCTTCCTTCCCCTTCACAATTGACCGTCGCTTTTCTGCTGAATGAATTCAATTCTAAAAACCACTCTTTATGCCCTCACAGGCATCAATTCCATCAAATGCCTTCCATTCTCATTCAAAATTGATGCATTTTTATAATTAGCACCCAATATAGTTAAATAGTTCACAATTTTTGGAATATGCCGTTCTAAAATCGGATCATTGAATTTATCCCCGCTTATATTTTTGGCTTAAAAAGAAGCTAAAAATACCAATGGACACAAAATAGAGAAAGGCTTATAAGAAAGATGACAAAAACAATCAAAAAGACAGGAAAAATATGATTTCTCATACCCTTGATCCATTCTTTTGGCCATAGCTCAACAAGGAAGCAACCAATTCTGGAAGGCGATATGCCATTTTAAAGCTCTAAATGTCCTCTAAATAGTGGCTAAAATAATTTTTTGAAAATTAAAATAATTTTTCAAATAAGCGACTTTTCCTCTAAAATTCGGGTTCATCATAATCAAAGACATATAATTTTTATAAAAAGGTGTGAATTATTAAAATTAAAAAAGCCTTTTTGTAGAGGACACTTTGTTCTTTAAAATGGCATATTGCCTTCAGGGATTGGCTTTCGCCTCGCTGAGCTATGGCAAAAAAGAAATGGTTTATCCGGCACTTCGCCTTTTCCTTCCTTTCTCTTCTCATCATCTGAACCACTTTTGAATGGCGATCCCAAAAATATGTATTTATAGCCCAAAAATTAGTCAAATCGGATACAAAATTTGGTCATAGTCCAAAATCCAATCCAAAATTGTTTTTTTGTGCACATCTTCGATTTCTGTCCATAAAAAATAATCTTCTCAAATTGATGTGAATTCAACGGGGATTTTATGTGTTTGTTGCTGCTTTTTTCTATTAAATCCCCTTCCCTTCCCTCAAATATCTCCTCTCCAATTTGCCTCCATCAAATTGAAGAAGCCGAAGAAGCAGCCCAAGGCGAAACTGGTTTTCCGCCCTCCACAAAAAATAATCAAATTGCGAACTTTTTTGCTCGGTGCTTCTTCCCAACACCTAAAAACCCTCCAATTTCCCCCCCCCCCCCCCTTTTGAATATATTCCACCAATGATTCTTTCGAAAATTCTGCTTCACAATTTTGCGCCTCCTCTTCCAAAAAGCGCGCTTTTTGATCCAATCGCGCAGCCTCCGAATTTCCTCCCTTACAAAATAGCCAAGCCAATTTGTGTTGCTTTGGACGACGACGTTGGCGCGGCAATCAAAAATTGGCTAACAAGCAAGGGAGGGGCGGCGCCCTCTGTCGTAATTTGGCTGTGATGAGCTGGCTGGAAGGCTTCTTCTTGTTTTGTGTTGTGTTGCGCAAGGAACATGAAATAATAAAAATTCATTCCCCTTCTTCACAAATTCTACTTTTTTTAGTATTTCATTGCGCGCACAATTTTATACATGTAATTCGTTCTGCACACCCTGGCTATTTTTTCGGTTTTTTTGGAGGGTTGGCGTAATAGCCCTTCCCCTATTTTTAATGGGTTTTGGTCGAACATTTTTCCAAGCAAAAATAGCTATGCGCGATGCCTTCCTGTGAGGCCTCAAAAATGAAAAATTAAGGTAACGTGTGTGGCATCATTCATTTGTTGCCGATTTATGGCGAAATTTCTTGTGTAAGGTTTGCCGCAACTTTCCCGTTTTTTTTTGATGGGGTGTTCTATGATATTTTTTCAAATAAACTATATGCGCAATGCCTTTAAAATTTTGAAAGGATGGCCAAATATGTGTGTAGCAAATTTGTGGCCATATTTGGTGGGCCCAGTAGTCTTCATTTGACCTTTTTCATAGTGGCCAGAAAATTTATGGAAATTCTTCTTTGAGTGGGTGGAAAAAAGATATGCCGCGCAACAAATTTCCGGAGACATTCAAATAGATTCTGGGTAAAATGCATGGGCCACCCGCAAAAAATGCTGCGCATTTGCCTTTCCATGTTCAGAAGTCGACGTGTAAAAATATTTGGAATTGGTCCATTTCCCGCGCATTTTCCTCCTTCTTATTTCCAAATTGGAATATAATGTTTTTCGCCTCTTTCCAATTTTTATTTAAAATAAATTGCAGAGCAAAATTGGCCTCTTTCCCTCCAATTTCCCCCCTCTTTTCGAATATTTCATCGCCTTCCAATTTCCATTCCGATAAAATTTTAATTTCCCTTTTTGTTTTTGATTTATTTTCCCTTGCCCACTAATAAAATAAATTTTCCCCGGAGAATTCAATTTCCCTCATTTTTTTCAAATTTTCCCTTCCAATTTGACCCCAATTTGCCTCAATTAGCTCGCGGCCATCTTTTTTGAATTTTTCCTATTTTTATCGCAAAATTTTTATTAATTTATTTAAATTTCAGAGCCAATTTCCCCCAAACACACAAAAAAATGTGCATCAAAAAGAAAGCAGCAAAAAAAGAATGAAGGTCATCGCCGAATTATTCCCTCAAAATTGGTCCAAATTATTGCCCTTCACTCCAAAATTAATTAATTAATTAAATATTCAAATTATTATTGCCTTCCCCACCAAATTCATTCAAATTGTCCCCTCAATCCATCCAACCAAAAAAATGTCAATGCAAAATTTGACGGCCACATCCGCTGCCGCCAATCAGCTTTTCTCCAAAGGTCCAAATTCCAAATCCTCTATAAATCATTTTTATTATTAATTTTGTAATATTTTTAGCCCTCCAAGAAAATGGTGGCCAACATGGGGCGGCGGATGGCCCCGATGGCCAAAATCAGCAGCAAACGGGCATTTCCGCTGCCGATTTGCAACAATTCATGCTCTCCCAATTGGATCAGGTGATCCACAAAAAAATTGATTTGAAAATTAATATTTTTGCTTAATTTGGGAAGAATGGCATTTTTTTCTACTGGAAAATATTTTCTCAAAAAATTTTCATTTTTTTTCAAAGATTACGGTAGAATAAATTTTACAGTATCCAAATCAGCGGGGGAAAAAATTCCTCTAACCAATTTGTTTTGATTGGAATTAACACAAATTTCTATAATTAAAAAACAGTTTTGGAAAAAATGGGGAAATTAAATGGGGAGAGGATTGCTCACCAAAAATAGCAACAAAAAACGGGAAATGAAGGGGCCATTTTTTATAATGGAAATTGGACATTTTTTTATAATGTGGCAAAAAAGAAGGCAACAAAACACATTTGGCCGGAAATGGTAGAGTCCGGAAGGTGAAGGGGGGGGGGGGGTTAGGATTAATTCATTAAAGGAATAATTTGTATTTATTAAAATTGGAGAAAATATTATGTATTTATGTGTACTTGGAAGTTGGAAGATCAAAGGCCACATTTTCAATCAAATTAATATAATGACCCCTCCAATACGGTACTACAAATTGAAGGGAGAGAATTTAGAAAATACGAAGAAAGATTACTTCTGTACTTTGGGTCCATTCTTTTGGCCATATCTCAATAAGGAAGCAACCAATTTTGGAAGGCGATATGTCATTTTAAAGCCCTAAATGTCCTCTAAAAAGTGGCCTTTCTAATTTTTTGAAAATTTAAAATAATTTGTAAAAATAGCGAATTTTTCCCTTTTATCAAAAAATCCATTGAGGCAGCGCTATTCCAATAACTTTTACCATTCTTTTGGCCATATCTCAATAAGGAAGCAACCAATTTTGGAAGGCGAATGCCAATGGAAAGCCCTAAATGTCCTCTAAAAAGTGGCTAAATTAATATTTTGAAAATTTAAAATAATTTGTAAAATAGGCGGCTTTTTTTCAAAACATTCGGGTTAAAACTACAATTAAAGTGCAAAGATGAATAATTATTTAAAAAAAGGGAATTTAATAAAATTTTTCTAAGCCACTTTTTAGAGGACATTTAGAGCTTTAAAATGGCCTATTGCCTTCCAAAATTGGTTATTGCCTCACTGAGTTACAGGCCAAAGAACGGCTTATAAAATGGTCAAATTTGTAGGAATTTTAATCCAAAAAAAATAAATAAAAATGTCAATCCTTTCCCTCCGTTTTATGATGTTTGTATTTTGAGTATTGCTTTCGATTAAAACATTAATTCATAGGCAAAAGATAAAAACAAAAAAAAAACGATGAAAAATGCTCACGTGCATAAATTCCTCTCTAAATTTCCAAAAATGGAATAAAATAATTTGAAGCAATTTGTTGAGGAAGAGGAGAGGAATAATTTATTATTAATTAACTGTTTTGGCCTCTGCGAATTTTTTTAATTAATTTGTTGTCCAAAATGCCAATGAGGGGATTATTATTTTTGGAGCGCAAAACCAAAAATCCCAGCTGCCAAGTGCCAAGGATTTTCAATCTTTGGGCTTTTTTTGTAATCATTTTGGTTAATAAAATTGCATATTATTAAAATTGAGCGAAAATCAATTTGAATTAATTGGAAAAAAAGCAAAAAATACATTTTCTATATTAACAAATTAAATGTCAAAATAATTGGAAAAAAATTGAGAAATTTGAATTAAAAATATTTAATTAAAATAATTTAACTAAAATTACAATTATGGGAAAAAAAGAATTGAATTTAATTTAATATTCACCGAATAATATGGCGAAAAATTCTCGCTCTCGAAATATATTTAATTAAAACTAAATTTGTAAATATTTGAAAGAAAAAGAATTTAATTTAATTCGTGAATGCCTCAAAAATTCTCGCGTAATTTTTGTCATATTCCGCTCTTTTTTTTCACCTTTTTCATTGCTTAATTTTCAGTTATTTTAATTAATTTATGGCCATAAAAATGATGAAAATATATAGCCAAGTATATTTCGGGTAAAAATATTGGAATTCAATTAAATTTGGCCAGAGGAATAAATATGAAAATTAGACAATAATTCGAATTTTGGCCAATATCTTTTCCAATAAAATCTATAAATTAATCGATTTTTGCCTATAAAATTCTCCAAAATATACATAAATTTTTTTAGTCAAATGTCAATAGGAAAATGTGCCATTTTTTGGGCTAAAAACATATGAAAAAATGTCATTCATCCAAATTAACATTATCCTCAAAAATTCAACAAATCTCCATTATATCCCCCTTCCAAATTTTAGCAACTCTATTTGAGCCAATTGACCTCTGCTGGCTTTGGCTCGGTCTCTGGTGGTCCCGAGACCAGCACATCTTCCGCACTTTTCCTCCCTTCGGCCACATCCACCGATTCGGCCACCACCACCGCCAGCAGTCAAAATGGCACAACAATGACCACAACCGGCACAGTCGAAGGGGAAATGATGATCCAACAATTGAAGCAACAACAAAATGCCACCTCGAATCCGGCATTATCCTCCAATAATGGGCTCAATGATGCGGCCGCGGCACAATTGGCACAGCAGCAACAAAATTTGATGGAACAATTGTTGGAGGCGGCAGCTTCCCAACAAAATAATTCAATGGATGGCACCCAAAATGGAGGAGGCCAAACTGCTGAGGAAATTGGCCAATTGATGGCCCAATTGATGGCGGCCAACGGTGGTGGCCAGGCAGCTGATCAATTGCAGGCCCAATTACTTCAACAATTGGCAAATGCCCGAGGCGATGTTCAGGTGGGAAGGAAAAGCGGTTTAAGATATGAGCCAAATAATTTTATGTTTTTTTTCACTATTAAATCTTTAAAAATGCAACTTTTATAAATGGAGAAAAGTCCCAAAAATTGGCTTTGATCTATAAATTCAGTGTTAAAAACATTTATTTCAAAAGTTGGCACGTTATTTTCTTTTTGATTAGTTTCAAAAAGAATTGACGATAACCTCAAGGCATTCTAGGAAAAACGGAGAAAAAGAGTGGATAGGGTATTGAAAATTGAATTGAATTGCATTCATTTTTTTTGATATAATTTTGCCTTCTCTTTATTTTGTTAGATATATTTTTGATCTCATTTACTAAAAAATAAATCTTTATTTTGTTAGATATATTTTTGTTTGATCTCATTTTATTAAATTATTCCTCCTACTCTTAACCCTTCTTGCTATCATTTCAGTGCCACCCACCTTTAACGGTACCGTAATATTCTTTGTTTTCCCTCTCCCAAATTTCCCTAAAACTTATTCAATTTTTTTTACAGTCTCCATCCCAGCAACAAGCCCAACAGCAACTTTCCCTATTCGACCAATTGCAAGTGTTGCAACTTTTGGGTGGCCAAGGGAATGTGGCCGGATTGGCCGATTTTTTGACCGGTGCCGGCGCCAATTCTGCCTTATTAGGCCAATTCGCCGCAAATTCCATGGGCCATGATTTTGCCAACGGTGGAATGAAGGGTGGCAGTCCGAATAAGGATGCCGACACTTATTGTGACATTTGCAACAAAAATGTTTGCAATCGATATTTCCTCAAGACGCACAAAGAGAAGAAGCATGGCATTATTAATGGGGTCAATTTTTTTTAATTTTTAAAATATTATATTGAAATTTAAAAATGGAAAAATTAAAAAAAAAGATAGAACAAAATTAGAGGTTTTGGGAATTTCTGCTTTTTGTGATTCCATCGATTCTTTTCTCTTGCTTTTTCATTTATAATAACGGAAAATTAGTAATGGATATTTTTAAAATAAAATTATAATTTATATTTACAATTTGCAATTACAATTACATTTTAGAATTACAATTACAACTTAGAATTTACAATTACAAATCGCAATTAAAATTTAGAATTACAATGGAAGTCATTTAATTTGGCGAAAAAAACACTGGCGAAAACTTTTCGTTTCGAAAAATATTATCGAGGCCATATAACTTGGCCAAATCAGACTTCTTTAAGATTCCCTAACCCCTAGCCCTTAGCCCCTAATCCCATGCCTGCCCTGAATCCTAACCCAGCCCTAAATTCTTAGTTATGGCCAAGTTATATGGCCTCAAAATATAATATTTTTCGACACGAAAATTTTTCGCCAAATTAATATTATCTCCAATTACAATTGCAATTACAATTTTTCAATTACAATTAAAAATTAGAAATAAATTATATCTTAATGCATAGTAAAATTGAATTTTATAAGTCAATGTGATAGGAGGCAAATATAACATTGAGGTGAGCAAATTGGATGATTTAATAATTCCTATTTTTTCCATTTTATTTTTTTTTAAATTTAAATATCCAATAATTATCCAAAAATTTCAGTCGCCAACAAAATTCAATAATGGCTGCTCGGAGATTAGCCAATTCGGCTTCCACAAATTGGAGGAACCACCTGGTCGAGCCCAATCGGCTTCCCTTCAACAACAAAATCAACAACAACGTGATTCGCCTTCCTCATATCATCAGCATCAAAGGCAAAAGCAATCATTGTCCTCCACACCGGGTCTAGGGGCTGGTACAAATCCGCCTGCTGCTGTTGGCTCCTCTTTGAATGGTAGAATATATTTTTGTATTGGATTGAATTTGGATGATTTTCCCTTGGGCAAAATTGGATGGGTAACTGCTTCAAATGGAGTACTTTCATTAGTTTTTTGGCCCATATCTCAGCGAGACAATAGCCAATTTTGGAAGGCGATATACCATTGGAAAGCTCTTAAAGTCTTATAAAATGTGGCTGCTAATTTTTAATAAAATCTACCCTTTTAAAATAGTTACATACCTTTAACTCTTAAGAACCCAAATTTTTGGAGAAAAAGTCGTTTATTTTAGAAATTACTAAAATTTTATAAAAATTAAAATTGGCCACTTTTTAGAGGATATTTAGGGCTTTAAAATGCATATCTCCTTCCTAAATTGGTTGCTTCCTTGTTGAGCTATGGCCAAAAGAAGGCCTAGGGTACACTAGAAAATGTTCTTTTCGGTATATTTCCCTTCTACGGTTTTGCCCTTTTCCTTTGCGGTTCAAAAATCATTGCAAGAATCATTTGATTCATATTCCTATTGGCCAATAATATTTATGTGTTTTTGATACAAAGAAAAGGGGATGGGGAGGCTTTTTCAAAATTCATTTTTCATCAGATTATTAAAAAAGGGCACACAATTCCAATTTAATATAACACAAAAACAACCATCTTTCCCCTTAATTTTCCTCCTCCTCTTTTTTTCCACATTTTTCTTCAAAATAATATCCCCCTTTTGCCACTTTTTTTCTTCAAAAACAAATTCAAAAGCCTGCTAAATTGGAATGTGTTTATTGTTTACGCCTTTTTAAAGAAAGTAAACGGGATTTTTGAAATGCACATTAACATTACATTATATTTATGTGCGACAGGGGCCAAATGAGCCAAATAGGCCAAATGGCAAAACAAATTTGTACAATAATATTTCCCTCGGGGAAACAAAGGCTAATTCCCTCCTCCCCAAATATTATTTTTAAATAAGAACCACTCGCCCTCCGAGTAATTTCACATTCTTGGAACAAAAAGCTAGGCCAAAATGATTCAACTTTTCGAATATCTTTTAGAAAGGATTTGAAAATACCAGGAAATTAACCAAATAACAAAATAATATTTACAATTTACCCTTACTTAATAAGGGAAGAAAGTCGAATTCCTCAGAAAGTTTGCGAAAAAAACCACTCGGTGTTATTTCATTATGTTTTCGGGAAATTCTTTATCCAAATTATCCACATAATATAGTACAATGATAGTCCTCCAATAGCAAAGGCCAATAAAAGCCATTCCATCTCACTGATGAAAAAATATTAAATTGAACCACTCTGGGCCATTTCTCTTTATATTAGAAGAATAATAATAAAGCAAAATGAGTGACAATCTTTACCTTTAAACATTTCTGATCTCTTCATTATTTGTACAGACTCAGCCGATCAGCAACAATTGATGAATCAATGCATAATGCAACAATTGGCCGCCCAATTGGCCATTCCCACCAGCACCAATCAAAATGGCCAAGAAAGATCGGCGCTGATTGAGCAAATTTTGAACAGTGCCGGCCTCCCATTGTCCGAATTACTTCAACAACAACAGCAGCAACAAAATTGCCGCGCAAGTCCGGCACATTCCTCACCGGATGCCACCGCCACCACTGACCAACAATTCCCTTGTGCCCATTGTGCCCGCCAATTTCCCAGCCAATCCGCCCTTTTCCAACATCAACTCAGCGAGCATATTGGCACAACCAATGAGCAACATTGGCCAATTGGCGGCGATGGTGGTGCCACCCAACAACAGCAACAACAATTTTTGGGTGAGAAAAATTATTATTTATTTAATTTTTTTGATAAATTAAATTTAAAAAATTTTTGGAATATTCCCTCTTTATATCCATCCAATTCCAATTTCAGGCCAGCTGCTCGGTTCCCCTCAATTTCCGGGCCAAAATAATGCCGCCGCAGCTGCTGCTGCCGCCTCATTGATGCTTCCCTCATTTGGTCAATTGAATGGTGGGGCGGACATGGATGGGGCGGCAATGTTGGCCAAATTGACTGCTGAATTGGCTGCTGTAAGCCAACAACAAAATGGCCAAGGTGGCGGCCACCTCCATGGCCAAAATCAGCAACAAATGGGCAATGGTGGAATTCACCATCAACCAAATGGCGGACAAATGGTGGGAAAAAATTTGCCGGCTAATTCATAGAATTTGGCTCTTTTCAGAAACCAATGCCACAAAAGCGCCAATATCAATCGACCAGCAAGAATTTTTGCGATTTGTGCAACAAGGATGTTTGTAATAAATATTTCCTCCGGACGCATATGCTCAAAATGCACAACATTGTGATTGACGAAAACAAAGTGGTCAGTTTTAATAGTAGGCACTAGTATAAGAGTGGAATAATTAAATGGGAAAGAAAGGGGTCCGGAATGTTTAAAACAAACGGAAAATAACTCTTTTATTTAAGGGAATCAAAGGCATTTTTCCATAATAACCAAAAACAATACTTTCAATAGTACCTGAAGCCATTCTTCTGGCCATATCTCAACAAGGAAGCAACCAATTTTGGAAGGCGATATGCCATTTGAAAGCCCTAAATGTCCTATAAAAAGTGACTTATCTTATTTTGGAAAATTTGTAATAATTTTATCTATAGCTTATCCTCAAAAAATTCGAGTTTATTACGTTCAAGGAGCAAGGACTTGTGTAACTTTTTTATAAATATGGATTTAATTAAAGTTTATATACCAATTTCTAAAGGACATTTAAAGCTTTTCAAATGGTATATTGCCTTCCTTGATTGGTTATTGCCTCGATGAGCTATAGGCCAAATAATTAACGACACAAATTTCCGACTATTTTATATATTCATTTAATTTATTAAATAATTCCCATCTTAAAAATTGTCAAAATTCTTTACCCTAAAAAAAATATTTTTCCAACTAATAAAATTAATTAAGGTGATTGCCAACATTGACACGTCGGAAAAGGAACGCCGCGGCGAGGTGAAATTCCGATGCGAAATTTGCGGGAATAGTATGCAGACGCGGGAACTGTTAAAATTACATAAAAGGGAAGTGCACGGAATGCAGCCAATTGCCATACAACATTCAATGCATACTCCACCCCACTCAAAAACATCGGGAGCCGGCTTTGGCCTAGTCTCTCAGGGTTCCATGGAAACGATGGAGGCCGGGATTGGTGCGCGAAAACTGTCCTCGGCAAGCACTTTCACACCGCCAACCATCAACAAAATTGAACACCGGGGTAGCGGCGGCGAACATGCCGCGGCATTGATGGGCGGCGGACAAATGCAAAAAATGCCGACAAATGATGAAAACGACCAGCCGCCAATGATGGAAAGGGCAGATGGAGGAGGCGGGGTAGCGGGAAGTGCATTGCCCATTAGTTCAGTCAAACAGCTCCTTTCTCAACTATATAGCAGTGCCGATCCGCAATTGGCCGGAGGACAACAACTTCAACAAATGGCAAGTGAAGTGGCCTAATAAGAAGTGGAATTTCATTGCTTCCGGGGGATAATAGTCTGGCCATATTTGCGGCTTACTTAGATCCAAATTCATCAAAACACTACAATTTTTCCTTCCATTTTTGGTATTTCCAAAGCCAGCCGATTCTTCTCTTAAATCTTGAAGATTGCTAATATGCAGCTAGACGTTCCATTTTCCCCTCCCATATATTTTTTTTTTCTCAATTAATTTCCAATTTTTTACAGAATATCAAGCGAGAAGACAGCCAAGACGGTCAACAACAATACAATCAAAACACCGGGAACAGCGACACATCTGGACTTCAACCACATAACGATGCCAACAACAATGCCGGCTTAAAATGTTGCCGATTTTGTGGCACTTTTGTGGAAAGTGAACAAGAATTGGAATTACACCAATTGGTCAGCCACTTGGATTTGGTGCATTCCGGACTGAACAACAGTCAACCGCAAGAGGAGTTGGTTACACAAGTTGCGCTGGAAATGGCCAAAGCAAATAGCCAAAAGAAGAAGAAGAAAGCGGCAGTGGCGGCATTGAGGAAAAGTTCAGCCGCATCATCCGGAGGGGCTTCATCATCCTCTTCCCAATCTTCCCATTCTGCCGCTTCTTCAGCTCAATCTGCCTCATCGAGTGCCCTCCTTCTTCAACATCAACAACAATCATCGGCATCATCAATGAAAGGCCAACAAATACAGGGTAGGTGGAAAATTTTGGGACACTTTATAAATGTAAATTCTAGACAATTTTGATCAAATTTTTAAAATTTTTTCTGTATAATCTATGCTAAAACAGGTCGAATTAATCTAATTGTAACTTAAAACAGGCGGAATTATTCTAAGCAAAACAGGCGGAATTATTCTAAGCAAAACAGGCGGAATTATTCTAAGCAAAACAGGCGGAATTATTCTAAGCAAAACAGGCGGAATTATTCTAAGCAAAACAGGCGGAATTATTCTAACTTCGCCAGGCGGAATTATTCTAAGTTCGCCAGGCGGAATTATTCTAAGTTCGCCAGGCGGAATTATTCCAAGTTCGCCAGGCGGAATTATTCTAAGTTCGCCAGGCGGAATTATTCTAAGTTCGCCAGGCGGAATTATTCTTAAGCAAAACAGGCGGAATTATTCTAACTTCGCCAGGCGGAATTATTCTAAGTTCGCCAGGCGGAATTATTCTAAGTTCGCCAGGCGGAATTATTCTAAGTTCGCCAGGCGGAATTATTCTAAGTTCGCCAGGCGGAATTATTCTAAGCAAAACAGGCGGAATTATTCTAAGCAAAACAGGCGGAATTATTCTAAGCAAAACAGGCGGAATTATTCTAAGCAAAACAGGCGGAATTATTCTAACTTCGCCAGGCGGAATTATTCTAAGTTCGCCAGGCGGAATTATTCTAAGTTCGCCAGGCGGAATTATTCTAAGTTCGCCAGGCGGAATTATTCTAAGTTCGCCAGGCGGAATTATTCTTAAGCAAAACAGGCGGAATTATTCTAACTTCGCCAGGCGGAATTATTCTAAGTTCGCCAGGCGGAATTATTCTAAGTTCGCCAGGCGGAATTATTCTAAGTTCGCCAGGCGGAATTATTCTGAGTTCGCCAGGCGGAATTATTCTAAGTTCGCCAGGCGGAATTATTCTAAGTTTGCCAGGCGGAATTATTCTAAGTTCGCCAGGCGGAATTATTCTAAGTTCGCCAGGCGGAATTAAAACAGGCGGAATTATTCTAAGTTCGCCAGGCGGAATTAAAACAGGCGGAATTATTCTAAGTTCGCCAGGCGGAATTATTCTAAGTTTGCCAGGCGGAATTATTCTAAGTTCGCCAGGCGGAATTATTCTTAACCAGGCGGAATTATTCTAACCAGGCGGAATTATTATAAGCAAAACAGGCGGAATTATTCTAAGTTTGCCAGGCGGAATTATTCTAAGTTGACCAGGCGGAATTATTCTATGTTCGCCAGGTAGAATTATTCTAAGTTCGCCAGGCGGAATTATTCTAAGCAAAACAGGCGGAATTATTCTAAATCAAATTCTTTGTGATTTTTTTAAACATATATAAATTGAAAAATAATATTTTTTTTATTTTCTTTTTTATTTGCAAAAGGGTCATTTTTAAAGAAGAAAATTCGAAATTTTAAAATTTTTTTAGGCCTAAGTCAATTTTGGGAAAATGAAAATTCTTAAAATTTTAAGAATTAATAGAAACCTAGTTATTAGCTTTATAATGCTATAAATTTTTGTCCCCACTTATATATAAAAATTAAGTTTGCAATTGGTAAAAATCCAAAATTCTAAATTTGAACTACTCAAACATTATCGCAAAATCAAAAATATCAAAAAATTGACTTTTATCATATATTAAAGAATACATTTTAGTCATTAATCATCCATGTCATCAATGCAAAAGAACATACAAAACGATGGCCAAATTGGAGGCACATCAAAGAATGGTGCATCAGCACAATTTTGTAGCAAAAATATCGCCAACCAAGAAGACATTGACAATTTCACCAAGTCAGTTCAAAAAAAATATTTAAATAACAATTTCTTCATTTGTAGAGAAAATCTCCAAAATGCTCAAATGCTTTAGCTGTGTACGATGTCAACGACGTTTTAGCACAAAAATGAAATGCAATGAACATGGTAATTAATGGCCACATTCCTATAAAAAACATTGGAATTTGCCCATAGATATTTTATTTATAATGTTTTTGGATCAAAAAGTTGCAACTTTTTATGACTATATGAGATTGTAATCTACTTCAAATGACCCATTCCCATTTGGTAATAATTTTATGGCCCTAATATATTGATGATACGAAAATTTGAAAATTAATGAGATTATTTTATGAATAAATTACTTATTAAGATAATAGGAAAAGCTAACATTCCAGGTTAAGGGAAAAAGTACGGTACTTCGGATAAAGGGAAAATTACTCTACCTCTGATTGGGACAATCAAATACATTCTTTTCATTTACAGTGATCTCCGCCCATATTCGACCAGCAGAACTAAGGGAGGATGGCACACAAATGAAAAGGGCCAAAATGGATGGGGAAGTGGATGAGGAAGAAGGAAGAGGCTATGAGGAATGTCATCAAGGATTGTTGAGAGAATGGGTGCGCGAAGTGGACGGGGAAAGCAGGGAAGAAGAGGAGGAGGAGGATGAGGATGGACACGGGAATTCATTGGGTCGTTTGGTGGTGGATGAAGGCGAAATGATGAATGAAGGCGATGAGAAAAAGGAAGGAATAGAAAGGAAAGAAGAATGTCATCGGCAAACGAAGAATCCATCATTGGGTGAAAATGTTGCTCACGGCAAAGAAGGCGGCGAAAAGCATAGTCATACGGTAAGGAAATCATTCTGTATTAATTAAATTTTGATCTAATAAAATCGGAAATTATAAATAATTGTTTGCAGAATGAAAATGAGTATTAATTACCGAAATAAACTTAGAATAATTGTTTCCGGTTTAAATTATCCGGAAAGATTTTTCCGGATAGATCTTTCCGGAATGAAGTAGATTTGTTCCGGTTAAAATTTTCCGGAAAGAACTTAGATTAATTGTTTCCGGTTAAAACTTTCCGGAAAGAACTTAGATTTGTTCCGGTTAAAAATTTCCGGAATGAACTTAGAATAAATGTTTCCGGTTAAAACTTTCCGAAATGAACTTTCCAAATAAATATATATCAAAATTCACCATTAGTTAATTTAAAATTATCATAATAAAAAAAATCATTCAATCCAATATCCAATTCCATTTTTTTACAGAGCGGCTCGACCAGTCCCGTTTCGGTTCAAGCCTCCCATTCCTCGTTGGTCCTACCCGAAGGCTTTGCCCATCCCCATCCGGAACATCAAAAACCTTTCCTGCTCCAATCTTTCACCATTCGCCCAATCCATTCTCCGGATGGGGCCAGCAATTCGGCGGACAGTAACACCGTAGCCGTTCAACACGCATTGCCCGACGAGTTGGTCGCCTATTTGCCGGTTCGGGCCCAACTCAGCGAACGGGTTCGAGTCACGTTGGAGTTGCAGCCAAATCCGCTCATCGATTCACAAGTTCGACATCTTTGATTGGATGAATTAATCCTCAAAAGATTTATCCTCAAAAACAAAAAATTAGTCCCTTTTAAAAATTGGCCCCTGCCTCTCATCGAAAAATTTGTTATTATATTTGTTTTCCTCTCCCAACAATTTTTTTGGAAAGTATTCTCGAATTTACAGTTCTTTCAAAAATATTCGCGTTCCTACCAATTATTATAAAGCACATTCTCCCTTCTCAATCAACATTGTCCATATTCAACCAAAATTATCATTAAAAATATTTACTTACATATTTGTACCCTCAAGGAGCAGCCCAACTGCGCGAACGTTTATAACTCTCTAAGATCTTATCCAATGTACATGATTTTAGTATCAAATAAAAGGGCAGACTTTTGGCTATTTAATAATAAAATATTTATTAAAATTTGTTACGAATTGTTAGAGATATGTTCAAAAACAATTTAAACTAATTTTACTATGTATTAGCGGAATTTGCCAAGTTTATTTGATTATAACTTCAACAATTCTGAAACAATTTAAATAAAATTATATCATTAAATAGCCAATAGTCTATTCTTTAATTTGATATTAAAATCAACAAAATTGGTTTACTCCTTTATGAGTTATAAGCGTTCGCGTCATGTTGGGATGTTTCCCTCCCTCATCCAAATATATTGCACATTTCCGCGAAATCTCACCCACCTTTCCCCCAAAATTCTCCTCTCTTTCATTTTAATTTTTTTAAAAATGGTTTGCCATTTAATTTTAATTTCCATATTCTTTCCACCCACCACATTCGACCCAAATCAAACCAATTTTCCTAATTGCAATTTTTCTTCAACGCCTTTCTTTCTCAAAAAATGTTTTTTTCTATTTTTCTCACTTATTTTTTAAAAATTTTGCGGAATTTTCCCCACAAATTTGCCCTACATTTTCATTTTCCTCCCACAATTTTATTATTCATTTGAATATTATTTTATTTCTCGCCTCTCCCATTTTTCCCAGTTTGTCCATATTATTATTTTTTTTTTTTCATGTGGCTAAAAAATGAAATTTGAATATTTTTCGGCAGTCAATAATGGATTTAATTTTTAATAATATTTTATTCAAAATAAAAGAATGATTGAATGAATGAATAAAAAATAAGTATTGGCATTGGAATTTCAGAAGTTTCTTCATTTTGAATGATTAAATTAATTTTCTTGTCGCGTGATCACCATTCCCATATAATAAAGCCAATAGAGGGAACAGAAGCCAACAAAAATGGCAGGAAACAGCAATCGACTATCTGAAAAATTTGTGGATAATTTAGTTGTGTTTGATTTATGAAACATTATTTTTCCGGAAAGAATTGTGTTTCATTCCGGTTAGTCCTTTCCGGAAAGAATTGTGTTTCATTCCGGTTAGTCCTTTCCGGAAAGAATTGTGTTTCATTCCGGTTAGTCCTTTCCGGAAAGATTTGTGTTTCATTCCGGTTAGTCCTTTCCGGAAAGAATTGTGTTTCATTCCGGTTAGTCCTTTCCGGAAAGAATTGTGTTTCATTCCGGTTAGTCTTTTCCGGAAAGAATTGTGTTTCATTCCGGTTAGTCTTTTCCGGAAAGAATTGTGTTTCATTCCAGTTAATTTTTTCCGGAAATTAAATTGAATTCATTTAATTCCTTTTGCTTTTATAATTTGAATATATTAAATTCGAAGTATATATTTTTAATCTTTGGCAAATTTATGCTCATATTAATCGAAAATAAATAAATAAATCACCCAATCCCCTTCAATATTTCGTCCACTCACATTTATCAATGGCTCTGGCTCTTTGTTGATCCAAAAATTGGCACTTTTTACAATGTTTTTCGTCGCCACTCCAATCCATCTCTTCCCTGCTGCTTTCCATTTCGCCTTCACCGGTCCCACCTTTGGCCATTTCGACCAATTCAAAATCGCTGGGCTGCGTGCACAATCGGCGATGCCGAAATCCCTCCAACCCATTTATGGGCTTATTTTTGCTAATTATTGTGGCGGATGCCTTTGTTGGCGGTGGCATTGTCATTGTCAGTGTTGAGGTAGAACGTTTTGGGGTGGAATGCCGGCGACGATGATGCAGTGAATTTGGCAGCATTCCCGGTGGCCGAAGGAAATTGTTATTGTTTTGCTGGATAAATTTAAAATAAATTAAATATTTTTCAATTAAATTAATTAATATTTTGCTTATTAATAAAAGTCATTTGAGATAAATTATAAATTCTTGGATGGGTATTTTATTAATAATTATTCCACTAAATAATTTGGCAATTTTGTTCAGAAATCAATTCCAATTTTTCCCAATTTTTATGATGTAACAAATTGAAGTAGGGAACTTTTTCTTCATTTCTCAGGATTTATGGCCAATAGCACAACGAGGCTTTTGATAATCTTCGAAAGATATTTACCATTTGAAAGATTGAAGTTTTCTCTATAAAATGACTAAATTTATTAAATTTTTTGATTAATAAATAATTTGGAGTAAATATTTGCCTTTTACCCGACAAACCCAATTTTAATTTGCCTTCTTTCTATTCAAAGTTTAAAGTCTTACAATTTTTTTGAATATTCAATTTTTAAAGTATTAATAAAGTAACATTGTAGAGGAGATTCAGACCTTTAAAATGGTATATCGCCTTCCTATATTGGCTAGAGCCTCGTTGAAATATGAGTCAAAACTCAAAATTATAAACAGCTAAAATGATGAGTAAATATGACAACAAATGAGCCTCTTTTTATTAATCACTTTTGCCTTTTGGGAATGGAGAGGAGTTGATCACTTGTTTAGAAGAAGGAGGGAAAATAAATTCCCTCTTCTTTTGCTCTATAAAAGAGAAGAAAAGAGAGAATACGGTATCTCAAATCTCACTTGTAAAAAATGAAGGGAAGCTAAAATTTCCCTGCCTATCCTATCATAAATGTGACAGGTAGGGAGCGAATGAGTTGAAAGGAGGGAATTCCCTCTTCTTTTGCTCTATAAAAGAGAAGAAAAGAGAGAATACGGTATCTCAAATCTCACTTGTAAAAAATGAAGGGAAGCTAAAATTTCCCTGCCTATCCTATCATAAATGTGACAGGTAGGGAGCGAATGAGTTGAAAGGAGGGAATTCCCTCTTCTTTTGCTCTAAAAGAGAAGAAAAGAGAATACGGTATCGCTATCGCACTTGTTGAAAGGGAACTCTAAATTTCCTTGCCTCCAGCCATATCATAAATGTGACAGGTAGGGGACGAATGACTGGCCGATACCATATTAGTTTTATGCCTGTAACTCAATGAGGCTATGGCCAATTTTGGAAGGCATTTTGCCATTGGAAAGCCCTAAATTTCCTCTAAAAAGTATTTATAAAATTATTAGAAAATCCAACTATTTAAAATGGTTACATATTTTTAAGTTTGATCAATCCAAATTTTTGTGAAAGAACCGTTTAATTTATAAATTGTTTTAATATTTCTAAAAATTATTTAAGCCACTTTTTAGAGGACATTTAGGGCTTTCGAATGGCATATCGCCTTCCTAAATTGGCTGCTTCCTTGTTGAGATATGACCAAAAATTACCCCAGAACTCAATCGGAACTCGGAAGAATCCAACCAAATTCCAAAAATAAATATTATTTATAATATTCACATTTTCATTGTTATTCACTTCAATGGGCATTTGCATCATTGTTGGCGATGAATCCATCATGCCGCCAAATTGTCCCAAAAGACGCACATCATCGGAGGTCAATGTTTGGCGCATCATTTGCGATTTGGAATTTCGGCGGGTATCTGTGGATTGGCGTCGTCGATGATGGCAACGGAATGTGCGTCGAGTGTAGAAGAAACTGACGAAGGAATACTCCAAAAGGACCAGGAAAATCAATGCCTAGGAATGGAGTGAAATTTTTTAAAACAAAATTATCCAAATTAGGCCAATTTTGATAGGATATGCCCCAATTTGGCGCCGTTTAAAATAACTCTTCAACGAATGAATATTTTTTGATGATTATAGTATTAAATTAAAGAACAGACTTTTGGCTTTCCAATAATATTAATTTTATTTAAATTGCTTCAGAATTAGTGAAAATATATTTTATTAAAATTAGGCCAATTTTGATAGGATATGCCCCAACTTGGCGCCGTTTAAAATAACTCATTATTAATTGATTTTGCTGATTATAGTATTAAATTAAAGTGCAGACTTTTGGCTATCTAAAAAATATTAATATTATTTAAATTGATTCAAAATTAATGAATATATTTAAAAAAAAACAATGAAAATTTGGTTAATCCATCATAAAGGCTATTTTCATGGTTTTTGGGTATAACTTAAATAATTCTGGACCATTTTAAATAAAAATTAATATTTTTAGATAGCCAAAAGTCTGCTATCTTTTTAATTTGAAATCAAGATCATCAATATGTATATGTTCGATCATTGATGAGTTATTATGAGCGGCGCTAAGTTAGTTAGATGACAAGTTGTACTACTCAGAATTTGATCAATTTAATGAATTTACCTGTGAAAAAGTCTGCCAAATGTCCATTGCCTTGATATAGCTGACTTGAGGCAAATCCTGCCTGGCTCCATTGGACATTGTGGTCAATGTGAGGAGGCTGGTAATTGTGAGGGAAATGCGCGCCGGTGAAGCGCGCGGATCCAGCCAAAATGTCATCCACGAAATGGAGACCAACATTCCTTTAGGACAATGGAAAGATTGTGGAAAATTTTTTGGAGGGAGAAACCGCTAGGAATGTAGGTTTGAATGAGGTGGAAGAGGACAAGCCGTTTCATAACAATATAGCCTCGGAGGCAGGACCAAACACCTGTGGCGAAAATACATATTGGGTAGATGGCAATTTAATAACTTGACATTTTTTGGCTCATAGCTCAACGAGGCAATAACAAATTTTGGAAGGCGATATATGATTTGAAAGCTCAAAGTATCATTTAAAAAGTAGCTTTAAAATATTTCTGGAATCCATCTTTTTAAAAATGTTAAATGTCTTTGAGTATAATAAATATGAATTTTTAAAGGTAAATCCGCTTATACAACAAATATTTTAAATGTTTGACAAATCAGCAAAGCCACTTTTTCGAGGACTATTAGGGCCTTCAAATGGTATATCGCCTTCCAAAATTGGTTGCTTCCTTGTTGAGTTATGGCCAAAAGAACCGTTCCAGAAAATAATATCTCAAAATAATAAAAAAAATTTAGGAAATATTATTTAACCGAAATTACCAAAAATAATTATAAAAAAAATTGCTAAATATTTAATTGTTTTACCAGTGCCCCGAAACATTGTATATGGGCTAGAGCATCGTTCAAAGCGCATTCCCGTTATGGCCATATCATTCAATTTCAATTCCGGATTTGTGGCAATCTTTAAAATTGCTCAAAAATAGATTAAAATTTTGGGAAATTCTTGACCGGATAAAAGGGCGGATCGACATGCCAACTCTAAAAATTAGTGGAAATGAGTTCATAAATAATAATAAAAAGTTTTTATTTGCCTTTGGAAGGGCTATAAATATTTTGAGCCTAGGATCGGATTAAATTAGCTCAATAAGGATGTAATCAATTTAGGAAGGCAATATACTCTTTGGAAATCTTAGAAGTCTTTTAAAAATTGGCTTTTCTAATTTTTGAATACTTAGAACAATTTGTAAAATAAGCGGCTTTTCATTTAGAAAATTCGAGTCTATTATGCTCGAAGGCATATAAATATTTTAATTTTTAAATACCGACGGTTTTTGAAAAAGTGATTTTTGAAAATTTTGATTTTTACCTGTATTTTTGAAAATTTTTAAAAATTCATAACTAAAAAACGTATAGAGGTCCCAGTTTGAATTTTTGATATATTTTAGCTTATATTTACTAATATTTTTTCTAAAATTTTCAGAAAGAAAACTCGGGCCGATTTTTAAAAATTGATTTTTGAAAATTTTGATTTTTACCTGTATTTTTGAAAAATTTTAAAAATTCATAACTAAAAAACGTATAGAGGTCCCGGTTTGAATTTTTGATATATTTTAGCTTAAATTTACTAATATATATTCTAAAATTTTCAGAAAGAAAACTCGGGCCGATTTTGAAAAATTATTTTTTGAAATTTTTGATTTTTACCTGTATTTTTGAAAAATTTTAAAAATTCATAACTAAAAAACGTATAGAGGTCCCAGTTTGAATTTTTGATATATTTTAGCTTAAATTTACTAATATTTTTTCTAAAATTTTCAGAAAGAAAACTCGGGCCGATTTTTAAAAATTGATTTTTGAAAAATTTGATTTTTACCTGTATTTTTGAAAATTTTTAAAAATTCATAACTAAAAAACGTATAGAGGTCCCAGTTTGAATTTTTGATATATTTTAGCTTATATTTACTAATATATATTCTAAAATTTTCAGAAAGAAAACTCGGGCCGATTTTGAAAAATTATTTTTTGAAATTTTTGATTTTTACCTGTATTTTTGAAAAATTTTAAAAATTCATAACTAAAAAACGTATAGAGGTCCCAGTTTGAATTTTTGATATATTTTAGCTTAAATTTACTAATATATATTCTAAAATTTTCAGAAAGAAAACTCGGGCCGATTTTGAAAAATTATTTTTTGAAATTTTTGATTTTTACCTGTATTTTTGAAAAATTTTAAAAATTCATAACTAAAAAACGTATAGAGGTCCCAGTTTGAATTTTTGATATATTTTAGCTTATATTTACTAATATTTATTCTATAATATTCAGAATGAAAACTCGGGCCGATTTTTAAAAATTGATTTTTGAAAATTTTGATTTTTACCTGTATTTTTGAAAATTTTTAAAAATTCATAACTAAAAAACGTATAGAGGTCCCAGTTTGAATTTTTGATATATTTTAGCTTATATTTACTAATATTTATTCTATAATATTCAGAATGAAAACTCGGGCCGATTTTGAAAAATTATTTTTTGAAATTTTTGATTTTTACCTGTATTTTTGAAAAATTTTAAAAATTCATAACTAAAAAACGTATAGAGGTCCCAGTTTGAATTTTTGATATATTTTAGCTTAAATTTACTAATATTTTTTCTAAAATTTTCAGAAAGAAAACTCGGGCCGATTTTTAAAAATTGATTTTTGAAAAATTTGATTTTTACCTGTATTTTTGAAAATTTTTAAAAATTCATAACTAAAAAACGTATAGAGGTCCCAGTTTGAATTTTTGAAATATTTTAGCTTATATTTACTAATATTTATTCTAAAATTTTCAGAATGAAAACTCGGGCCGATTTTGAAAAATTATTTTTTGAAATTTTTGATTTTTACCTGTATTTTTGAAAAATTTTAAAAATTCATAACTAAAAAACGTATAGAGGTCCCAGTTTGAATTTTTGATATATTTTAGCTTAAATTTACTAATATTTATTCTATAATATTCAGAATGAAAACTCGGGCCGATTTTTAAAAATTGATTTTTGAAAATTTTGATTTTTACCTGTATTTTTGAAAATTTTTAAAAATTCATAACTAAAAAACGTATAGAGGTCCCAGTTTGAATTTTTGATATATTTTAGCTTATATTTACTAATATTTATTCTATAATATTCAGAATGAAAACTCGGGCCGATTTTTAAAAATTGATTTTTGAAAAATTTGATTTTTACCTGTATTTTTGAAAATTTTTAAAAATTCATAACTAAAAAACTTATAGAGGTCCCGGTTTGAATTTTTGAAATATTTTAGCTTATATTTACTAATATTTATTCTAAAATTTTCAGAATGAAAACTCGGGCCGATTTTGAAAAATTGATTTTTATTTTCCCTAGTAAATCACCTTCCGAAATTTGCTATTACCTAGCTGAGTGAATTATAAACTAAAAAAGTATAGTTTTTCTCTATCGTCTCGTCAGTATTCAATTACCCTCTTGCCTATACCATATTTTTATTCCCAGAAAGCGTTTTAAATTGATAAATTTCCCCGCAATAAATTTGTTGATCCCCAAAGACTTTTAAATTTTTCATTATCCAACAACAAATTAACAAATAATTCCATTCCACTTTTAAATAATTCTGACCAAATTGAGCATGGATTCAATGTAGGCAAATGATTGAATGACCATCGGGCATTCTTGCTTATCAAATGGGAACAATTGCAAATCCATATTGCACGAAAGTGTGACATCAATTCTGTTTAAAAATTAAATTTTTCGTATCCTATTCCATTTTTGAAATTGCCTCAGCGTTTTGAAGACCAATCCATCCGGATAGACAATAACCATCTTTTTTGGAAGGGAAAATATTTACAAAATTTGATTGAAAAACTCACAAAATTCGGAGTGGTGACCTCTTGGAGATAGGCAAATTTGGCATTCAAAAAGTATAAATCTGAGAAGGAAAAAGTTGGCATTTTGGCCTTAAAATAAACCCGGTGTCCAAATGCGTTCCGCAATTGGTTTATGGGCAATCAGCAATGGATGTGTGCAATTATGGGCAAGACGGCGATCATACCTTTAGTGGAGAATTAATGAAATTTGGCCTACAAAATTATCCGTATTTTTTAATTTTTGTTTAATAAAAAAACGACTATAATTTGCATGCATCTCATTAATTTAATAAAAATGACCAGAATTTGCTTATAAACTTATAGTGTAAAAATTCTCATAAAATTCATATTGTATGTTTCCCCTTGATTTTCCCTACGGCTAATTCAAACTAAAATTACCACAATTAATAATAAAATGGAACAAAATTGCATATCAGAACTTTTGCATTGCAAATGAATAGAAAAGTTTTTTTTAATTTATCAAACTTGAATATTAATAAGCCATGATTTGAAATGAATTGATTAGAGTAAAAATTTATGAGTTTAATAAAATTTATTGCCAAAAAATGGCAAAATATGCGAAAAATGGACAATTTTCATTTTATGGCCATAGTTCTCCGCTTAATTAGATTTGATCAGTTGTTTTATATAAAAAAAGCTCCTCTTAATCAAATAGTTTAAAATTTTTGTTAATAAGTTGAAACTTGCTAGAAAAAATTCACTAAATTAATAAATTTAACCGTTAATTTGAACATTTTTTTGTAAATTATATTAGATATTTTCCGTCTTCACTTACCATCCCATTGCAAAGTACATGTCCACTTCAAAATCCTTGAGAAAATATTCAAATTTCATTCCACATTTTTGTCCTCATTTACCATGGTTTGTGCCTTGAATGAACTCATTGATTCAATGTAAATTGCAATGGACACATTTGTGGCATGCCCTTTGGGTGAATTCGGATTCCGTTAAATATTAAGAATATTTACCCGTCATTTGGCCGGGTGCCATAAATAAATTATATTTTTGCTTGCCAGAATTCAACAATTTCAACAATTTGTCCGCCGGTTCCGCCCTATGAAAAGCAATTATAATTTGTGATGAGACCCAATTTTCTCAGGGCTAACTTGTCGCCATTTAAAATAACTCATTAAGTACTGAATCAATTTTGATAATTTTAGTATCAAATTAAAGAAAAGACTTTTGGCTATCCAAAAATATTAAATTTATTTAAATTGGTTTAAAAATGATTAAGATATGCCCAAAAATCCACTGGAAATTTTGAAAATCCTAATAATTATGATTTTAACGGATTTTTTGGGCATAACTTCATTAATTTTGAACCAATTTAAATAAAATTAATATCGTTGGATAGCCAAAAGTCTGCTCTTTAATTTGATACTAAAATCGTCAAAATTGCTTCTGTATTTGATGAGTTTTTAAACGGCGATAAATTGGGGCCTATCCCATAAATTCCCCCTCCCTCAATTTTGACACCATTCCAAATCGATGGCCTGCCTCCCCGAATTCCAAGGGCCACACAAATTGTGCACCGGAAATTGTGAATCGAATTTGGCCCGATCAAACGGGCTTTTGCCCTCAGTGCCATCTTCACGTTTGCCCGGCTCATCCCGAAGGAAACGCAATTCCTCATTTTGATGCTTTTCTTCTCGCATCTTTTTGGCCAATTCCTCCACGAATTGGTCCTGTTCAAGGGAAGATTGTGATCGGTCACGAAAAATGTTCTTCTTTCCGGCCACTGATTCATGAAGAAGTCGACGGCTTTGTCGATCATTTGGCCACTAAAAATTGGAGCCAATTAATGTCATTTTTTTGCAATTTTAGGTAGATAAGCCCCAACTTGTCGCGAACGTCCTAACTCATCAAGGATTGAACCAATTTTGATAATTTTGTTATCAAATTAAAGAGAAGACTGATGGCTCTCAAATGATATTAATTTTATTTAAAAAGGTTCAGAATTTTTAAAGTTATATACAAAAAAATATAAAAAAATTCGCCAATCTTTGGTAAAGGATATTTAAAAAGCTTTTGTGAGCATAGCTTCATAAATTCGTAACCAATTTAATATCATTTAATATCATTATATAGCCAATATAGTCTGCTCTTTAATTTGATACTAAAATCACAATGGTTTATTCTTTGAGGAGTTTTTTTTATTAAAATTGACAAGAAATTGGCCAGGCGACAAGTTGGCTTGATGAAAAAATAGGGCAATCCATTTTATGACCTCATTTTCCTCATTATCCAAATCCCTTGCATTTCTTTGTGCCATTTCCATATCTGTGAAATGCACAGATCGATCCAAGGAAATCAACGAATAAATTGATGGCAAATTTACGAGGAAAATTAAGGAAGAAAAGAGAAATATTTCCATTTGATTGAGCCGAAATCGACCAAATCTAATTGGATTGTTTTTGAGAGGACCTTATAGAAAAATGGCACGAGGTTTAAATGGACAAAATGAAGGGCAATTTGAGTAGAAATGGGGCCCGTCATTCATTCATTGCCCCCACCCCAAAATGCCATGGACCATTTTGCCGCGGACCTGGTTAATCCCCCTTCTCTTTCGGCCATTGGTACCGCCCTCCTCCGGTGGCCCATCTTTGGGCCACTTTGTGCATTTTAGACTTTGAAGAAGAGTGGAGATGATGAGGGGAAAATGAGGAGGAAAATTGGGGGAGAATTAGTTGCCGGAAAAGGAGAAGCCCCAATCGAAGTGGGAGAGGGGATAAGCGCATTTTGGCAAAAAAAAAGTAAAGGCAAAAGTGGGTTTTTGGCCAAAGAAGAGTCATGGATTGGGGCAACAAATTTTTTTAGGTTTAAAAAAGTGGCCAAAATTGTGAAGATAAAAATGAGGAAAAATCCTAAATTTTCAAAAAATGTGACAAAAAAAGCCAAAAATGGCCAAGAAGGCAAAAATTCCTAAATGGCCAAAAATAGAAGTAAAATATCCACTAAAATTGCCAGTCATAGAATGTGATTATGAACGGAAAGGCAAAGGGCATATTCATTTGGCAAAAACCGGGAACAATTTTTTTTGCAATTCTTTTCATCAATTCAATTTAGGGCATTTCAGTCTAAGAATTCAATTTGCTTCCCAACATAAAGACTTTATAGAGAAATATGTGGAAAGAGAGAATAAAAGAATCGAAAAATTATTTAAAAATTAAATCGTAGAAAAATTTTGAGATTTTTTTCTATTTTCCCTAGACTAAAAATTTACAAAACCCAAAAATTATTCATAGCTATGAATTTTTCCAATAAATATAGGGTAAAATCTAAAAGGCATCATAATCATAATTTCTAATATAAATTTTTTTAAAATCCATTTATGGGAAAATTCTGAAAATTTTTGAAAAAAATATTAACGATCGACTGATGGTACGAAAAAAAAACAAAAATTGCTTCCAAAAAGAAATTTTTAAAAAGTCTTTATAAAGAAAATGTACAAAGGAGGGAATATATAAATTAAAAAAAAACAAATATAATTATCCACTGATTTCATAGAGAATGGCATCAATTTAAAAATGATTCCATCGCATTCCTCATTCCCGATTTGTCATGCACAATTTGTCATAAACACTTGGCAATGCCGCTTTGCACTCATAGCGAGCCCGAAGCCAATCATAGAGGGTTGCCTATGAAAATTGAATTGATGGGAATTGGATTAAAATTTTTGGTTATTTCTCACATCAAACATTTCCCAGAATTCAGCGGCACTTTGATGCGAATCTGCACACAACATTTTGAAACTGGAAAAAGGAAAAATTCATGAAATTGGCTTAATTCGGGGAATAATTTGATAACATTTTGTCTATAATAATTGCGAAGTAGCCCAACTTCTCGCCGGGCAAACCTGTCGTCGTTTATAATAATTCATCAAGGAATGAGCTAATTTTAATGATTTTTGTAACAAATTAAAGAGCAGACTTTTGGCTATCCAAAAATATTAAATTTATTTAAATTGGTTCGGATTTGATGAAGTTATATTCATAAAGCAAAATATTTAATAAAATGGCCTTTTAATGATTTCGAATTCAGTGATTTTTGAGCATACTCCATCAAATTTAAACTAATTTATGTAAATTTAATATCCTTTGATAGCTAAAAGTCTGTTCTATAATATGATATAGAAAACATCAAAATTGGCTTAGACCTTGATGAGAAATTTTAATGGTGGCAAGTTAGGGCGTCAACCAATAATTTCAGAAAGTATGTAAAAGTAATAATATAAATAATATTTTCATTTTTCTCTCCCCGAATATTATGTCCCCGGAAGAGCCATATGTTCCCGGATTTCTCAAAAACTCAGTCCCTGGGGATATAGGTATATTATCTGCGCGATTTCACCTACCCTTGAACATTTCGGCAATGTTCCTCCAATGTTCGCAACTTTTCTGCCATTCCTTTTTCACCGCCCAACATTTCTTCCTGCCGCTTCGGTGTCCCATAAATGCCAACATTCACATAAATCGCCCTAAGGCCGTGTCGATTTCGGAGAAGGCCGGGTTGGGCGGGCAAAATGAAAGGGCAGAGCCAAAGTGGGTAAATCTGCGAAAAGAATTATTAAATGAAAGGAAATAATTGAATTACCTGCAATTGGTCATCCAAAATTCCAATTGTTTCGGCCACATCTTTGGCGGGAATTAACAAATTTTGGAGGCAGTGCTTTTGTCGGAATATTTGCCGAATTCTTTTCGACTCAGGGAATGCGGGTTTCAATGGAAGTAGCCAGCCAAAAAGCCAACGGAATGGAAAAAATGATGAAAATGGCAAAAATTGGCCCAATTCCCAGAAAAGACTGCGCCAATGTCGGCGGAAATAGTCGGCCGAGGGAATGTATTCGGTACGAGTCTGTGTGGATTGAAATTGAAGGAAATTTAGTAAATTAGCTGAAGGGAATGTGATAATTTTTATATTTTTTTTTTTAATTTTTTGGCAATTTTTTCATCCCGATAAAAATAAAAAATTTTTCATTTAATTAATAAGGAAACAATGACGGTTGCCTGCATTAATTAGTTTTTGGCATATAACTCAGTGAGGCAATTACTATTTTTGAAGGCGATATACCATTAGGTAGCCTTAAATGCCTTCAAAAAAGTGGCTTTAAAACATTTATAAAAATTTACCTTTTTAAAAAGTTATATGTATTTGAGCGTAATAAACCCTAATTTTCTGATTGAGTGAGAGAAAGCCGTTTATTTTACAAATTATTTTAAATTTTCAAAATAATATAAAAGCCACTTTTTAGAGGACATTTATGGCTATCAAATGGCATATCGCCTTCCTAAATTGGTAGCTTCCTTATTGAGATATGGCCAAAAGAATGGCACCAATTATAAAAATAACCCCAAATCCCTACCATTCCCTTTTCCATTGCCCATTTTGCGTGTGCATAAAAGAATGGTTTATGCCATCGGCCAATTCGATTCAACAGCTTTTGGTCATTCTTTGGCACTTGTTCTACAAATTTGCCAGCCAACAGGACGGCCCTTTCCTTGTCAAATTGGATGCCTTCCACAAAATCATTGGCTGCCCTCGGATGCACTTCCTCCTGCATTCGACCGGCCAATTCTTTGGCCGACAAGCAAGGCTGATAAACCAGCCGAACAAATGGAGGGCATGGCCGAATTTGAAGGGTGACCGAGACCAAGAAGCCCAAACTGCCCAATGACCATGGAATGCCGAAGAATAGGGATTGATGGTCGCCGCCTTCCTAAAATTTGAAAAAAATGAATTGAAAGTTTTTGAAAATTTGGTTTTTGGATTAATTTTGTATAAAATTAACGGCATATCATAAAGAATTGATCAAAGTTAGATTTTGGATGAGAAAAACCAGCAAAAAAAATATATTGAACCGATATCCAATTATGGTCCAAAAATCCGATAATTTCCGATACAATATACATCCCTGGTATGTGATATATGATAAAGGCTGACTGATTTTGATTGTTTTTTGGCTAAATGGCAAGCTAATCAAGTTCTTTGAAGCCACTTTCTTTCCCAAACTATTAATAAATAATAAACTTCCTATAATGTATACTATTTTTCCCATTGGATATTTTATATATTGTGCCAATAGTTTTAATGGGTTAATTTTGGGTAATATTTTTATTAGAAATTATATATGATAAAATTAAAGTCATTTCCCCAAATCCTCCTCACCTTTTCTGCCACCACCAATTCGCCGGTTGCTGTCACCATTTCGAATGCCACACAAATATGTTGCATTAGCCCATTTCGGGCGCTGCCAGCTCCAATTCCACATCCCAGAATTAGGCCAACAATTTTGAGATCACCAATTTCTGGCACAACGGGCAATGTGAATCCCATCGAAAGGAGGGCCCTTTGCAATTGGTCCACTGTCACATTTGGTTCAACACGCGCAATTTTGCTTGTTGTGTTAATCTATAATAAGAATATAAAAGAATATAAATAGAATATAATACTATAGAATAGAATATAATACTATAGAATAGAATATAAATAGAATACTATAGAACAGAATATAAAGAGAATAGAATATAAATAGAATATAAAATAAATAGAGTAGAATAAATATAAATAGAATACAATAGAATGTAAATACAATATAAAATAAATAGAATAGAATATAAATAGAATAGAATATAATGCCATAGAATAGAATATAACTAGAGAAGAATAGAATATAAATAGAATACTATAGAATAGAACAGAATATAAATATAGTAGAATAGAAATAGATAGAATAGAATATAAATAGAATAGAATATTGATAGAATTTAATATAAATAGAATACTATAGAATAGAATATAAATAGAGTAGAGTAGAATATAGATAGAAAAGAATATAAATAGAATACTATAGAACAGAATATAAATATAGTAGAATAGAAATAGATAGAATAGAATATAAATAGAATAGAATATAAATAGAATAGAATTTAATATAAATAGAGTAGAATATAATATAAATATAATATAAATAGAGTAGAATAGAATATAAATAGAGTAGAATATAATATAAATAGAATATAATACTATAGAATAGAATATAATACTATAGAATAGAATATAAATAGAATACTATAGAACAGAATATAAAGAGAATAGAATATAAATAGAGTAGAATATAATATAAATAGAGTAGAATATAATATAAATAGAATATAATACTATAGAATAGAATATAAATAGAGTAGAATATAATATAAATAGAGTAGAATATAATATAAATATAATATAAATAGAGTAGAATAGAATATAAATAGAGTAGAATATAATATAAATAGAATATAATACTATAGAATAGAATATAATACTATAGAATAGAATATAAATAGAATACTATAGAACAGAATATAAAGAGAATAGAATATAAATAGAGTAGAATATAATATAAATAGAGTAGAATATAATATAAATAGAATATAATACTATAGAATAGAATATAAATAGAGTAGAATAGAATATAAATAGAGAAGAATAGAATATAAATCGAATAGAATATAAATAGAATAAAATAGAATAGAATAATTAAATTTAATTAAGTATATTTCAGTCAGGTGAATATTAGCTTTAAAATTAACATATATTTGATACCATTACCATTATTAATAATGCTGATATGCATGAATTTAATCTTGAAAGAATTAGTGAATTTGATTGAAAATTCAAAAAATTGCCAAAAAAATAGACCAAAATCGGACCGTTCTCGATTTTTTGGATATAACTTTTAGCCAATTAAGCTTTGATCACTTATTTTGATATTTAAATGCTTTATATAATTCTATAAAGTTTAGCAATTATCAGTTATCACCTCCCGCTCCCACTTAAAAATTTTTTATTGAAAGTCATTTTCTAGAGTAATATTTCAATGATAAACATGAATCTGAATCTGAAAGATGTTTAATCGAAAAAAGTCATATTCGTTTTACCTATTAAGGCATTGATTTACATAAAAAAAAATAAATTAATGAGAAATTTGGTTTAAGATGGGTGGTATAAAAAGATAATACCAAAAGATATATTGAAAGATTGCTGATGAGATATTGATCAGTCGGCAGCCAAATTCGAAACAAAAATCCAATTAACATTTTTTAATTTTCATCAAAATTAAGAACGACCTTTTAACAAATATATTCCCCCCAAAAATACCACCTCAATAATGTCGCCCAATGTGTCCAATTTGATTGCGTACAATCTCTTTTTATATGCTGGTCTGGAGAAGCACATTCTTTGGCAATGTTCCCATCCAATTGAAGTGCACATTTTCATTGGGCATCCCTGCTTGTGCCATTTTCGTACCTACATATAAATTTTATTATTTTATGAACCCATCATACTCAGTTAGAAAAAGAATTTAAATAATTTTTATTTCATTTTATATAGACTAGAGCGATGAGAGAATATTTTTTGATAACAAGAATTTTGATGTTTTAGCTCAATTTGCATTAAAAGGCCAAAATATCGAATTAGATTCCTTCCTCTATTTCGAATTTTTGACAAGTTTTATAAAAATTTTAATTAAATTTTGCGGAAAGTTATTAAAAGTTCAGAAAATTTTATGAGGAAGAGTATATGGTAGGAGAATTTGATCATTTTCTTGGGGCTTTTAAATACAGTATATTTTCTTATAGAAAAAGAAAAGAGCCTATCAGCCTCTCTTTTCGATGGAAGGAAAAGGAAATGATAATATTGCTCCAAGGCATTTCAAACTGTTCTCTATTTGATGAGCGGGGGAACAGCCTAACTTCTCGCAAATATCTACCTATAACTCTTCAAGGATTAAATCGATTTTAATAATTTTGGTACCAAATTAAAGAGAAGACTCATAGCTATCTAATAATAATAATTTTATTTAGATTTGTTCAAAATTATTAGAGTAATGTTCAAAAAATTATTAAAATTTTGCAAATCATTAATATAAGTTATTTTAAGTGAAATTATCCCAAAAATGTGATTCCATTTTTTCCAATCGATTATTCTAAATATTTTTTTTACCTGTTTTTGCACATTTGCCACTTTTCGGCTATGCCCTTTTTGGGCCAAATTCAGTTTGAACATCAGCCAATCGCGAGTGTTTTTGAGTTGGCGCCGCACAAAACCAAATGGCAATTTAACGTAGAGCACATAAAGCCAACCAAAATTGATTAATGCAAATTGAAAAATGAACTCATAGAGTGCGGAAATTCCACTTTTTAAGCCCATTTAAAATGGTGGTATATTCTGAAAATTCAATTACTTTTATGTATTTAATTATTTTTTTAAATGAAGGGGAATATTTTGATAAAGCCATATGATTTTGCTGATTTAAAGAATTAAAATATTCGAATATATATATATATTTGTGTATCAAAAAATTAAGTAAAATATTAAATGTATTAAGCAAAAATGGGGAAAATAATTATAATGGGCGGAATTAAAATCGCGCAATTAGTGCAAAAACACAAAACAGGCGGAAATAGTGCAAAAACACAAAACAGGCGGAAATAGTGCAAAAACACAAAACAGGCGGAAATAGTGCAAAAACACAAACAGGCGGAATTAGTTGGGGCAAAACACAAACAGGCGGAAATAGTGCAAAAACACAAAACAGGCGAAATTAGTAAACACAAAACAGGTATATTTGTTTTAAGAAAAAAGAAAAAATATGTAGCAGAATTTGCTCTTTTATTTGTTTTTATTTTCCGCAAATAATTTTTAGAGGGAAAAGAGTAAATCAATGAGGGGAAAATGGCCTTGGAAATGGTTGCCGATCTCTCACCCCAAAATATAGGATGATATTGATAAAGTTGGACTGCCGATTTATTTTTTATGGGGAATTTTCTTTTTAATTTTCGACCGCCCCCATCGATAAGGAGTTGACCAAAAATTAAGGGCGACAAAAAAATAAATAAATGAATGAAATGGAAAATATAGGAATTTTGATTCGAAAATTGATGGAGATAATCCATAATTTTAAGCAATTTAATACAAATCTTTAAGAATTAAGAATCAAATTTTTGTATCGTATATTTCATTAATAAGAATAGATCAGTTTTGACAAGAAAAAAAATCAAATTAGATTCAACTTTTATCTTGCAAAATTATTCATTCTTTATTCATAAAAAAATGGTTTAAAAAATTAAAGAACTGTTTGAAATGTCCAACAAATTGTAAATAAGCGTCTCATCAATTAATTTCGTTGGAAGGCATTTCCCAGAAGAAAATCCACGATGCGCCTGGATTGGTTAAAAAAAATAATTTTTCAACAAAATTTTTAATTTATGCAAATATTTTTTTATCCATTTGTCCTATCTCTTTCCATTTAATTAAAATCATATTTTTCAATTATCATTATTTAATTTGTAGTTACATTCTAACCATAATTTTATTACTAAATTAAATTGGATTTAAAAAAAAGCAATCAACAAAATTTAAAAAATAATTTTTCAACAAAATTTTAATTTTAGCTACTGGATAATCCTATGCTAATAAAGATCTATTGCTATCCTCATTCGTTTAACCCTTAAATTTATATGGGAAAAATTAGATTAATTTTTCTTATCAAATATCGAATGATATTTTTCCTAGCCCAATTTCTAATTTTTAACTTAAAAACTGACCAACAAAATCGGAACGGGTAAATGAAAATTTGGCCTATCCTTAATTTAAAATTGTTAACAACGATTAAATCTAGCCCATTTTTGTTGTCGGATATAAAAACATAAAATTGGCCTCCATTGTTGTCGATATATGTATTCCAGCCGACCACATGATGAATTTTTAAATGCAATCGTGAATTCTAAAAAAAAAAATATTTCAAAAATTATAATTCTAAAATGTGCCATTATTAATTAATTTATTATTTCATATATTAAGAATTTATTACCCGATTGGTATTTATGGGCACTGGCCCTTTGAAATCATATACACTAAAGCACTCCATTGAAGAATTAGAAAGGTGCAAACACGAATGGAAGTTTTGTTTTGCCTCAAATTGGACTTCTTCTCCATCCCCATTTTCTAAATCATAAAGGCATTTATAGCGCACAAAAACTTGTTGTTTCCGTAGACGGAGATGAAAAGTTTTTATCTGTTATTAATTTGATTAATTAATCAAAATTTTGCTATATATATACCCAAATTTGGCCAATTAACATTGGTTTTGAACCATTATTTATGTTTGCCTTGTAAAGTGCCACATTATTGTTGATCCATTTATTGTGAAAAAGGACAGAACGATCGTTGGCATTTTCAAATTGCTTCACCCAAGAAGAGGTGGCGCCCTACAAAGTTTAAAATAAAAAAAATTCATTTGATAAAATTAATTCTATTAAATATTTTCTTTTTACTATTTTTTCGGTAGGAACCTTTTTAAGGCACCATCTCCATCTCCATTTAGAGCACCTCATATAGAGGAGAATGAATATCCAAAATTATGATTAATTAAAACCAAATATCATTAAATTCAAAATTTTTTTCTAATAAATTTTTATGGTAAATATTGGACAGGAACAGGAAAAAGTGGTGAAAAAATTATGTTTAAATAATGAATAAGAAAGGGGCAATTTGATATTTTAAGGAATTTGTTCCATTGTTGGTATTAAGCCATTATAAATTGAATGAAAAGGAATGCCCTCAAATAAGCCAGCCAAAAAAGGATAGAATCTCAAATCAAATTGTGAACCCAAAAGCCCTTTATTTCAATTTTTTAATACATTATATAGAATTAATTTTCCAAATTTTTTGTGAAATTTTACCGCAAAACGTCTGCGCAATATGGATAAGGGAATTTCACTGAATCTTCGCGATACCATCATCACATTGAGGATAATATCATCATTTGGCAAAAATTCAAAAATATCGACAAATGTTTCGTTGGGCAAATGAGTTTGGACCGTTGTTTTGGCCTTCTCCTCTTCCGAAAAATTGGATTGAGATGAATTCATTTTTATTGGAATTTATTTGTTAAATTTTTCAGTAATTAATATTTTGGATTAAATGTGTAAATATTGTGGATGTTTGAGGGAAAAGTTAGTAGAATTTGAGGCTTAAAAATATCCAATGCCTGGCAATGCCCTGCGGGAGAAGCCTTTCTGCTGCTTGGCCCATAAAATCAATAGCTTTATCCCCGAATAAAAAAAAGGGAACAACAACATTTTCTTTCGCTGTGGCCTCAAAAAAGAGAAAAGAGAGGAGAGAAACGAATGCTTGAGTTTGAATAAGGGTATAAAAAAGAGGCCATGGCCCATTGGTTAATTATTTAAGGTTTTGTGTAAAGTAAAATTGTGATTACCGTAAATTTCCTATTAGAAGCTCACTCCCTATTAGCCCACTTTCTATTAGAAGCCCAATCTCTATTAGAAGCCCACTCTCTATTAGAAGCCCAATCTCTATTAGAAGCCCACCTCTCCTTTGAAATTTTTTTTTCACAAATAACCCATTTTTAAGTGAAATTAAACCGAAATAAGCATTTTTTGTTTTTCAAAAATTCCAAAAATTCCCCACCCTAGAGAGGCTCCGAAATTTATAAGTCCATGGGCTTCTAATAGGAAATTTACGGTAGTTATCATTAGCATTTCCCACGGTGAATTTGAATAATTCTGAATGGTGTGTAAACTTTTGTAATAATATTCACAGAGAATAATGAGGGAAAAATATCCCCTGCTGCTGAAGCAATATTCTCCCAATCTTCCTATGTGCTTTTTTATAGTTATTAATGTTAGTGCCTGCCTCATTTTCGTGGAAGTTAAAAGTAATGGAGGTACTGTACGCCCCGAGGATATACTCATTTCAATCTTTGTCATTGCCTTCAACCCTTATCAATTCCCTCATAATTCTATATTATCCCATGGCAAAATTTATGAAAGTTTTATTAGAGCTTTGTATTGAATATTTCATAAATATTTATAGAATCTTAAAATAGCCATCTAGACAATTTTTAAAGTTTTTTTTTGCCAATTTTATGAATTAAAATAATATTTATGCCTATTTTATATATTTTGAGGCATCCAAAAAAAGATTATCTGATCTATTATAAAAATCTTAAAATAACCATGAAAGTTAGACAATTTTTAATGTATTTTTGCCTATTTTATGCATTAAAATAATATTATGCCCTATTTAAATATTTTAATAGGGATAGGGAGGCAATTTTATAAACCAACCAAAAGTCATCCACTCTATCATTTATCTTCCTCAAATAAAAATTGACAAAAATTTACATTGTCTAAGATGCTCCCTTTCCTCACAATTCTATTTCTTTTTACAGTGCCAAAAATTCTTTTTTGTGCTCCAATCAATGAGACACCCAAAACATTGAATGCTCATGTTCATGTCAGTCAGCTTTATATTTTATTATTTTTTTTGGAAGAATAAAAAATTTTAGTAATAATATAAAATTAAAAGTAAAATAAATATTTTAATTTCTTTTTACAGTACAAGTATCAAGGTATGCCATTTGGAGCTTGCGGCGAAGGTTGCCCAGGCGGCTTTGTCTGCTTTCCTCCCGGCATATGCATTATTGGTTGAAGTGAAGAAGGCTGAAGAAGAAACAATAATTAATGTGAATGATTGTGATGTATTTTTGATTTTACCAATTAAATTAATTTTATTACTCTCGCAATAAATTATAAAAAGGGAGAAAATTTTTTGAACTACTTTATGCTCAAAATAATTGTTTGCTTTCCATCACCAACACAATCGAAGATTACCAAATCGGGAAGCATTTTGGAATTTATATGTAAATATTAGGAATGTCACGCAAAGGATGAAGCATTGTTTGAAACTGTGTGAAGGGGGATTGTTGCGATTGCGATAACGGAATGAAATGAGGAGGCTTGAATTTGAATTGACGGCGCATTACAATGCGGAAAATGCGGAAGCTTCTCTATCGAGTCTCGATGGAGAGATCATCTATGCCCAAACTTTGAACTTGAAAGAGCCGGAAGACTTGAAGCAGAAGGGTCATCATCTCATAATCGCCCCTCTCAAGTGTTTTTTGAAAATTTTCTCCCTGTCTATTTCATTTTTGGAATATTTTTACCGAATTTGAAAATGTTCATCATTTCCGTGTCCATTTTTCTTTTTGGATATTTTTGTTTAATTAATTCTGCCAATTTGAACGCATTCGAACCGAGCACAATTTCATTGGATCCAACAAATTTGGATTTGTTTTTCTTTCGGGCAGCCGTCTCCGCATTAATCAAGGTACGGTCAAAAAATCAAATAGGCCCAAATTCCACGTGTTTTACTTTTTATGGCCATAATTATCTTGCCAATTTAGATTTTATCAATCATTTAGATAATAAAATGATCTTCAGAGAGAGAGAGAGAGTTAATTAAATTTTATAAAGTTTTATACAATAAAAGTTGCTTAAGATTCTGAAATATGAAAATTTCAGATAGCATAAATTAGGGAATATTTTTGATGAAATAATTTCCGTTTGTCTTCAATATTCCCTTGTAAGAAAGTAATTAAATTTAATTTATCTTTTTCAAGTTTTTATGGCCATAAAATTCTGGCCAATTAATTTTGGATCAACCATTTTGTTATATTCAGAGAAATATTACCCTAATAAGATAATGATCAATAAGCAAATTAGGCTAGATTAATCATTTCATTAGTGAACTGAACATTTTGAAAGGAAATTATTGCCTTTTGGCAACTATATATTTTTCCTAGTAAAAATTGATTAAAATTTAAATAATTTAATAGGCAAAAGCCGATACCATTCTTCGTTCAATGGCCATGCCCACTGCCGAAAGAGTCATATTTCGGCAATGTGAATCAGACGCAAATGGACGGTTGAATTTATTGGCCAAATGTCTGGTTTCCCTGTTCAATGTCCGAGATTTTAAATTAAATCAGCAGAAAAAGATGGCGGAAAGAATGCCATCGGAAATGCCCTCATGGAAATGGATATTTTCAAATAATATTTTGGGCAATGAAAATTGGAAAGGAAATGAACAAAATGGAGGCAAAGAATTGGGCGAGAAGAAAGCAATTTTAATGGAAAAAGTGGAATCAAATTTGAAGAAGAATTTTGCCCTTTTTAAAACATTAAAGGGCAATGGAAATGGCGAAAAAGTGAAAAGTAGAAGAAGGAAATGGAAAGAATTTGGTGGAATTACCGAGGCAGAAGTGTTGAGAACAAAACGGGAAACTGTATCCGAATTGAGGGAGGAAAATGAACGAAAAGGTTACTTTTTGGCGTAGAATAAATGGCAAATTTAATAATTATATTGGTAATAAGCATGCGGATTTATTTAAATTAAAAAAAATGTAAATATTAATATTTAAAGAAGCCACTTTTTAGAGGAGATTTAGGGCTTTCCATTGGTATATCGCCTTCCAAGATTGGTAATTGCCTCGTTGAGCTTGAGCTACGAGACAAAAACCAAATAAATGTAAATATTTAATTGGCAATACTGAAATGCTATTGATTCACTCATTTTTGCATAAATTCACTCCAGGCAAAATACTAGAAGTGAAAGAGGGAAATTTAATAACATAAATTTAAAACATAAATTACCAGAAGATAATCATAAATTCAGAAAACATCAACAAAAATGGCATTGCCCCTGATAAATTGGAAATATTTGAAAAATTCCCAAATGTTCAAAAGTTGCTAAAAGTTGAACGATTCTACAAATTGGTGGAAAAATGTAATGAATACATTCAACGAAAGGACGAAGAGCATAGCAAGTAGATTCCATTCAAAAACATCCAAAATAAAAATATTTCGCCAATAAAAGATTCCTCCAAAATGCAAATTTCCCAGTCCGACTTTCTACGAGGCAATTCGAACGAAATCCTTTGCTGGAAATGGCCCAATCCCAGTTGGAAGGCACCGTTCATTTCGACAAACTCTCAATTCTATCGCCAAAATTACTTTCAATTTTTCCGGAAAAGGATGTCAAAAATGCTGCAATGAACAATGTTGAGGATTTGCTCTTTTCGCCAACATTCCTTTCTTTCCATGAACAAGGGAATTTTTCGCTTCCATATTTGTTGAATGTGAGTTCTTCTTGAGATCTTGGGTTATTATTTCTGCCATAGTTCAACGAAGCAATAGCCAATTTCGAAATGCGATATACCATTTTGAAAGCACAAAGTGTCCTCTAAAAAGTGGCTTAAAATTTTTTGTGAAAACTACCTTATTACTAAAGTTATATGCCTTTGAGTTTAATAAATCCGAATTTTTGGAGAAAAGCAGTTTATTTTAGAAAATTTTTTAATAGTCAAACAATTAGTTAAGCCACTTTCTAGAGGACATTTAGGGCTTTAAAATGGCATATCGCCTTCCTAAATTGGTTGATTACTTAATGAAATATGTCCAAAAGAATAGCCACAAACTTAAAAGACAATTTCCTCATTTCCATTTTAACCCTTTTTAAGCTTGTTTTCACGAATAATGCCAAAGAAACTTTACCTTGGCTGGATTTATTACTCCAAGTCAGTGGTGCCGCTTCAACATTGGACCAATTATTGAAGGCTTTGGAGCCAAATATCAAAGAAATTGAGCAAAAAATTCATCCGGCAATTTTACGATTGGAACAATTGGAAGAACGATTCCATAAATTGAGAACCCAATTACGGACAAATGATAAGAAATGGACGGAAATGGAAGCAAATGGGTACACATTTTTGGATTCAGAACAAAGCAAAATGATGGGAACGGACAATGGCGAAGATTTAGAAATGGAAAACAACGACGAATTGGAGGCTATTTTGGAGGAGGACATTCGCGCAATTGCCAAAATGGGCGATGGCACGGAATTTGGCAATGGAATTGAGAGGCATGGGAGAAAACGTGCCAAACGTTTCCTCAGCACCCAACCATATGGCCAAGTGCGCATCCTCAACCCATACTATTTTGCCAATCAAATCAATGACAGTGCCATCCTGCGGCGAATTGTCATTTCGCCAAAAGCATTCAGCGGTGAAATATTGACAGCCGACTTCTTTCGGGTCCGAATTTATTTTATATTTATATGGATAAAGTTAATTTGCTGAAAAAAAACACTGAATTACCAGAAAAGGATTGGTCCTAAGCTCCTCCCCATTTGGAAAGAGCTGGGGCCAATCCAAATTACCGAGACAAACGACAAAGACAGAGATAAAGTTGAATTTTATCGTTAAAATCTACAGAATTTGTCATCCATAATTTGTCTTTATCTTAAAAACCATTTGGCAATTGTCTATATTTTTGTCTTATTTTAGTGGAAAATAGCCGGAGACAAATTTGAGGGGCCGCGGGCCGCTCATAGCGGACTCTCAAATATTAGGCGTTTGTCGTTGGAAATCAGCGATTTATCGTTTGTCTTTTTTAATTTGTATTAGGTAGACGACAAATCGGAGGACAAACGCCAAATACGTGAAGACAATTGACAAACGACAAAAAAAAATAATTTGGATTGGTTTTAAGACAATTACCAAAAAGACAACGATAAATGACAATTTTATCTCAGTCTCTGTCAATTGTCTTTTTTAATTTGGATTGGCCCCTGGTCAAGAGATGCATTGAATGGTATATAATTTTATTATGGTTTGGTCAAAATTAAAGGGTATTAAACGGTTTAAACCAGTTTTGGTATAATGGTTCAAAACTAAGTTAGAATTTTTTAAACTTAAGCCAAAACATAATCAACTGATTGCTCTCATTAAGAGTTAGCAATTAAGTGATCGGATTTACGGAACAGAGATAAACTTGAACCGATTCGTTCACTTCCGCATCGTCCACATCATCATAGTTTCGGCATGCCGTCGCATTGTCATCATTCTCCAGCATTGTGTAATGTGCCCGAATGTCCACGGTGACTTCGTGGATTTTGCCCAAACACAACTAAATTGGTTGAAAATTATTCAGTGTCCAAAAAATTGCGTTTTAACCCCTTCCGTTGTGCCATCTTTGACTCGTCCCTTTCCTTCCATATTTCTGGCCATTGTTGTGGGCCGTCCATGGAAATCAACGGACATGCATTCTGCGTTCACATCCGGCATTGTATTATGATCATGGAGTAATTGGAGAATGAAGAATTTGCCCTGAATTTTTGATAGGACTATTTTGATATGCCCCAAGGCCCAATTCGTGGGTTAATTTAGCGCCGTTTAAATAACTCATTAAGGTCTGAACCAATATTAATGATTTTTGCATTAAATTAAAGAACAGAATATTGGCTATTTAATAATATTATTTTATTTAAATTAATTCAGAATGGATGAAGTTGTGCTTAAAAAATTACTAGACCTTTAATTTGGATTAAAAAAAGTTGCAGTGGTTTTTGTGCAGAGAAATTCTTCAATTCACTACCAATTTTAATAAAAAATTAATAAAATTGGATAGCAAAAAGTCTGCTCTTTTAATTTAATACCAAAAATATCAAAGTTTGCTTGATAAGTTATTATAAATTACGAGAAGTTTGGCTGTTCCGAAAGGGAGAATGAAGCCAATAAAGGAACTAATCAGAAAAAAATTCACTCACTTGTTCACTAATCGCCTTGAAACTTTCAGTATCTAGGAAATTTGGCTGAAAGCAAAGTTGTTTGGACGAAAGCCATGTGATTTTTGTTTTCATATGGAATTCATCGTCTTCATCGTAGGAAAGACGCTGAAATTGTCGCAGTGAACGTCTCAATGTTTCCAGTCCAGTTTTGGCAGTGAATTCCGTGAAAGAAACATTCAAATTGTCAATTGTTTCCGTCCATTTCTATTTTAATTTAATTAATTTGAATTCAGCAATTTATGCGTGCCTTGACCAAATCACGTAATCCTGCCATTTTTGGACTGCTTCCAAATGCTTTGATGTCGCGCATTGCTTGTTGGGCAACAGTTTCACGTTCCAAGGAATTCAGCGTGGCAACAACCTTCAAAAGTAATATAAAAGAATTTTGATAGAATGGAACATTTTAAAAAAAGAATCATTATTAATGAATAGGGCCCGGATTTTTATGGAAATGCATATTTTGTGTGCGAATATGCACAGCATTGGGGAGTACGAAAGAAGTGTTTTTGGGTTCAAATAATGATTTTGAACCGGTTTAAAAATGCCTATTTTGGCATAATTTGGCAGTCTGTGCATATTTTGCATATTTCGTCATTTTTGATGAATATTTTGCATATTTTGGTGCATATTTTGAGGAAATTCGAGAATTTTTGTTAATTTTTTGTAAAAAATTGAACATTTTATTAAAAAAAATATTTTTCCGAAATTTTTTTTATAAAAATTGTCAAAATTTTATCTAAGATAGTATTTTTGGAAAATTTTTTTCTTTCGGCAAGAAAATTTTTTAAAAAAATGAAAAGAAAAAAATTTTTCTAAAAAATTAATCGTCTCCCCTATGGGTCAATCACCAAAAATTTTTTGTAAAAGAGCGAAATTTGTGAAAATTTATTTTATTTTCACTTGTATTCAATCAAAAATGATTAATTTTCGAATTTAATAATTTTTTAAAACATTTTTTGACTTTTTAATATAAAAAATTGATTTATTGCATAAAATGTGCATATTTTGGCATTTATTGGCATATTTGGTGCATATTTTGGCCTTTTTTAGTGCATATATATGCGCATATATTGGCACTTTTCGGTGCCTAATAATCCGGGCCCTATTAATGAATCATTATTATAGCATTAATCTATTCAAAGTATTCTTTAAAATCAGATCTAATTTATTCAAATTTATTCCGTATCATAATTCCGATTTTTAACTATGATTTCTTAAGTACATTCCGGGAAACAATTGTAATTGCGATTGTAATTTTAAGATTATAATTATAATTGCGGTTGTATTTGATAATTTTAGAGAAATAGAAATGAAAAAAACTATTTTAGAAGTTAAATATCATTTCACTCGGGAATTGTAATTGTAAATTTCTAATAAGTACATTCCGGAAAGAGATTGTAATTTTTATAAATCAATTCTGATTTCTAAGTTGATTCCGGTAACTAATTCTACTTCCTCTCATTTCCTTTTTAAATTCGGTGAGTGTCCATTTTCCCAAATCAGAGTAGGGGCTAGGGACTATGGGCTTATTAGAGGCTTCGGAGCATATGCATAGGAGTCTAGCGGAAATAATACATGCTAAAGATTTGGATTTAGGGAAATGGAACCATTTCGTGAAATGGACAACCAATCTTAAATTCCACCTCATAGGCACTCATAACAAGTTCTGGAGGCCATGTTTCGCGCATGAATGTTTGTTTGTCCGTGAAATTGGCCAATGCTCTCTAAAATTAAAAGGGATAATGGGTGATTAATATATGTTTGGCCAACTTCCACTTCCGGTGACCATTTGTCAATTTTGTCCATCTTTGCCTTGTCCGTCGGGTTTATGCCAAAATGGCTCCAGGCTTGCCTTTTTGACATGCAAAATGTCATATTTGGGAAAGTCATGGAATAGTTGAAAATCATATTCATATTTGCCTGTTTCGGATTGCCCGCATATTCGAGGGTCTTTTAAAAAATAATTTTAAATATATTGAAGGATGGATACCAAATTGGTAACATCATAAACTGTCATCATGGCCAAAAAGAAGATGAGAAAATAAAATGCCCGCCGGCGAAATGTTTTCCCATAGAAAATGCTGCTGTATTGCCGTTGCTTATCCACCATTTTTTTTTGGCTCTAAATAAAATTAATTTGGAACTTATATTCAAAAACACTTTTAAAAAGTAATAAATTTAATGTCGGTCGATTGTGAGATCAATTCGCCTAAACCCACTCATCAAAAATGTGGTGGTCGGAAAATTGAATGGAAATTGAAAGGTGGAATTGGAGGAGGGGAGACCAAATTGGCCGAGAGTAATGGAAACCGGTCGAAATGGGGGCCGAGTACACCTTCTTTCCTTTTGTGGGTAATGATTGAGTATGAAAAAAGAAGTGCGCGCCAAATATGTTCGAATTCGGCCTTTTCTTTCAATTTCAATCTTCCCCCAAATTTCCATTCAATCTGCTGCACTTAAATTCAATTACCCACCCTCCTTCGATTTGTGAAACCTTTAAACCGAATAAGAATGCGCACACTGATCTGACGTTGAACATAGGGACAAACAAATTATTGGTTGGGGAACTGATGTCGTCACAAAATGGGCGATCAAAGCGGGGAAGGAGGGAAATGGACAAATTTAAATTTAAATCCAATTAGAGATTTTTATGGGACTAAAATAAAAATTAATAAAATTGGGAACAGAAAAGAAATATTTTCGAGAATAAAAGTGGAAAATTAATATGGAAAATTAATAAAATGTTGTGGATTTTTTTGTTTATAAGACTTATCTTTATTTAAAAAGTACAGAAATAAAATATGTTAAATAGTTTAATTCAATTTCATTGCTTGGGAATCAACAATGGCATGGCTTTTTGCGCAATAAAATATACGGAAGCATTTTTAATATTTTATGCCAGTTTTAGTTTTAGTGAATATTGTGCCGTCTCCTTCAAAAAGTTCAATTTTGATATTCGCCTTCTAAAATGGCAAAGTGTATTCAACACATTTCCTTCCTACTACAATGAGCAAATGGCTACGGAGAATGAATGTTGTTGGTGGCATCAATCACCCTTCAGAATCATCCATTCTTTTCGAGCCATGCCTGTGAGGCAAATCATAGAAAGATGATTGAAATTGCTTTCAACAAATTCAGAGTCATATTGAAAATTCTGATTTTTAATTTATTTTATAAATAATTTTATCTTAATTTTATTTTAATTTGATTGCATAAAATTTTGGAAAAAGCAAAAAAAATCTTATTTCTTTATCATTATAAATTTGGCGATTTTAATATTATGATTACAATTATATACATGGAAGTATGATTAATAATTTTTTGCCACTACCGATTAAAATAAAATTGTGAATTTAAAAGAATAAAAAATTTAATGAATTTCATTTTTAAATTATTTTTTAGATTAAAAAAAATTCCCCGTTTTTCATATCCATATTTTCGACTGTATTATTTTTTAATTTTTTTTTTCAAAGTATTTATTTTCAATTCATAATAATCCAACCATTAACAATAGAAAAAAATGAAAAATTTAAAATTTAATTAATAATTTTTAAAAATTGATATCTTCCTCGAAGATTTTATTTTAATTTATTTTAGATTTATTTTTTTTAAATTCACAATCGCTATCCTATCCAAAATTTCCAACCATGTCCAAGCCAAAATCCTAAAGAAAACACGACATATTTTATAAAAAAAATACGTAATTCGATTGCGATTAATATTTCCTTAATAAAAAAAAAAGATAAAACAGCCATTCAAATTTTTGCTCTCCCGATTTAGCGCAGTTGCTTATATCAGCAATTTTTCAAACTCACCCATGGTCACCTATAGTTAAGCTTTTTAGACATTTCGATAAAATTATAGATCAAAGCCAGGGATACGCATTGGGCCTAAGATTTCCAGGCCTGGCCCAATCAGGGCTCGCCTCGATTCGGCCATCGACCCGGCTAGATAATTTTTCGATCGACATGGCCCAGCAGTCAAATTTCAATGAATTTTCAAAATTTTACAAAAAAAAAAGTCTATTCTTTAGGGGAAATGTAATTTTTATAAAGCTTCCGGGCCTAATCAGACCAATTCTGATTTTGGACCCTAGGCCCAGTTTGTGGAGGCCGTACCATGCGCATCCCTGATCAAAGCGTGATTTTTCCACCCTTTTTGGCCCATATTTTTACTTCCTCTAGTCAGATGCGCAAATCTTTTTTCACCATTGAAAATTTAAATCTAATTTTTTAAGATTTATAATGAGTCAAGAAGATCTAGACCAACAACAAAATGATGAACAACAAAAAACTATTTTTGCCCGCTTTATATCTCATTTTTCGTTTGACTATAAGGCGTTCTTCGTGCCACTTTCCTCTACATCCTGTTTATGTATGGTTTTGCTATTTGTTGGCCCCCACTTCCTCGTAGCATTTTGAGGGAAGAAATAGGCGGAATGGTAGGTTTATTCATAAATTTGTTTAAATTATTAAATATTCCAGATTGTTTTTATCTTCTACTTATTTTATGGGGATTTAACTTCTGCTTTGGCCCTGTTATTCACAATTCTTGTTGAGCGTATTTACCGAAATTACTGTCAACATCATGTTGGTTTAAGTTAAACTTTGATTAAAAATTAACGAAACAAATAGAGATTTTTAATCGCATCTCATATCCCTATCAAATAAGATTGAGGGCATCCGGATATCGCCTACGGCCAAAACAGAATAAATCTGAATCAATGAATTTTATACCTTGATATTTTTAAAATTAGATAAGGAATACAAATATAACAAATTGTTCAACTTTGGAAGTTTGAACGTCTCCATGAGGCAATAAGGTGCCAGTAGAAATTTTTTCTAGGGATTAGATTGGCATTCTATTACCACTGGCGTTAGTAAACAATGAATAATCTGTCTATAAAATCTATCCTCTGACTAAAAAATTTTAAAGGATTCAATTCCACGTAAATTCACATTCAGATTTATTCAAATTTGGCCGTACGAAATGCCAATAAAAACAAATTATATTCCTTCACAAAACCATAACCAATGGTCTCTTTTCTATTTCTCATTCATACGTCTTACTTATATTCATTCAAACTAACATCCGCCTCTCTTTTTGCTTCGTTTTTAGCCCCGCAGCGAAAGAAATTTTCTCTGGCTCTATTAAGGGGATAAAGCTATTGATTTAACGGGCCAAGCAGCAGAAAAGGCTTCTCCGAGGCATTGGCAACCATAGGATTTATTCTCTGCAACCTAATATTCTACTAAATTTCCCCTCAAATATCCGCACAATTTACGCATTACAATCCAAAATATTAATTTGCTGAACAATTTGGCAACCAAATTCTAATAAATGGGTTTATTTCAATCCAATTTTTTTGGTGAATGGATGGCCAAAACAACAGTTCAAACCCATTTGTCCAATGTAATATTTGTCGATATTTTTGCATTTCTCCCAAATGATGACATTGTCCTCAATGTTGTATTTGTATCACAAAGATTCAGCGAAATCTGTTTGCCCATATTGCGCAAACGTTTTGATGTAAAATTTGAGAAAAAATTTGAAAAATTGAAAAAATTCTAGACCAAGAGGGCTATTGGAGTTTAGAATTCATTTTATGCCATTCCTTTTCATTGGCTTAGATCCAGCAACGGCACAAATAATTCCTTCAAATATCAAATCGCTCGTTTTATAGTAATTCATCATTCAATTTAATTCCTAACAATATAATTTTTCTCCTCACTTTTCTGTCCAACATATTTGCCTTTAATTGGTTATGGTTTTGAGGCATTTAAACTCTACCCCATACGAAAGAAGGGCATTCAACGGATGGTACTAAACAGTTTATACGGATTACAGAAATAATTGGAAATAAAAAAATATTTAATAGCATTAATTTTATCATATTAATTTGTTGTTTTTAGGGTGCCACTTCTTCTTGGGTGAGACGTTTTGATAATCCTTACGAGGTGGTTTATCCTTCGAATGTACATGAAAATTGGCGGAATAATAATGTGGCACTTTACTTGGCGGATATTGATAATCGTTCAAGTCGACCGTCAATTTTCGGCAAAGTTTACGTATATATTTAAAAATATTAATATTTTGATTAACAAGCAAATCATTAGGCAAGAAAATTTTTTGCTCACTCGAAACCTTTGCAAAAGAATCACCAGGTTATCATAATTTACAAATGCCTTTATGATTTGGTACATGGTGAAACGCAAATTGAGGCAAAACACAATCGCTGTTCAGCAGAAGGCTTTTGTATTTATGATTTTGATGGAACAGTGCCCATCAATTCCAATCGGGTAATAAATTCTTACAGGATTACTGTAATTGACATTAATTTGCTACGTGTTAATTATCCCGGGGTAGAAATTTTTTTAAAGATTCTTTTTCTACATATAATCATATTTTGGTACTTTTCCGTTACGAGCCAGCCCCACCCCTCCATCAAAAATTATGAAACTCCATCAGTCATTAGAGGTTATTTTGGATGCTTATCAAGAATCTGACCTCGTTTTTCTCATATTAAGCCAAATGATAAGAGAATGCCAAATTTTACCGAGAAAATGGTAGAGGGAATCAAGGATTATTTGGTTAGAGGGGTTCTTAAAGAAAAAAGTAACCATATTTTATTTTGTAAAACAATGAAAAACATGATTTTAGGTGGCTCTAGGGTTGACCAATTTTGGGGGTAACTTAAGATAATTTTGGGGAAAGAAAATCTGATCCCGGGATAATAAACAATTATCCAATAAATAAGTAACAAATAATGGCAATTTTTGGTATCTAAATAACTTTATAAATTTCAGAATTCTCAATTACACTTGCAAATTCAATATATAGTCAAGGGCCGTCCAACATATATCGATGATAATTCTGGGCATTTTTATATTTTTTCCTCCAACAGCAATATGGGGCGAGCATGGATCATCCTGGCCGATTTTAAAGCCTTCTTTGGTTTCTGCTTCCTTTTCCCATTCCGAATTTGTTGGTCGGTTTTTAAAAAATATTTTAAAATTTAGTTAAGAAAAGTTCAATCTCATCATAGTGATAAGAAAAAATGGACCCGATTTTTCCTGGATAATTAAAAGGGATACATAATAAATGATTGAAATTAGCAACTGCCTTAATAGCAAATTATTATTTTAAAAGGTTCACATTCACAGCCATATTTCGAAAATAAAAAATGGCATTGTTTTTTTTCATAAAATTAAATTCATTTCACTTATTTAAATGTAAAATTACAGTTAGAATTAGAATGAAATTATAAACTAAATTTAAAAACATGTATTTGAGAGAATTGAGAGATAATGGATAAACTGGATAGGAAATTTGCATAATTACAAAATATTCTTTATTTCTTAACCAATCCAGGAACATTTCGGCGTATGCCTTGCGCAAATTCATTCACTATGTGCAACATATTTAATCCCAATTTCTGTCGACTCCACTTCATTTGGCCATTTCACTTCCCAATTTCTCGACTCCACTTCATTTGGCCATTTCACTTCCCAATTTCTGTCGACTCCACTTCATTTGGCCATTTCACTTCCCAATTTCTCGACTCCACTTCATTTGGCCATTTCACTTCCCAATTTCTGTCGACTCCACTTCATTTGGCCATTTCACTTCCCAATTTCTGTCGACTCCACTTCATTTGGCCATTTCACTTCCCAATTTCTCGACTCCACTTCATTTGGCCATTTCACTTCCCAATTTCTGTCGACTCCACTTCATTTGGCCATTTCACTTCCCAATTTCTGTCGACTCCACTTCATTTGGCCATTTCACTTCCCAATTTCTGTCGACTCCACTTCATTTGGCCATTTCAATCCCAATTTTTGCCTAACTCATACCTATGGCACATCCATTCCCAATTTTTATGAAATTTCTATAAATGGCCTTATCATTTTATTCAAATAAAGATAAATATTATATGAATTCCATTTTTATATTTTAATTACAAATAATTTTAATGTCAGAGGAAACTATTTTTTAATATTATTTGGCAAAACTTTAGCATAAATGTTAAAAGTAACCATTTTAAAAAAGGTCAAGAATTTTTTAATTAATTTAAAAAATTAGAATGAAATGAAAATCTTTCCAAAAAAAATCTAAACCAATTGGAAAACACAAATTATTCTGGAATGAAACACAATTCTAACCGGAATAAAACAATAGAAACGAAACATTTATTTATGAGAACAATAAAATTAATTGAATAGGGAACAGCAGAAAAGCATTTTTAAGAATAAAAGTGGAAAAAATTTCATATGGAATATGTTCTTAAAATATGAATATAAAATTTGAAGAACAAAGGTAACCAATAAATATAACAAGGACGGCGGTGAATACATATATCGTATATATCTGCTGGGCATACTGTACCCCTATCCAGTGCAACTCCCACATGAATTAACCATTAACCAAGCTCGAAGGAATAAGGGCGCATCATAAAGGAAACATGAAGATGGAGGAGACATTTCCTCAGGGCGCATTCATTTTTTTTACATTCTTCTGCTGCTCTCTTCTAACTAATATTAATATTATTCAGTAAGCTAATTTCCGTCAATATTTCCAGTTTTGCCTATATCTCGATCATCAGAAAAAATCAGATCCATTCAAACAAATTTGATAATATTTGAGCAGATGGTCCCTTCACCCCAATATGTACTCTTTAAAAATGATGATTAAAGAAAGAATGCCCATTAATAAACCACACCCTATTTAAATCACACTCGCATTCGTCCATAAATTCCACATCAATTTAATTAATTTCAAAAAATCTAATTTCCTTTATGACTTAAACTCCCTCTTTTTTCGGGTATTTTTTGATGCGCACTTTTCATTGATGAGCGAAAAGAATTTTTGAAAAAAAAAGAAAGAATTTCTACGCGCAAGCAATATTTACGTTCATTGGTTTTGATTCACTGTGTAATTCACGTGCGCTTTTGGCGGAAAATTAGGGCGGAATTTTTGTGTGAAATTCGTGGAAAAAATTGATAAACAAAAATAAATATTTTGCGGGTGAATAATCAAAGAAATATGTGTTAATTCATTAAATTTTTTGGAAGTAAACGTGCATAAAAAATACTAATAAATATTAAAAATGATATTGGCATAATTTTTTGTATTTTTTATATTAGATTTATAAATCATTTAATCTTTTTTCGATTTCCAATCACAAACAAAAATTTATTTATTACTTATTATCAATTTTTCCAAACAAATTCGATTGCTAGGCCCCATATTAATGGAAAATAATTATTAAAGAAAATATAGGCATATTTGTTAGAATTGCTTTTTGGATATAAAAATACCAAAAAAATGATAAAATTTTTAAAATGCTCAAAAAGTTGGCACGATTTTTTGTAAAAAATATTCCGATGTCTTTTTTAGCAACTCTTAAATTCATTAATTTCGATTTCAATTCCAATCACAAACAATGAGTATGATAAAAATAAAATTTCATCATTTTAACCCAACAAATGAAAATGACCAAAGGACATATAATTAATTTTGTGTTGGTATTTTCAACTGAAATTTCCAAACAAAAATGAATGCTAATGTTGGTGAAAATATTAATCAAAGTGCCAATTTTCACAATAAATAAAAATGCTAAAATTAAATTCCAAAGATAAATTTCAATTTTTCTAAAAATATCAAATATAATTCTTTTTCAATCGGTAGAATTCTTCAAATTCTTTTTTGCCTATTTTATATCCATCCAAGACAGCCTCAGGGCAATTGATATTCCATTTTTAACCGTCCAATTTTGTCCCTTTTATTCAAAAATGTTCAGCTAATATAAAAAGCATTTTGGAGATTTCATTTCCTGCAAAAATGTGTCTGATTCCTTCTCAAAACACCCACTCCATCAGTCAATCATAATCGCAAAACCACAGGGAGGAAAAGCCATTGACGAAGGTGGATGTGCCTCGAGGCGATGAAATAAGACTTGGATTGAATTTCAGCCTAATTTTCGCCAGAAAACATTGGCCATTGACGCAAATTGGCCAATTCCTCCCTTCACACTGATCATAATAATCAGCTGCTGCTTACATAAATTGCCAACAATTATTGTTCATGACAAAAGGAGAAATGAAATGGATTTGATTTGTTCTTTGTGTGGTCATTTGTGCAGTTTTTCATATTTTTTTATTCTTGGAATAAATATGACATTTTTGTTTTCCTGGAATTGTAACAAATTGAGTACGAATTGATCAACAATAAATCATTCGAGAGTTTCATAAATTTATTGTATAATTGAGGCCATTTCTACAATCCATAATGAAGTCATTTTTTAGGGAAGGAACCATTTAGTGCCGACTAAAAATGAGAACATAAAATTCAGCAGAATTCAAATATTTATTATTAATTAGACTAAATTTGAAATGGAAAATCGTCTATAAAAAGGAATACGCTATATTTAGGTTAGTCATGGAAGGGCTAAGTTTCTTTAAAATGAAGTCAAATTTGGCCAAGAAATTCTAATTTTTCAGAATGAAAATTTAATGGGGAAAAAGTTTGCGCTTGTTTAGTTATATTAATTCCGCCTATTTTAATTCCGCCTGGCGAACTTAGAATAATTCCGTCTGTTTTAATTCCGCCCGGCGAACTTAGAATAATTCCGCCTGGCGAACTTAGAATAATTCCGCCTGTTTTAATTCCGCCTGGCGAACTTAGAATAATTCCGCCTGGCGAACTTAGAATAATTCCGCCTGGCGAACTTAGAATAATTCCGCCTGGCGAACTTAGAATAATTCCGCCTGGCGAACTTAGAATAATTCCGCCTGTTTTAATTCCGCCTGGCGAACTTAGAATAATTCCGCCTGTTTTAATTCCGCCTGGCGAACTTAGAATAATTCTGCCTGGCGAATTCCGCCCTTTTTAATTCCATATTGAAAGCAGCCAGTTGTCTTTCTACATCGATACTGTAAGACTTACAATATCCATAAAAAGAAGAAAAGGGAATAGGAGTTTTTCCTTTCATTTATAGACAAAATTTGCAACTATTTGAAAGCCTCTGATGTCTTCTTCTGATTAACTATTAGCATCAATTTATTATTTATTAATTCATTTTGGTATATTGATATTTCCAAATTATTACTAACCAAAACCATTCATTCATTCATTCAGCAAATTGCCCAAACTACGATATAAAAAATTGTTCGGAGAATTGTGCGCACATATAATTTGATTTATATATGTTTTGTCCTTTGCAGATTGCGTTGATTCAATGCGATGATCCGATTCTTTTTTACGTCACTAAAAAAGGAAGATGATCTTCTAGGTCTACCCCACAATCTTTTCCGCAATTTTCACTCGCCAAATTTAATATTGTCATTTTTTGTACTTCCTTTTATGATCATCTTTTGCGCACTTTTCTGGTTGACGTATTTGTGTGCGGGGGTGGAAATGGCGACATTGACGTGCATTTTTTTGAGATTTTCTTCGAAGATCAACGGGAAAATGGCGTGCAAAGTGGATGAATCAGCAACAACAGCCGATCACCTAGTTCACTCAATTTTAATGAATCGGCAAAAATGCCACCAATTATATAAAATAAATTTTAAATTTAATATTTCTAAAATTATATGCCATCCAAAATTCCCTCAAGATAACACTTCTATTAAAATAAATAAAAAAATTTATAATATTTCCGGGTGTGGCAAATGTGCTCTGATTTTGTACGAAGGGCTGCAAAATTTAAAATATTGCAAAAAATGAGGGAAGGATGGACAAAAATAAATATTTGCTCAATAAAAAATGCACTCAAAATAGCATTTGAGTCACAAGTCAAGTCAAATTTACTAATATTTAGTCGATTTGTTGATTTAAAGGGGACCGGAAATGTGCAGCTTTTTGAGGTGTGGTGGTTGATCGACATTATTTGGACAAACATAGATCATAATGATGACTGATTGAGGGCATTTTTCTGGAGAATTCCATCCCAAAAAATATTTACACGTCAATTTTAGTACGGCGATTAGTTGATCATTTTTGCAGCCAACAAATTGTCCCGTGTTCCTTCGTCGAGAACCAACAAATTTCATCATCAAAATAATAAAGCCAAATCATCTTTGGAATTTCATTATTTTATGGTTGATGAAATTCATATGAACAAAATTTTTCGGTATATCGTAAAAAGAAATGAACCAATTTTTAATATTCAATGATCGATACTAACGGCATTACCATTTTTGGGATTTTGCTATTTATTCATATTAGCTAAAAAACAATTACCAGTATTTTTTTGGGAAATATTTTCCATCAATTTCATTGCCCCTTAAAGTTCAAACGCCGAGAATGTTTCTGTTATCAAAAATTTCAAAAAAAAACAACAAAAATGGAAAAAGAATGGAATGTGTCCAAAAATATTTGGAATTTTCTAGGCGACATTTTCCACATTTTTTTGACGTTTTTGCTGCTCCATTTGGCTTATCAAATAGCCATTCCAAAATTCCTGGGTGAATTTCGATATGTCCTTTCAAAATTGCTAAATTTGTCATTAAATGTGGGTGAAACAAGTTCATTTTTTGGTACATTTGTTGCCACAGACGGGGGAGAAGATTTGACCCAGTTGACGATAAAGGATTGAACCAAAAAGAATTCCAACCAATTCCAAACGCATATTTCAAATATCCTTACGGCCATATCAAATTCACGTGTATTGCTGTCAATCTTGGATTTTACAAGGGCTAATTTATAAGAGAATTCGAAGGATTGACTTTAAATTTAAAGAATTTTGCCTCCTTCGGCCCACGAGATTGTCCTCAAAATTGTGGGTGGATTTGAAAGAATTTATGGGAAGTATGACGTCTTTTGAAATTCCTCCTTCTTCCCCTTCGGGATCGGAAGGAAATGGAATGTTGAGGGAGGATTTCACATTCCTCAATCATTGTCTCAATTACTCCGGGAGGATTTGTTTCAATTGAATCAAAAAATGCCCGACATTCCCTAGAGGAATGATCTAAAAATATAAGCCATTTTTACACCCTCTCATTCCTAACAAATTTGAACATTTTTGAAGATATCATTTATCACCCTCTCATTCTAAATTGTTTGAAAGTATCATTTATTAGAGAAGAAGGGGATTTTGGGTGAACGGAAACCGCCCCCGCCTCTTGCACCGGTGGATCATAATTCCCTTATACTTTATTTCCGCCTTCCCTCCTTTCAAATTTGCCAATTGCCCTGATGATGGCCCCGGAAGGGTGGATATGAATGAATTGAAAAAAGGGGAAAAGCCGCCAAACAGATCATTGGATTTGGGTTTGGACTTTGGATGGATTGAATGGATCATTTGCTGAATTTCCCCTTCTCCTCCCTTGGATTTCAGCTCAATATTGGCGGCTGGCTGATGGATTTTCGGGGATTAGGTAGGTTTGACGCACTCCAAGAGGTGGCAGACGACGTTTTTCAGGATAAGGGAAGGAAGTGGATTTGTGTTGAAGAGAAGGTGGATATTGTGGATATTGGGGGTGGATTTGCACTCGATTGGGGCCGGGGCCGAGGGCTGTTGCCCTGAGGCATTCGCAAAAGTTTGGGGGAATATTTTTGTTATTATTTGGGGTGGAAAAGCCAAGATGAATCGGAAATTGATTTGTTCTGCACTGCTGAATTTGTTTTGATATTATTTCAGAAAAAGAAGGATATTTATCAGATTTTGGAAATATATATTATTTTTAGGTATTTTAAGCTTAAAAAATTGAATTTATTTTATTATTTGTCATTTTAATTTAGCTTTGCTTTTCAAAAATCCTAGCCTTTTGGCTTGTTTGAATTTCTATATTTTAGGTATTTTGTTGCCCATTTAATTTTCAAAATTAGCTTATGTCCATATAAATTCCATTCTTTTTCGCCCCAAAATAATGTACTCTTTGCCCAGTGTGGAAAATATTTGCGCAAATGACCCACATTTTCGTTCCATTTTACATTTTTGCAATAATGGAAAGGAATATTAGCAATTGTGTTTGATCGAGTGAGGAAGTTTATGGCTGCTTCTTCTTCGATCAAACAATTTTTTGGTTACGCCAAATAAAATGTGGGGGTGTGGAAGAACAAAACATTTTGCGAAGTAGGAATTCAGGAAATGAACCAATTTTCAGAGGCTACATTCCTCAATATTATTGCCGAAAATTTTCCGCCTCCTCCCAAATTCCATTTCAAATTCCAATCCACCATTTTTTAATTGTATTGCCGCAAACTTCCGTTTTTTCTTCATTTTTTCCATCCGAATTTTTGCGTACATTTCCACCCATTTTTAAACACAATTTCCGCTCTTTCAATCAAATTTTTGCGCATTTTACGGAATTTTTTTGTGCCATTTTTGTAAAATTGAAGAATTTTCAGCCAACGGGGATTTTAGTTCTTTTTTGGGTGTGAAATTTTGTTTTTGCAATGAATGTGTGGAAAATGTCGCCGTTCATTCCCATCGTCACCCAAAAACCCGAAAGGCCACATTAAACCCAAAAATGGAATTAGTTCATTTCGCATCCAACAAAAACTCGCATCCAATTATTTACGGCCAATTCCCAAGGGAATTCCCCATTCTCTCTATTTGGATGATGAATGGAATGGAAGAATGCCGTCATTTTCCAGCCCAAATTTGGCGAGTCCAAAAACCCGCTCATCCAAATTTAGTTCTTCGGTTTATGTGCCTTTCCGCTTTTCCTTCTACGCATCGCCTTTTCGCCATTTCCTGGAAATGCGCATCCGAATTCCACATTGGCTTCGCTAAATTTGGGGCATTTCTCCTGGAAAACATTTGTATTGTGCTGACGAACATTCCACTCATCCAGCACACGGACCCAATTTTAGTACACCTCCACCCCCTCCCCTCCTCTACCCCATTCTCGACCATTCTCGAGAGCAAAATTGCTGCGCCCCCCTTTCATCCAGCGGAGAAAATGAGGCGGAGTCAATGGGGGAAAAATGGGCGGACGGAACGAATTTACCCCTCTGTGCACTCTTCCTTCCTTCCCCCCCCCCCCCCCCCCAAGGGGTGATCGGCGAAGAGCAGGGAAAGGAGAAGGTGGCCGCACCCAATGGAATGTGCTAGCTGCCTCCAGCCAGCCGGCCTCCCTTCCAGCTGCCCCGCCCGTCCAGCGCTACTATAAATTCGGCTGCCCACCACACAATCCAGCCAAAACCCCGCAAACATTCTCCAACCACACAAACCAAATAAACCGCTGACAAGAAAGAAAGGAGGCGAATTGCGCCTAATTGTTGACCACAAATAAACAAAAAAAAAAGGACAACGCCCAAATTTATCCGTGAACAACACACATAATCCACATCATCATCATTATTTTGTGTGGATTCGTTGATTCCATTTTGAATTATTCATCAATAAAAATTATTCAAAATGAACTGCTTGCCCCCGTGGAGGTTCGGCAGCTTGACCGGCGGCGACGATTGTGCCGACCTTTATTGAAAATGCCAAAACAACTTCATTCAATTCAACAACAAAAACAACTACAAAAAATACCGAAAACGTTGTTGAATTTGTTCAAAATGCCGTTGAATCAAAAGCGAATGAAAAGGCCACTGCTTCAAAGGCATCATCCTTGGCATTCACCAATTCAGAGGCATTGGCACATTCAAGGAACATCATTTTTCATCATTTTGAATGAGAGGAGGAGGCCTCAGCTGCTGGCAACATTCTTCTAACCTTTTTGCCAAAACTACAATTTAATGAAATGGCAACACAAAGTTTGTATTGGCCAATGATGAATTCCTTCGCCAAAATGCGCCAATACCACAATTTGAATGCAATCAACAAAGCAGAGCAGAGATTAATCCAAAAATATTCCATTCAAAATTCCCAAAAAAAATTAAAAAAACATTGTTTACAGCTTTACTTCCACCACTTCTATCCTACAACAATTTGATGAGCTTTTATCCCCACCAATCCCACTTCCAAACCAAAAATTAATACATTTTGTTAGCCATCCCCATTCTCAATCCACTTAATTAAAATGTGCGTGTACTCCTCCTCTTCTCATTAATTCTTAATTTATTTAATATTATCTGTTCATGTTGTCTTCCCCCATCCAATTCAAAATGCCCAGTTTTCAAAACAAAAAATTGATCTCCACTAAAAATATGTGCTCATGTATTTTTTTTTTGTTGATTCTGGATTTAAATAAAATAAAAAATGAATTATAATTGTGTATTTGGGGAATGCGGGTGGGTAGCTTAAGCACAGAATTGAAGTCTTTTCTTGATGGGAATATGGCATTATAATCCGCTTTTCTCTCACTTGGCCATATATTAGAATATGGCACACACACACCCTTCCAAATTTGCCGATTCCCTCTCAAATGAACCAATATAACTTCCCACTTTTTGACTATTTTTAGTCCACAGTGGAGGCTTCATAAATTGTTTAGGATTCATCCAACGATCCAAAAAGAATAAAATGCCTCCAAGCATTCTTCAAAAATGGATTCCATTTCCATTCCAATTCAAGCGATGGAAAACCCATTCATTTGCTTTTATTGTCGAAATAATGGTGATTTGTCGTTTGCCCGCACCCCTTGAATGATTTTTGGCTTCTCCTATTCATCCACTCCAAATCCAAATTCATCCTGGATTTGCAAGTCCTAATTGCGTTCCTATTTTATATATTTTGTTTTTTGAAGTACAAAATGAAAGCTACAGTTGATTCTATCTTGATTTTCAAAAATTAATCCACAAAAAATATTCAATGATGATTCATTTTGTTGGATTGTGATGACGTTTCCTTCTAATTTAGAAATGAACGACCATTAATCATCAGACCATCCATTCAGCCATCCACCCAAATTCCTCATGATGCTTTTGGAGGAAATGTTTGCACAACAAAATCGCGAGACTAATGATGATGAAAACAGTAAAAGCTTCAAATTTGTACACCGCAAACTATATATAATTGGTGTGATTAAAGCCCAAAATATGTACCTCAGCATATAATCATATCATAATCATTCTAATATTTTTTTCCATATTAAGATTTTTTTCTTTTTTGTTAAAACCCATAAAGCATAATGGATATTTTTTAAAATATTCATGTACAATGCAATTTCAAAATTTGGCCAAATAGATAAAAAAAAATATGACCAAAATATGATTTTGCTTTCATAAAGCCGTTAAAAAAAGTGCAGGAAATGGAACCGGCCATTTTTGAAAGAATTGGAATGACATAATAGCAACAAAAAAATTGTAATACTATTCCGGAAGGGGATTGTAATTGTAATTTTTAAATTCTTTCCGGAAAGTTTATTTATTCTAAGTTCTTTCCTGAAAGTTTATTTATTCTAAGTTCATTCCGGAAAGTTTATTTATTCTAACTTCTTTCCGGAAAGTTTATTTATTCTAACTTCTTTCCGGAAAGTTTATTTATTCTAACTTCTTTCCGGAAAGTTTATTTATTCTAAATTCTTTCCGGAAAGTTTGTTAATCTAACTTCTTTCCGGAAAGTTTTAACCGGAACAAATCTAAGTTCTTTCCGGAAAGTTTTAACCGGAACAAATCTAAGTTCTTTCCGGAAAGTTTTAACCGGAACAAATCTAATTTCTTTCCGGAAAGTTTTAACCGGAACAAATCTAATTTCTTTCCGGAAAGTTTTAACCGGAACAAATCTAATTTCTTTCCGGAAAGTTTTAACCGGAACAAATCTAAGTTCTTTCCGGAAAGTTTTAACCGGAACAAATCTAATTTCTTTCCGGAAAGTTTTAACCGGAACAAATCTAATTTCTTTCCGGAAAGTTTTAACCGGAACAAATCTAAGTTCTTTCCGTAAAGTTTTAACCGGAACAAATCTAAGTTCTTTCCGGAAAGTTTTAACCGGAACAAATCTAATTTCTTTCCGGAAAGTTTTAACCGGAACAAATCTAATTTCTTTCCGGAAAGTTTTAACCGGAACAAATCTAATTTCTTTCCGGAAAGTTTTAACCGGAACAAATCTAAGTTCTTTCCGGAAAGTTTTAACCGGAACAACTCTAAAAGTTCTTTCCGGAAAGTTTTAACCGGAACAAATCTAAGTTCTTTCCGGAAAGTTTTAACCGGAACAAATCTAAGTTCTTTCCGGAAAGTTTTAACCGGAACAAATCTAAGTTCTTTCCGGAAAGTTTTAATAAGACTTTTTTCCAGAAAGATTTTTGACTAAATAATATAAAAACAATTCATCAAAAAAAATTTGATATATAGTTAATTTAAGTTTGGGCCTATACAAAATTAATTCAAAGAATGGATTGCCTTTGGAAAAGTCTCTCAAACTCTAGTGAAACCACAAAAATTGTTGTGGTCTATTCGTTGAAAATGAACAAAATAACGCGAACCCCGAAATATTGGCCATCATCGACGGTTTTGAGGGCAAAAAGTCACTTTTTGTGTGCTTACAATTAATTGTTAGATTAGGTGGGGCACAACATTGATGATCAAGGCGAATGAAAATAGGGAAATGGACCCTACTGAAATTTGGAAATGACCCCTTTCTGTGCGTTGTTGCGTCACAATTTAGCGCAAAAAGTGTGAAGACATTTTACAGAATTGGAATGATAAACAAATTGGTGGAGGAAGAAAATGAAATGGAACGTTTTGTTGGGGGATGATTGGCTGAACGCTGAATGAATGAAATGAAGATGGGCGCGAAATTGTGGAGGCGAAATTAGGGAAATGGAGAAAAACGGTCCAGATCGAGATTGGAGAATAATTGAACAGATGGGGGTTGGTTGATTGGTATGTTAAGTGGATTGATTAAACATGGGCATTTTTTGAGTGAATTTAGAATAAAAATGAATTCGGTTGAAAAATTGGCTCATTTCCTTTGGAAGAAGGAAGGCAAATTTGCATAACACTGATTAAAAAGTATGGAAATTCATTTAAAAAAAAATTGTAAAAAATATTATTGGCCTATTCAAATTGGCAGAATCAAAAATTACAATTTGTTATTAATCGCCAAAAGTGGGGCATTTTATTGGCATGAAATTGGCCAATTCTATTGAATGAATTCTACGAGTAATTAAAATAATTTATAAAATTGGCTGTCAATTATTTTTATTTTTCCCTAAAACGTTGATGATTTCTCAATCTAATCCACAAAATTCCTCGTTTGATCATAGCTGTTTCTCTGCTTTCCAAAAATAGTCGTTGATGGTGAATACCGCTGATCTCCCCAAACCCAAAATCACCCAAAACACAGCAGATTGTGCACCCCCGTCTGAGGATGATTGCTCGCCAAATCCTTGTGCACCCCAAATTCCACAAAAACCCTGATTTGATTCCACCATCACCGCCGAATTCCAAAGTATCCAAAAATAGCAGCTTTCTTACAATCACCGCACCGCAATTTCCCCGAAATAATCCACCAAATTTATGGCGAATCCACTTGGGATATGATTAATTGAGAGGGAGCTGATGAAAATGTGGATAATGAGCTCTAATCATGATGATAAATTTAATCACAGCTCCTTCATTTAGCATGGCTTTATGTCCAAACTCCAAAATCGACTCAGTACTTTAATTTTTATGTAACCAATTTATACCGTATTTATCGAAGTTTCCACAAAAGCCATGCATTTAAACCTATCTTCAAAATTATAGAAAATGAATTCAATGACCTTTTTACTAGAGAATATTGTGTCAAAAATAAATCCATTTTTTACAAAATCATAAAATTACAATAACTCATTAGCGAAATTATGGTTAATTTTATGCAGGATTGATCTCTGTCCTAAAAATGTTCCAAATTTAGTACTCTCACCAACAGCGGTCTATGACCAAAATATATTAAAAGGATCTTCTGATTCTTAACAAATTTAAGTCAAAAATCTATCTTGAAATAGAGCACAAATGGCTATGGCCATTCAAAACTCATTAATCGAAATAAACATCTTTTCATTCCACCCCTCCCCTCCTTCCAAATTTCCAATTCAATTTCCATTGGTCATACCCCTTGGCTAATCGTATTATAAAAATACGAATTGTAGAGGAGGAGAGGGATTGGACTCTCACCTCTCAGTCAGTTCTCGACAAGGTGAACGCCCAATTTTGATCAAATTACCCCATAGTATGATTGAAGGGGGCGACGGCACACAACTTCGCGCACTCCTCATTCAGCAAAATCAGTGCAAAATCAACCAAATCCATTTTGAAGGAATGAGTGAAAAGTGAGTGGGCGAGTGATTGAATGAATGCGCAAATTAAAAAAATTAGCAATATGTTTTTGAGGGATTAGATAGGCGAAAATGGCCATGGCCTTTAGTTATCTTTACCCGTTTCAAACCAGAGTATTTTAATTGACAAAAAAATTTGGAAAGCGAAATCATCCAACATAAACAAATTAGTTGAACGCCCAAAATTGGGTCAAGGTTATATTAAGTATTTGAAAACAAATAATAATAAAATTAAATTATGATAAAGGAAGAAGCGAATAAAGACGGGAAATTTCGAGAATAGATAATGAAATTTATTCGTTGATGTTTGTGATTTTTTATGTAAATTTCAATTTATCTCCTGGCATTTTATTATGAAATTCATTTTTTAAATATTCACATGATCTTTGAATGTAAATTGTAAATAAAAACGATTTTCGGAGGATAGAAACAGGAGGAATTATTCAAAGAAACATGAGGAATTATAACAGAAATTTATTCTTAGAAACAGGCGGAATTATTCTAAGTTCGCCAGGCGGAATTATTCTAAGTTCGCCAGGCGGAATTATTCTAAGTTCACGAAGCGGAATTAAAACAGGCGGAATTATTCTAAGTTCGCCAGGCGGAATTAAAACAGGCGGAATTATTCTAAGTTCGCCAGGCGGATTTATTCTTAGAAACAGGTGGAATTGTTCTTGGGATTTATTCTTAGAAAACAGTCGGATTTATTCTTAGAAATAGGCGGAATTAATCTTTAATTTTCAAAAAAAATAGTAAAGTCCCATTTTAGAGGACATTTAGGGCTTTCAAATGACATATCGCCTTCACAAATTAGTTGCTTTCTTGTTAAGTTATGCCCAAAAGAATGGCTCAGAAACTATACACATAGTCCTATTTCGAGTACCGTAACCCAATCCCACATTCCCCATGCACATATGATTTCCTTGTGCTCTATCAATCTCGTCCCTCCATCCGTCTTTCAAATCATTATTTTTTCTTCCTATTGCGCACTGCGCTGTTCAATTTCATTGACAACTTTGAAATAATTTCCCATTGAAATTTGTTGGAATGTTGGTGGAATAAGTAAATAAAATTTGTTGGGAAAATAGATAAGTAATTAATTGATTTTATTTTTTCTCGATAAATGAATTCAACCAGAGTAGCCTTTCCCCATTTATGAATTCAATATTATGCTATAATTAATGCCACCAAAATTATTTCCGAATTATTCATTGGCATCAGATGGAAGATTTCCTCGAATTGGAAAAAAATTTGCCCAGAGAAATGATTGGCTATCATTTGCCATTTTTGTCCATCAAATCAACATATTCTGAATCTGACTGACAATATTTTTCCAGAGGCAAAAAAAGAATATTTTAATGGTATTATTCAAAATTTAACCCATATTCCTCCAAATATATTCTCTAAAATTTAAACAAAATAAGGCGATTCTCGAGTGCAACAACATTTTTGACGTCACAAATTTCCATCCTTTTTCGACCAAAAAAAAACACTTCCTTCATCAAAAAAAAAATACACAAGTTGCCGAGATCGGCGTTGATTGGATAAACAAATTAACAATTTGGAAAAGAACGCAAAAACACATTTTGACCAAAATCAGAGGCTGACAAAAACCTGACAATGAGAGTACTGAAAAGGCGTAGGAGTTGGGGACAATTGACCTTAATTTTAAGTGGAAATGGATTGCCCAGAAAAGTGCAAATCACAAATTTTTGGTGGGACGTGGGATAGAATGGAAGTGGGGCTTTGGGGCACATCAAAGTACAGAATGACGTAAAAATGGAATTTATTTGAATTGTCTGTCTACATCTTCCATTTTTGGGCCGAATTGTTTCGGTTCAACGCATTTCGCTTTGAGTGAGGTCTAAAAATGGAAGGAAAATTGGTACCGACTGATCCCATTGCTGATTTGCTTCCTTCTTGACGTAACTAATCAGAATGGGGAAATATTGAATATAGGGAAAGATAAGAAAATTGGATGAAATTAACGAGAGTAATTTTTTGGATTAATATCACATATTCAAATCTAAAGAAAGATATAAAAAATAATCAACTTTCCAAGATGACCATTTCACGGATGAAATGATAATATCATGAAAGAACGGCATAAAGGAGATCAAAATAAATTAGCCATTGCCGGAACTTTTCCATTGTCATACAATTCGCCCAATTCCAAATCCTTCCAAAAAAATACCATAAATGGCCACTTGATAATTTCATAATTAATAATTATTAAGAAAGAGTCTGCTAAAATGACTCAAATAAATATAATTTGCATCAGCAGTTCATACATCAACCACACCCTTCCTCCATTCTTTGGGGTTGTTTTCCGCCAATTTATTCTATTTTTGGAAACATTTTCCACCAAATATTCCACAATATTTTTCACCCGACAAATTTTTGCGCACTGAAAAGGGCAGCCCATAATTTGCTGCTGATAATGATGAAAATGAATGGAAGAAGGAAATGAGCACAACAAATTTTGGGGGTGGTGGATTGACTGATGATGATGAGGATGTTTTTGCGCGCAAAGCAACAAAACATTCCTTTCTTGTTTCACCCATATTTTGGATGGAATTTGTCTGGGCCGCTAAAAATAATTGAATAGCCTAAGGAATTGTGAAAAATTAAAAATATAAAGGACTGATTAATTTGGATTCTGCTCGAAGAAAAAATAAAATTTTACAAAATTTAAAATATGAAATAAATTTTGACCAAATATCATGGAATTAATTTACATATCAATAGATTAGAGAGTCTCTGAGCAATTCAACAATTAAAAATTTGGAATTTACATCATCCATGAGCCGAAAGTTGCTGATTAGCACCATCTCATCAGACTTTGATCATCAATTGCCAAACCAAATTGTTTTCATGTCAAATAAGAATATATTTTTTCTTGATGAATTCAAATTATATATATTTAATATAATTTAAATGTCATTCTCCTTTCGACCCTAAATCTTAATAATGGAGATTTTATCAGAATCTTATCAATGTTTTCAATACAGTAGGCAATGAAATTAATAAAATTTTCCTATTGTTAAAATTCGTACCATTTTTTGCCTTTCCAAAATGTTCCGCACGACTAAAATAAGTAAAACAATGATCAACAAATCGGTGCGCGGTGAGGAATTCCTCGGCTTTAAACTCTCCAACAAAAACAAAGACAAAGACAAACACAAACCAACGGCGGAATTTACCCCCAAATAAAGTACTTCGCCTTTTTGGTGTGCTTTTCCTTTTAGCATCGACCATTTTGGTGCACAATTTAGGGTCGCTTTTTTCGGCATGGGTGTGGTGGTGGTAAACCCTCAGCGGAGAATGGAATGAAAATCCAAAAATGGAAGCTGGAAATAACGAGTCTCTGTTTGGAGTTGCTTGGCGCGGTTTGCGTTCTCCGAGCGGGAGGCACATAAAAACTGCGCAAAGTGCTTTATTATGGATGATTGGTTGATATGACGGGTCCATCGACCGTGCTTCACACTGCTTTCTTTGGTACATATTTTGGGTACATATTGCACCCAATTGGACCGAGTTTTCCGCCATTTTTTGCATTCACTGGAAAAAGGCTTCGAAACCAATAAAATTCTGATGGAAAAAAAAATAAAATTTCTGGAGAGAATAATGTTAAATATTTTTCTGAATTTTGGCCAATTTTAATTTAAAGCTGTCAATATTGAACAATGAATCCTTTTGGCATATTTGCCGGAGGTATTTATCATTTTTTTTTCAAATTTCCATTCAAACTAAATAAATATCCATAAAAAGAATTGAACCAAATTCCAACCATAGTCATCACCCCAAAATGCGCAATTTGTTGATTGTTGACAATCACTATTTTTGGATTTTTTTTTTTTGCTTTTCTGATTGACCTATACTTTGTATGCGGCAAAGTTCATGAAATGAATTTTTTGTAATTTATTTTCAATGAATTTTGCAAATACATTTTCCATGAATGACATAATTAATAGTATTTGAGTACTTGTAACATTCTTTTGGCCATAGTTCAACAAGGGAATAACCAATTCAGGAAGGCAATATGCCATTCGAAACCCCTAAATGCCCTCTAAAAAGTGGCTTTTCTAGTTTTTTGAAAAAAATTTTATAAAATAAGCAGCTTTTCCTCAAAAGAATCGGATTTATTTGTAGCACATAGTCAAAGACATATAACTATATATAAAAAATGAATTTCATAAAATTTAATAAAGCCACTTTTTAGAGTACACTTTGGGCTTTCAAATGGTATATCGCCTTTCTATATTGGATTTTGCCTCGCTAAGTTATAGGCCAAAAACAAATGCGGGGTACTCAATTGTCCACTAAACCTTCCTATATCTTGCCTACTAGAGGGAATTTTTTTTATTGTTCTCGAAGTAAATGTAACAAAATTGTGGAAAAGTGTAAGCGGAACGAATCATCATTCGGGTCGAGAAGAGTGAAACCGAATTCCAATATGTGGGTGGGTGCTGGGTGGTCATTTCCGAATGAAAGGATGGACTTTTGCAATGTTCTGCACGAAAATATTTTCCATAAAAATTTTCCTTCAAATAACAAAGGAAATTGTTCTGCAACCGAAAAGGTAAAGCCACAAAAAGTGCGCAAAAATATTAGCCCAATTTCATTATTCATCAATTTGCACTGGAGAATTCACGCAAAAACCCAATAATGTCCACCACCCCGGGGCTTGCTGGTTGCTTTGCCTGCTGTTGATCATTGTTGTGAAATTCCATTCATATATTTGGGTGCGCGAGCAAAATTTTGAGGGGGAGAAAGAAACACACAAAAACCACCCACAAATTCATTCACAACAGAATTGCCCCTTCCAAGCCGCCGTTTGTGCCCACACCAAAACCTGCAAAAATTATCGGCAGGGAATGGAATGAGCTTGCGCGAAATATGTTGAGAAGGGGAAAATGGGACTCTGTTGTGTTGATGGTGGCTATTTTTAGCGACGGAATCACAATTAAACCAATAATGAATGGGTTGTGTCGATCGTCAAAATTAATTGAGAAGCAAACAACGATGGAATGGACTGAAGGGAATTTTGCCTCTGGCGATGAAGAATGGACCCTGGCTTTTTTATTTGCTTTTCGTCCAAAAAAATGTTGAACTCAAATATGATAAAATATTGCAAAATGTTTTAAATGGCACAACACATTTGACAGGGTGGCAAACTTTTCCAATCAAGAACATTATTGTTTTGAAAAAAGCATCAATTTTAAAAATGTTAATGTTGAATAAATGAATAAATGAGTAAAGCTTTTCTAAGTTGAACGGAAAACTTTTTAACAGATGTGAATCTTAATGGATCTTCATCTTTTTCTCTCAAACTTAAACTACGATGCGAAAGGTCCATTTTTACCTTATATGCTCTTTTAATTCCCCACTTTATAATAATCTCCACCCCAATAAATTCTGCCAAGGAATTTTCATATAGTTCCCTAAAATTCTATAAAAAATTCTCTAATAATTCGTTTTTTGTTCAAAAATCAAAAAAAAAGCTAGACCTCAAATTTCTTTCAAATTTTGCTTATACGATACTTTTTGGCTTTATGTCACATTTTTCTGCTTGCCTTCAGCCTCTTGCATTGATATAGTCACTCATCATTATTGATTTCTTTATCAGAGCAAGAGCAAGCATGAGCAACAGAAGTAGAAGCAAAGCAAAAGCATCAAAACAAATCTTATTTAAACGTTTTATACACACGCTTATTCGGAAATCATCATGCAGAAAGCTTATTAATTGCAAACATCATTTCATTGTGATGTTTTTACTAAAATAATCCCGCAAATAAATTTATTCTTTTATCAATCGGGTTATTATTAGTGTTCCTTTATAATCTATTTAGGAAGTTAGAATCAGACGCATTGTTAATTGAAAACATCTTTTCGATCTTCTTATTAGCGAATAATCCACATAATTTTATTCTTTTATCCACCATGGTTCAGTTTAGTTCATCAACAAATGAGTTAAACGCAGAGGAAAAAAAATTTATTTTTAAACTTATTTCCATTACAATTTTTATAGATTAAACATTAAACATATTAAATTCAACATGGAAAATTGCAAAGACAAGCGAAGCCAAGGCCAAGGGAATGCCGACAAAAATGACGACCAAATGATGAAGAATGCTCGCAATCCACCGATCAAGAAGGCTGCCAATCCGGGGAAATTGTACAAATGCGGGTTCGTTTTGGCAATTTTTGTTTGATTAGATGATTTCAATTGAGTAAGAATAATTTAAATAATAAATATGTATAATAATGCAAAAGACAAATAATTCCACCTATTTTCATTTTTCAGCAAATGCCCATACAGGGTCGATCAACTATTTTTCATGAAAAGGCATGAGGAAATCCACAAAGATCGTACGTTTAAATTTGATCTATAATTCTAATCAAATTTTAATCCTTCAGGCGGCCTTCCGTTCGTTTGCAAATATTGTCAAGCGTCTTTTGACGTAATCGGTGCAAAAGTGAGACATGAACAGATGCATCAAGACGCAATGGAACCAAAGGTAAAAGGGTTGAATTTTATGAATAATCTTTCTTCTTTTCAAAGGTGCAATTGGCGCGTCCAACTCCAAAGACAACGGGCACAAAACGCACTCGACCTCAAGCCAAACATCAGGATGACAGCGATGAGGATGACGATGTGGAAGTGCGCGAACCGGTCAAGGTAAATGGTAATAAATATTAAAATAAAATTTTATTTTCAAATACAGAAGTCCGTTGTTGGTCGCCCTCGTCAATTGGTCCCGCGTGCTGCCTCCAATGAATTGGTTCAAAACGAAAATGCCGCCGGTGCCTCGTCCATTGCGCGCTATTTCAACATGGCCATGAATGCATGCGCCCAGTCCACCCATTCCAATTTGGTAACATTTTAAAATGCTTTAAAACTAATAAAACGCAAATATTGTAGGTCACCCTTCATGACGTGGACATCATGCACGGCAAAATCGGGAAGATCACTCTCCAATTCAAATGCAACGAATGTCAAGGCCGATTGGGAACAGTGCGTTGCTCTCGAGGCCGTCCTTATTGCGTTACTTGCTGCGGACATCCGGAATGCGATTAAAATGGCACAACAACGAAGGAAGATGAATGGATGAACAGCTTTTGGGATGATATGAACAGAAGAAATATGGCAAATTCCTCATTGATTTTGACTATTTAAATTACCACCATTTATTCTTTGATTTGATTATTTAAATTGCCCCTTTTTTCTTTTGATTTGACTATTTAAATTGCCATTTTTCTTTTATCTGCCTATTTCCATTTACTCTTTATTGATCTGATTATTTAAATTCCACTTAATAGGATTCATTCATTCCATTTTGATTCATCTTTTACCAATAATGTTTTTGTTATTATGATTTGGGCATAAAATATTTGGCAAATTTAATCCAAAATATGCAAATGGTTGATCAAAAACCATTAAAAATACATTTTCAATTTTTTACATTTTATTATCATTTGTTAATTGCTAAATTTTTAGATATAATCAATTGATTTGTGTGCAAAAATTCAAAGAAAAACGACAATGGATGTGCCGGTTGCTGCTGAACACCAACAAAAAGAGGGTTTGGACATGGACCAATTGGATGAGCGATATCCCATCGGCTGCCACATTGAAGGATTATGCAACTTTGTCATTCACGACAAGGACAAAACTCCAATTCAGAAGGTAGGCAAATTTGAAATAATTTTCCGCGAAAAAATTCATCAATTTTCAGCTCTTTCCCGAAAACAACGAGTTCAAATTTTGCATCGAGCGCCTCAGCAAAGACGACGTCCAGGTCAAGTACTTCGAGCTCAAAGGTGGCCAACAAAACAAACTCGTCTTTCAACACTGGTGCAAATACGAGGTTTACTTAAAATTTATACAAAAATATTTATGAATTCATTTCCAGTTGGACCACGACCGCGCATTCCAGCACATTCGATATTTGGCTTGCAACACACTTCCAATGTAAGTTAAGAGGGAATAACTCAATAACCAAAATTCATCTCCATATTTTCAGGGCCGATACCACCCAAGTCAACCTCGACGTGCGTTTTGCCGATGCCGATGGCATACTGGACTTCATCCGATTCTATGAGTTTGGACGCGTCATTGCAGGATACACTGGAGTTCGATTTGGAAAATGCCGCAATTGAAGTGGATGAAAGAAGCAACATTGAAAAGCGAATCAAATTAAACAATTGGAATTTTTAAATGATATTTTTCCTCCAAAATAAATGGACCTTCTCTTTTTGTTTTTTCCACCACTCAACATATTTATTGTTTTTCTCTTTCATTCAATTTTAAAAACTTTTTTTTGGTTAAAACTTAAATTTTGCTTTATCAAAATTTCATTCAAATTTTGGATTCAGAACGTTACTTATACGTTATCGTTATTTTATTTGAAATATTGGATAAGATGGTCGAATTTAAAAAGTAAAAAATGAGACCGAGACCTTGCCCAACTTGATGGCATGGCATTAGGTCGGTCATTTTTATTTCGGTGGAATGTTTTATATTTTCAATATTTTTTACAAAAAATCCTTTTCCTTTTTGTATAAAATTGTTGGGGATAATTGAAAGAATTAGCAAATTTAGCAGCCATCTTTACCAATCAATTCTGCTTTTTTCTGTTTGAAATATTAAAAATAAAATAATCATTGGCCATCATGAGCCGTTCTCGTGTTTACGTAAGTTTTTAAACATATTTTATAAGCAATAAATCGCAATATTTTCCAGGTTGGTCATATACCATATGAAGCAAGAGAGCGTGATATTGAGCGTTTCTTCAAGGGCTATGGACGCATTCGGGAAATTTTGTTAAAGGTTTGATGTTTTATAATCTACTCAAACTTAAATATGCTCAAATTTAAGCGTGGATATGCATTTGTTGAATTGGACGATCCACGGGATGCGGATGATGCTGTCTATGAGCTGAATGGTCGATCAATGATGGGAATGAGGTTTTTTAGGATAAAATCAATCATTTAAAATTATCAACATTTCAGAATTACTGTTGAAATTGCAAAAAGCCGACCTTATCGACCAGGTGATAAGTAAGTTTTTTTGCTTACTTTTATTAACAAATATTCAATCAATTTAAGTTGGAGTATGCGCCGTGGTGGTGGCGGTGGAGGAGGAGGCGGATACCGCGACCGTTCCCGATCGCCTCGACGCCGCTCCCGATCTCCTCGCCGTTCCCGGAGCCGTAGCCGTGATCGCCGTCGGCGCCGTTCACCCTCAAATTCTCGCTCACGTTCCCGAACTCGCAGTCACTCTCCAGCCAAACGAGATCGATCTGCCGATCGTTCGCGCAGTGCCAGTCCAGAGGTTTACTAATTTTAATTAAATTATTATTCAATAAACAAAAAAAAGTCAACTTTTTAGCACATTTTATAAACAAAAACCTAAAGTTCTTAGGAATTAAGTAAAACTTGCCAAAACAAATATTAAAAACCCAATTTTCAGCATAAAAAAACTCGCACTCGATCACCGACCCGCTCGCGTTCCGGATCGGCCCAATCCAACACAAATAATAACGACAATAAACGTTCTCGTTCGCCCGGTTCACCAACAACCACAACGACAAAGAAAAGCCGTCGCCGCACCACACAAAGTCGTTCACCGCCACCCAAAGATGCCACACCCCGGTCCGACAATGCGGACGCAGAACATACGACGGATTCTCGTTCACCACCATCGCGCAATGGCAATTTAAACAATGGCGGAGAAAAGACGACAACAAAAGAGGAGGAGGATAATTCCAGAAGGTTTCTTTCCTATATATTAATTACAAAAAATATTTGAAATTATCAAATTACAGAATGTACTAGATACTAGGCTTGGGCCTATAAATTTTAGAATCTAGGCTTATAAGAAACCCAGAGGATTGAGAATAGACTCATACGAATTGGTTAAAAATTGACCTAAACCAGTTTTGGTTTACAAACTTTTGTCTAAGCCCTTCCGGTGTGAAATTAAAATTTCATAGACTAAATCGGCCATGTCGAGTCCTATTTTCGGGTCTGTATGAAATCTAGAAACCGGGATTTACACAATTAATAACCCCCCTCCCCTATCTGGTAAATTCCTGAATTAATTTTAAATATTTACTGAAACATAAACATAAATCAATTAAAATTGCTTATTTCAGCGCATCACCCGCCGGCTCAGCTGCTGAAGAAGCGACCGATGATTGAACAACACATTGGGGAATGACTGATTGAATGAATGAAAATTGTGGAAGAATGGATGGCTCGAAAAACACAACAACAACATTTTTATTTGCAGTGAAGAACGAATCGGTTCAGTTAACTTAAATATTTGTTCTTTTTTTTGTCTTCTTTTCACCACCATCACCACACATCCCTGACTCTGATCCCTCCTCCTTTTATTATTATTATTATTATGTTTTTTTGTGTTCGTTCATTCGTTTCTGCTGGAAATAAAAATAAATGGCCACCTCCTTTTTCTATAATAAATCAGTCATTTTTTGTTGGCATTATTAAACATTGCATTGTTTTGATGATATTCACGGAAATAAAAAATGAAAATGTCATCACCAATTTAATCATAGTTCAATTCAATTATTTTTGTCTCTCGATTCGCAGAGATTCTCCTAATTTTAACTCAATTGGTGACCAAAATTATCAATTGATATCATTTTTTGGAATAAAAAATTCAATTAAAAACTAAATTAAGGGTTTGCCAATTGGGTTTTTGTTGTTTTGTCCTCACCCCTCAATTACACACTTCCTCTTTCCAACTTCCACCCAAACCAAACAATTTAATAAAATAATCAAATCCTCCGATACTCTCTCTCCACAATCCTTTGATCCATTTATCAATTTAACTCCTTGTTAATTTAAAATAAACTTTTTTCAACTTTTTCATGTGTTTGTTCGGTTCGGTTGACGGTCGTTCTTTATTCCGTTCTCCCACCAAGTTCAAGTCGCACGTACGATGTACCCAACCAAGATCCGAAAGTCAATGCCAATAAAATATGGCCATTGACGGTTGGCACTCCATAAAAGAAAATCGTGAAGATTTGGTTTTTTAAAATTATTTTGGATTTCATTTTCATTTAAAATGGAGAATTTTTATAAATAAATGTCTTCCATCGATCAGTAAATAGAAATCCGCCCAAGTGAGATCGACTTAATTTAATTAGAGCTCTCCCAATCATTTGGATTCTTAACCGGCGGATTATAATGAGGCATTAGAGTAAATCGAATTTCATTATTTATTTAAAACAACCAGATCAGTGTGTTCATTTAATTGATAAATAAAGAAGAGAAAACAAGATTGAGAAAATTGAAAAAAAGAACAATTGACGATTTATATTTAGGTTGGGTTTAAAGAATGTTCCACAACTTCTTTGCTAATTTCCTCCTCAATATTCTTCTTTAACGTCGTCCACCGCCGCCTCCACCGCGTCCCCGTCCTCCTCCGCGTCCACGACCACGGGGCCCTCCACGTCCGCCGCGACCACCGAAACGGCGTTGCAATGGCTTCTTGCGTGGTTCGTCGTCAATGAGCAAAGTGTCCAACGGCAAGGAGTCCGGCAATTGGATATAGCGAATGTTGTTACCTTTAAATTATGGTTTTAATAAATTTTTATTATTTTTGAATGGATTTTTGCATTTTCATCCAAAAATTTTAACTTGCGTTTATTTCTAGATTTCACCATTTTTGATTAAAAATGTCATATTCATATTAATTATAGTCAATTTAACCTAATGAAATTAAAAAAATAGTAACCTCTGATTGAAAGTGTGTCCAATGTGATTTGATCACGCGCACGTGCGGTCATTTTCACGGAACGCAAATGAATGTTCATTGCCACATCGACGCCTTGGATTGTTCCGGTTACTTGAGTCCCATTTTTCAACTCAATTGTGACGGTTTCATGCGAAAGTTTCATCAAAAAGCGTACGAGCTTCATTTTTTAATATAAAAGCTGAAAAAAGAAAGAAATAGTCGAAAACATTAATTAATATATCAATTTTGGACAGATGAGTGGGGATATAGATTAAAATGAATTCTTTTGCCGAACGAAACTGTATCGAAAAATTTATTTTTTGAGGCCATAAAACTGGAATTAAAACCTTCAGGAAAATAGGTGGAATTAAACTTTCCGAAATAAGCTAACAAAATTTTGGTTGCTGGTTGGTCATTTTTTCAAAAATTTTTTGTGGTGATAGAGTATAGAGTGGAACATAAATGGAGAGCGAAGAAATGTTGAAGAAAAAACGGAATGCCAATTAATCAAAATTCGAATTTAATACAAGTGCCTCTTTTTATTATCGTAATCCTCGAAACAGAAAGTCGAAATATCGCAATGCCTAATTATTCCGGGCTAAATCTTTAAAATAATAGAGATGGCAATCGTTGAGTGAAGAAAAATGCCAAAAAACATTGCTTAAATTCCCTAATGCTAATGCAAATATGTGCCATTCATTCCATTTGAATTTGTGCCAAAAGAGTGTCCCTTTTTGCATTCTAATTCTTGGCTTTTTTTTCGGAGGCCGGCCATTGTTTTTTTTCGGTTACGCTTCATCCCTTTCCGCTCTCATTACCACAAATGAACACTCGCCACATTCAACGCTTGGGGGGAGGATGTTGAGAGTGGAGGGAGGCGGTCCTTTGGTTGGCTGGGCAGCAGCAGAGTAGCCCCCGAGGGGTGAGTTGCCTTCCCTCCCAGCAGCAGTATCCCTTCCATTCATTCTCATTCACTTCTCCCCTCAATTCCCATCCAATTCCCCTCTCATTCAACCACTGCTGCCATTCGACCCGCTACCATCATTCGCATTCATCGTTCTTCGCAGTTGAATTCCCCTCATTCATTCATTTCATAGTCGTTGAGTCCCCAAGTCCAGCAAGCAAGCATCGTTCTGAGTGAGGCATAAAGCTAGGCCGGCCCCATATAGAAGCTTTGCCATTCTCACCACCATCTCGTCCAATGGCCCCCGGAGGGGGATTGAGCCCGCCAAATCCGAATCCCCCCCCAACTCCCCTCATCCATTCCTTTCTGTTATATTATTTGCCCCTTCCATTCTCATTCAACAACACCTGTGCCACCGAATGCTTGGGCTTTTGTTGGTGTTCAGATGGGATATGTGGGGCAATTCCCAATCCGCTCGCTTTTATTTGGCTTTCCAAATCCTCCATTTTTCCTTCCCAATTGCATTTTCTTCTGCTGCCCGTTCATTCCCTTTATTCAATTCCATTCAAAAGTGATTTGCCTCCAGGCAAATTCTCCCACCTTGACACCCTTCGAATCATCCCATTACCGTATTTTTTCTACAGTAAGCCCATTGGCTTCTATTTTTCAGAGCCTCTCTAGAGTAGGCTTCTATAGAAAGTGGGCTCTTATTAGAGATTGGGCTTCTAATAGAAACAAAATACCGTACCCCTTCTCCATAAACGTGCCTGTTTTGCATTTTCCCAGGCTTTCTTACCCCTATCTATATTACTCTGGGAAAAGTCGCAACATCCCCATCCCCAGCTTTTCCTCTGGCTTTTGGGCTTTTCCTCTTAACCAGCCGCTTCCATGTGCAATGCGTCAACCCACCGAACGTGAACGAGAAGAAGGGAATGGTGGGACCATCACACAAAAACAAAACACTCCCTTCGCCTCTTCTTTCATTTGCTGGGCCCATCAGCCGGCTGCTGGCCGTTCCCCACTGTTGGCTTCTTCTCATTCTCATTCCCGCCAGCCACCGCCTCATTTACTCATTTGCCCGCTTAACCGTCCGTCCTTCCTAGTTTCGGCTTTTTGTATTGCTTTTTCCCTCATTTATGTGTATTTCTTCCCTTCCCGAAAAGGCGTCGAAAGGGGGAGGCAACATGTAAAAAGGCCAAAGAATGGGACGACCTTGGACTACGACAAGAGTAGGAGGAGGAGGAGGATCCGAAAGGGCAGCAGCAATATATGGGAAGCAGCACAGCAGAAAAGGTCAACAATAACCACGATGAATGTTTGGGTGGGAGGAGGATGGGCAAAGGGGCCGGCTGGCTCCATTTGTGAATGGCGAGAAAGGTGGCTGGCTGGCCATTTGCGCGCGCGACCCTTCGACCATTCCCCCAAATGTCCTCCTTTCCCATTCCCATCTTCCCTTCCCACCCATTTGTCCCGATTTGGCGCGAAAATTCGAGTGGGCGATGTTGTTTTGGTGGTGGTGACGAAAATTGCGCGCGATTTGAATGATGAAAGGCGGCACCGCGCGACATCGTAGAATGGATTGATTAAAACAATGACAAATTTGCCCTTCTAGTGACCATCGATCATCGCCTCCGGCGCTCTTCAAAAATGCATTGTCATTTTGGGAATGCCTCAATGCATATTTTCTGGCCAATTTGATAAATTAATGAAAAAGCCAGCAAAAAGCCTTCCCTTTTTTTGCTTTTCCATTTTATTTTTAGGCCCAGTTTATCGGCTGATTTGCTAACCACCATTTACCCCCTTTACCCTTTTTGCCCCTTTCCCAATTGCCCTCTGCCCCCGGGGCCCGAAAAACTCCCCCTTCCCTCTCCCATCAAAACAGCCTCCCAAAAATTGGGCCAAATGGGCCATCACACACATCGACCGCCGCCGTGAGCGTTGATTTCTCATCGGCCCAAAGGGAAGAAGCCGGGCCAAATGGTGATGAAAAGCTGCCTTTGGCCCTCTCTTACTTTGGCCAAAAGCTGCTTTTTTAATCGTAATGGCGGCCATTGCTTATTCATATTTATATTTTTCTTTGCTTCTCGGCTATTTCCCTTCTACCGTTGGCCCTTTCATTTTCCTTTCTTTTTTCTTTCTCTTTTCTTAGATTCTCTTCTTCCTTCTTCCCTCCCTTCTTCATTCCTTCCTTTCTCCGTTCTTCCCTCCTCTCCAAATTCTTCCCTTCCTTCCATATTCCTTCTCAATTTCTTCCCTTCTCATTTCCCCCCAATCCATTTTCTTCCTTTTTCATTCTGCCTTAACCGTATTCTCGCCTATTCCCTCCATTCCCCTCTGACATTTCCCCCCAAGCGCCATTTTTCCTCTTCTTCCCCTCCCATTTCTTCCATCCCATAACATTTTTGTGCCAGCCTCCCCCAATGGCTGCCCTTCGCGACAGCCGGCCTCCCCTCCTTCCATTCCCCCGACCAACAATTCTTTCCCTCCATATTCTCCTTCACAATTTTCTCCGCACATTCGGCTCCTTCGGGCGCCATTGGAAAGGCCGCTGATAGCCTCGCCTTCTGGCATTTTCCTTCCTTCTTGTTCCCATGATTTTCCCATTCCCATCAATTCCACACCACCCGAAAAGGACCGTTGGTGAAGCAGTCCATTAAAGAAGAAGCATGGAATTGGCCACCAAAGCCCTCTGGGCCATATTCCTTTCGCGCATACAAGCCAGTCAGTCAGCCAGTCGGCGGTTTTGCTCCCAACCAAACTCCCATTCCCTTGGGGGGATTATTGCGTGCCTCCGTCATATATTTATTAATTAGCAATAGAGAAAATACACACAGGCTTTTATAGGTTCTATTTTAGATGATTCCATAATGAAAACATAGCCACCGATTGATTCATTCAAAGTTTCACCACTTTTACATTAGCTTTTTGGTAATTAATTTATCGATGTATTTTTGTACTTTATTGGAATGTTTTTAATTTACGCGTAAAACTTTTCTCGTCGAAAAATATAATCTTTTTTTCGAGAACATATTATTTGGCCTAGGGTTGCGCCCCCGCAGTGCGGGGGCGGGTTGTGCGGGGGTCGGGGTTTGCGGGGTTGGCACTTGCGGGTTCGGGTTCGGGGGTGACCCCTTGCGGGGGCCCCCGCGGGGATCCCCGCGGGGGCGGGGGTAGTGTAAATTTTTTAAAAAGCCACATTTTTCAAATAAAAAATTTTTTTGAAGAAAAATTTCATCCAAAAATGGCTGCGCAGCGAAAAATTTTACCTAAAAATAGCCTCGCAGAGGAAAATTTTAATAAAAAATTTTAATATCCTACAAAAATTTGGTCAAAATTTCCCTATCGAACCCCATTTTACTTAAAAAATCCAATAATATGGGGTGCATGTTCACCCCCGCGGGGGTGCGGGGGCGCGGGGGTGGCTCTTGCGGGGATGCGGGGGCGCAACCCTAATTTTTGGCCATAGCAAAATGTTGATGAGTGACTTATTAGGATTAAGTTCGGGATTATAGAATCAGGGCTCAGGATTCGAAGCATTGGGAATCTTGGTTTGGCCAAGTTATGTGACCTCGAAAAAGAGTTTCTTGGCAAAATAAATAGTGACCTTTTATAATTTAAATCTCAAATTTAGCCAAAAATCAAATAAATTACACAACAAACAAATCTAAAATCCGAAAATGAGCAGCAACGAAGCAAGCAACCCTGAACCAGAAGTTGGCGTTGAAACCACCGAACAACCAGCAAAACAGGCCAAAAAAGTTGCATCCGCGCCGGCGGACACACAAGGCGAAGAGAGCCGCGATTCGGTTGTTTCGGCAGAGGGCGATGAAAGTGTGGAAGGCGATGAGGATGAAGTTGGCGATGAGGAAGAGGAGGAAGAGGACACGGATGAAGAAGCCACCGCCGAGAAGCCACGCAATGGCCATGCCGCCAAAAATGGGGCACAAAATGAGGCAACAGCGGAAGCGGTGAATGGAACTGCGGATGCAAAGGTGAGGGCACTAATTGGGGAATAATTAGGCAAAAAATAGCCGGAAATAGGTGACATATGGAGGCGAAAAATGGGGGCAAATAGGCGGGGATTCATTTCACTAGTTTGGACATTCTTTTGGCCTTATCTCGACAAGAAAGCAATCAATCTGAGAAGGCGATATATCATTCGAGAGCCCAAAGTGTCCTTTAAAAAGTGGCTTGTTTAGATTAAATGAAATCACGCTTTTAAAAAATTTGCATGCTTTTGAGTCGAATAAACCCAAATTTTCTGATCGAGTTAAATAAAGCCGCTTATTTTAAAAATTATTTTAAATTTTCAAAATATTTGTAAAGCCACTTTTAGAGGACATTTAGGGCTTTCGAATGGCATATCGCCTTCTCAAATTGGCTGTTTCCTTGTTGAGCTCTGGCCAAAAGAACAAACTAAGTAATGAAAAGGCGTTACTTAAAGGTCCTTTTACTGAAATCCTTCACCTATTTAATTTTCTCGATTTTGGCAATTTTTAATAGCTTTTAAATCTAAAATTAATCAAAATTTGCTCTTTTCAGAATCGGAAGCGCTCAGCACCAAATGACGAGGAGGACGGTGAGGAGGTAGCACCAACAACGGAATCATCCGCCGAGGACAATGTCGCGCAGAAGAAGAAGCGAGTGGATGAGGTTGGTGCCTAGTGCCATCAATACAAATCAACCCTTCCCATTGTTTTAAAGCCACAACAACCGGATCAGCCGCAAGTCGAGGCTGGAGCCGAATAGATTGGCACGTGCGCCAGAAGGAATATGAGTTTGTGGATAATACCAAAATTGGATGGAATGATTGATTGATTGGCTGCCACAACACAAAATTATTACAAATTTTCTCTCGTTTTTTCTTGTTTATTTGTTTTAAAATCCACCTCCTCCCCCACTCATTTTATCCACTCAGTTTTCTCCACTCTCCTTATAATTCTCCTTTATTATGAAATGATCATTGATCAAAGCAGGCAATTTTGAATAAAATCATCCAATTCAACACCGTTTTTTAAACATTTAGCCCACATTGTCTGCGTGGTTTTTGAATGTTTTACTAATACATCTCCTCATCCATTAAATACCAATCAAAAATTCGATCTGATCAATCAAAAACCCTGTTTTATTAATCCAACGGCAGCAAAAAATATTCCCCACATTCAAAACACCAATCTTTTTAATGTATTTTTCATGTGTTTTTATCACCCACAAATCAAACTCTGATCAAAAAATTTTGCAATTCAATCCTAAAAAGACGATTTCCATTTCCAACATCTTTTCCTCGTATTCGTCTTCTTTTTTTGTTTCGATAAAAACATGGAATTATTCTTCCTTTCCTTCCTCTTTTTTACATTATTAAATGCCCGAAACCCAAACCCAATTTAACGTTTTTGAATAAATATTGTTGTTTTTGGAGAATTTTGTAATTTAAAAGGAATTTAAATTTGTAGAATACAAACTTTGACAGAGTATTTTAGAAAATTAATTAGAAAATGGCAAATGAAGTAAATGATTTAATTCGATTTAAAATTGATAATTTAATTAGCTTTTTTTCTTGATCCATCAGCCATTGCCTATTACCTACAGCACAGCTATAAAATGGCACAAAGAAGAGAGTCCCCCTTCTCCCTTGTTGGGATTGGGATTGGAAATGGATAGGAAAGGAACATCAATCTTACCTATCTTCAGGCTAAAAATGATTGGGAGAAAATACGGTACCTTTAACTTATTGAAAAAGGAGGGAAACGTAAACGTAACCTTTTGCCCTGATGATGATCTAATTTAATTAATGCAATTTATTAATAGTATCAAATTAAGCTGCTTTTTAATCCAATTTTTAGAAAATGTAAAAAGAATTATTATTGAATATTTTTAATATATTTAAATTGGGAATTATTTTGATCTGATGGTAAATAAAGCAAAAAATTGGAATGGCAAATTTTTTTTCGGGAATTGTAGGAATGAATTGGAATAGGAACAATGTATAATATTCATCATCGTTGATTGCCATTCTTGGCCACGGTTACCACAATGCCAGTTCCATTGCTTCCATTCGAATTCTGTTGAATTGGCGAATTTGGGGCAGATGATGAAATGGCGGAAGGGGAATTGGCGCCATTGCCAGCCAATTTTACACTGCCAATTTGGTCAACAATTACCTGTGAAAAAATCAAATAAAATTGGCCGCAATTTTGGTCAAAAATGGAATTTCCAATCCTCTTACGCATGCCTGAAATCGGGTGGCTTGTTGCTGTTGTTGTTGCCGTCCATTCTCATCGGCCACTTTTCGTTGTCCGTGTCGCCAAACACCGGTCAATGAGAAGATGCAAAGGCAAGAAAGGAGAAGCGAAATGCTGGCACCAGCCAATGTCACTAATTTTTGAGCTTCTCCAAGGGCATTGTAATCGGCGCTCTGCAAATTTTTAGGTTAATTTTTATGCGAAAAATTGGGAAATAAAGACGAAATGCCTTACCTGAATTGTGAGCGAGGCAAGCACCGCGGTGTACAATGAACGCCAAAAACTTTCGGGAATGGCAAATTGGAAAAGGATGAGCGCAAAACAAAGAAGCCAGAGGCAATAAAGGAAACTGAGAAGGAGAAGAAGCAAAAGACGATGATTGGCCAAAAGTGGATGATTTTGGGGACGCTAAAATGGAAATAGCATTTTATGAATTTGGACGGATGCTACTTTTGAAGCGGCGAAAATACGATGGAATGCGGCAGAGCTAAGTTGGAACAGTCGATGGGAGAGGACAATTAGGGTGAGGAGAAAGAATGGCACGCCCAAGAGACAGTATAACAGGGCAAATACCTTTAAAATTATGGGATTACCGTTTATAATTTTGCCGCATTTTTCAAATGCCAACTTGCCTGCCCTCCGCTGGTTTTTGGTGCCCGATGGCCATGGCCAATTGTGGTCAACAGTCCCCAACAATATGTCAACGAATTTGTCAATGTCCACTCGTTCAAATCGGGCACACGCATTTCCAATTGTTGCTCATATTGAGACAGCAATTGGACCAAATCACGCTGGAAAGTGTGTAAAGAATAATTTTTTATTTATTTTTTTGTATCATGGCCTTCAAATTTCATTGATTCTAAAATAAATGAATAACTGCGGATTCTAATTTTTATGTTCTAGTTTTTTATAAATTTCTGATTTTTTAATTTATTCCGACAAGATTATTAAAATAGGCGGAATTATTCTATGTTCGCCAGGCGGAATTATTCTAAGTTCGCCAGGCGGAATTAAAACAGGCGGAATTATTCTAAGTTCGCCAGGCTGAATTATACTAAGTTCGCCAGGCGGAATTATTCTAAGTTCGCCAGGCGGAATTATTCTAAGTTCGCCAGGCGGAATTATTCTAAGTTCGCCAGGCGGAATTAAAACAGGCGGAATTATTCTAAGTTCGCCAGGCGGAATTATTCTAAGTTCGCCAGGCGGAATTATTCTAAGTTCGCCAGGCGGAATTATTCTAAGTTCGCCAGGCGGAATTAAAACAGAGGCGGATTTATTCTTAGAAACAGGCGGAATTATTCTAAGAAACAAACGGAATTTGGAATCAAATAGGTAAAAAAAAAACAAATTCTAGCAAAATGTTGTGTTTCATTCAAGAAAGATTAATTTTTCAAGAAAGTTTATTCTGAAAAATGATTTGTTCCATTCCTAGAGATTCATAATTTAGAAAAGTATCTATTAATTCTAATTTATAATTCAAAGTAGTAATTTTCTAACTCACTTGAATTCTTTCGGAGCTGTCATAATCGACGATGACCAGCATATTCCTAGTGCCATTGAAAATTGCAGAAGAAATTTGACGTGCAAATTTGTGTCTAAATATTTTGAGAGAATTCTTTGAATTAAAAAATTCAAACAAACCGATTTACAATCAAATTGAAGAACCATTTTCTGACCTGTAAAAGAAAAAAATTGCATATGAAAATTAGGCAGAATCATCGAAATTTTTTGGTTTACTATTTCTTAGTTAGTTAAGATTGTAAACTTACCGTCTGTTCATGATTTGTGTGCTCGAAAAAGAGGAATGCGGCTGCCCCCAGCAACAAATAGACCAGCAACGACACAACCAAAAGCAATGGACCCAACCGTCGAATTTGACGCTCAACATGTTTTGGCACTTTTGGCAAGAAAGGCAATCTGCGTTGAGATGCCATTGGCTGATGTTGCGAAGACGAGGAGGTGCCACCGGAACGAACTTTTAAAGGGAAATTGTTAGGAATTTTTTATTGTTTCATTGGCAGCTTATTAAAATTACACTTCAAATAAAGCAATTGACGAATTTCTATTGAGTTAAATGGGAGAAGGAATAAAAAAGTGAATTTTGGCTTTTGTGAATTGAAAAAAATGATGCCGTTCCAAACATTGAATTCGCCTGCTGGGCTTTTCCTTCCTTCCAAATATTTCATTTCTATTCCTCTGAGGATTCTCCAAAAGGGATTCTTAATCTAAAATAAGCCATCTTTTTGGATTGAGTTTTTTGGCCTAGAAAGCATCATTAACCAAAATGGAGGGGGCATTTTTTGCCAATTTAAAGTTCAAAAATTCCACTTTTTTGGATACTGATTAAATATCTAAATTCTAAACTCAGTCAGATATTTGAACATAATTATTTAAATTTTTTAGCAAAAAAAATATGAATATGAAGATAGGAATGAAGAAGTTGACTTAATGTAGAATGGATCCAAAGAGGAAGTCCTGCAGAAAATCGAGTCTCCCAACCAATCCAATCCACATCTATCCTTCCATCAATTATAAATCCCCCTTCCTAATTCCTTCACCCAAAAGTCAACAAGCCAACCTGCCCCTAATTGCGAGAGCATCCGTCGTCCCCTTTGCCCGGTGTCCGCCGCTGCTTTGCGCATCCATCCACCCAATTGATGGCCAAAAATGCGTTCGGCCCATCCTCCGTTGGAAATGGCATTGGCATTGGTGCCATCGTCTTCGCCATTCAAAGGCCTCCTTTTGGCCATATTTTCTTTTCAATTTTTCGGAATTTTATGGGCGAAGGAAAATTAAGGATGGATTTTGCTTTTAATTGTTAAAATCAAATAATAATGCCAAAAAGATGGTCAAATGGACTAAAAAAAACATTCATTGGCACTGACCAATTAGGCCAAAAACACAAAATATGTGTGTGCCGACTGCTGGACATTAACTAGAGGAAAATGGGGCAAAAAGTCTTCCTAGTTAGCCCACATTTTAGCCGCAGGACGGAAATGCGGGGCCATGGCCACAATCCGGGCGGCGGTGGGCGGCGGCGGTGACAACTTCCCATGGCCCCGCAAAATGCCAACAAATATTCACCCAACCCACCCCCTTTCTTCCTCCCTTCCTCCAATGGCCAATTTGCCGCAGGCCAAATTTTCCCCAACCACCAAAAGTCCGGCAATGTCTTTCGGGTTTGCCATTGGCATCACAAAACCCTCCTCAACCCATCCACAAATTCATTTGTGGGCCGATTCTTTTCTCGAAGAAGGGGAAGAAGGCGGGGGAAATTCGATGCGAATGGAATTTAGCAAAGGATGGATTTGGGTGGAGGATGGTCAAAATTAAATATTTTTCCATTGGGCCAAACGCACACAATTGGCCATAAATATATTTGACACAGTTCAATACAAATTGAATGCCAGTCCTTCTTTTACAGCGATTTTTCCAATTTTTTGGGCAATGAATATGATACGCTAATTTAGAAAAAATTATTCCACAAAAAATATTGAAAATTTTGTGCAAAAAATTGGTGAATTTATTAGGAAAATATTTCATTTAAATGGGGAGGGGATACAATGAATGGGGTGGATTTAAAAATTGGATAATAAAATATAAAATTGACCAGTATAATATTTCTTGGACTATACAAAAAATTTTTGGAGAAATTGGGATGGGATGAAATAAAATGTGTCCTATTAATATAAATAGAAATATTTAATTTGTCGGAAAAACATTTAAAAAAAAACATTGAAAATGCCGAAGAGTATTTAATTTGCTAATAATATTATAATGGTTCAGATCCTAAACCAATAAACCGGTAATTTTCAATCGATAGACTCGTCAAGAACCATCATTTGACTATGTTTTATCTGGGTTTAACCAATATAAATTTAGTTTTAAACCATTAAGCCAAAATGGGTTTAAACCATTTAATACCCTTTAATTTTGACCAAACCATAACAAATTATATACCATTCAATGCGTATTGACCAGCTCTATCCAATTTTGGGTATATATGATTTGTGAATATAGGATAAACCTTTAAACCCATTATATTTGAGAATTATGTACTCCTTTTACCGACATTTTCAATATTTTTGACATTTCGACATTTTGATTATTTTTCAACAAATTAATATCATCCAATAACATAAATGAATGATGCAAAGTAAATGCCCGTTTCTCTTCGATCCATTAAATCATTCAGCCTCCATAACCACAAAATGCCAAAATAATCCTCAAAAGTCAAAATTATAATAAATATATCCATTGAATGTTGGGGCCAAATGTTGTGGCCAAAATTGCCACCAAAAATAATGCCAAAAACAATTGGGGCCTCCTTTCCCATTTTCCATTCGTCCCATTTGCCTGTTGGGTTTTTTGTTGTTTTGGTGCCGAAATTGCTTTGGATTTGGAGGAGGAAGCACTGTTGCCATTGCCACCCCCATAATGGTGGCTATGTGGATTTTTTCGGCGTCGGGCGTGCAATCCGGCACTGGGCCTTTCCCTCTCTTTGCTCTCTTCCAACAATGAACTGCAAATGGACAATTTTTTGGGGAATTTTATTGGTCTAAAATTATTTGACATTTTTGAAGAATTTTGTTGGTATTTTTAGGGAATTTTTGGTCAAAATTTGGCATTTTTTGAGGATTTATTTATCGAAAAATATTGCTCAATTTTGTGGGTATTTTTGGAGAAATTTATTTGCCCAAAATATTAGCTTGGGTATTGGCTTTTTGGGGAATTAATTGACCCAAAATTTTGTAGGTTCGACATTTTTGGAAACATTTTATTTGCTAATAAGTAAAAATTTGCAAAATTATCAGGAAATTTTTTAAGGAATTTATTTGCCCAAATTATTTGCCTGGGTAATGGCATTTTCTGATAATGCTCAGATTGATGACGGCCAATAGGCAAAGGCAATTGTTGGATGGAAGCATTGTTATTGTTGTTGTTTGCCATAACCAGAAGCAATGATGTCGACTGGGAATGACTTTTTTCCACCACCTGTGAATATGCGAATTTGTGGGTGGACATTTGTGAGGGAATATTTCTGATATTTTTGGAAAAAAAATGAGAGGATTCAATTTTCAAACGATTATTAAACTTAATTATTAATTTTAATTAGCTATAAATATTATAGCTTTTCCCCTTTTCGGATTTGTAAATTGTGTACCATTTACCTAAATTACATTTTTAAGATGAGAAAGAGTAGAATAATACCAAGGGAAAAGGATACTTTTCAGGAACAATTCTGAGGATTAATTGAGGGCAAAAATATGGTTTTGGTACAGATTTCAAAGGAAATTTCCAGCAGCATTGGAATCCAATCCAAATTTAAATTTGATTATTCCTGAATCCTGAGGCAATTCTGTTACAAATCTAAAAACATTTTCCCAGCCCATCAGTACAGTAGGAGTTCAACAACAATCCACGGGTGAATATTCCCTGAGACAAATCTTTTGCAATTCTATGCCTACCGTATAACCTCTTTTAATTCGCAAAAATTATTTTTCAACCCCTCAAAAATTTTGGAAAATTGAGGATCTAACTCTTAATTTATGGATATTTTTGAACAAATTATAGCAAATTTTGTAGAGTTTTGGGGAACCAGGAAAATGCAATAAAATTTTGTTAAATTTCACCCTAAAAGATGAGTTATGGAATGGACCCTGAAAATCGAAGGTGGGGGGTTGGTTATTAGAGAGTGGGGAATTAAAAGAAGTTTTACGGTATTTGGAGATTTGATTAACTTTCTTATCTTAAATTATTGAATAAAAATTGTTGGACCTGACGAAGTGGCACGGAACTGTTGCGTTGACGCATTCCATTTGAGGCGAACAATGGTTGGGGGAATATGAATAATTGGGAGGCAAAAATGAGCAGAATAATTTTGAAAGATGGAAGCAAAAATTGGCGGATGAATTCATTGCGGAAATTACTGAGAATCGAATGATTTAAAGGAAACATGGTGGGCTGAAAAAATGAATGGCATAATTAATGAATTAAGGCAAATTTATGAGAAAAAATCGCTTATTTTACAAATTATTTTAATTATTTAAAAAGCATTAAAGCCACTTTTTAGAGGACACTTAAAGCTTCCGGAAGGCATATTGTCTTCCTAAATTGTGATTACTTCCTCATAAAATGATGGGTTGAAAAAATGAAGGGCATATTTAATAAATTAAGTTGTAATTTTTGAGGGAAAATGCACAAATTGTTTTAAGTTTTCAAAAATTTGTTAAGCCACTTTTTATAGGACATTAAGGGCTTCCGAAAGGCATAACGCCTTCCAAAATTGATTACTTCCTCATTGAGTTATTGCCAAAAGAATAGGTCAAGGTCTTAAATGGCGCCGTCCTATATCATTTTAAGAGAATATCAAAACAAAAAGCCAAAAGGATTGGCAAAAAAATTTCTTAAAATAATTTCAAGGAATTTGGCTAATTTGTTCACAAAATTAAATGCCGCTCATCGAATCCCGTTGTTTTTCTATCCTTCACCAATGTTGAATGGTCATTTTGACCTATAAATAAATTGTCCTATTTCGTATTAAGTAAATCCCGAATGTAAAAAGGAATAGGATTTATTCTGAAAAATTCCCAAAATTGATTGAAGAAATTTGACTAATTTGTCCACAAATGCAAAATTGGTAGGATTCTGACCGCTCTTTTTTACTCTTCCTCTCTATGTATTATGTCCAAAGTCCAAGGAAGGCGCAATTGTTCCTCCAATAAAAAATCCACTCATTCGATGTGGATTGTTCTTGGTCACGCCAATATTCTTCCTCTATAAAACATTGAAAAACAAACCGCAAACTCACCAAAAAAGTTGGGGACAAACTCACCAAAAAAGGTTGGGGGATGAGGGGATGAACAAAAATGTATGGCGAGAAGGATTTTTAATGGGCTTTATGGACTGCCCGTCGGCGGTGGATGGGCAATTTGGCGTGAAAAATGTGTGTGTTTGGGGTTTGGGCGTGGCACAAAAAAACGATGGATTGGGGAGATATTCAGGGACAAAATTGTGCTGTCTGGATTTTTGGCTATCTTTTTGGTACTATTTGAAGAATTGAAGATGAGTTTGGTGACGAGAATGGCACACCCAGCACAAAACAAAAAGGCAAAAATCGCCAACAAAATTGCAGCAGCACAACTATTTGGGTGGTCTGCCCTCTTCAAAAAATGTATTTTTAAGTGTTTTAATAATACGAAAAAAGACGTGGAAAATATGAGAATTTTTTTGAGAGGAATTGGACGACATGTTCCCAAGGAGATTGGTTTTGGGGGAATGTGGCCCTTTTTTGAAAATGCTGCACTTTTGAAGGATTTTTTGCAGGGACAATAAATGGACTATTGGGTGCCATCGCCGCCGAAAAATTCTCTTATTCTTTTTTAAATAAGTTACAACTTATTAATATAGGTTAGGCCTTATAGGGGTTAGATTAAGAGTTTGGAGCGTAGTGAAGCGGGGAAAATCGCCTACAAATGATAGAAACAATTTTAATAAAGCGGAAAATTGCCAATCGGCATTCAATTGTCCTGCGTTCAATTTCCGGAACACATGCGAGAAGGTAGGAGGAGACAAAATGTATTTGGAAAAAAAGGAAGGCGGAAATGGAAAAAATTAGGAATAAAGATTTATTTCCTATTTACGTAAAAGACTCATTAAAATTGAGGAATGTAGGCGAAGGAAATATAAAATTGTTGCGGAAAAATGTAGGAGAAACCGGAAAGAACGGTTTTCAATGCCTCTGGCCATAATAATTCTTTGGCCAAAGTTCGCAAAAAATGGAACGAATGTGGATTGAACGGAAATGAGTATGGGGAAGAAGGAAAGGCGGCGGCATTTCCCATTTTTTTTTGCTTTGAGAGTGAATTCTGGAGGCCAAAAGGATTGGTCGAATGGCCGAGACCGACTTGCTTTTTGGTGCCTTCCTCCCATTATTCCAGCCGCTGTTTTCCCCAAGAGGGCCATTTCCCCCTCCTCCAACCAATTCGAATATTTTCCTCCTTTTTGTTCGTGAATGCCTCGACTGGCACAACATTATTCATTTGGATGAGGAGAGGGGAGGGGGATGGAATTTTATGAGAGGATCTGCTCCGTTGAAAGAGCCAATTTTTTGCCATAAAAAATAAAATTATAACATAGATTGAAAAATGAATTCAAAAAAAGCAATCATAGAATCTATTTTATTCACTCAGTGCCGCCGACGCCGATTGAGTCCCCGAACTTTTTTTTGGTCCATAATTCAGCAAGGAAGCAGCCAATTCTGTAAGGCAATATACTTTTTGAAAGCCCAAAATGTCCTCTAAAAAGTGGCCATTTTAAATTTTATGAAACCCAATTTTAAGAAAAGTTATATGTCTTTTAATTTGATAAACTCGAATTTTTAGGAAAAGCCCTTTATTTAGCTTATTTTACAAAATTGTTCTAGATTTATAAATAATAATTATAGCCACTTTTTAGAGGACAATTAGGGCTTTTAAATGGCATATCGCCTTCCGAAATTGGCTGCTTTCTTGTTGAAATATGGCCAAAAGAACGATAACAGACACAATTGAAACATCCTTCGACAAAAAAAAAGCAAATTAGCAAAATTATATTATATTTTTTTATTTGAGTTTTTTACAAGAAAAAGAATCAAATAAATGGGAAAAAGGGGTCAAATTATTCATCGCAAATATTTTTTTCTATTTTGTGAGGAAGAAGCAAATCCAATTTCCTCCATCCACAAAAGTGTCAAGTGCAATGAAAAGGAAAGTGCCGCCTAGCTTGAAAATTTAATATGTTATGACATTAAGGCCAAATTGGCCAATCCCCTCTCATCCGCCCACCTCAAAATCTCATCCTCCATTCGGCCTCATCAATTCCATGCGGTCCTCTTAACGGTGAACATTTTGTTCAATTGTTGGCTGTCAAGTCGGGAACTTTCGGCACGGATGCCCAAAATGCTTTGCCATCGCATCAGTGCACGTTGCAGTGTGTCCTTCAATTGGATGGGGAAATTAAGGAGGAAATGGAAATAAATTTTTTAAAATTTATTTCTTGAAAAAATTTCAAAAATGAGGGGAATTTGTAGAGAAAGGGATAAATAAATAAATGGTAAAATTTGACAAAAAATCAAGAAAAATCCTATGTCATTAAATTCCCGAGGGTAAAATTGATTGAACAAAAATACAAAAATATTTTCGCTAAAAATTTTCATTGTTTAGAATACTTTGTTTTTATAGGGAATTTATTATTCCATTGAATCGTTATGAATCATTAAAGGATTAATTCATTAATTTGCAAAAAGTATTAATATTCACCGAAATACATGTGCCCGGTCGCATTGAACTCATCTGGAATAAAAATTTGAGTAATAAAAAAAATGAGTGAATATTCATTTTGCACTTACCATTTTGCTGATTTTGTTGATTGCTTGCACTCGAGTTTGCTGAAAATTAGTCAAAAATATTTATTTTCCTTTCATTTTATTTAATAGCTGTCAAAAACTATTTTTCCTACCATATTCCCCACTTCCTAATATCACGCCTCCCTATCAATCATATTTTGCCCCAAGCCTTTTTATTAATTCATTTTCATTTCCCAACAATTTAGAATTTAGTTTTCTATAACTTTTCGCCGACATTCTGTTTTCCATTTTTGCACACAACGGAATAAATATTTACTAAAATTCAGCCAAACTAATCCCAAAATCCCATTTATTGGGTCATTGGGAGCTTAGATCCCCGATGAAGGGAATAATAATGCCATAAATTCCAATATATTTTTCCACTTTAAATTTATCCAAAATTCAAAAGAATTTAAGCAAATTCCCCTTTTTAAATTCCTTTAAAATTTTGGGGCCTTTCCCCATACTCACCCGATTGCAATGCATCAAATAGGCGGCCACGAATGCGGGTGCCCTGTTTCGACCCTTCAACGAGTGAATTAAAACTTTCCTAAATTCGTATTCATTTTTTATTCAAAGAAATATTCCCAATTGGACTTTTGTGAGATGCGCGCCTTCCGGATCAAATCGATTAGGGCCTCAAAATAATGGATAATTTCCTCCCTCTCCATCATTTGCGCTTTCGTGTCCACCGTTGATGGTCTCTGTAAATTTTTGAAAAAATTATTTTGGCCATAATTGGACAATACCGAATCTCGACTGAGCATTTGTTGCGAATCATCCTTCACCCGAATTGACATTGTCATTCGACTGTGTGCCGTCCGTTTTGGGCAAAGGCATGGATATTCTGTTCGGGGTCTACGTGCGAAATTTTTTAAATTATTTAAAATTGTCGAAATATTCGTTAGTCTTTTATTGAATTGAATAGCCTCTTTTGCGCATTGATCAATATCTCAGAAATCTTTCAAATTATTAATTTTTATATCATTTTATTTAGCTCTTTCTCTGAAGCATATTTTGAGATAAAAATATTTGTTCAAACATTAATTCAGAAAGTTAGGAAGGAAAAATGAAGACTCTCTGATTTTGGTTTATCATGCTTTTTTGGGTTTAATTTTTTGCCATTTAACTAAGAAATATTTTGCTTCTTGCTAGGAAATAATTCCGCCTGTTTAGTTAGAATAATTCCGCCTGGCGAACTTAGAATAATTCCGCCTGTTTAATTCCGCCTGGCGAACTTAGAATAATTCCGCCTGTTTAATTCCGCCTGGCGAACTTAGAATAATTCCGCCTGTTTTAATTCCGCCTGGCGAACTTAGAATAATTCCGCCTGTTTTAATTCCGCCTGGCGAACTTAGAATAATTCCGCCTGTTTTAATTCCGCCTGGCGAACTTAGAATAATTCCGCCTGTTTAATTCCGCCTGGCGAACTTAGAATAATTCCGCCTGTTTTAATTCCGCCTGGCAAACTTAGAATAATTCCGCCTGTTTTAATTCCGCCTGGCGAACTTAGAATAATTCCGCCTGTTTTAATTCCGCCTGGCGAACTTAGAATAATTCCGCCTGTTTAATTCCGCCTGGCGAACTTAGAATAATTCCGCCTGTTTAATTCCGCCTGGCGAACTTAGAATAATTCCGCCTGTTTAATTCCGCCTGGCGAACTTAGAATAATTCCGCCTGTTTTAATTCCGCCTGGCAAACTTAGAATAATTCCGCCTGTTTTAATTCCGCCTGGCAAACTTAGAATAATTCCGCCTGTTTTAATTCCGCCTGGCGAACTTAGAATAATTCCGCCTGTTTAATTCCGCCTGGCGAACTTAGAATAATTCCGCCTGTTTTAATTCCGCCTGGCAAACTTAGAATAATTCCGCCTGTTTTAATTCCGCCTGGCAAACTTAGAATAATTCCGCCTGTTTAATTCCGCCTGGCGAACTTAGAATAATTCCGCCTGTTTAATTCCGCCTGGCGAACTTAGAATAATTCCGCCTGTTTTAATTCCGCCTGGCGAACTTAGAATAATTCCGCCTGGCGAACTTAGAATAATTCCGACTGTTTAGTTAGAATAATTCCGCCTGTTTTAATTCCGCCTGGCGAACTTAGAATAATTCCGCCTGTTTAATTCCGCCTGGCGAACTTAGAATAATTCCGCCTGTTTTAATTCCGCCTGGCAAACTTAGAATAATTCCGCCTGTTTAATTCCGCCTGGCGAACTTAGAATAATTCCGCCTGTTTTAATTTCGCCTGGCGAACTTAGAATAATTCCGCCTGTTTTAATTTCGCCTGGCGAACTTAGAATAATTCCGCCTGGCGAACTTAGAATAATTCCGACTGTTTAGTTAGAATAATTCCGCCCGTTTAGTTAGGAAATAATTCCGTCTGTTTAGTTAGAATAATTCCACTTATTTTTTCGAATTTTGGGGGAATTTTTTTTAACTTTCATCGGATTATTACTCGCTCCTGCCCTATTCAAGTTTCCTCTAATTAACAAATATTCAATCATCTTACCTGCTATTTGCCAATGTTGGATCATCTTCTTGTCCACTCAAATCAACAATATATTCAATGTTGAGGCGACAGAGCAAATTTTGATTTTGTGCCGCCTCAATGCCCCCACAATAGACGGTTTCATCCACTTGCCAAACCAATTCACCCAAATAATTGCTTCTGCGATTGGAGGCATGGGATTGTGGCCGAGGCGGGGGCGGCGAATGCCAAATTTCTGCCTTCTCTCCTTGCTTATATTCATTCACAAATTCTGCCATCCTTCGACCGCCAATTCCCCCGTCTGCACTTCTCGTTGGACTGTCCGAATGGCGGGCACTGTTCAAGTCGGAAATGGAATGCCAAGAGGAGGAGGAAAGCAATGGAAGTGGAGGAGGAGTGGAGGTTGAATATGGCGGTGGCATATTTGTGCCAAATTTGGATTCATCGATGGAAGTGCGCCTGACGCCGCCACCGGGAATGGTTGTGTCAGGCATGGTGCTAGTGGCAGATGGGCTGCAGGATTGGCGATTGCTCATCAATTCCGCCGAACTCTGTTCAATTCAGGAACAAATTTTATGAATAGGATTCTATTAAGATGTTTTAAAGAAACTAGCTGGGATTTTATTATATCATTCAAATATTGGGCCACATTCTTTTGACTAATAACTCAACTAAGGAATAACCAATCACGAAAGGTAATAAACCATTTGAAAGCCCAAAATGTTCCCTAAAAAGTAGCTTTTAAAATTGAATGAAATCTCCCGTTTTTTAAAAGTTATATGCCATTTTAAACTAATAAACCTGAATTTTTGAGTTATGTTTATTTTACTAATTATTCCAAAATTTCAAAAATCAATTACGCCTCTTTTTAGAGGACATTTAAGGCTTTTAATTGTCATATCGACTTCTTAAATTGGTTGATTCCTTACTGATCTATGGTCAAAAGAATAATCTGGGTATTAATCTTCGAAATTTATGATTAAAAGGAACTAAAAATATTTAATTCTAATTCTGTTAATGCTAAATAAATCTCCATTCACTCACTGATCTGGCCCTTTCCGTGCCTCCATTATTCACGCCCAATCCACCATCTGCTGATGAGCCCCAATCCCCGCCACTGCCATAATCCACTTGCAGCGATTGGGTTGGTGCCAAAACGGGTTGAACTGGTCTGGGCAAAACCACCACCCGTTGATTGTTTGCGGTGGCCGGTGTATGCTCCAAATTGGCAATAATTCGCTCCTCTTTGGTGGAATCCAATGAGGAGGAAACCGAAAAAATTGATGAGCGAGTGTCGGTGCTTCGGAATATTTTTCGCGAATTTTTGAACGCTGCTGCTGAATGTTGCGAGGAGGAAGATGGCATTGTTGGGGGAGCTGGAGGCACACCACTAGCTGCATTAGTGACACCTTTTGTGGGTGCCGATGCATCGGATTGAGTGGTCATTGTTGTTGTTGACAATTCACTCATTGTTGTGCTGATTGTTGTGCGGCTGTCCTCTCGCTTTTTCAGGAATACCTAAAAAGGAGGAAGTTAGTTGGCAAAAAATATATTTAGGATAATTTTAGAGGTAGGCAAAAGTACAGTGAACTGGTCAATGAGGAAAACTGGTCAGTGGGGGGTCAGTATGGTAAACTAGTCAATGGAAAAGTGGTCAGTGGGTAAGTTCTTTTTAGGTAGAAAAACCCGTAAGTATATTATACTTAAATCGATGCAATTCGGTGAGCTAAGCATGAATCAAACATTATTTTCCTATAATGGATCGAAAATATACAAGTTAGAGCATTTCTAGTCTTATTTTTTACTGACCATTTTTCCTCACTGTCCAGCTTTCCGCAATCCGCACAGACCAATTTTCCGAACACGCTATTAATTTCCCACTTTTCGACTTTTGGTTGGATAAACTATAAAATTTCCATCAAACCTAGTTAGCTTTCCCTTTAGGAAAAATTTTTTATTTTTATTAGGATTTCCTTTTCGGTGAGTTTTAATTCTCATTCAGAATAGGGATTGCAATTTTCTAATAAGTTCATTCCGGAAAGGGATTCTAAATTTTGCGAATTGTAATTGTAATTCTAATTTGTAATTGTGATTGTAATTTTCAGTCCGGAATTGTAATTATATCTTTAATTAGTACGAAATGACTTGAATTTGTCGAGTGTCAACCACGGAGGAGAATGGGCCAGCAGAAGCACTGCCAATTGTTGAAGCTCCAGCAGAATGTGAGGAAGACGATACAAAATTAGTGGTTGATTGAGTGGCAGCGGATGGGTGAAAAACCAATGAGCCGGATGGGGACAATGAAGTGTATGAGTGGGCCGAAGTGCAACGACTTTAAAATTTGGGAATTTAATTTGCGGTGGTTTGGATTTGTGTTTGGGATTTGTGCCAAAATTTGAGGCAAACTAGGCAGGATTAATGCCATAATTTGAGGCATACGTAAATAAGACAACAATGGCTAATTTTTGAAGATTGTCTCAAGAAAAATTGACAGAAATTTATTCAAAAATTGAGGTTTTTGCCCTATTTAAAAGAATAAGTACATACATTTTCTCGGCTGCCCGGGCTTCATGTTGTTGTTGTTGTTTTTGTCTTTCGCCAATTTTGCCGCCGGCATAATTTCCACCCATCAAATCTCCCTCCTCCTCCTCCTCCTCCTCATCCTTTTGGCCACCTTCTTGGCCTGCTGGTGCACAAAAGCTCAAATGCCGACTTTGCGATGGCACATTCGCATTATTTGCATTGTTGGCACCGCCGCCATTCATTGATGGCATTGAACGGCGAAGTGACATTGGCAAATTTGTCATTGCCGTGGTTGATTGACGTCCTCCTCCTCCGGATGGATGGAGGCCATCAAAATTGGCGCCACTTTGTTGCTGGGAAAGGCGTTGATGATGTTCGTCTGAATGGCAAGAGGCAAAAATTGTTTGGAGTAAACTTTTGATTGACATTTTTTGTTTTGGCCACTAATATTTTGAAAAGGCGGGGAGGAGGAGGCAATTTAATAATTTTGAAAGACGATGAATAAAATGAAATGAAATGAAAAGGGGGAAGGGGGGATAATTGGAAGGATGTACCAAATGTTGATTAGGGCTAAGTAAGCCAAAGGTGCCCCCACATTAATTGGCGGTTTTTTCGCGAGAAAGTGGGCGAAATGGGGATGTGGAAATTGTACGCCTGAATGGATAATTTTCTAATATACAAAACAAAAAAAGTAATTGGCTAATGGGACCGGAAAGGCCAATGAGATGGGCCTAAAAATTAATTGGCTAATATGGAAAATAAATAATGATTTTGATACTTGCAGGATAAAATGAGGTGGTGGAACGGCAGGACGATTGACTATCATTTCATTACCCAATGGCCGTTCTTTTGGCCATATTTCAACATGGAAGGAACCAATTTGGGAAGGCAATCTGCCATTTGAAAGTCCTAAATGTTCTCTAAAAAGTGGCTTTACTAGTTTTTGAAAATTTCAAATAACTTTTAAAATAAACGGCTTTTCCTTCAAAATAAGGGTTTATTAGACTCAAAAACATATAAGTTTTAAAAATGGTAAATTTTATAAAATATTAATAAGCCACTTTTTAGAGGACACTTTGGTCTTTCAAATGGTATATCGCCTTCTAAGATTGTTTATAGCCTAGCAGAACTATGAGTAAAAAACTAATGTTGGTACTCATCAATAGATAGTACTTCGGTTCCCCCCCCCCCCCCTACCATAATTTTCAGCCATAGCTCAACAAGGAAGAAACAAAATTAGGAAGGCGATATACTTTTTGAAAGCCCTAAATATCCTCTAAAAAGTGGCTAATTAATTTTTTGAAAAATCTTTAAAAAGTTATAGAAAAAGCAACTTTTCCTCGCTTCGATCAGAAAATTTGTGTTTATTAAACTTAAAGGAATGCAAATTTTTTAAAGCTTGAATTTATAAAATATTAATAAGCCACTTTTTAGAGGACACTTTGGTCTTTCAAATTATATATCGCCTTCTATGATTGTTTATAGCCTAGCTAAACTATGAGTAAAAAAACTAATGTTGGTACTCATCAATAGGTGATACTTCGGTTTCCCTACCATAATTTTTAGCCATGTCTCAACAAAAAAGCAACTAATTTCGGAAGGCGATATGCCATTCGAAAGCACTAAATATCCTCTAAAAAGTGGCCATATTAGTTTTTTGAAAATCTAAAAACTTGTAGAAAAAAGGGACTTCCTCGCTTCGATCAGAAAATTTGTGTTTATTAAACTTAAAGGCATGCAAATTTTTGTAAAGCTCGAATTCATAAAATATTAATAAGCAACTTTTTAGAGGACACTTTGGTCTTTCAAATGGTATATTGCCTTCTAAGATTGTTTATAGCCTAGCTGAGATATAAGTCAAAAACAAAAAATGGTGATACTCATCAATTGGTGATACTTCGGTTTTCCAGTATCATAGTTTTTGATTATAACTCAACAAGGAAGCAGCCAATTCAGGAAGGCAATATGCCTTTTGAAAGCCCTAAATATCCTCTAAAAAGTGGCCTTACTATTTTTTTGAAAAATCTTAAAAATTATAGAAAAAGAAGCTTTACCTCAAAAATTCGAGTTAATTAGATTGAAAGACGTGAATAATAGTAGATTTAAAAAATTTAAATATGGCCACTTTTTAAAGGACACTTTGCGCTTTCCAATGGTATATCGGCTTTCAAAATTGGCTTTGGCTTCACTGAGATATAAGTCAAATACAATTGCATGTACCCAATTACCCACAATCCATAGGTTGATCCCTATAGTAATAATTTTTTGCCTACCGTTTTGGCCATTTCCGCCGTTGTTGTTGCTGCTGATCCCCCGAAATGTGCTGTGCTGTTCATTTGCCAAATGGCGGCTCAAAATTCGGTCATCGCCACCGCCACTTCGCATTTTTTTAATTATTAGGGTTGTTGTCGGGTGGTGGATTTGTTAATTGCAAATTTTTCGGCTAATAAACTTTCATTCTATATAAAATTTAAATTCATTTAAAAAATTGTTTTTAAATTGATATAATTAAGAAATTCTTTTCCATAGAATGCGGGAAATTCTCGAATTTCGATTCGAGCCAATTAATTTGAGGCCTTTTTTGACATCAAATTTTTCAATTTTTAATAAATTTGCGAAGCTTTCTAGAATTGATGAGAATAGGATTAGGCCAGAGGCTATAAATTTTGGAGGGTGATTGCAAGGATTCATAAAGAAGCCAAAAGCCATTGATATTTTGTTGAAATAAAGAAGGGGAATGGGTGGCCTTGGCCATAAAAAATTCAAGTTAAAATTGGCCAAAAATGAAGACCGAAATTTGAATCTAATTCTTTTTTTTTTGCAAATATTTTTCGCCTCTAAAAAATATAAAGCCATTTAGTATTTTAATATTATAGATAAAGAAGAGGAATTGGTGGCCTTGGCCATAATAAATTCATAAATTAAAATTGGCCGAAAATAAAAGATGAAATGGGAAAATTATCCACTTCAAAATTCATTTATTGTTTTTTGTAAATATTTTTAGTCTCTAAAATAATATTTTTGGAAAATATGGCCACCAAAATTCATTCCAATTGTTTTTTCAAATATTTTTCGGCTCTAAAATATTTTTGGAAAATATGCCCATGACCATCATTCAATTCCTTAAATAGTGAATTCTGAATCTGTAGAAAAAAAGGAGACAATTCTGATATATTGAGGAATGGCGCACCCTTTTCTGATGAGGCTGACTGGGCTGGTGTGGCCCCAAATTTGCCCAGCAACGGCGCACCCATTCACCGCATTTTTGAGTCTAGGTTTGGCTTTACCTCTATTCGGGCCATTCACGCAATTTTTGTAAAAACCCTAACCAAAATTGATTAAGGAGGGAAAGACGCGAAAAGGTGGCCCCCCAAAATTGGATGGAAAAAGGGAAAGGTGTCCCTGTCCAATTGACGTAATTTGTTGGGTTGGCCATGTTCTTGGTCGCTGTCGCCGCTGCGCGAAAAGCAGCTGAATATCTATATATTGAATTTGGGACAACGGGCAGTGGACACGCAATTTTGTGGATGAAAGCGGTAAAAAACCCACCGACCTCACTCAAATTGGTTACGGAGGGAAAGGCGCGAAAAGGTGGCACTCAAATTGGAAGAGAAGAAAGGTGTCCGCGCTCAATTGACGTAATTTGTTGGGTTGGCCATGTTCTTGGTCACCGTCGCAGCTGCGCGAAAAGCAGCTGAATATATTATATTGAATTTGGGATGGCCGTGGAATGTAATGTTTGGTTGGCAATGGCACACCAACAAAAATGCCCCATTGGGGATTGGGGCCCAAAACTGTTGTGGCCACCTAAATCAGTCCAGTCGGCATTTGGCGCGCCAGAAGCACCATTTTGGTGTATGTGGTTCGCGTGTTGGTTTGGTAGAATAGAGAATAGCGTTTTCAATTGTGGGGAACTTTCGGGAAATTGGAGGGCAAAAAAGGCATAAAAATTAAATATTAAAAGAAAGGATGGACAAAATAGTATATTGTAAAAAGGTGACGGCGAATTTGGCCTAGGGAACTGTGAAAGGCACCTAAAAAAGTGCAGGTGAAAATGATTATGAAAAGGGAATAGAGGACGGATGAACTTTTCTTCTTTTTTCTGGGCCAAATTTGAATGGCATTTGGCTTATGGCCATAAAAAGAATGGGATGGAATTGGGGGAATTACTTATGTGAATTGGTGTGAGAAAAATTTTGAAGAAATTTCCGGTATAATACTATGAATTTAGAAAGGCAATTGATCAAATAAATTTGCATTTTTTGACCATAATTGCTTGAAAAATGGGCAAATTCATTGATTTTTCAACTTATTTTTCATTTCATCCCTTTGGTCAAATTTGATTGGTTGGCAAATGGCAAAAATGGCCAACAAATCCTTGAAAATATAAATAATTGGAAAAATTAAAATGGAGAAAATATAATCAGTAATTGAATGGATAAATCATTAAATATTAATCCTTTTGTTTGATTTAAATTCCATCATCATTAATTGATGGGAATTGGTGGCGAGTTTTTGATCATTCCTTTTGAATATATAATACAGTATTATTTCCTCAATTGGGCGCCTATCTATGAGAAAGAAGGAAGAAAAGGAAAGGGCAAAGGGGGAAAAGATATTGCTTCAGGCATTTTTTGATAAGTGACATTTCCATTCGGCGATCGCGATAAGGAAGGGAACAATACTGTACCTTATTAGGAAAGGAATGATATTCTATCTTCCAAATAAGTTTTTGGTTCATAACTTATCAAGGAAAAAGCCAATCTGAGAAGGCGATATAACAATGGAAAGCCCAAAGTGTCCTCTAAAAAGTGGCCATATTTAAATTTTTGTAATCCACCTAAAGCTTCATGTCTTTGAGTAAAATAAACTCGAATTTTCTAATTAAATGAGGCAATGCCGCTTTTTCTACAAATTAATTTAAGTTTTCAAAAAATAAAGAGGCCACTTTTTAGAAAACATTTGGGGCTCTCAAATGGCATATCGCCTTCCAAAATTGGTTTCTTCCTTGTTGAGAAATGGCCAAAAGAACCCCGTTACTGAATTGTTCTGTTTCAATGCAAATCAAACAATTTAATTAGCCACAAAATTGTCAAATTTTTTGATGCTAGGAATCATCACAGAACGCTGCGTACAAAAAATTCTTAATAATTAAAATTTTTTGCAACTTCACTTTTTTCGCGCCTTTATGTGCTCCTCCTTTGATGGCCAATTATTGTTTTGGCCATATTCCTTGCTTCGCTTCTTCCCATTTTTTCTTCCTTTTCGCTTGCCTTCCTCCTACCCTTTGTTGCTCTCCCATTAGCTTCTTTGCCTTCCCCTATCCAATTTCCTCTCTAATATCAAAACTTTTTCTTGGCCAATTTTTTTTTTGTCATGAATATGGGTTGGGTAATATTTTGTGCGTCGGTTGCCACGGGTGATCCATTTGCCGTCTTCCTCTTTAACTTATTGCCGCCAAAAGATTGGAAATGAATGAAATTGGGAAGAGGAACGACGAAAAAAGATGTAAATATGTAAAGAATTGCCCTAAATAATGAGTATGGAATTTGGAAAAGGATTCAAGTAAAATAAAATTATTGGCGAGAATTTAGATATAATTATTATTGGCATATAAGGAAAATTTTGATGGAAAATCTGTGGAGATCCAATGGTTTAATTTTTTAAATTTTATATCCGATTGGCCCTTTCTTAAATTGAATGGCGATAATGTTTGTTTTTCATGCCAAATGTATTCAACAACTGAAATGGCCCAATCTCGGTTGCTTTTTAATATTAATTTTCTGTCATTTAAATTGTATATAGAGTTCTTCTTTATCTTTTTAAACAAGCCCTTTGCGAAAGGCAGAATTTATTGAAATGCAAAAAAAAATTAGTCGAAATTAGCACAACAATTCAGAAAGAATTAATAAGTGAAACACGAACATGGCGGAATTAATTGGGGCAAAACACAAAACAGGCGGAAATAGTGCAAAAACACAAAACAGGCGGAAATAGTGCAAAAACACAAAACAGGCGGAAATAGTGCAAAAACACAAAACAGGCGGAATTATTTGGGGCAAAACACAAAACAGACGGAAATAGTGCAAAAACACAAAACAGACGGAAATAGTGCAAAAACACAAAACGGGCGGAAATAGTGCAAAAACACAAAACAGGCGGAAATAGTGCAAAAACACAAAACAGACGGAAATAGTGAAAAAACACAAAACAGGCGGAAATAGTGCAAAAACACAAAACAGGCGGAAATAGTGCAAAAACAGAAAACAGGCGGAAATAGTGCAAAAACACAAAACAGGTGGAAATAGTGCAAAACACAAAACAGGCGGAAATAGTGCAAAAACACAAAACAGGTGGAAATAGTGCAAAACACAAAACAGGCGGAATTAGTTGGGGCAAAATACAAACAGGCGGAATTAGTTGGGGCAAAATACAAACAGGCGGAATTAGTTGGGGCAAAATACAAACAGGCGGAATTAGTTGGGGCAAAATACAAACAGGCGGAATTATTTGGGGCAAAATACAAACAGGCGGAGTTAGTTGGGGCAAAATACAAACAGGCGGAATTATTTGGGGCAAAATACAAACAGGCGGAATTATTTGGGGCAAAATACAAACAAGCGGAATTAGTTGGGGCAAAATACAAACAGGCGGAATTATTTGGGGCAAAACACAAACAGGCGGAATTATATATTAGGCAAAACATAGATTAAACACAAAAAAACAGGGGAATTATTCTGATGAGTAGGTGGAATTACTAATGTAAACTTAAAAAATCTTGAAGCGACGTTCGAATTTTTTGACATTTTTAACCGGTATTCCAACAAAAAAATTAACAAAATTATAATAATAAATTGGGAAAATGATCTTTTTAATTTGCTTCTAAATCAATTTCATCATCGGCAATCATGTTCTTCTCAATTTGGCTGTTCAATTCGCGAATTGAAATGCAATGATATTTTCGAAGGTGTCGTCCAAATTCATATTTGTTGCCAAAATTTCGCTTGCAATGTTCACAATCATATGGGCGATCGCCTAAAAAATTAATTCGAATTTTATAAATAAAAAAAATTGTTTTAAATTATTTTCTCTACACCCAATTTTTAGAATAAATTTATTAAAAATATATAAAAAAATAAATTTCTAATTCATATTAAAAAAAGGTGCTCACCAGTATGCGAATTGCGATGATCGGCCAATTTGGCTGGAGCCGTAAATGCCTGTTCGCAACCGGGCCAATCGCATTTATGCACTTTTGGCTTCTTCTTCTTTCCGCTTGACTCTTTTGATGAATTTTCGCCGCCTCCTTTCGTTGCTCCTCCGTGTACCTATTTTATTAATTAATTATTTATTATTTTTAATTTAGTATTTAAATAATTTTTAATTTAATTATTTATTAATATATTCATCAATTTATTTAAAAAAATAATTCCCAAATTAATTAAATTTATTATTATTTTTTAACGAATTCACCGCATTCAAGTGTTTGCGCATTTGTCCCCTTCCATTGAACATTTTTCCACATTCCGGACATCCAAATTGCTTTAAATCCTGGGCAACCGTGGTGGCATCCATCAATTGGACATCATTGAATTGATCAGGGGCTATTTTTGGGGTCAAATTGGTGGATGAATGCTTTTCGCGAATGTGTCGAGCCAGCCGATTATAGGAAAATCGCATTGTGCAGCCAGGAAAAGTACAAGGAACGGCTGGAAAAATATGGAAAAATTTAATTAAAATTTTTTGGTTGATATTTAAGAGGGAAAATTTTAAAAATTATTAATAATTGACTTATATATATTAGTCTAAGCTAAGGATAAAGTTATTTGGGGCGAGAGCTCTAAGCCTAGGCTCTGCCCCGGGCCTAAGTCCCCAGTGACCCAAAGAAGTGGATAGGGATTAAATGGGATATGGGAACCACTTTTAATTATTATTTATTTAGGGCTAATTTATAAAAATGTGGATTGGGGCAATATTTGATTGATAGGTTAGCGGGGTAATTGTGCAAAAAGTGGAGGTACGGTAAGATGAATAGGAAAGGCCCTTATTAAACATTATAGGCATTGAAAATATGAATAATTGACAATAGAAATATTTTTAATAAAGTTAAGTAATAATTTATTAAAATTTAACCCACCATTTGGCCCATGTGATTGCATTTCATGCCGCCGAACTTGGGAGGTCAATTTGTTGGTATAATCGCACATGGAACATTTTTTTAGGCTTTTGAATCCGCCCATATTTCACAGCTAATAAAAAATAATATTTATGAAAATATTTTATATAGAAAAATCAATAAAAATATGAGTGAAAAATTGGATCAATTCCAATATAAAATTTGGCATTAAATTTTATAAAAATTTATTGATTAAATAAAATAAATATTTAAAAGGATATGTTGGGTAAAAAATATTGGGAAAAAAAATGAGTTCATTTACAAAATATTTAATGTTAATTATTTGATGAAGAAGTTGATGAATCGCCGTCATAATCCTCCACGTTTCCAATTAATGTATATTTCTGTTTCTGTTTTCCATCATTCTGTCCATTCGAATTCAATTCATTTTCATCCTCATCTTCATCCGGTTCAAGCAGTCCAAATTGTTCGGCCAAATGTGCTTGTTCAGCCAGTGTTGGAATTCCTCCATCCCGTTTATTCCGCAATGTGCTATTGCTGCTCATTGTTGCCGTATTTTTGGCTTCATTTTCTAAAAAAAATTAATTATTTTATTTTATTTAATTTCAATTTTTAAACTTATTTTCAATTTAATTAATTTAAATTATTTCCCACCTTCTTTCTTCTCCTGTTGTACAAATCTTTCAGCCATCCAATTTGGATTTTCTTCAGCGAATCGCTTGAATTCCTCAATTGCCGCATTCAATTTGGTCAAATCCGCTTGATGTTCAAAACAATTTCCATTTTCCATCCTTCCATTTGATCGAATATTTCCATCCAAAATTCCATGCAATTTGGCAATCAATTGGCCAATTTGTTGAGGAAGGCAAAGTGGGCCACCGCCCCCAAATTGAGTGGAGGCAAAAAATGTTGGAATTGAGGTTGGAGTCGAATATGTGAGTCGGGCAAAAATGAAACGATTGAGGCCAGAATTCTTTGATGTGGACATTTCAGCTTGATTTATTGCCATTGCCGTTGAATTTGTAACATTTTGTGGATTTTGGCCAATTTGATCATTCAATGTACATTTTAAAACTCCTTCGCTTGAGGCAATTTCGTTGATTTTCTTTAAATAAATTTTTTAATTTTATTTTAATTTTGTAATTTAATTTTTTTAATTTAATTTTTTTAATTTAATTTTTTAATTTAATTTTTTAATTTAATTTTTTAATTTAATTTTTTAATTTAATTTTTTAATTTAATTTTTTAATTAATTTTTAATTTAATTTTTTTTTAATCTAAATTTTAATTAAATTTAATTTTATACCGCGCTAATGAAGCCAATGGCCGTGTTGAAATAGTCCGGGAAATGTCGTCTCTGGGCCATCCTCTCCCCTTGCAAAACTTTTGGTGAACATTCCGAGAAAATGACCAGCACAAAATCGCATTCCGCCAATTTTTCCACCAACCAAATGCTAGGGCGAAGTGCTGTAAAAATAAAATCTAAATTGATAAAATTATATGTAGTAGAATTTCTGCATCTTTCCTTAACCAATCAATTTTTTATGAATATTTCTTTAAGATTTTTATAGGTTGAATTAATTTAAATTTATTAAAAAGAATGTGTTTTTTATAAAAAATTAAAAAGTTAATTATAAATTATTTTTATACCAAAAAACTTTTAAAAAATCATTTTATGATTAAAAAAAAAGAATAACCTGGATTTTCCACGAATTCAATTTGATCAACAATGCATCGGGCATTGGCCGATTCCTCCAATGTTTGGCACAGGGCCATCACCGCATTGGAATGTGCCTGGCAATCGTCGGTGTAAATGACCAAAACATTGGGTCGATTTATTAGTTCCATACTCCGTGGACGTTGTCGAGCAATAACTATATAAAATTATTAAATAATTTTTAAATTATTTAAAAAACCTCTAGGCTTCCAATAGCGGACATAATAGAAGGTGGCAAGCAGAAAGAAGAGAATTCCAATGAGGGCAACTTAGAATTGTATAATTGGTTTAGTGGATTAGTGTGTTCGGAATTAATTTTTAGGTCACGGGTTCGAACCCGCCCAAGGGGGGTTATTTTTTATGGGCCTGATACCCACTTTTATGCACTTTTTGGACATTTTCGAGTAAAATTTCTAGAGTATTTTGTGCCTAAAATTGACTAAACTTTGGCCATAAATCTATTAAAATATCATGTAAGGAGGAAATAGCCCAAATCGAAGCCAAATTTAAAGTTTAAACTAACCAAAAACAACAAGTGCCGTATATTTCCCAACTCGCATCAAAGCCAATGTCCGCCGCCATTCCATTGAATGTTTTGGTTGGTCGACGGTGAAATTAAGCATTGTGAATGGACAAAGTTTGCATCCGTCAACAATTTCGGCGGCACAATTCTTCAATTGACAATTTGCATCATCCAAAAATGCATAAATCCTTAATAATTTTTATTAAAATTAAATAAAATATTAATGTTTTTTACGTGTATTCGCCGGCATCAATATCCGTCCATTTCCATTGATAATGTTGCTTTTTGGTTAATTGTTTTGGGAAAATCCTCTCACTCAAAACCAATTGTATTTTTGCATCATTCTGCCCATCATTTTGTGAATAAATTGTAATATTTATGTGCCGATTTGATTGAATCCATTCCGCCGGATTTAAATGAATTTGAATTGCCTTTAAAAATTAATTAATTAATTATTTATAAATAAAAATAAATTCCAACTTCTTCCGATGAATTTTCCAATGCGATTAATGGAGACCATTTTTGTACCAATTGTTCATTTGCATTTTCTTTCCCGGTATTTCCTCTATAAAATTGATCAATTTTTGGGTCCAATTGGCGTTCCAATGGAATTGTGAGATAAAATGTTTTCCTTTAAAAATCAAATTAAATAAATTAAAATATAAATTAATTAAATTTAAGAAAAAAACCTGCAAATTTTCTGATTTTGTTGAACAATTAAAAATTCGACCGAATATTGAGATTGACCAAATAAATGAAAACAACTGTAGGAAAATTGATAGGCAAATTCCTTCTAAAAATGTTCAAAATTAAATTTGAATTAATTAAATTTAATACTTTTTCCCCGTGATCAAATTCCAATTTCCTGCACGGCCAAATCATCCGACCCCATTTTTGGTGTTGAATTTGATGATTATGGCATAAATAGTCATGCGGATTTGGTGCATACAAACAATGGAATTGGAAAAATAATTCATCAATTAAATCGGTTCGTCCGGACAATGTAATGTTCAATTGGACATATGGAAGGCTGAAAAATGAATTTTTTTAATTGAAATCTAATTAAAAATTATTTTTTAAATGATTTCGGAGTAGGTCGTTCACTCTCGACCATTTTCTGGTCTCATAGATTCTGGAAAGGTAAAACTCAGTCAGCAATAAATTAATCAATTTTAGTGATTAATTAATGCATTTTATAGCCAAAAATGATGGCTTTCTCTCTCACTAATGTTCGAAAATTATGATTTATCTGGGAATTTTCCCAATTATATTGGCTATAATTATGCCAAAAGAAAGATCGAATATCTCATTTGTTGATGAACTGATCTTTCCAATTTTTAATAGAATTTATTTACATATTTGTGCCAACTGGAAAGATGGAATGCGGAATTAAATCAATTTCGAGCAGTTCATCGGTGCATGACTCCATCACATTATTTCCATTTTTGAACAATAATTTTTGTTGAAGAATTTCATCGCATTTCTTTGTGTCCTCCAACAGTGAATATGATGAATTATTATTGCTGTTTGATTGAAGCCAAATTGGATTTGATGAAATAAGTTGGAATTGTTGTTGGCAATCAGGGCCCGGGGCAGCATAAATCAAAAGGTGAATGGCAATTTGTTGAATGAAAATGATAATTTTTGCAATTTGAAACATCCCGGTTGATGTTTTTCATTGGAATTTGCTGCAAACCTTGCCGAAAATATTTTTTGTTTTTTCATCCTGACCTTCGCATCTTTTAAGGTTTTTTTTACCAATTAAGGTCTAATAAATTAAATATTTACAAAAGTCCAAATAATAATGGATTTTAAAATTATTAAAATAAAAATAAAGTCAAAATAATTTATTCTTTTTAATAAATCTCTGATATAAATAAACATGAAAATGGATGAAGGCAAAATCATAAATTAATGTGAGATTATGTCTTATGTGTATAAAATTTGAGGTGAGATCTGCTGGGACTGGATTAGTCAAAACAATGAATGAAAGTCACAATTTCAATTGTCATTGGGGAACATGCATGATTGGGCCAAAATTCACATCATTAATTCGCTCCTCTATCGGCGATCATTCCAGTCGACAAGTTCCAGCAAGGATTGCTTCACTTCGATCCTGAAACAAATTGAATTAATTTTATTGATTTAAAAATTGATTAATCGCCCATTCGCTTACTTCTTCTTCTCGATGGCCACCACTTCTTGACGAGTTTCACGCAAAATTTCATCGATATTATCGGCAACCATCTCCGGGACTTTGACAACTAAATTTTCAATTGATTAATTTAACATTTAATATTCAAAATTTTTTTAGTTAACCCAAAGTTTTAAATATCTTTTTTTCTCCAATTTATATTTATTTACTCAAAAATTTTTCTCATTTTAGTCCCCATTTTATTTGATTCCTCGCTGATAAAAACCTTGTTGATCGATGAGTTTGTGCATCATCCGGCGCTTCTTGGCCAATGCATTCGTCAATTGTTGTTTTTCTTCTGTGATGGATTTAACTTCGGCAACCGCCAATGCGAGTTTCTTCCGCTCTTCATCAATCAATTTTTGGCACTCTTAAATTTCCGATTTGAATAAAATGTTTTAATTTTAAAATAAACTTTGATTTTCCGATTGTTGCTTGGTCTTGGTCAGAGCTCTGATTTCTGCCTCCGTTTTGGCCACTTCCTCCCAAATAGCAATCACATCTTCCATTGGATTCTTCAATTTAATTTATTTTTAATTAATTTATCCTTCCATTTTTACCTTCTTTTGCGCTTCTTCCATTTGCCGGAAAATTGAGAGAATAGCATGGTCATATTGTTGGTCATAATCGAAAAGTGCTGTGCAATCTTTATCAAACAATTTTATGCCAATTGGAGTTTTTTCATTATTGTTAGTATTCATTATTATTTTAATCTTAAAATTTGTATTTTATTCCCGAATTTCTTAGTTCTATTGAAATCAAATAATTTCGATTTGAATTGAAAGGTTGGAAGTGTAGTGTAGTCCATAAAAATGATTTAAAATTTTTTGTTTTCATGGGATTGGGAGTTAAGACCAAAAACATTTCACATTTTTAAAACTGTCATTCAGTCGAAATTATTTGTCGTTCCTCTTTCCTTTCCTCATCAAAAATGGCTCATCACATCATGATGAAATGAATTAAATTACTTATGATGATCTTTTATGCTTTTCTAATTAAAACTGATTTGTTTATTGATTTTTTTGGATTAAAAGAATAAATTTTACGACATATTTTGCGGTTTTCTTAAAAATCCGTACCCTGCTTGCTGACTCCCTGACTTGACTCCTATATTCTCAATTTTTTAATTAGGTAAATAAAATTTATTCATTAAATGTCATCATCATTCAATCATCACCGCACCGCGATAATAAGTACCATAAGAGGGTACGGTTACCGTATACCTTACTAACTAGGTATTTAAGTCATCGATTTTTAGTCATCATCATAATTATTCATCAATCATTCACCATTTCATTATCAACACAACATTAATTTACCTACAACTCATTCAAAAACCTTATTAACTAGGTATTTAAGTCATCGATTTTTAGTCATCATCAATCATTCACCATTTCATTATCAACATTAATTTTAATTTACCACTCCACTTATATTATTACATTTACATTTAAACTTCAAAAACCCTTTTAATTTATTAGATCTTAATTATAAAATGCAAAGAATTTTCACCAAACTCCGCAAACCATTGATTTTTGGGGCCGCCGGCATTGGCACGTTGTATTGTTTTGACAAATTTATTGGCAAATTCTTCGGTGTTGAAGGTTTTAATTTATCAAATATTGTAAAAATTATAATTATAAATTTATCAATAGGTGATAATTCAATGTTTCCAACCATCCAAGACGGCGATTGGCTTTGGGCAAGCAGAATCCGCAATTTGGACAAACTCAAGAAAGGAGACATTGTTGCCCTCGTGGATCCGGATCCAGATGATCCGGATGATTGGGACTACCTTTGCCGAAGAATCACAGCAATAAGGTTTATTCCGACAATATTAAATCAATAATTTATTTTTTTATTCTAGGAAAGAACAAATGGAAGTTGAAGTGCACGGAGACAACCCGGAGGCTGAGGATTCATGTGATTCACGCCATTTCGGTCCAGTCAATTTGGCAAATTGCCACTTCAAATTCCAATATCGTGTCTATCCATGGGAAAGAATAGGATGGATTAAATGAAAACACAGAAGTCATTGCATTGATATGAGATGATGAAAATGAGTTTAGGATATTGTGAATATTTAGGTATTTCTTTTAAATGATCTCTGTTTATGTTACTTTTTGTTTTTCTCGCATATATGTAAATAAAATGAATAAAAAAAACAATTTCATTCAATTTTTAATTTAAATGTCTTCTCCTCAATTCAATTGATCACTTGTGACATTTTTGTACTCGATTGAGGAGAATGTTTCCATCATCTAGTAATTTCGGTACTAATACTAATGAAATGAAGTTTGTCCCCTACAAGGGAAAGGATGAAGATTTTGATGATGAAGAAGAAGCTGGGAGATATTCTTCATCACTCATCATCATCTTCTTCTTTCGCCTCCTTCTTCATCCTCATCATTATCTTCATCTTCTTCTCCTTCTTCATCTTCATCATCATTATCTTCCTCATCATTATCTTCATCTTCTTCTCTATCATCCTCACCATTATCTTCCTCATCATCATCTTCTTCTTTCTCATCCTTATCTTCGTCTTCTTCTTCATATCCTCATCATTATCTTCCGCATCATTATCTTCATTTTCTTCTCCTTCTCCTTCTTCATCATCCTTATCATTATCTTCCGCTTCATTATCTTCATCTTCTTCCCCTTCATAATCCTCATCATTATTTTCATCTTCTTCATCTTCTTCATCATCATTATCTTCATTTTCTTCTTTCTCATCATCATCTCTTCCTCATCATCATATTCTTCTTTCTCATCATCATCTCTTCCTCATCATCATCATCATATTTTCTCATCATCATCATTCCTTTGTAGGGGACAAACTCTATTAGTACCGTAGTTTCTTATCGAATTGATTTTTCTGCTGGGTCAGTCTGGGCCATTTCCACCACTCCATTGCAACCATCAATTCGGTAATTGAGAAGCCCAGAGGAAATGAAGGTGAACAATTGTTATTCCAAATAGTCCTTCGAAACACTAAAAATTGTTGCATCGTATCCAAGTTGACGCCTGAACGAAGCTTTTTCATTTTGGGGTAACTAAATTCGATCCCCAACATTGTCAAAGAAATGTAAATTAAATGGTTGCTGTTGAAAATCTTTGGATAGAAATGAAAAAGTTGGTAATTTTGGCAATTCCAAAACTTTACAAAAAGAAAGAGAATCCCCATTTCCCTCCGACCAAAATGGCTCGCGCGCCATCATCGCCGATTGCATTTGCATTCCTCCTCACCCAAAACTATTAATTTGTGCCAATTTCAAATCCGTCTTCCACTAACAATGCGCAAGACGACAAAGTCAAACACACATAACGGAGATTTAATGAATTGACGGGATGAAGGCAAAATTGGTGATGTTTTTGGTTGAGGGGGAGGCTGCAATCATCCAACCATCCATCTGCCTTTTGGCAGCCACTTTTCGTCGCAACTTTCTCAGCCAAAACTTGCATTGGTCGAATTGTTGGTTGGATGGTGCCTCCCGCATATCCCTTCATCCAATCCCCTCACAAAATCCAAGTCCACCAACTTGCCATTAAGGCTAATAAAAAAATTGTCCTCCTCTTTCCATCAATCACTTTTTGCATATCCTCCCTCCTGCTAATTCCGCCTCACTTTTTTTCCAAATGATCACCCAAAAATTGTTTGCTGTCCCACCAATCAACCAGCCAATCAACCAGCCGAGCCACCATTTAGTAGCCTAATGGAAAAAGCCGCCATCCATCCCCGTTCGTCCATCAAAAAATGCACATTTAATGTTTACTTTGTTTGCCGCCCCTGCGGCGATAATGTGTGCCCGATGGATTCCCCAGCGATTTATCCGCTTTCAAGGCAATAAAATCGGTTTTCAATTTCCCACAAAACTATGCCCGCAAATTCCCTCAAATTCATCCTCATAAAAGTCCATCCTTTAATTATTCCAAAAACTTTCCATTTTTTCTGAACAACTTAAATGCGCAATTTCGCCTCATTTTCGCCTATTTGGAAAGGAGGAAAAAACCAATTCAAAATGAAGTGTGTGTGCCCAACCCGTTGCGCCCTTCTCTCTTTTGATTTCATTCCTTTTACAAATAGTCGCGCACACAATTTGACGCCCCAGATTCTTGCGTCAAAGTGGGATGAGGGAAAGGGGAAGAAAAACGGTGCCTTCAAGGGGACAAAATGGAGATTTTTGGAAGGAATGGCGCAATGAGGGGATGGGATGAAGCCTGTGAGTGAAGAGGAGGCGCCTGCTGGATGAGGTGAAAAAGGTTGCAGCATGAAGATGAAGTGAATGAAGATGATGATGATGGCGAGAAAAGGAAGGATTGAGGCGAATCGCGCAGTCGGTCAATTGAGGAAGGGGAATTCACAAAGTTGACTCTGAATCTAGATGGAAAGCACCGGTCACTTTTTAGACGGAGACGAATTCTCCCACATTTTTCCCTCAGTCAGTGCCACGCATTTCTTTCACCGCAACAGCCGCGCAACTTTTGGAAGGATTAGGCAAACAGGAAAGAGGAATGAGATAGTCGATAGCTTTGCCATTTTTCACTTTAATTGGGCCATTTCCTCCATTAAAGTGTCAAAAATTAGTGCCAATGATTCCGACACAAATTCATGGCCAATGGGATTTATAGACATTAGCTTTTTATTGTTTATTCATAATTAAGAGAGGAAATAATCTGAGCAAGAACAAAAGGAGATGAGTTTGGCTCAAATCCTAGAACCTTTTTAAAAACAAATAAAATTTTTTCATCCTCTTCCGTTCTTTGCTTTTCCTTCCCTCCCTTCAACAATTTGTCTATATTCTCCCCTCCGGCGACCCGCAATTTGCAATGCGCCCCTCTCGGGAGGATCATTGGTTGCCTTTTGACACATCCCTCGCCCATTCTTGCCATTGCCATCCATCCAGCACTTCCGATTCATTCTTTCTCCTCATCGATCCTCTTCTTCCTTCTCATCTTCATATAGTTGCGCATGCCCATCCATGAATTTACCTCAATTTTTGATCATGGCTCTATTATCCGCGCCAAAAAAATCCTCCATCAATTTGTTCTTTTATGGCCATTGGCTCATTTTTCTCAGTTTTTAAGTTTTTTAATTCTAGCCTATTCCAATATAATTCAATTCCGTGCCAATTTTGTGCATTGGCAACTTTTACACATCGCCGGCTGGCCATGCCTGCCTTGGCCACCCCTTTTGCCAGATTTGCCGGCCATTCCTCTTCCGCACATCCTGGTTGCCGCCATCGCCGCTATCATTTTCCCCGACACCATTTTTGGCCACATTTACCTTTTATTCTCCTCATTACTGCCAATTCGTTGCTTAGCACTCCCCTTGGTTTGCTGATTTTATAGATTCTTTTAATTGATGCCAATTTTATAAATGGAATCATCTAAAGAATTTTATCAAACCATTAGAAAGGCTAAATAATACGATTCCATATATTGAATATCTGAGTTTTTTGGCCCATAATTCACAGCGAGGCATTGGCCAAACTTGGAAGGCAATAAACCATTTGAAAGCCTAAAGTTCCTTAAAAGAGTGGCCAATTTAAATTTTATAAATTCAATTTTAAAAAATTACATGTCTTTGGGCGTAATAAACCAGCAATTTTGAGATAAAACCGCTTATTTCACAAAATGTTTGAATTTCCAAAAAAATTAGTTAAGCCACTTTTTAGAGGAGATTTAGGGCTTTAAAATGGCATATCGCTTTCCAAAATTGGTTGCTTCTTTGTTGAGATATGGACAAAAAACTGCTAATGCTAATACTCAATCATTCTGTTTAGCCTTCTTCCATTTAGCAATTTAATTGATTTTGGAGAATTTTTATTTAATTAATAAACTTTAATTATAGCATTATTCATCTTATTCTTCAAAAAAAGGAATTTTAAATCTCATTTCATTGTCAGCTCCACCGCCCCGAGCTCGTCAATTCATCGACAAACGATCTTCAGGGGCACGGACTACGGTGGCAGATATGATTCGGTCAAATCCACTGTTGGCCAGTTTAGCTATGTTTAGGAACGATACAAGCAATTCAAATCAGCTAATGCTGCAGGAACCAGTCGATATTACCAGGTGTGGATAATTTTAGGTTAAATATATTTTGATTAATGAAATTTGGAGAATATTTTCCATTAAAATCAAAGCATTGCTAAGAGGCTTTATGCCTAAATATGCCATCTTTTTCAATGCCAGTTTTTTACTAACCATTTTTAATTTTCCACCCAGTAATTCCATTGCGGATTCTGGCCTCCATAAAAATCAACAACATTACCCCCCAACATCCACCTCGATTGGCAGCAGAAATAGAATTGGCCGAAGGAAGGGCGGCACTTTGGCATTTGGATCGGCAATTAACGACAACATTTTCTCATCGCATTCTTCGCCCCCCATCGATATGTTCTTCTTGGCCAATTCGAGTAGTAGGCAACAATTAGCAGCTGCCAGAATGGACAATTTCGAACCTCTCCATCAAATTTTCAATGCCACTCTTTTTGATATGGCCATTCCGCTGGGGATGGAAAGGAAAAAGGGTGGAGCAGGAGGCAAAGGGCATGGAGGCGGCACCAATAATAACACCAATCAGCAACCACTTTGGAGATGGGCATTGCCATGGGCGATGTCAGCCGAGAGAAAGCAAAAACAGCAACAAAAAGTGATTTTTTGAGGGGGGGGGGGCAGCAGGGGAAACAGGGCGATTAAATTATCAGGGTTCATTCTTTTGACCATAGCACAACATAACCAATTAGGGAAGGCAATGTGCTTTTTGACAACCCTAAATTTCCTCTAAATAGTGGCCTTATTATTTTTATGAATTCATAAAACAATGTTTAATAGCTTTCCCTCCAAATTACACTCAAAGTCATTCAACTATTTTAAGAAGATGAATTTCAGAATATTTTATGGCAACTTTTTAGAAGACTTTTAGAGCTTTCGAATGGTATATTGCCTTCCAAGATTGGCTTTTGCTTCGCTGAGCTATAGGCCTAAAGCTAATAGTACTTTATCAATGGTTCAAATTGTCCTATAGCGATGAAATTAATCTTTAGATAGGTACCCTCGTATTGGGCTTCTATTCTTTACCTAGAAATTGCCTAAATATTTATGAAAAATTAAAATAAATTATCTTTTTAAGATTAAAAATGAAACGGAAATAATGCCGACAATGGGAATGGAGAAGAAGCCAGCAGCGGAAGAAAGAATTGGAAGGGAAAAATTGGCAAGAGATGGCCGATTGATGGAAAAGGAGGGAATCGGAGAAGGAATAAATGCTATTGATGGGAGTGAAGTTAAATTGAATGGGAATGGGCTAATGGAAGAGGAGAAGGAAACTACGAAATCGACGGCATCATCCAATGGGCCCGAATCGGCAGAACCATTTGAGGTGGAAATAAATTAAAATGTGATTTATGGAGGAGGGATTCATTAGAACCTATTAGCTGAAAAATTGTATAATATGCTTAGGTTTTTGCATTAATTCCTCCTGTGTTTTAAGTTTACAAGTTTACTTGTTTTAATTCCGCCTTTTCTAAAAATAATCCATCTGTTTCTAAGAATAATTCCGCTTGTTTCTAAGAATAATTCCGTCTTTTTCTAAGAATAAATCCGTCTGTTTCTAAGAATAAATCCGCCTGCTTCTAAGAATAATTCCGCCTGGCGAACTTAGAATAATTCCGCCTGTTTTAATTCCGCCTGGCGAACTTAGAATAATTCCGCCTGGCGAACTTAGAATAATTCCGCCTGGCGAACTTAGAATAATTCCGCCTAGTGAACTTAGAATAATTCCGCCTGGCGAACTTAGAATAATTCCGCCTGTTTTAATTCCGCCTGGCGAACTTAGAATAATTCCGCCTGGCGAACTTAGAATAATTCCGCCTGTTTTAATTCCGCCTAGCGAACTTAGAATAATTCCGCCTGGCGAACTTAGAATCCGCCTGTTTTTATTCCGCCTAGCGAACTTAGAATAATTCCGCCTGGCGAACTTAGAATAATTCCGCCTAGTGAACTTAGAATAATTCCGCCTGGCGAACTTAGAATAATTCCGCCTGGCGAACTTAGAATAATTCCGCCTAGTGAACTTAGAATAATTCCGCCTGGCGAACTTAGAATCCGCCTGTTTTTATTCCGCCTAGCGAACTTAGAATAATTCCGCCTGGCGAACTTAGAATAATTCCGCCTGGCGAACTTAGAATAATTCCGCCTAGTGAACTTAGAATAATTCCGCCTGGCGAACTTAGAATCCGCCTGTTTTTATTCCGCCTAGCGAACTTAGAATAATTCCGCCTGGCGAACTTAGAATAATTCCGCCTGTTTTAATTCCGCCTAGCGAACTTAGAATAATTCCGCCTGTTTTAATTCCGCCTGGCGAACTTAGAATAATTCCGCCTGGCGAACTTAGAATAATTCCGCCTGTTTTAATTCCGCCTAGCGAACTTAGAATAATTCCGCCTGTTTTATTTCCCCTGGCGAAATTAGAATAATTCCGCTTGTTTCTAAGAACAATTTCTGTTTTAAGTTTCTTTCCTAAACATAATTATTATTTCATTACATAATACTCATTTTCATTTATTTATTTCTCTATAAAATTTCCATTTTTGGAAAATCGCCATAACGTTGATCATATTAAATTTAATTTTTCTCTAAATTGCGAATATCATAAACTCTTTTTGAATATAAATAAAAGGTGACCGATTCATTGCGTTTGGCATTGTCTACAGCACCACCCGTGGTACCAACATCAACAATTGATGGAGGCGGGCAAACAGAAACGCTAGTTGGCCAAGAAGAATTCCCAATGCGCGAATTGGAAACTGCCGGAAAAGCTTGGAAATATCCATGGGAGAGGCAGCGTGGTGAAAACCAAGTAATAAATATTTAAATTGGAAAGAAAATAAAGTGAAAAGAAAAATAAATACCATCAATTTACTACATGCTTATTTTTTTGCCAATCGCTCATCGAGGCAATGACCAATTTAGGAAAGAAATTTACCATTTTAAAGACTAATTTGTTCCCTAAAAAGTGGCAAATTTTATTTTATTTTAAAAGCAGCTTTTTAAAAAGTTAGAACTCATTAAATGTAATAAACTCAAATAACTCAAATTTTGAGGAAAAGAGCTTATTTTATAAATATAATTTTGGGTTTTACAAAAAAAAATAATGCCACTTTTTAGAGGACATTTAGTGCTTTCAAATGGCATATAGCTTTCACAAATTGGTTGCTTCCTTCTCGAGATATAGCCGAAATAAATGGCCAATGTACTGAAAAGACAGTACTCATACTCAATTGTTCTATTTTCAACTTTCGAGTAAAGAGAAGGCAAATTGATCTTGCCTAAAGCATTTTAATCCACCGTATTTACTTACAGTCAACCACCACCCAAATGCCTTCCTTCACATCGTCATCCTCTTTATCCCAATCAACTTCTCCCGCATTCACTTCTTCCCCTTCGCCGCTGATTCCATTTCCGCCCGTAATGCCCGGTGCCAGTTTCTATGTAGACCAACATGTCAGCCATGGACCCTATGGACGCGAACCGGAAACAGCCTCGGACATTGTGTACGATCCGAATGTACTTCAAAGGTACTCAAAAATGGACACATAAATTGCCAAATATTTCCATTAATTTGAAGCCGATATGGCTACACGGGAATGTTGGAATTGCCAAAAATGTCCACGGATGGTCAGCAGGTTCGATTTGGCAATGGAGGCGGAGAAAGTAGCCATAGCAGTGGCCGACTGCAAAAATTTGGACGAACCGCACATTTTGGTGTTGCCCAGCAGCAACGAAGTTAGGCCACAAATGTTAATAGAATTTGGGAAATGATTTACAAATTTATTTTGGAATAAGGTAAAATTAAAAAATCGAAAAGGATTTGTTAGTCAAATGGTTAGTGCTATCCGATAAAGAGAGGAATTGCCCAAGTCCGAATCCTATTAAGAGAAAATGAATTTATTTTTTATGTTTGGTTAATCAAATATTTTATTTCCCATTCCACTTCGCAGTTGGCCCCATTCAATTACCTTTATCCTCTTCGCCAATTTCATTGATTCCGGCTGCCGCTGTTTTCTTCATCCCAGCCCCTCCCCGTTTGAGTATGGCCCATGCCATTCCGATGGCACCAAACCGACTACATGGCCAAACAATTTCTACGGGGAATGCCAAAAAACAACAACTTGGCTTTTGGCCAACCAAATCATCAAAATGGGAGGTGGATGAAGGCGGCGATGATTTTGAGGGAAATTCATCCGAGGCTGAAATCACAACAACACCAAAACTGGGTGGGAAAATGACTCCAATGGCTGGAAATCATTTGCGTTGGGTGCCCTTGGAGAAGGCAGAGGCTTTGGCCAAATTGGTGCCATTGAGACCGTATCCACCAAAATCTAGCGAATTTGATACATTCGAAGAGTTTGGCGATGCCACCAAATTCCCTTGCGTTGGTAGGTGTGGGTGGTTGGACATACCACCAATTCATAATACTGAGGCAGTTCTTTTGGCGATAACTCAACGAGACTTTAACCAATTTTGGAAGGAAGGCAATATGCCATTTTAAAGCCCTAAATGTCCTTTAAAAAGTGGCTTATTTAAAATTTTATGAAATTTACATTTAAAAATAATTTGGTAAATGCCTTTGAATCTAATGAACCTTAATTTTTTGAGGAAAAGCCGTTTATTTTACAAATTATTTTAAATTTTCAAAAAATTAGAAAAGCCACTTTTAGAGGACATTTAGGGCTTTAAAATGGCAGAGAGCCTTCCCAATTTGGTTGCTTATTTCTCGAGATATGGCCAAAAGATTAGCTTCAAATATTGAATTGTCCCATTTCTCTGCGAATATATAAAATTTATAGAAAATTTTCCCTAAAATTTTCAGCGGATTCCCCGGAAATGGTAATTCGTGATTCGCCACCCGATTTGGGCCCAGCATTGGCCGGATGTTTTCGACGTGTGCGCCAATGCGTTTTACACATGTTGCGTCCGCTTGAGCGACGAGTTGGCCTGGCATTGGGCGAATGCGTGCGACTTTGTGTTGGGCAAGTTCACCAAAAAATCCATCTTTTATATATTATTTTGTCAAAATATAGTCAAAAACAATGCAAATCGTTGGTGTTCGCTAGGCCCAATTCAATTTGTGACATATTTGCTGTTCGAAATGGAAGTTTGGGCACAGCAGGGCGACTCCTCTATCATCGCGATTTTGACTATTTGGAGCCACGGAAGCTGCAAATGAATTTGAGTGAATGTTGGCAAGGTTGGATTTGGAAGGAGATGCAATGGAATGGAATGGAATTAGTTGAAAAATGAATAGCAATGGAAATGGAATGGAATTAGTTGAAAAATTAATAAAGGGAATAGAAGAGAAATTTGCCTCCGTAAAGTGTTTCATTTACCGACTTTTCAACACCTTGGGCTTTATTTTATTTATAGCTGAATGAGGCAATTGCTAATCAGGGAAATTAATGTAATATTAGAAAGCTCAAATTATGCTTTACATCTTAAATTTTATAAAAATCCCCTCTTAAAACCCATGTCTTGGAGTGTAATTAACCTGGATGTTTTTGAGGAAAAGCGGCTTTGCCACAAAGTGTTTTGTAATTTTAAAATGATAGAGAAGCCATTAGAAGAGATTTAGGGCTTTCAAATGGCATATTGCCTTCTCGAATTGGTTGTTTCCTTATTGAGCTATGGCCAAAAGAATGGTACAGTCAGTTAATCAATCGGCTGTACCCGATGGTATTGTTTCGAGAAACTCGGCGAAAAAAACTGCTAAATTATCTTTTTTTTTATTTTTATGCCAACTTTTGCCCTAGATAATGGCATAAATTTAAGAAAAATTGCAATTATTTCAAATAAAATAAAATTTTTTTGCCACAGCAATGACGCCTGGAGATGCGCCAAGGACTGGCAAATTGATTTTGGTCGATTCTGGGTACGATTTTTTGCATTTTTTCAAGGAATAATTCCCTTAAAAAGTGATCAAGCCGACGTTTTTGAACCGTTAAATAATTCCACCTCAACAATCGAGCCAAACATTGACCAATCACCGAGCAGGGATTCGCCTCGAGGCAATTTCACACATTTTTGGTTTTTATTTCCTTTTCCAGACATTTGTACCGCCGAACGGGACATTGTTGTATTCAAATCGCAAGGATATCGTTTGGCTGACAGAAGCCGAAAACAGCGTGCCGCTGTTGGTGAACCACCGCCAACTTCAAAAACGACTACAACATTTGCGTCGGTGGCAGTAGAAGCAGCCATCACCGAAAATGATGGCGGCAAAATATTCGGACAACAAAGCACCGAGACAGAATGTAAATTTCCTCATATTTTCATTTTAATTAGGATAGAAAGAATATTGAAAATGTATAAAAAAGTAAGGCCAAAATAATTATAAAGATTTAAGTGTTTGCCCTAAATTCACAAAACATTTACCCTATTGGATAGAACTGGTCAAGACGCATTGAATGGTATATAATTTGTTATGGTTTGGTCAAAATTAAAGGGTATTAAACGGTTTAAACCCATTTTGGTTTAATGGTTCAAAACTAAGTTAAAATTGGTTAAACTCAAGTCAAAACATAATCAAATGATGCGTCTTGGTGAGATCTATAGATCGAGAATAAGTTTTGGGCGTATAGGACAAATTTTGAACTATTACACACACTGTTAAAATTGGTTTATTCCTATGCAAATTCATTATCAAATTCTGCATCTTAACGAAATCTCAATATAAAGTTCGAGAGTCTAAGAAAAAATTCTGAATCTAAACCATTAAAATCTATTCTGCCACTTCTAAATTTTTACCATTTTAGTGTTTTTTTACAGCAAATTAAATATTTCCCTTTTAATTCGATCCCCCTCCCCCGCTTTATTAGGCATTTTCTCATGCCTTGTGAATTTGGCCCGAGGCAAAACCCCATTTGAATGTTTGGCGGCCACCTTTGACCAAGTTCAGTCCAGTTGCCTTTTGTATGGCCCGGGAAGTGCGGCGGATGGCAGTGTCCATTTGTTGCCGGATCCGGCATTTGCCCACTATGAGAAGGGTTGCATCCATGCCGATTTGGTGGAACAATGCCAAGGCCTTCCAATTCTGCGTTATCCCCAAAAAACGCTGTTGGGTTTTGCGTTGGGTTCACGTCGAGCCGGCTCACTGATTGAATGTTTGGAATTATGCTGGACACGGAATGCGGAAATGGCAAATTTGACGGCGGGAACGGCAGACAATGAGGCGCAAAAATGCAGATCGGTGAGTGATCGAGATAGGGAATATTTCAATACCTGGCCCATTCTTATGGCCATATAGCTCAGCGAAGCGATAGCCAATTTCGGAAGGCGATATGTCATTTGAAAGCCCTAAATGTTCTTTGAAAATGGCTTCTTTAAATTTATGAAATCCAGTTTTACTAAAAGCCTTCATGTCTTTGAATGTGGTGCACTCAAATTTTCTTATTGATTTGGGAAAATCCACTTATTTTACAAATTTTTTTAAATTTTCAAAATTATTATAAGGATAACTTTTTAAAGAACATTTTGGGCTTTCAAATGGCATATCGCCTTCATATATTGGCTATTGTCTCGCTGAGCTATGGGCCAAAATAAATGTCCATGACACTGAAATGTCTTGTTTTGGGGTGAATGAAATTTTGAAAGATGCCAATGGGGATTGGGGAAAACAGGGAAATATTCCCATTCATTCTTCAATTAATTCCTAAATCTCTCCAAAAAAATTTAATATAATATCTAATTTGAGAAATGGATTAGATATGCCTATCGAAAAATAGGGATAAGTTTTTTGCCTGTTGACTCCGCTAATTTGGCGGAGGCAAATCGTATATTATGAAAAATTTATGAATTTTGGCCATTACATTTCCCCGCTAATTCTCAAAATCACCCATAAATTCCCTCTCAAAAAGGTGGTCTTCTTCTATGAGGAAAGTGGTGGCCACAATTGCATGTTGAACAGTGAAAGTCGGGACACGGCACCGGCATTTTTCGTCGATGAGAATGAGGCATTGGTGGATTATGCCTCATTTGATGGATGTTTTCAAGGGGAAGAAGGAGGGGATGAAGAGGAGAGGCCAAAAATGGAAGAGGCCACAACGGAAGAGGATGAGGAGGAAAAGCGCCAATTGGGCACTGAATTGGAGGAAGCATTGGCATTGGGCACAGCAAAGGGAGGAGGAGGAAGGGAAGGGAGCAGCACAGTAGCAATGCTTGGCCATAAGAAGGTGGAATTTTGAGCCATAATTTTCGTATTTTATATGGCCAATAAATAGAGTCCAAATTAAAGATGTTAGGAAGGACATACCACAACTTGGCGCCACTAAAATTACTCATCAAGGACTGAACCAATTTTGATAATTTTAGTATAAAAATAAAAAGCAGTCTTATGGCAATCTAATTATATTAATTTTATTTAAATTTGTTCAGAGTTGATGAAGCTATGACCAAAAAAAGCACTACAAGTTTCGCTATTCCATTGTAAAAAGGCCATTAAAAATATTTTATTGAGCTCATCTTCATTAATTTTGAACCAATTTAAGTAAAATAAATATTATTAAATAGCCAAAAGTCTAAACTTTAATTTAATATTAAAATCATCAAAATTAGTTCAGTCTGACGAGTTATTTTATTATAAATAGCGGAAAATTAGGTACAATATAAGTTTGTGCGGCTCATTGTTAGGAATCAAGAGGATGAATTAAAATAATATATTGACGGAGTTTGCAAATAAATTTCCATTAAAAACTTTTCTAGGAGGGAACATTTTCCTAAATATGAGTTTTGAGTGAATAGAAACTCATAAATAAACAATTACTTGGCCAATTTCTATGGTCCTGAAAAATGGTTATTTTTTGTCATTTAATTTTTTTGCATTTTTTTCTGTATTTTCTATTTTTCGGACAAATTATAATTAAATTCATGAAATATCCACATATTTTGTAGAAGGAACCAAAACTACTTGAATTGAGGCCATTGGCTGAAAGGCGACGAAATCCGCCGGCAATGACGAAAGAAGGCAACAATCAAAGAATTTATTTTACTAAAAATGCGGGACAAACCACTTTTGGTGCTGAAAATGATGAGAAAGGGATGGAAAGGAGGTTGGCCCGATTGGTGGACAGCGAAAAGTCCAGCAGGAAATTGGCCAAAAATGGGCAGCGATTGATGCGAAGGCATGGAGGCCGTGCCGGCGTACCAGATTCCAATATTGAAAAAAGGGAGAGGAGAAGGAAATGGATGGGCATACGGAAGGCACCATTGGCCATTCAGAAAGATGGCAAAAGGAATTTGAGCTTAATTTGGAGTGGATAATGATTGAAAGAAATGAATTGGCCAATGAGTCATTTTGGCTTATTAGGCCACACTTTTCCCTTTTTGTCCCAAATTTATGTTGTATAGGAAATTCGACCACATAACCGTTACATTTTTGCCTTTTAAATTCCAAGTCATATTTGGCTTCTATTGCCACTTTAAGAATTAATCAAAATTTGGGCTCGATATTTATTTCAATTTTAAGTAATTTAGGCATTTTTCTGTTCTTTTAAACCTCTTCTAAATTCATTAATATGGTCTATTTAATTCTTGGGCTTGTTATTTAGTCTGGGAATTAATTAATTAATTAATTAAATATAAAATTATCGGCTTAATTTACAATTAAATTTTAAGCGATTTGGACATTTTAAGAATATCTTAAATTAATAAATTCATTATTTTATTTATAATAATTCTTTAAGTAAAAATTGCTAATTTGTAGGCAAATTTTCCCCAAATTAATTGGTCGAATTTCCTCATCAATTTTCCCCTCATTTATTTATGCACTTTGTCTTTCATTTTTATTTATCCAATTTTCCCATTTTCTGAATAAATTGATCATTCGCTCACTCTCTTAAAAATGGCCCAAAATCCGCCAAAATCCTCCCAAAATTTAATCCCCTTTCTAAACTTCCCAATTATCTCCTCCCCAAAAATTTGTTCATTTTAAAATTTTTTCCTCCCAAAAATGAGTTTTTTACGGCAATCAAATTACTTCCCCATTCTTTTCCTTTTGTTAATTTCCTTGGCCACAATCATTTTGCCAATCCACGGAGATGATGAAGAGAGTGGGAACGAAGGAAATGGTGGAAATGTGGTTGAGCCTGGGCCACAAAATGATGCAATTGATGGGGAGGGATATGATGGCGGCAATTTGACAATCGCAAATTTTATGGACGGCCTCTCGGAACAAGGCCATCAAGCAAGTTTTCATTTTTGGGAGGAAGCTTACAAATAAATGGATTAAAGAATTGGAATTAAATTTAGTTTGAAAGTTTGCATTAATACCTTGGGCGTTCTTTTGGCCATATCTTAACAAGGAAGCAGCCAATTTGAGAAGGCAATATGCCATTTTAAAGCCCTAAATGTCCTCTAAAAGTGGCTTTACTAATTTTTTGAGAATTTAAAATAATTAGTAAAATAAGCGGCTTTTTCTCAAAATATTCGGGTTAATTATATTCAAAGAGATGTAATCTCCTTAAAAATATGAAATTCTCAAAAATTTTTAAGCCACTTTGTAGAGGGCACTTTGGGCTTTCCAATGGTATATCGCCTTCCCAAATTGGTTATTGTCTCGCTGAGATATGGGTCAAAAACTTATCCGAGCGGTACAGTATTGTTCCCTTTCCCTTATCGTAACGTAATTCGCGAAAGAAAAAGAATACATCAAAAAATGCCTGAAGCAATATCCTCTTCCTTTCCCCCCCTTCTTTCCTTTCTAATAAAGAGAGGGACCCAATCGAGGAAATATACTGTACCGTATGCCCACAAAGGGAACGGTCAAACTTACTCCAATAAATCTCATCTCATTAATTATTGATGGTTGAATTTGAATAAAACTTAAGAATTATTATTCAATTTTTATTATCAATCTCAATCTTTTATTATATTTTCCATTTGAATTTCTTCCAATTACTTAAATTTTCAAGGATTTGTTGGCCATTTTTGCCAATCAATCCAATTTGACCAAGGACGAAATGAACAAGAAGTTGGACAATTGGGCCAAACAGCAGAAAACGCCGCCAAATTTTTATGTGAGTCACACAATTGTTTTTTAAACAAAAAAACAGTATTTTGAAGTCTTAAGAGAAATTCTTTCCCTAAAATGTTTTGGCCTTTTTGGATAATTTTGCCCTCTTTATTTATTAAAAAAGAATAAAAAGGAGCCAAAATGACATTGAATAACTAGCTAGAATTTGAATTTAAGACAGTCTATTTGGCATTGGAGAAAGCCTATGAGGATGTGAAGGCCGAATTCGATGCCCGACATACCCAGCTGATGGCCAACCCAAATGTGACGGATGAAGTGAGGGCAGCCGATCAAAAAATTCGAGCAATTGCAAAGTAAACCTACTTTTATTTTTGTGAGGAAAATTGGGAAATATTTGTCAAAAAATGTTAATTAAAAATTAATAAAATTATTGCCCCCATTTTTTCCAGTAATCAATTCATAACGCCAGTGGAGGAGGCTTCCCAAATTGCGGTCAGTTTTTGAAGAATAAATTGTCTTTGGCATTAAATTTGGCTTACACCGGCAAAAGACTTTTTGACACTTCTAATAAATCAGAAACCGGTTTTAAACCTATTTGTACTCATCCAGAAGCATCGAATGGTATATAATTTATCTTGATTTGGTCAAATTTAAGGGGTATTTAAACCGTTTAAACCATTTTTCTAGTTTTTGGTTTTAAACTCTTTAATTTTGGGCAAATCTATGACAAATTTTATACGACTGTCTTGATGAGATCTACAAATTGATTTAAGGTTTATAGAGTCTAAAACCGGTCTTTGATTTATTAGAAGTCAGGGGAATTGTTTTGTCGGTAAAAAAATATTTACTTAAATTTATAATTATATTAGGCTGCAATGGCCTCATTTCCCGAAAATGTTCAAACGGCATTGAAGCAAATGGCCCCATATCCAATTCAAATTCAGCCACAACAACAAAATGGCAACAATACAAAATAAATGGAAAAGAAAGAATTTATTCAGAGAAAAACCCACCAATTTCCCATTTTCAACATTTCCACAATTCCTAAGCAATTTTTCGTGCAAATTTATTGCCACATTTTTGTGTTTGATTTTGCAGCAATTTTCATCATTTTTGATATATTTTTTATTTGGCACTTTTTATGGAGTATCAATAAAATTTTTGATAAACGGGCACTGAGGCGAGAAGATGGCATAGCCCAGAAAAGCCAAAAATGAGGCAAGTTTTTGCTCCCCCATTTTTGGGGGGCCCCGAACCAATTCCGGCCAATCCATCCATCACGAAAGGCGGCTGTGTGCCGAAAAGGGAATAAAACATTCTTCTCCCTATTTTGGCCACACTTTTGCCAATCCCGCCATTCCCCTTCTTCTCAATATGTCCATCCAATCCATCCCCCCTCCCTCTCATTTTCATGTTTCCTTCTTGTCCTCCCCCGCTAATTCGACGGCCACCAAAAATCCCCTCTTCACAAAAATTCTTGGCCATATTGATGAAATGACGAATGTTTTGGCCGGCCGAAATAAAAGGGGAAATGTTTAATTCTGAACTTTTGCAAATTTTTCAAATTTCTTCCTTGAACCCTTCTTCTAGTCCTCTTTCGCCCTAATCTTTCCAATAACTCATTGGCATAATTTTTAATTCGATTATATTATAGAATTTTAGGCCACATTTTTGTTCAAATGGATGTTCAGCACCAAGATGGGAACGGAACGGAGAAGGCGGTGGGAAAATGTGGCGGACATTCTTCGGTAAGTCCTAATAAATTTCACCCAAAATTCATCATTTCTTTTGCCAATTAGTGCCTCACACTTTATCGAAAACCATTGGCCGTCAATGTTGCCTGCCTTTTGTTCCTTTTCGTCTATTCCATTTTTGGTGGCTTCATTTTCCTCCATTTTGAGGAGCCAAATTGGCAAATGTCCAAACGCGCGGAATTGGCCGAAAGAATTCGATGCGTGGAAGAATCATTGGTGGAAAAGAGGAGAAACAAAGGGGAGGAGGAGGAAGATGGGGAAATAGTGATGGTGGGGCAGAGGAGAAGACTTCTGGCCGGACAAATTGTGGCCGATTGTGTTCTGGACCAGGGACGAGATGAACGGATGGAGTGGAATTTGAAGTGGGTAAAATAATTGGTAATTTATGGTGGGCGAGGATTCTGTACCGAATCTTTTATTTGGAAATTTTTCCATTTATTCCTCTTCAGGAATGCCGTGTTATTTGGCTTCGGTATTCTGACCACTCTTGGCTATGGTAAAATCGAGCCTCAAACGACAGAAGGCCGGGTAAACACTTTTTTGGCTCTTCTAATAGTGACTTTGATTTTAAATAAATTTTTATTCTAACTTCTTTCCGGAGTTTTAACCGGAATTATTCTAAGTTCTTTCCGCAAAGTTTTAACCGGAACAAATCTAAGTTCTTCCGGAAAGTTTTAACCGGAACAAATCTAAGTTCTTTCCGGAAAGTTTTAACCGGAACAAATCTAAGTTCTTTCCGGAAAGTTTCAACCGGAACAAATCTAAGTTCTTCCGGAAAGTTTTAACCGGAACAAATCTAAGTTCTTTCCGGAAAGTTTTAACCGGAACAAATCTAAGTTCTTTCCGGAAAGTTTTAACCGGAACAAATCTAAGTTCTTTCCGGAAAGTTTTAACCGGAACAAATCTAAGTTCTTTCCGGAAAGTTTTAACCGGAACAAATCTAATTTCTTTCCGGAAAGTTTATTTATTCTAACTTCTTTCCGGAAAGTTTATTTATTCTAAGTTCATTCCGGAAAGTTCATTTATTCTAACTTCTTTCCGGAAAGTTTTAACCGGAAACAATTCTGATTTCTAAGTTCTTATTTATAAATTAAAAATTTCAATCTTATGATTCTGATTTCTGTTGCCTCACCCCTTTGAAGTTGTTCACCGTTCTATATGGCTTTGTCGGTGTCCCATTCACAGTGATCATTTTCACCAATTTTGGCAGATATCTGCAAAAATTGGAAAGATTTGTGCGCATAAAGATTTGGCAAAAATGGTGTCAAAAATGGTCGGAAAAATGGAAAAATGGAAGACGAAAAGCATCTTCGTCAACATTGACACGAAAAAGGCAAGATTTTTAGGGAGGAATCCGAAAAAATCTTTATTTTGATGAAGAAGTTGCATTTTGCCACCAATCACCGTGGAAATTGAAGACGGCTTCCAAATGGACGATGATGAATTGGCCACAATTGATGGGGTGGAAGTGGCAGGCGAAATAGGGACTAAAACGGAAGAGGAGGAGGAAGAAGCCGAACAGGAACAAATTTCTCCATTGACTCTAATTTGCATTGTATTCCTCTATTTGGTTGGTTTTTGTGGAATTTTACTGACATCGATGACTTCCTAAAATGTAATTTAAAATGCCCTATAAGGCTGCCTCAATTTTGTTCGGCATTCTTAAATATATATTTAGGCCAATTCCAAATATTGAAGCCACATATTCTTAATCAGAAGGTCATATACGAAACATATGACTCCAAACAAGAAACTTATTAAATCCGGATCTACCAAAAGAGAAACAACTAATCTTTCTGATATTAGAGCCGAGCCCTCCAATTTCCATTTACTGCATTTCCCCCATTGTTATCCTCCAAAGCCCTCTGTGTTCTTTGATGGAAATTCACTGATATCGATGGCTTCTTAAAATGGCATTTAAAATGCCCTAAAAGGCTATCTAAAATTTGCTCGCTATTTTGTTGAAATACAATGAGGTTCCAAATATTTATTCGTTATCTGAAGTTCATATATACAAAATATATGACCAAAAATAAGAAATTAATAAATCCGGGTTCTGCCAAATAAAGAAACAATTAATCTTGCTGATATAATAACCAATCATTTCATCAATTTCCATTTACTTCATTCCCTCATTGTTATGCTCCTCTAAAAGCGGATTTGCTTAATTTGGAATTTCAATTAGGAATATCCCCCATATGGATTTAATCCCTCCCTAATTCAGTTGCTTGGTGCCGCCCTCATTGATTGGCTGGACGAGAATGTGGATTTCCCAAATGGCATTTATTTTGCCTTCCTTTGTCTCACTGCCATTGAATATGGCAAATTAATTCCAACAGAGTAAATTAACATAATAATAATGGAAAAATTCATAATATTTTCCCAATTTTAGTGCCCTCTACTTGCCTCTGGTGATTGCCTATATTTGCTTTGGATTGGCCATTTCCACCATCGCTTTAGGTCCTTTAATTTTTCAAAAAATACCCCAAATTCTCCCATAGATATTGGCTCAACATATGTAAAAAAATTGTATTATTTGGGCCAAAAAATTCGCAATATTGCCAGCATCAAAATTTGGTTCGGCGCCAAACAGTCAGTTTCTCATCATTTCAATTATTTTTCCTAATTTCCCTCACCCAAGTTTACGGGTTCGTGAATTGTTGGCCGCACTTGGCCACAACATTGGGCTGGAACCAACAGTGCTCTGTGATTTGGACTTGGAGCAATTGATTTCGGTTTGTTGGGAATGAGCCCCAAGGATATTTATTCACATTTTTTACTACAGAATGCCATTCAAGTGAAAGAAGGCCGGTTGCACCGAGTGCCTCAAACACATATGGTGGGTGGAGGATAATTATTATTGCTTAATTTGTGCAAATCCCTATGTAAAATTTAAATGAATTTATACTTTTTAATTTGCCCAAGAATAAGTTTCAAAAAATAATCTTTTTTGAGTCCACATAATTTGGCCAATTTAGCTTCCTTTTACTCCAAGAGCTATTAGGCCCAAATTTTAAATTAACCCTAAATCTTATCGTAGGCCTAAACATTATGTTATTGCCAAGCTATAAGGCCTCAAAAAAGGATTATTTTCGACACAAAAAATTCTTGTTAAATTCAATGTTTTTGGGCTAATTAAACAATCCTCATTGTAAAGCTTTTGGCCAAAAGAAAATGGACTATTTTAAAGAGGCGTTAGATGCAAATTTTGAAAAAAATTGACTATTTTTCATGCCTTAAAACATTTAATTTTAAGCAAAAAGGGAAAAATTTCCTCTTTATATGAAAATTCTCTTCTAATTTCCAACAGATTATGGACGGGATTTGGCCACCCGAATTGGTGCCACTTTTCCTCAAAGATGGCCAATTCCCAGGTTAGTTCTTTTTTGGCCACAATTCCAACCAAATCCCACAGATTGGGTGGACGCAGAAGAACGCCGAAAATGGAGTACAGCGAGCCTGTTGATGAATGCCCGCAAAAAGAGCAGTTTCCGAGGCTCCGGTCGTTCCGGCATTTTGTCCATTCAAAAGCAGAAAGTGTCTGGTGGAAGTGTGACAAGCAAACGATCAGCCACCTTTTTGACATTGGCAGCCAATCAGCCACCCGAAAGGTCGCCTCCTTTACCGCCATTGTTGCCTGAAAAATTGTCTGTTCGATTTGAGGTGAGTTAATTTTGGCCAAATATGGACAATCAATTGTAAAATTGGAATAGGAATTTGTGCATTCTTCCAATGAATTCAACAAATGGCCGCCCCTCTTGGAGGAGACGAGCACATCTGGAGTGGCATCCGGTCAGTCAGAATGTGGCTCCTTCCATTTAAGGGGAAATTTGGTCCATTTCACACGCGAATGGCCTTGCCCAAGCTTTATCCCCCTTAACAATTTTCCCATTCAACAGAGAACTTAACGCTTATAAAATATCCGTGCAATTCTTTTGGCATTAAAAGCTAATAAAAATATCCTTACCATTCTTTTGGCATTAGCTCATCAGTGAGGCAATAACCAAACTTGGAAGGCGATATGTCATTCGAAAGCCTAAAGAATCCTCTAAAAAGTGGCTAAAATTGACCATTCCTTTTTTTGAAAATTAAAAAAAATTTATATATTAAGCGGCTTTTCCTCAAAGTAATTCATTCTTTTTATATACTCAAAGGCATATAAATTTGTTATTACTTGATTCAATGAAATTTAAAAAGCCTCTTTTTAGAGGATACTTTTGGCTTTCCAGTGATATATTTCCTTCCAAAATTGGTTAGTCCCTTGTTAAGCTATAGGCCAAAGAAAGCTTATAGGTATAGGAATGATGGTATTGGAACTTTCCCTACCCCATTTTGGATCCAATTTCTAATATGATTAATTGGATCAATAGAAATTAGAAACGAATGACTTCACCCCAATTCCCCATTCCAATTTTCCAATCCCTCTCCCATTCATTAGATTTATCCATGTTCGATCAACAATTGCCAGCCTCCTCACGATGGTCTTTGTTTGCCCCTGCGCCAATTGATGCCACCGATGAAAACAATGCTGTTTCCTCCTCGCATTATTCCAACCAAATGATGATGCGTCGTTCGGAAACGGTGCCCCCAATTGGCCATCCGGAATCCTCCCTTCTTCATTTGTGCACTTTCCCCTCATTGGAAATCCATGGCCCTAGGGCGCCATTGCCCCCGCTTACTCCATTGCCGGATGAAGATGAGGATGAGGAAGAGGAAGAAGAGAAGGAGGAGAAGAAGGAAGAGGAAGAAGAGAAGAAGGAAGAAGATATGGATGAATACGAAAAGGAAGGATGAAAATGTGAATAAGTGACCAAAATCATTGAATTTATAAATTTTGTTGCCGTCTTTCATTTTCTAATTTTCAGTCTTATTTGAATTTCGAATAAAGACCTCACATTTTTATTCGTTTTTTTTAGAAATTATTGGTTTCGAACTTTCTCCTGGTTCATGGCATTCAATCGCAAATGAAAAATATTGGCAAAAGAGATATGAAAATGTTGAAAAATTGAAGCATCTGTCAGAAATTTGTCCAACATCCATAAATCTAAACCAAATAGATAAATCATATTGCCTTAATAAATTCTGACTTGGTTTTGAACCATTAAACCAAATGTGGTTTAAACCGTTTAAATACCTTTTTAATGTTGATCAAACCATATAAACAAATTATAACGTCTTGACCATATCTATCCATTTTGGTATATGGTTTGTGAATGTGGGTCAAATCCTTAAATCATTGCAATTATTTTGACTTTATGTATAGGCTTTTTCAGCAATTTTAATATATTTTTCTACAATTTCAATGTCTTTTTCGGCAAGTTAAATTATCCTTTACCACAAATTAATGAAAATTGTATCGTAATTGGCAGCCACCCCTTTTTTGTTCTCGGCCAATTTCAATGGCCATATTGCTTTCTATTTATATTCAGTCTAATAAACACTATTAAATACACAGTTAAAATTGGTATCATATTGAATATATAAAGAAGGCAAGAAGGAGGCTAAAATGGAAGCATATCCCTCACAATGATGGCAAATTGGCAAATATTTAATAATATAAATAATGGTAGGAAACACGCCAATGGCCCAATGTTCCCTACTCAACCACCACAACATTTTGTGGCCCATCTCCCACCCTCCCACATTTTTCTTTGTTTGCGGGCTAACAACACGAAAAGGAAAGATGGGCCACTCATCAGAATGAATGAGTGGAAATGGGGAGGAGGCTCAAAGTAGGTGAAGAAGAAGCCAAAATGGGGGAACAAAGACCGATGGGGCGCCAGGTGCTCCATTCATTCGCGCGCCTCTTCTCCCCCTTCCTCGACAATGTTTTCCCTCCTCCTTTCTCCTTCCCATTGACTCGATGACCGTAATTTTAAGAATTTATGCAAATTTGTGTGCCAACATTTTTTGTGCCAATCCCATTAATTGGATGGAAATGGGGATGTGCCGCATTGTGTGGAAATTTGAAGCTCTTTTGGACATGGACGAATGTGCCACAATTTGCCATTACTAATATTTTTGCATGGGATGATGACTGACTGACTTTATTCTAGAAAATATGGCCACAATTTTCATACCGCATTCGCCTTTTGTAGTAGAATATCCCCAAAAAAACATTGCCAAATTTATAACAACGAAATGGACAAATTAAAATAGGCGGAGGATTGTTTTCATGAAAATATGTCTATACATTTTTCATTGCCAATTTGCTTTTTGTACGATGATGACTCAAGAATATAGTTTTGCCGAAATTTTATATGCATAAATGAAAAAAATTGAATGGGCGGAGGCTTCTCTTTAAGATAGGAATCTCGCTTCTCCATTGGCTGGCTTATGTCCAATTAAATATCATTAGGTTTTTGACCCATAGTTCAGCGAGGAAGCAACCAATTTGGGAAGGGATATATCATTGTAAAGCCCTAAATGCTTTCTAAAAAGAGGCTAATTTAAATTATTTAGAATTCTCTTTTTAAAATAGTTAAATGTCTTTGATTATAATAAACTTGATTCTCTCGAGGAACAATTAGCGCTTTTTGGCCTAAATCTAAGTGAGGCAATAACTCATTTAGTAAGCCAATATATAAATGAAAAGCCCTAAGTATTTTCTACAGATTGGTTTAAAAAAATTTCATGTTTTTAGTATAATATCGTCAAATTCGATTCTCTTGGGAAAAGACACTTATTTTACTAATTGTTTTAGATTTTAAAAAAACTAATATGGCCACTTTTTAGAGGACATTTAGGGCTTTAAAATGGGATCTCGTCTTCCAAAATTGGTTGCTTCCTTGTTGAGATATGGCCAAAAGAATGGCCCAGCTTGATAATTTTTTGTTCCCAATTTCCGCGCATTTTTCCCAATTCAAATTTGATCCATCCATTCACCTTCTCGAATTCCGATCCTGTCACTGCCCAAATTCGATCCTTTTCCTCACTATTTTATTTCAACAAAGTCGCCTCCTTCCCATCTTTTTAATATTAAGTTGCATTTTTGTGGAGGAGAAAAGGACGAAATTCAAGTGGCAATGGAAAATAAACCTTCAAAGCAAGGAAAAAAGATACAATCGGCTGGTGGATTGATCCATTCAGGCCTCGGTCGAAATATGATTATGGCCAAAAGAAGTGAAGACATTCAATCGGGCCATATCCAACACAAAATGATATACAATATTTTTGTGAACATTTTGCAATTTTTTGGTCGAGAATTTGGATCGATTTTGTGGCCACAACTTTCCATTCCATCCAATCATCAGCCAATCCCGCATTTTTCATCCATTTTCCATTTGGGCCTCTCACGCCTATCGGGTTTCATTCTTTCCCATACAAACATTCACCTTCCTTCTCTATCCATTCAACGGCCTCGCCTCTTTTATCCATGCCCCATCATTTTGCCCATTTCCTGGTCCAGAAGCTGCTGAGGCCATGCTCCATTTTTTGGTGGATAAACAAAACGCACTTATCGGCACACCGAAAGGGAGGAATTCGGGAATGGATGAAAGAGGCGATGTTGCCTTCCAAGCCATTTAAATGGCATTCAATTATAAATTGTAAATATTACAAATTTGCCATTCATTTTGCCAGAAATTTGGCAATTATCCTTCCTTTAATTTTGCCATTATTTGGCCATCAATTTGTCACTAATTTTTGCATTAATCTTACTACCGATTTGGCCATAATTTATCCATAAAATATTTTGAAATAATTTAAGAGATATTTGGGGGTAATTGTGGCCTCCTTATTAGCTTCTAATCAGCATTCAGCAGCCTTCTTCCTTCCTCCTGTGTACCCGGATAATCCCCTCAAGCCCTAAAGTCAACTATCCCATTCCCAAGGATTGAGGGCCCTTCTTCCCCCTTGGCATGGCCCTCCTCAAATTTGTGCCTCCTTCTGTCCTCGCCAAAATGGCACGCAGGCAAAACAATGAAAGGATTTAGGAAGGAGAAGAGGGGATTTTCAATGAGGGGATGGAGCAACAAATTTGCATAATCGGCCTCTTCCCTCCACCGTTGTTTCTCCCATTTCTGTTTAAGAGGAAATATTTTGTCATTCTTAAACTTTTGATGACCATATGAAATTTATCATTAATAATGCCATTAATTCAATGTTTGTGTTGCCATTTTGATCATTTCATTTGCTTTCCAAATATTCCATGCCCCCACCCAAATCCATTGCCAAGGAATATATGGCATTTTGAAGGACCCTCCGCTCCTTGTTTGGCCCAATCCCTCCTTGTTTGTTGTTTGCCTATCTATCATTAACGGGAAACCACTCCCATATAAGGAGATGGGCAAATAATATTTTGGCAGGATGGGCCATAATGATGGTGCGCAATCGAATTTGCGCAGTTTTGCCAAAATTATGACGAAATGGGCATGAACTTATTTGTGGAAAAGTTTGCCATTTTTTCAGCCCATTTAATTTAAATATATGGCTGAAAGAAAGGTTGAAATTAATCTCAAAAATTATCTAAAATAGACAATATGCCAAGGAATGAATATTGGTGCCCAAAACACCGGATTCCAAAGGCGGAAGTGAATTTTACCTATCGCTTAAAAATAATACTTCCACAACAAGGCAACAATACCTAGGTCGTTGTTATGGCCTATAACTCAACGAGGCTATGGCCATTCTTGGAAAGCGATAAACCATTGGAAAGCCTAAAGTGTATTCTTAAAAGTGGCCCATTTTAATTTCTAGTAATTTATCATTTTATAATAGTTTCATGTTCTTGAAAATAAATAGCAGGAATTCTTGGTGGCTTTGAGAAAAATGGCGCCTATTTTACAAATTTTTTTAAAATTTTCATATATTATATTGCCGCTTTTTAAAGAACATTTAAGACTTTAAAATGGCATATCGCCTTCCAAAATTGGTTGGTTCCTAGTTGAGATATATCCAAAAGAAAAGGCCAAGATATTGAATTTTCCTCTTCTGAATTAAAATGATTAGTAACTGTGGGAAATATCCAAAGCCAAATTGACAATCATTCCCCTCATTCCTCCTAAAATCACCGTATCCCCCTCCTTGGCTTCCTTTCTTTCTCCTCTGCTCCCACTTTTATCCACAAAGGCCGCTTACGCAATTTTTTCTGGCCCCAACCTCCCAAATCCCTCCTCCACTATTTTCCGCCGCACAAATTGTCCCCCCCCCCCCCCTACACCTCCAGCATTTTCTGTGCTCATCGTAGCCACTCCCCTACCCCATCCTGTGTTAGCTTTTCCCCTCCAAAAACGAAATCGGACACCCCTCAACCAATCCCCCCTCATTTTCCCATCGGCCACCATTTTCTTCCCCTCGAGGCCTTTTCCACATCCAAAGGGGGCAAAAAATGGTCCACAAAAATTGTCTTCTCATCAAGGACCACCGCCCAATTAATTTTTTCCTCACTCTTTTGGGTGGTTGGATGGTTGGAGGCTTTTGGATGGGCGCCATCAAGGCGACAAAAAAACAAGTCGGCATCCTTTTCCCCTACAATAATTCCATTCGTGCCGCCATTTTGCCAGTGCATTTCCCGATCCCTCTAGGTGGCCGACACCATTTCCCTTATAAGACCATTTTAGGGATCGAGAGTGTTTCCTTTCCATTAAATTTGCCAACGACAGATAAGGGAAATTAAAATGATTTTCCACAAAATACAAAAATGACGATTAAAAATCACTTTTTGGCTATTTTAGTCGATCACTTTTATCATTTCCTTTCGTTTAAATTTGCCATCGAAATTTTAAATTTCTTAAAAAATTTATAAGGCCAATCAATCGGCTTTATATTAATTCTTCCAACCATTTTATACTCTGCTGGATTTATGAAAATGGCCAGCAGGGCAATGAGGGTGGCCCATTGGCTTTTTTGTAATCCGAGTGGCCGCCTAATCCTTTTGCTTTTTCATCGAGACTCGGATGGAAAATTAGGGTGGATTGGAAGCCGATAGGCAAAAAAGGAGCCAAAGATAATCCACCAAATTCCTTTGCCAATTGACCGGCCAATTGGAGGAGACAAATGGCACGCGCTAAATCCATTCAATGGATTGTGGGGAACTCCTCTGAATTCAAAACTTATTAGTACTATTATTAGCGAATAAATTTATGTTTCTTCCCCCAATCAATCAGCCAATCATAAAAAGGGGTGGGAGGGGGGAATTAATATAAAATCAGCAGGAAACTCAATGGATTTAAGTCCTAATTTTGGCCATATTTCAACAAGGAGGCAACCAATTTAGGAAGGCGATGTGCCATTTGAAAGCCATAAATGTCCTTTAAAAAGTAGCCATACTAGTTTTTGAAAATTTCAAACGACTTTTAAAATAAACGGCTTTTCCTCCAAAATAAGGGTTTATTACACTCAAAAGCATATAAGTTTTTAAAATGGTAAATTTTATAAAATATTATTAAGCCACTTTTTAAAGAACACTTTGGGCTTTCCAATGATATATCGCTTTCCCGGATTGGCCATTGCCTCGCTGAGTTATTACTTATTAAAACAAAACCTAGATTTTGAAACCTCTCATACAATAGAATTCATCATGTGGTGGCATATGATTTAGATAAAGTATATAAGTTGGGAAATTGACTCAGTTAGGAAGCTCCCTAATTTTTTAGCTTATAGCCCCACGAAATTATTATTGTCCCCAATTTGTTTGTTTGGGAGCAAACAAAATGAAGGCAATGAGGGCACACCTGTCCACAATTTTCCCCAACCCAAAAATGCCCTCCAAAATTATCCACACCAAAATCCAACATTGGCACAATCCATCAAAATTGACTGACTGCTGAATTTATTTGGAGAAGGGGGCAATTTTCTGTCTTTGTTCAAAAATTGTTATTAATTATTTAATATTTTCTGATTTTATCAACCAAAATCTGGCCATTTTTTGGTCCTCAAAAAGCCAATTAATTTTTTTAATATTTATTTTAACAAAAATTTAGTCATTTTTTGGTCCTCAAAAGGGAATTAATTTTTTAAATATTTATTTTAACCAAAAGTTGGCCATTTTTTTAAAATAATTTTTGTGAGTTTATTTCAACCAAAATTCGACAATGATTGGGCCATTTTCTAGGACCCATAACTCCTTCCTAAAAGACCAATTAATTTTTTTGGCCTACGATCCACTACTCTGGATGAATATTTACTTTTTTATTTGCATTTGCCTTCCTCAATCCTAAATCCTATTTTGTCCTTTTTGAATTCGCCGCCATTCCTCCATCCACAAATTCCCCCTCAGGGCCAATCGGTTATTTTGTGTTTATTTCATTGCCCACCGCCGCCCATTTCCGCCATTCCACCAAATTGCGCAATTTGTTTATTTCCTCTCCCGCTGGCCAATAATTTTCTCTGAACCGTCCCAAAAAAAAGTTCCATCGCTGCCTCTTTTTTGCCTTCCAAAATCCAAACATTTTTTTAGGGTTTTTGCCTTTCAAATTCCAAACATTTTTTTAGGTTTTTTGCCTTCCAAAATCCAAACATTTTTTAGGGTTTTTTGCCTTTCAAATCCAAACATTTTTAGGTTTTTTGCCTTTCAAAATCCAAACATATTTTTCTAGGATTTTTGCCTTCCAAAATCCAAACATTTTTAGGTTTTTTTGCCTGCCAAAATCCAAACATTTTTTAGAGAAAAAATCAACTTAAATCCTTTCTTTTTTTCTTCGATTTTGCTGATCATCCAATTTGCCATTTTCATTCTCTAAAAATGTTATCCGCGGCAGCCGCAGCCGCCTCCTCGTCAGCGGCATCAACCGCTTCAAATGGTGCCACAACTGCATCCACATCGAATCCGTATTCATCCTATTGGGAATGGGAGCAATTGGCCATGGCAGCCACAATGAGTGGCCGATTCGGGAATGTGGCAGCGGCACAAGGCAAGTAAAATAGTCAGAATTGGAAAGGAAATAAAATTAGGCAATTTTATTGTACGGAGCTACGAAGATAGGCTTCGGATAATCCTATTGTGTGCATTTCACAGACTCAAAATGGACAAGGGAGGAAGGATCCCATCCCGAGTGAATGAGTCTAGCTTATAATTTAAGACATAAAATGCCACTATTTAAATTCATTATGAATTGGAATTGGAGACCTTAAAAGCCTATTTTGAATGACAAAATTGTGGCCATGCCATACTTTTATTCGATTATATTACTTAAATAGATTAAATCAACTATAATCGATTGATTTAACCTTTAAATTAAATTAATCCATAAATCTATCTAGCAGAGTTTAATCAACGTTTCTATTGATTTGAAAAAATGAGCCTGCTTTCTGGAATAGCCACCTCCAAACTGAATTAATCCCTAAATCTATGGCCTTTTTAATTTTACCCCCATTTTTAAGACGCCCAATTGGCCGCAGTTCATCAACTTTCCGCCGCCCAACAACAACAAAGTCCAACCTCGGCCTATTATAATCAAATGGCGGCAGCAATGTCCGCCGTTTCCGCCTCTTCAAATCCGCAAACGGCAGCCGCCGCTGTTTGGTACAATCCACAGGCGGCTGCTGCGGCCACATATGGCCTAAACTATTATGGATTGAATGGTGGACAAAGAGCGGGCACTGCAGCATTGAATGGCTATTTGGGCCATTATGCTGGTAAATTTTATTAATTTAATATCTAAAAAATAAATTCGATTTTGGAATTATATAAGCTTAAAAGACTTCAAATTTAGATCGTCAAATGAAAGGGATGGCCATTATTTTCATTAATAGCTCATCAGCGAGACAATTACCAATCTGGGAAAACGAAATATCTTTGGAAAGCCTAAAATGCTCTCATAAAAATGGCATCAGAATTAGAATATAAATTTAATAATCTTTTGAAATTATAAGATGCAAAAGTTTTAAATTGAGTACAGTCTATTTATTAACTAACAATATTTTGGCCATAGATCAGCGATGTTTTAACCAATCTACGAAGTCAATATAGCTAAAATGCGCTCTACACACATTTCAGCATTTTTATTTTTTTTATTAAATTTTTAAAATATTTCATGCCTTTGAATTAATAAACTCGGTTTTTAGGGTAACCCAATTTATTTTACAAAATTTTTAGTGTTTTCAAAAAATTCTAAAGCCACTTGAATGACATATTGACTTCCCAGATTGGCTACTCTCTTGATGAGATATGACCAAAAATATCAATTGAATTTTTATAGGCTATGGAATGCCAGCCGATTATTACACCGCTGGCACCCATTTTCCCAGCTATTATGCCGCAGCTGCCCTTTCCAATGCCGCACATCATCAACAACAACAATCCGGATTGGTGGACCCATCAAAGTCAGCCGCCTCATTCATGGGCCATGCATCCCATCAATACGGTGGCGTTGGTGGCCATCAAACACAGCAGCAACAATATGCAGGCCTTGCTGGAACAAATCAGCTTAATGCCATTGTTCGTTGGGAAAATAGAAAAATTTTGAATGAAATCGAGAAATTCAAGTCGATTTTTTATTTAAAAGAAATAACTTTTTCCCTTATAAATTAAATCCAATCCATTTTGTGAATTTTGCAGAAATAATTTCATATTTAAATCGCCAAATATTGACTAAGAATTGAAAGTTATTAAAAAGATTTTTAATTCTTCTTATGCGCCTCGATGAGAGGAACATATTGATATAAGAATTTATGGTTTATCTCAATTTGTTATAAAGTTATGAACAAAAATGCCAAAGCTATTTGCTTGATAATTGACACATTTCGCTCCCTTTTTTTCCTTTTTTGACAGAGCCCTGAGGCAAAAAAAAAATTAAGGAGAGAATCCTGTCCCCCCCTTTCCTCTCTCCTTCTTTTTTTGGATACTGTAAGCCTTGAATTATTGAAATAGAAAGATAACTGTCGATTTATTATTATTATTACTTGCATGTGGAATTAAAATCAGAATATGAGGAATTAAATTAATTTAAAACAGGCGGAATTATTAAAACTTAGTCAACCAGGCGGAATTATTAAAACTTAGTCAACCAGGCGGAATTATTAAAACTTAGTCAACCAGGCGGAATTATTAAAACTTAGTCAACCAGGCGGAATTATTAAAACTTAGTCAACCAGGCGGAATTATTAAAACTTAGTCAACCAGGCGGAATTATTAAAACTTAGTCAACCAGGCGGAATTATTAAAACTTAGTCAACCAGGCGGAATTATTAAAACTTAGTCAAACAGGCGGAATTATTCTTAGAAACAGGCGGAATTATTAAAACTTAGTCAAACAGGCGGAATTATTCTTAGAAACAGGCGGAATTATTAAAACTTAGTCAAACAGGCGGAATTATTAAAACTTAGTCAACCAGGCGGAATTATTAAAACTTAGTCAAACAGGCGGAATTATTAAAACTTAGTCAACCAGGCGGAATTAAAATCAGAAATATATAATCTATAAAACGCACTTCATGCCTTTTTGCTCCAAATTTGTCTATTAAATTTGCGAAATTATTTTTTGGACTCTTTTTTTTTATAAATTTGTTTGCCCAAAATCTTTTCATCTTATTTTTTTACCATTTTAAGGAATTGCAATCTGTGGTTACCGGCAGCGAATTGGACTCATCCCCGTTAGATGCTAGGCCTGCACCCGGCCCAACCCCTCCAAACAACAACAACAATGTTACAGTCCAAATTGGACAACAAAATGGCACTGGCGCCCATCATGGTGGTAAAGAAAAGTCAAAGCACACAGAAAAATCATCGACCACAACGGCTTCCTCAAGTTTGTGTGGCCACTTTGAAATGAAATTTAAACATTTTTCATTATACAGAACGATCCAAGAAAAAGAAGGGTGCCGCCATCCGATCCAGTCCAGCAGAACCGAACAACACGCGAGTGTTCGTCTGGGAATTGGTTAACATTTTATTGTATTTTCGAACAATTTTAACATATAAATCCCTCCTCTCATTCATTCCAAAAGCAATCAATAGAATTCATATTCAATTTCCAATTTTTTTGAAAATCCCAAAAGATAGCCTAGGGTTTCCGGCTCACAGAGAGTTACCCAAAGATTCCTTCAGGATCAATTTTAAGATCATATGGATTAGATTAATTCAACTTATGAATGATTTAATACAGATACAGAGGCATTTGTTGGTCTTTGGTAATGTTCAAAATCTGAAAGTATATAAGACTAGAATTTTAAAATTTATAAAATTAAATTTAATTAAATTTTGAGATTAAATATTCGGGACCTCGGATTCAGAAATTATCGAAGTGGAGAAAGAAAAAGCTAAAGCTTGTTTAAAATATATTTAGGATATGGTAGCAATTGATGAAGCTCTGGAGGCATGTAATTAGGAAGGGAAGATATGGGGGATAGTTCTGTGGATTTATGCTCAGAATAATTAAAAATATTTTAAAAAATATAAAATTTAAATACAATCTTAGTTTACATTTTCCCCCTTTTTTAATAAAGGAGGACATTTGTTCAATTTTGCCCGCTCATCATCAATGTCGTCCGGGCCTTGACCAAATGATGGCAAATGCGCTGGCCAAATTGTTGCAAATTGGCTTCCAACTTGATCGTTTCGAGGAATTCGATCAAGCCAATGTGGAAGATGCCCAAATGGATGAGGCATTGCAGTTGAATGCGGCATCGGCTGGCGCAAATTCAATTTCAATGGGAGGAGGGGAAAATGGCGGTGGCCAAAATGATGGATGCAAAAATGAACAGAGGGAAACGGATGAGGCAAACGCCAATGCCGAAAATGGAATAATGGGCCAAACGGCACAAATGCCAAATAAATGCACCCAAGCAAATGAGGGAATGAGGCGGCTGGCAGCAAAATATCAGCATATCAAGGAAATTTATTTGCAACATAGAGGAGTGAACAGATTTGCTGGTGGGTTTTTTGGGACATTTGGAAGGATTTTTAAAAAATAATTAATTCAAAACGAAAGAATCTATTAGTATAGTCAATTCAATACTAGGGGGCTCTTCTTTAGATCATAGCTCAGCGAGGCGAAAACCAATTCGGGAAGGCGATATGCTATTTGAAAGCCCTAAATGTCCTCTAAAAAGTGGCTTTAATAATTTTTGAATGTAATTAACTAAGATTTCCTTAAAATATTAGTGCTCATGCTTATTACATCAACGACATGTAACTATTAACTATTTATTCTAACTAAAAAGTTAGAATTTAACAATTTAAAATAGCCATTTTTAAAGGACACTTTGGGCTTTAAGAAGGTATATTGTCTTTCTAGATTGGCTATTGCTTGTTTGAGCTATGGGCAAATTGGCGGACATTCTACCCCTAGAAATACAATTGATCAGCATTTCGCGGAGCAATGATTTAAAATTGGAAAATAAATCTTAATAGAAATTAGATTTACTTCCATTCATTTGCCTCTTATTTCATTTCACCCTTTTTCCCCTGCGCAGAATTGCTTGACCATTGCGGCTTAAACTCCATTGAATTCCTCACATATATGGATCATATTGAGGTGAGCCCCACTTTTTTTATAATGTATATTTTGCTGAAAAACATTGAATTTACCTATAACTTTTCATGTCAAAAATAAATTTTTTAAGATATTATAACTTGGCCAAATCAGAGGCTTATGTCCAAATCTTAAAAGCTAATTCTTTTAGCCCCAATACTTTTTTATGGCCAATTTTAATTGCCTCAAAATTATTTTTCAATACGAGAAAATTCAATATTTTCGACAAATTAAATAATTCCCTTTTTCTTAATCAAATCCACCAATATTAAAATTTAAGCGAATGCCCGGTGCCAATGCCGACCTTTTCCGTCAATGTGTTCGGGTCATTTCCGAACGGTATTTTTAATTAGCCATTTTCCCCTCACATTTTTCAGTTCCATACATTTGCCCAATCGTTGTGCCAATGTTGTGCTCGCCTCGGGCCCAACCGAGGCTGGGGTGGCCGGTGCACTTGGCCGTCTAATGCTTTGCAGAATGGCGGAATTTGTGCAGCCCGAAAATGGCAAGTTTTAAAGTAATAAATGGCAATGGCAATGACATTGGGAAAGAGGATAAGGGATAATTGAGTGCTGCCATCGATTGGTTTTTGGCCAATATCTCAGCGAAGCAATAGCCAATCTGTAAAGGCGGATATACCATATGAAAATCCAAAAGTCACTCTAAAAAGTAGCCTAATTAATTTGCATAAATTCATCTTTCAAAAAAAGTTACAAATCGTTGAATATAATAAACTCGAATTTTCTGATTGAGTGAGGAAAAGGCACTTATTTTCGAATTATTTTAAATTTTCTAAAAATTCGAATAGGCCACTTTTTAGAGGACATTTATAGCTTACAAATGGCATATAGCCTTCCCGAATTGGTTACTTATTTATGGAGCTATAACCAAAAAGAATGGGAGAGATACTGTATCGACCGTACTCAATCATCCTATTTCGAGGGAATTGAATGGAATGGAGAAAGATAAATCCAAGTTAAAAACCCTGCGGGAAAATCATTTTTAATTACATATTGGTTTTATCTTTTATCAATCACAATCAGAAAATTAGCGAATAATTCAAGATTTTTTTTATTTTCCCACACTATTTAAATAAAATCATTTCGAACAATCAAAAAAGTATTAACTAGAAAAGATTTCTTTTTTTAATTACCATTTTTCTTTCCAAAGAAAAGGCGAAATTAATTAGTACAAAATAGGCCGAAATATTTAATTTTATATAATATCAAAAAATATTTCCCCTTTCTGCAGTGTTTTGTACATCTCGAACGGGGAAGGAGGCGTCCATGGAGCGATTGGCCAATCAATTCCAGAAAAAGCTGATCACACTGATCACCGCCAATGAAGAGAGCCGTCAATTGGCTAATCGGGTAAGAAAAAGGGCAAAAAATAAATAAATATTCAATTTCATATGAAGGAGGGCATTCCCTGTTGGTTCCTCTACAATGACTCGGATTTGGCCAAATTTCGTGGAGCGTTGGACATTTTAATTGGCGACATCCTTGGCGGTGGCGCACAAATGGCCACCGGTGGCCCCTCACTTTTTGTGGGTGCCACAATTGAGGACCAAAAATTTGGCCATCAACAAAATCAGCAGGAAGGAGGAACGGTGCCACAATTCCTTCAAGCCGTTCGGGGATGAATGAATTTTGGCAACAAAATATAATATTGATATTATAAATATATATTTATGAATGTAAAAATGGAATAAAAATGGCAAATAAAAAATATTTTTGTGAAAGGGGAGAAAACCAGGCAAATTTGGTCTTCGTCTCCCCTGGGGGAGGAAAATTCCATAACACGATGCTTTCGATTGCAGAAGCATTTTATGGCCATAGCACGATGCTTTCGATTGCAGAAGCATTTTATGGCCATAGCACGATGCTTTCGATTGCAGAAGCATTTTATGGCCATAGCACTATGCTTTCGATTGCAGAAGCATTTTATGGCCATAGCACTATGCTTTCGATTGCAGAAGCATGTTGTTGATGTTTTCGACACAAATGACCACCGGTGGTCCCTCACTTTTTGTGGGTGCTTCAGGCCATCAACCGCAACAGGAAGGAGGAACGATGCCACAATTCCTTCAAGCCGTTCGGGGATGAATGAATTTTGGACAAAAAATAAAATAATTATAAATATATTTATATATGTATAAAAAATGTATGAATGTTTATACAAAATGGAATAAAAAATGCATAAACAAAAAACATTTTTGTGGAGGGGAAACCAGGCAAATTGGTTCTCTTCTTTTAAGAGGGCAAATGCGCATAAATTTGTGATGATTTTAAGCAATAAAATGTATGAAAATGGCTGAGCAAATCAACGAGAAACATGTGTATTTAGGAAGTGACCCTGTTTTTGTGATGAATTTTGGAGAATATTTTTTAATATATAGGATATTGTTTATCGTCGTCAAATGTAGTTTGGCACTTCCTGACCGGTCAACAATCGAAACATCGAGGTTGGCATCGTTCTGTTTTGTGGAAAGGAAAATTAAGAAAGGAAAATTAATAATTAATATAATTAATTTATTTTTAATTAGCAATATCTTTTGGGTTAATATTTAATTTGCTGAAAAATAATTGAAATTGCCGAAAAGAGTAAATAACACCAAAATAATTTTAATGGTTTAAGGTGGGTTTATCCTATATTAATTATTAACAAACCAAATACCCAAAATTGAATAGAGCCTGGTCAAGATGCATCGAATGGGATATAATTTATTATGGTTTGGTCATAATTAAAGGGAATTAAACGATTTAAACCCATTTTCGTTTAATGGTTCAAAACTAAGGTTTAATCCCAGCTAAAACATAATCAAAGGATTGAAGTTTGGGGGTCTGGGATAAATTTTTGAACCATAATAATCTTTTCAAAAATTCCAAAAATTTTTCGGCAACTTCAAATGTTTTTTCAGCAAAAATACTATCTTTTCTATATTCCAATTTTCATCTTTTTTATCTCATATCCCAAATCCCCTTCCCCCCAAATTCGCTTCCACTGACTTCATGTGAATTTCGCCTGTGGCAGTGGCCAACATATTCACAATGCGTTCATGTGGAATGGCCACCACACTTTGATGGTTGATTTCAATGATTCGATGGCCAACGCGGATTCCGCCTCTTTCAGCAATGCCACCGCGGAGAAGGGAACAAATCTACGGTGGAATTGATGGAAATTAATTTGGGGAATATTCCTATAAAGGGCACTTTCAATACTAGGCCCCACTCTTTTGGCCATAACTTAGCGGGGCAATAACCAATTTAGGAAGGCAATAAGCCATTCGAAAGCCTAAATTGTCCGCTAAAAAGTGGCTTACTAAAATTTTATAAAATTCACCTATACAAAAAGCTTCATGCCTTTAAGTATAATAAACTTAAATTTTTTGATTGAGTGGGGAAAAGCTGCTTATTTTACAAAAAGTAAAACTTTTCCAAAAGGTTAGTTTGGCCACTTTTTAGAGGACTTTTAGGGCTTTAAAATGGCATATTGCCTTCCAAAATTGGTTGCTTCCTTGTTGAGCTATGGTCAAAAGAACGGCTCAAGTATTGTTCTATTTGGGCTTAATTGACTGACCACTCCATTTTGGACACTGAAGCCAAGTTGGTATTTCGTGTCGGGCCGTCGAATTCGGACTTCCACAACCGGAGGCGTGGAAACAATCGTCAAACGGACTGCAGTGGAGGAACGGGCATTCTGTTAAATAGAAGGGGAATTAATTTTACAATCTTATATTTGTTTTATCCCGAATAGTTCCAAATTTACATCAATTTAATGAATCTATCTCAATGCCGTAAGGGTGAATGAAATTTACTTAAATCAATTTTCAAGCGATTAATTTAGAATTGGAATATTTGATACTATTATAATTATATAGCACGGATTCTGATGCACTGATTAGAGAAAGAATTAGTAAATTTGATGGAAATTACAAAAATTATGATCTAAAAAACACCATATACGTTAAAATAGGGTATTCTTCATTTTTTTGACCACATAGCTTTCCAATTAATTAATATTTGATCAACATTTTTTTAGATCAAAATACCCTCAGAAAGAGCTTAATCTAATGGCATACAACTTTTCTTAATAATTTGATATATTGATGAGATATTCGCCATTTAATGGAAAGAATTCATACAAAATCAGGCATCTGTTTTTTGACAATAATTTTCTAACTAATAAATGTTTGACTAGTCATTTTGATAGTAATATGCTCTCCAGAAGAGTCTAATCTAATGGTATATAAACCGTATTAATTAGTTTAAATATTACTGGGATATTAGCCAAAATCCATACAAAATCCCCTTGTCTCCTTTACCTTAATATTCTGCTGTGCGGCACTCAACGGTAATCCAACCAACGAAATTCCATTGATCCCAATAATTTGATCGCCAATGTTCAGCTGATTTGAACGTGCCGCCGCCCCACCCGGTGCCATGTTCGCAATCACCGAAGTGGGCAACATTGAGCCCCATCCGGACTCCACAATCACAACGCCCAATGCTTCACCGGACCTTTTGGTGACCACAACGTCCTTTTGCGTCTCTTTCCTGGCCAACAGCTCCAATTCTTCGGCCATCATCTCCTGGGAATTCAGCACTTCCTGATAGTCAATGTCCCGTAAATAGTTTGGATCCTCAATCCCGTTTGCCCGAAGGAATTCCACATAGGCCACTTGGAATGCCTGGCCAATGGATTGGGCAATGAAGTTGGCCTCGTCCGACTCGAAAACGTGGCAAATGACGCGTGGCGCCTTTCGAACACTGTCGGATCTGTGCGTGGATAGGACACACTTTTTTGATGTTAAGAATCATATTTGTCATCAATTAAGTATAAAAATTTTGAAGCTTAAGATTTTTATCCTTGGGAAGGAGGCGGAATTGAGGCCCTAATCTGTGTGAATTTTTAGTACATTTATTTCCTGCTGAAATCCGTCAATTTGGCTCCTGTCAAAATTTACAGAGGCCTCAGGATATGTCACATCCCTCTTCTATATTTAATTGAGAAACTGTCAAAATGCCCTTTGTTTGAATTGATAATTTGATTTTGCTATCTAATTTGAAACATAATTTTTCAATATCTGGGTCCTTTCTTTTGGCCATATCTCAACAAGGAAGCAACCAATTTTGAAAGGCAATATGCCATTTGAAAGCCATAAAAGTCCTCTAAAAGTGGCTTAACAAGTTTTTTAAATAATTTGGAAATAAGCGGCCTTTCTTCACTCAATCAGAAAAAATTCGAGTTTATTAAACTCAAAGACAGACATTTAACTATTTTAAAAAGGTGCGTTTCATAAAATTTAAATGGCCACTTTTTAGAGGACACTTTGGGCTTTCCAAAGATGCATCGCCTTCCCAAATTGGCTTAAGCCTCATTGAATTATGGCCAAAAGAATGGCCTAGGTCATCGCCTATTTTGCCTTTCAATTTTTCATTTTTTCCTCTCATATTTTTAAATAACCAACTCTTCTGTTTGTTGTTGTTGTTCTTGTTGGTTTGGCACTCGTCTGGCCATTAGAACAACCAAATCGCCGATGTCGGCAATGTATGAAATGGAACGCAGTGAATGGTCCATGAGGATGTCCTGCAAATGGCACAGGCAACAATCGGGGGCGAGGAAATGGATTGTGAAAAATTGTGAGGCCAATTTGTGGAGGTTTTAGTGCAAATTATGTGAGGATTTGGGGGCATTGGAATGTTAATTTGGAGGAGGGGGAATTGTGAGTGAGAGAATGGAAAAGGTGCCAAAAAAAGGAGGTAATATAGCTGGTAAAAAGTCCACAAAAGTTAATTAATTTGCCGCTGAACTAACTTGGCGCCGTTTGTAATAACTCATCAAGGACGCGACCAATTTTGATAATTTTAGTATCAAATTAAAGAGCAGACTTTAGGCTATCTAATTATATTAATTTTATATAAATAGGTTCAAAATTGATGGAGTTATGGCCAAAAAACCAATTAAAATGATCTTTAATATCGATGAACAAAATTTTCATTGATTTTTTGGGCATAACTCCATCAATTCTTAACCAATTTAAATAAAATTTAATATTATTAGATAGCCAAAAGTCTGCTCTATAATTTGATATTAAAATCATTAAAATTGGATCTGTCCTTGATGAGTTATTATAAATGGCGTAAAGTGGGCTTGGTAGCAAGTTGAGGCATATCCACACTGGTAAAAAGGCACACATTTTAATTCAGCATTTTCACAGCAAAGAGGCGAAGGATTTTTTGAAGTCCATTCTATTGGCAAAGAAAAGTGGTTTGATGCACCAATTTAAGTGGTAAACAACAAAAATAAAACTGCAAAGTTCATAAAAAAAAGCATTTTCCAATGTCCCAGAAAGAAGGATTAGTAAAGAAAAGTGTGAAAGGCAGGAAAAGGTACAACCAAAACAACAAAGAAAAATCCAATTCAATGTTAAAAATCATAAAAAAGGCCAAAAATGGGTACATTTTGTAAGTAAAGCCAACAAAGCCAAAAAGTGTTGTTAATTTGGTGCAATTTTGTGGGAAAAAGCGAATATTGAATTGAGGGAAAATATTTTTGGGATTGGCCTTTTGGCTAACCTGTCGAACGTCCGTCTCCGAGATCCTCTGAAAATTATGGGGAAAGACGGAGGCAAAAAAATTGGGGGCAGCCGCAAAAAATGACCAAAAATTTTGGGGGAAAGCGCAAAACCAAGGGGAAAATATGTATTTTTGGGGCAAATTGGAAAGGGGGAAATTATGAATGGAATAAAAATGAATGGATTGGACAAACATTTAAAAAAGGTATTTGAAGGGTTTAAAGATGGATTTGGATTTGAATGGAACCCTTTGAATTAGGTAGGCATCCCCCAAGAACTATTTAGGGAGGCCAATTCGGTTCAATAAATCCCCATTGGTGGCCATTGGACCAAAAGCCAACCTGCAAATCCGTGTTCAACACCATGATCTTCTCGGTCGAGATGAACAAGTCAATTTCGGTGCTGGGCTGCGGCTCGCCTTCGGGTGCCTTCAAAAAATAAACATATCAAATTTTACATTTTCTTCATTGGGATTGGGAGTAAGAAATTTTTGCTCCTAATCAATTTTTAAAGGAAATATTTTTTGATTAGAAATTTTGATGTCATTAAATAGCCCTGATTCGGCTGTTTTTAATAGGGAAAGAATTAGTGAATTAGATGAAATATAAAATAAGTTATGGCCAAAATATCAAAGGCTGCAAAATATGTTAAAATCGGGCATTTTTGATTCTTTTGGCCATAACTTTCTGGGCAATAAATATTTGATCAATTATTTTTATACCAAAATGTGCTCCAGAGAAAGCTAAATCCACTGGTATAAAAAATTTTATAAATAGATTGAAAGATTGTTGAAATATTAGTCAATGAAGGGAAAGAATCCACATTAAATGCCTCAAAATCGAACGCTCTTTGTTTTTTGGCCAAAACTTTGTGGCCAATTAATCTTTAATCAATCATTTTTATGCCAAAATGTGCCCAAGAAAGAGCCTAATCCATTTATATAAAAATTTTTGGCCAAAATCCAGTTATCCCCAGACAATTGATCACCTTAACTCGGGCCACTGCCTCCTGGGCCTGTGCCATTCTTGAACTTTTTGTTGGCCGTCCATCCAGCGTCATTTGTGTCGAACCAAGATAGCGGGCACGGAAGAGGACGCCCTCAATGAGAACTGCGGGTTCATGAATGATCACTGTGAAATTTGTGGGAATTATTTGCGGGAATTTTGTCAAGAATTGGGGTCGCCAATTTGGACAAAACTAAAGCGAGGGGTACATTGAGGAGTTTGTTAATAAAAAGGGATGATGCGCGACCACCATTATACAATTGGCCTTATGAATGTTGTTAGAAATATTCAGTATTTATATATTTATACCATTGGTCAAAAATTAATTAGAATTTAGCCAAGAAAATTAGGGCATAATTATGAATACAGCCGATTTTGAATCATGCATCAGTTTTTTGCCTATAGCTTAACGAGGCTTTTGTCAATATCGGAAGGCGATACACCATTCGAAAGCTCAAAATGTCCTTTACAAAATGACCTAAATAGATATGAAAGTAAATACAAAAAATTTTAAAAAATATCCATTTGAAATCTGAGAAAGAGAAGAACTCGAGTTCCTCGAGGAAAGGCAGATTTTTTTCAAAATTTGTTCATAATTCTAAAAATGTAAACAAAGCCTCTTTCTAGGGGGTACTTTGGGCTTTCCAATGATATATCGCATTCCCAGATTGGCCATAGACTCATTGAGATTTCGGCCAAAAATCGATGCATTCGACAATAATCATTCATTATTTTGTGGATAATCAATTCATTGTCATTTTTTCAAATTTTTTTACCACTACATATCATAATTACATATATTTGAGAAGAAAATATGTGGATTGAAAGCTGCACAAATCACCGACTTGACCCAATCGAAATCAAAACATTAATTGCCCAGAATTTTACCCATTTTCGGGGATTGTCGACTGATCAAATGCAAATAGTTGGCAACTAATTTTATACCATATTCTCTATTCTTTTTCAGCACATTTCACAAATGTACAAAACAATAGCTTTAAAGAACAATAAAAATTTGATCAACAAAGCATGAAGAAAAAATATTGAATGTGTGCGAAACATTTTGACTTACTTTTTTAATTAATTTCGATCAATGAATATGTGTGTGCCCAAGTGTGTGTGTGCCAAAATGTACCGTACCAATTTTAGAATATTAGAAATATTTTTTGGATTGGAATGGAAATTTTGCCTACTCCCTAATTCTCCACCCTAAACCCTGGCCATATTTTCCATGTGCTCACCTTCCTTTTTGCTGCCTTTTCGACTGACTTTCCCCTGGGATTGGTTGTCGCCATCGCCACAATTTCCTGCTCCATCTCCGTCCATTTGATCCAAACTGTTCCTTTGTTGTGGCTGTTGTTCTCCAACAATTCCGGCAGATGAGGCTTTTTGCCCTCCGCCACCCTTGTTGCTAATGGCATCGGCCAAAAGGAGTCTATCCGTTTCCTCTTCCTCCTCATTGGCCTCTTCTCCATCCAACATTGTGCCTACTTTTTGGCCATCTATGCCTGATTGTTGTTCCCGTCTTCTTTGTTCCTCTCGTTCGCGCCTTTTCAAATAGGATTCCCTGAAAAATGGCAATATTTTTCCTATTTTTCCTGGTAATGAACGATTGGGTCTGGGTATCGCCGATTCATGAGTAAATAGGCCATTCTTTTGACCCTTAACCTTAATCCATCGAAGCGATAGCCAATTTTGGAAGGCAATATACCATTTTAAAGCCAAAAATGTCTTCTAAAAAGTGGCTTTTAAACTTTCAGGAAATTCACCTTTTTAAAATAGTTATATGTTTTTGAATGCATTAAATGTTAAATCCTTATTTTCTGATGAAAAGGAGTTTATTTTAAGAATTTTTAAAAATATTCAAAAAAATTAGAAAAGCCACTTTTTAGAAGACATTTAGAGTTTTCAAATGAGATATCGCCATCCCAAATTGGTTAATCACTCGTTGAGATATGGCCAAAAGAATTCCAAAGTCCTTAATTAATTGATGAGAAGAATTATTGAATTTGATTATTCTCTTTGGGGATATTATATACAGTATATTTCTGTGATTGGGCCCTCTTCTTTTTACGAAGGAGGAAAAAGAAGGAAAGGATATTACCTAAAAGGCACTTTTTGATGTGTTCTTTTTCCATTCGCGAATCGCGATAGTGAAGGGAACAATTACTGTACCTCTCGAATAAGTTTTTGATTCATATTTCAGAGAGGCAATAACCAATTTGGGAAAGTGATATACCAATGGAAAGCCCAAAAGGCCCTCTTCAAAGTGGCTTAAAAACTTTTGAGAATTTCTTATTCTTAAAGAGATTTCATGCCATCTAGTAAAATAAACCTGAATTCCTTTGAGGAAAAATCAATTATTATAAGAAATTTTTAAATTTTCAAGAAATTAGAAAAGCCACTCATTTAAGGACATTTAGGACTTTCTAATGGCAAATCGCCTTCCTAAATTGGCTGCTTCCTTGTTGAGCTATGGCCACAAGAATGGCCCAGGTCTGAATCGCCCAATTTCGTTCCGTTCCCTTTTTCCTACCTCATCACCCAAACTGGTTGATCTGTTGTTCCTGCCAACATTGTTCCATTGCCAATTTGTTGGCCATCACCGGCAATTGAGGATGTATTTTGACTACTTTCCTCAGAACAATCCGCCGAATTTTGCCTTTGCCCCATTTTTTCACTGCCTTCACCATCTTCGCCATTTTTCTCTATAATTCCATCTACATCGCCACCTTTCCTTCCATTTCCACCCGAAATGGATGCCCTCCTTTGTTGTTGCCTTTTGGCACCAATTGCCACCCCAGATTTGGCCTTTGGTGGCGCAGGCAGCGGATTTGGGATTGGCGTGGCATTGGCACCACTCAAATTTGTGGCACATTCATTGGTGATGCCATTCCCATTGATGGGCCCAGCAGTGGCAGAAATTCGATTTTGTAAGCCACCAATGCCTCCAGCAGATTGTTGTTGCGCCACAAAACTTTGGAGAAGACCGGGGTTGTGCTGTTGCAGTTGGGCAAGGAGGGCGGCGGCCATCTATTTGTGAAATAAAAATAAGGTGTGAATTTGAAGAAGGGAACATATTTCATTAATGCTTTTTCAGTACCTGTGGCCATTCTTTTAGCCATATCTCAACAAGGAATCAATTAAATAGAGAAGGCGATATTCCATTCAAAAGCTCTAAGTGCCCTCTAAAATGTGGCCATTTTAATTTTTTGAAAATTTGAAGCATTTGTGAAATAAGTGGCCTCCAATATTTCGAGTATATTAAACTCAAAGACATTTAACTACATTTAACTATTTTAAAAAGGTGGATTTCATGAAAGTTTTCAAGCCACTTTTTTTAGGATATTCAGAAGTTTCCTATGATATATTGCCTTTTTAAATTGGCTTTTGTCTAATTGAGTTATAGCCAAAAAATGGACCAGAGATATTCAATTGGCGGTATAGAAAAAATTCTCTATTGCCCTTCGCCTTACTTCCGGTGTTATGGCAGACAAATTCGGTGGCAACATTTGTGCCAACATTGGGGGCGATGGCGATTGACTGGCGGCAGAGGCCATATTGGCCGAAGATGACACCTGCTGTGGTTGATGATGAGATTGTTGAGGCAAAAATGGGGCAGAATATGGGGAAGGAAAGGCGAATGGCATTTGATGTGGATGATGATGTTGGGCCAAGGCTGATATGGACGAAACGAATGGAAATACAAAGGATAAATTTGTGGGGCACTGACCGAATTGGGGTTGAACGAATTGATCGGTTGATGGAATATGGGAAAATTGCATGGGAAATGGGCCAAATGTTTGTTGGGGAAAGAAGCCACTGGCAGTAGGGAATGGCACAGGTTGGGGCATTTGTTGAAGAGGAGGAGTGTCGATGGCTGCATTTTGGCGAAGTTGATCAAGGGAAGGTGGCATCATCGTTTTGTTTGGACTATTGTTCGCGGAGAATGGTAGAGCCGACTGGAAAAATGGGTAAGGTTGCTTGACAAATGAAATATGGACAAAAAATGCCAAAATGAAACGGAAAATTAGGACAGAAAACGAAAAGAAGGAAACGCGTATAAAGTGGAATGAATTGAATAGCCAAATTTGAAATTAGCAAAGCAAAAAGATTAAAAATTTTGGAAAAATGTGTACAAAACACGAAGAACGATTGATGGTACGGACCAGTTTAATATCCCCAACCTTTTGATCGTCGCCGTTTAATTCGTTTACTGTCCTCAATCCGCTGGCCATCAAACCATGATCCAAGAGTAATTGGCTCATTTCCTGTTCATCCATCTAATTTATTCAAATTGATGGATTGATAGATGAGATTCCAATTTGTGTTATGGTAATATTTTTGATAATACCATTTTAGGTCATTCTTTTGGCCTATGTTTAAATAAGTAAAAATAAATTTGAATTCTAGTTTAAATTTAAGGAACAGGTGCAATTAATTCGAGAAAACAGGCGGAATTATTAAAACTTAGTCAAACAGGCGGAATTATTAAAACTTAGTCAAACAGGCGGAATTATTAAAACTTAGTCAAACAGGCGGAATTATTAAAACTTAGTCAAACAGGCGGAATTATTAAAACTTAGTCAAACAGGCGGAATTATTAAAACTTAGTCAATCAGGCGGAATTATTAAAACTTAGTCAAACAGGCGGAATTATTAAAACTTAGTCAATCAGGCGGAATTATTAAAACTTAGTCAACCAGGCGGAATTATTAAAACTTAGTCAAACAGGCGGAATTATTAAAACTTAGTCAACCAGGCGGAATTATTAAAACTTAGTCAACCAGGCGGAATTATTAAAACTTAGTCAGCCAGGCGGAATTATTCTAACTAAACAGGTGGAATTTTTAACTAAACAGGCGGAACTTTTTAATTTTTAGGACTATGTGCTATGTCTAACGTGAATGAAATAAACTCACATTTTTTGATGAAAAGCCACTATTCTACAAATGATGTAAAGTTTTTCAAAAAATTAGAAAAGCTAGTTTTTACTTTTTAATGGCATTTAGGGCTTTGAAATGGAATATCATCTTACTGTATTGATTCTTTCTTGTTTAGCATGACCAAAAGAATGAACCCATTTACTGAACAATGTCCCATTTCACCAATTTGCAAGAAAGAATGTGGATGAGATTGGAGGAGGAAATGAGTGAAAAAAAAAGCAAGAAAATTAAAAAAAATTAGCCCAAAATTAATAAAACCCATCACCATCATTTTCCCTCGTCAAAATCTTTTGCCCCCACCTTTTTGACATTTTTATTCTGCATTCTGCGCGCAATTTCCTTCTCAATTTCGGTCAATTGTTTTCTGATCAAATCGCTGGTCCGTCGATCCTGTTGTTCTTCTTGGCCTACTTTGATCTCATCGCCATCTTCGCATTTTCCATTCATCATTACCCCTTCTTCATCCCTTCCCATTTCCTGCTGGTCATTTTCCACATTCTTCGCTTCATCTGAAGCTTCTTCCCCTGTCACCGATTTGTTTCCATCAATTCCTTCCGTTGGCTTTTCCCCTTCCGATCGGTTGCCATTTTGCTGACCATTCAATGGAGTTGGGGAAGAAGAAGGCGATGAAGAATTTTGTTGGCTAATGATAGTGGCCATGACTGAAATAAAAGAACAATTGGATTTTGATGGAAAAGGACGATTGGGTACAGCCGATTGAATCTCTTGGCGTTATTTTGACTGTAGCTCATCGAGGCAAAAGCCAATATAGGAAGGCGTTATACCATTTGAAAGGGCAAAATGTTCTCTCAAAAGTGGCTGATTTAAATTTATGAAATCCAACGTTATAAAAATGTTACATGCCTTTGAGTGTAATTAAGCAAATTTTTCATGGATAGTCAATTATTTTACAAAATTATTTTCAAGTTTTCATCAAATTAGTGAGGCCACTTTTTAGAGGACATTTAAGGCTTTTAAATGGTATATCGCCTTTCCGAATTGGTTGCTTCCTTGTTAAGATATGGTCCAATGAAAGCGGTGCTCAATTTTCTTATTTCGGAATTTTTGGGGCAAAAGGCTAAATGAAGGAGGGAGGAGGATTTTGTGTCAATTGGATGAAGAGGGGAGGGCGACAATTAATTGGCCAATGGCCAAAGGAAAAACTCCGATGAAAAGGAGTGAAGTGTTGACTGGCAGCAAAAAGGAAAAGTGGTGGCAAGTGGCCACCGACCAAATGGATGGGGTGAGAAATGGGAAATGGCTTTTGGTTGGACATTAGAAGAGTTTTGGTGCGCCTCTCTCTTGGGAACCGGGGCTGGGATGGCGCCAAGGGGGAAATGTGAGGGGACAGGGGATCCACCATCCAACAAATGCAAATGAGGGGAAAATGTTTTGTCCTGTGCCATTTTCATTAATATTGGACGAATATATATGGATATTTTTAAAGTGGGGTAAAATGTAAGTTTTGTTTTTTTTGTACATCTTCCTTCCATCCAACAATTGGGGAAAAATAAAAAGGTAGAGTAGGAATGATCATTCGGATGGAATTTATTGCGGCTTATCAGTGGGAGAATTTAAGGTCATCGAGTGGGCACAGTCAATATAGGACGCATAGAAAGTGTCAATCATCAGGGAAATATTAAGTAAATTATGTGGGGAATAAATATGGGATAATTTAGGAGAACACTTTTTAGCAAACAGGCGAAATTAATTGGGGCAAAATACAAACAGGCGGATTTAGTGCAAAACACAAAACAGGCGGAATTAGTTGGGGCAAAACACAAACAGGCGGAATTAGTTGGGGCAAAACAAAAACAGGCGGAATTAGTGCAAAAACACAAAATAGACGGAATTAGTTGGGGCAAAATACAAACAGGCGGAATTAGTTGGGGCAAAACACAAACAGGCGGAAATAGTGCAAAAACACAAACAGGCGGAATTAGTGCAAAAACACAAAATAGACGGAATTAGTTGGGGCAAAATACAAACAGGCGGAATTAGTTGGGGCAAAACACAAACAGGCGGAAATAGTGCAAAAACACAAACAGGCGGAATTAGTGCAAAAACACAAAATAGACGGAATTAGTTGGGGCAAAATACAAACAGGCGGAATTAGTTGGGGCAAAACACAAACAGGCGGAATTAGTGCAAAAACACAAAATAGACGAAATTAGTTGGGGCAAAATACAAACAGGCTGAATTAGTTGGGGCAAAACACAAACAGGCGGAAATAGTGCAAAAACACAAACAGGCGGAATTAGTTGGGGCAAAATACAAACAGGCTGAATTAGTTGGGGCAAAATACAAACAGGCTGAATTAGTTGGGGCAAAACACAAACAGGCGGAAATAGTGCAAAAACACAAACAGGCGGAATTAGTTGGGGCAAAATACAAACAGGCAGAATTAGTTGGGGCAAAATACAAACAGGCTGAATTAGTTGGGGCAAAATACAAACAGGCGGAATTAGTTGGGGCAAAACACAAAACAGTCGAAACGGAATTGTGTGAAAAGAAAATGACAATGAGAGTTTTATGTAAATATTACAGCCAGGAACAAAGAAATGAATTCATTTACGACCAAAATATGGCCACTTATTAATCCAAATTATAATTAAAAAAAGTCAGTTAATGAAGCATTGAAAATTTGGGATTGGCCACCTAAATCCAAACAAAACTGTCTTTAATTCATCATCATTTTGCCCACTGTTTGAAATGAATGAATCATCCTTTCCCATCCCCTTCCCTCCCGTGTCCCGTCCATCCAAATTTTCATTTCCTTTTTTATTTCCCCTCAAAATATCTACCATTATTTTTGCTATGGCCCCCTTTTGTGGTAGCTTGTTGTTGTTGATCCAACAAAAATGCCGATGCCAATAATTTTGCGGCTGATTCATTTGTGCCAGAATTATGGGCGTTTTGGCCATTTTCTTCCGATGCTTCATCGTCTCCTCCCCCTCCCCTGGATTGTTGGCTTGGACTGAATAAGGCGGCATCAATGCCATTGCATTTTGAAGGGAATTGGCCATCCAACTGGAAATTGCCAATATTGGAAAATATATTGTGGATGAAAAAATGGATGGGAAAGGGGAATAAGCCTAGGTGGCGATTCAATGTCTGTTCTAAGTTTTTGACCCATAGCTCAGCTAGGCAATATCCAATTTGTGAAGGAGATACACCTTTGGAAAGCCCTAAATTCTCTCTAAAAAGTGGCCCAATTTAATTTTATGAAATTCGCCTTTATTAAAGCCTCATCATCTTTGAGTGTAATAAACTCGGATTTTCTGATTAAGTGAGGAAAAAAAAGTCAATTATTTTACAAATAATTTTAAAATTTCAAAATTAGAGAAGCCACTTTTTAGAGGACATTTAGGGCTTTCAAATTCTATATCGCCTTCCTTAATTAGTTGCTTCTCTGTTGAACTATGGACAAAGAAGCATCTTATTTCAATGAAAGAGAGAATTGCTTGCCCTCAATTGTTGCTGTTGGCCATCTTCTGCGCTGATGGCCAAACTCAATTGGCCCTGCATGAATTGTTGGAGTTGAACCATTTCCGATGGCTTTTGGTCCATCATCAAACTGTTTGGGGAATTACTCGACTCGCCTCCATTGCTGCTGTTGGCATTTATGCCATTGAAGTTGGCTGTCTGCATTTTTGCCTCCGGCTAGCTTGGACCTTTTTTTTCGGATGGGGCAAATAATGAATGTGTGTGCAATGATGTGGTGGGGGAAGTAAATTGGAAAATGAGAAAATTGGGAAAATGGACGAATGCTGGGCGGGAGACCAATAGTAATGGATAGGCCAAGGGGCGAACCATCATAGTTGTGGCCAAGGAATGGAGGGGACACGAAAAGGAAGAAGAAGCAAAAGAGGGGAAGAGGAACAACTTATTTGGGAAGAATAAAGGACGATGATGAATGATGGTCGGCTGCAAGGGGAAAAATGGTCGACGATAATGAATTTGTTGGTAGCATCCACAAGAGGACATCCAATGTAAAGGGGGACAAGGCCTACAGCTGTTTTAGTGTTGGGCTCATCAGCAGCCAGCCGGCAATGGTGGATGGCTTAATCCCTTTCGCGCTCTGTGGGTGTTTTTCTCCACATTATCCGCCTTTTTTTGTTGGTTGCGCAAATAACGGATTGAGGAGGGAAAATCTGGACTCCTAATAAGGCCGACTTGGACCAAATTTTGTGTGCCTCCTTTCGGATTGCCGTTGGCGCATATTTCGCGCCCTCTGGGGCCTTGGATTGGACGATGTAAAAGCGCAGCGCAAAAGGAAAAGATGAAGGAAGAAAAGCAGGAGGAAGAGGGGATTCCGCTCGTCCATTTGTGGGGACAACCACTGTGCCCCCACCCAACATTATTCCCTTCATTTTCCCAAATTGGTGCTGCTGCCTCCCTCCCAAATATCGGCGACTACTACTCTTTTCTCCCCCCAAGGGCTCCTTTTCCTAATTCTGCTGCATTTTGCCCTCACATTGATTGTGTGTGTATTTGGGCGGGGAGTATTGAAAGAGCACCACCAAAAATGAATTGCGGCCGCAGCCCGCGGCCGTCTCACGGGAAAAAGGCGGACACATACGGATTTTCGGGCAAACAGAGAGAAACAGAAAGGAAAATGGTGAAGAAAATGTAGTTGGAGAGTCGCCGGAGTCTCGCTCGAGGGGCTGTTTGGGGTGGGGCGCTCGGGGTGGCGGACAAAATGATACGAGAAGAATGGAAGTTGGGCGCTCGAGAGTGTTGAAAAGGGTGGAACGGGATCTCTCAATGCTTTTTGCAGTGTAAATAATAGAAAAGTGCCAGTGGGGAATAAGAAGCCGGCGAGAGAGGAAGACTTTCATGAAAGCTAACATTTTTGAGAGATGAAAAGGGGAAGTTGAAGATTATTAAAATTTTATAAAATTTTATTATTTAAGACATTATATCCCAAATTTAATGAGAGAGTTCATATTAAGAAAAAAAGGGACGAGAGATGTAATGAAATTGAGAGAGCAGAGCATTCATTAAAAGCTGGAATATGGAATTGATCAAATTTGGGTATTTTTGATGATAGATCAAATGATCGAAAATAAAATAAAATTCGTTTAATTTTAAGCTAAAAATATAAATAAATGGCCGCAACAACCCTGCAAATCCCTCAACCGTGTCAAGTCGAACCACCACCAGGCGTAAATCCGAAACAGGCTGCAATTTCGCTCATGGTTCTTTTTGAATTTTTAATTTAAATTCATTCATTTTTAATTTAGGCAATGGCTGAGACTTTTCGATCTACTGGACGCTATAAAATGGCCATCAAATGTTGTCATGTAATTTACATTAAACATGAAAAAAAACCATGATTTTCTATTAAAGACTGCACTACGTGTCCCATGTACCAGCGATGTCTACTCACTTTGCTCCTATGAATTGGGCAAACTTTACTGGCTGTACACCCGAAATCAGGAGCTGGCGCAATTCTATTTGACCCAATCGCTTGGCCAAATGCGTCAACTTGGCCCAAGCCTGGAGCAGGCACGACTCAAAACCGCCACACTCCTTGCCGAACTGCTCCTCTCCAATCGGGCATACACCGAATGCTTGGATGTGCTCAAAATGGAGTTGTCCGACTCACCAAAATGGCCATCAATCCACACAAAACTGCTTTTCATTTATGCCGAAGCCCAACTGAGGATCGGCGAATATGCCCGTGCCCTGGAAGCAGTGGAGGCCGGAGTTCAATTTTCGAAGAGTGCGAATGCTGGCGGAGTGCTGGTTGAATGCTATTTTCGCCTCGTGAAATCCTTGGTTTTAATTTTTATATTTAAATAATTTATAAAAATTTTTAAATAGATTCTTTCCATTAAAATGGACGACCAACTGGAATTGGGCAAATCTGTCGGCGAATTGGGTGAAATCCTTCAAACGGTAAATGCAATAATTTATATTATTCACACTAATATATTCATCAAAGGTGGCTTCCAATGATCAGGACCAAGTTGCCATCAATGATATCCGCGCATTCTGCTATGCCATTCAACTGTGCTATTTCCTGGCAATCGGAATGGTCAAAAGTTCAAAGCAATGCCTTCGTCAACTCCACATAACTGTGCAAGAAGCGGAAAAAGCAGCAAAAAACAATGCAGAAAATTCCATCCCATCAATGGCAAACAGTTCAGCCATTCGTTGGCTCACACCCGAATTGGTAAATTTGATTCAATATTGAAAATGTTTTTACATTTTTTTTCAAATATAAGCTAACTGGATTTGCCTACGTTCTCACGGTCCTCTGCAACATTCAATACAGCAATTTTGAACGGGCTCATCGTTATTTGCACACCGCACTCAAACATTTGCAAGGGATGCGAGCGCTGATGGCCAAAAGTTCATGGCCAGTGGTGGAACATCGGACAGAGCTGTTCATGACGCGAATGGAAATGTTACTGCATGAGGGGGCGGCACAAATGCAAATGGTCATCGGAAATCCGCGGGAAGCATTGACAAGTGTGAGTTTTAACTTTTTGAGGATAAAAATACAATCAAAAACACATTTTAATTAAATGGAAACACATTTTAATTAATCAAAAACACATCGAAAACACATTTTTAATTAAATGGAAAGACATTTTAATTAATCAAAAACACATCGAAAACACATTTTAATTAAATAAAAACACATTTTAATTAAACGAAAACACAATTTAATTAAACGAAACACATCGAAAACACATTTTATTAATAAATGGAAACATATTTTAATTAATCAAAAACACATCGAAAACACATTTTAATTAAATGGAAAGACATTTTGATTAATCAAAAACACATCGAAAACACATTTTAATTAAACGAAAACACATTTTAATTAAACGAAAACACAATTTAATTAAACGAAAACACATTTTAATTAAACGTAAACACATTTTAATTAAACGAAAACACATTTTAGTTAATCGAAAACACATTTTAGTTAATCGAAAACACATTTTAATTAATCAAAAACACATCGAAAACACATTTTAATTAAGCGAAAACACATTTTAATTATGAAAACACATTTTAATTAATCAAAAACACATCGAAAACACATTTTAATTAAATGAAAACACATTTTAATTTATCAAAAACACATTTTAATTATAGAAAGCACATTTTAATCAAAAATGAATCATTTAATAATTTAATTTTCTAATTAAAAAATTGTATTTTATTTTAAGATTGTTGCTTTGTGCCAAACAATTAGGCATTCCCGCCATCCCAGCCAGCAAATGCTTCAAGATTTTGGTCCACAATTGCACACTTTATTGGTTAGTTTTCGCGGAAATAAAACCTTTAAAAATCAATTCCAAGGGTTTGTACGCCGTCAATATGCGTGAACCGGAGGCGGCTGAACACCAATTCAAAATGGCTTTGACTGGGACTAGTGAGCCAGAACTTTGGACATTGGCAAATTTGAGCCTTGTAAGCTGAATAAAATAATTTTCATTTAATATTTTTACATTTTTAGGCTTTGCTTTATTTATTTGCCGGCCGTGAGGCCAATTTCTACGATCTTTTCGACGCCATTTCCCCAGCAAAACTTCGAGCCCAGGCCACCTCAATTCGTGCCGGCGCCCATTTGGTCCATGGTTTACATTATTTTCTTCATTCTCGACAGCAGGAATCAAAGTAAACCATAATTTACGATTATTTCATTTTTAATTAATTTCAGGAAACAATTAATGGACTCAATCACAATTTCCAAGGAGGAGGACCTGGCCCGTCTCCAAAGCATTGCTCTTCTCCTATTGGCCAAGCTGCTTCGTTCAAGGGATGTGCTGAAGGCGGCTTGTGAATGGGCCGGCAAAAGTGGCGACAGCGGGCTGGTTCTTTGGGCGAATTCAGGTTCGAATTTTTCATTTTAATCTACCAAATTTTCTACTAATTTAGAAAATCTTTCATTTGGTGGAAATGCTGCGGAAGAGCAGCAAAGAATCACCGGGGAAATTGGTGCGCAACGTGAACGGTTGGAGCAGATTCGGCTGGGAAGTGCACAAATGCCCGCTCATCGTTTAATCCAGGTACCATTTACTCAAAATATTAACAATTTAATGATCCCATTTTTCAGTGGACCGATGGTGACATCCCCGAAGAATTAATTAAATAATTGATTTTTGTACATTGATTTATTTATTTTTTGTATTTTTTATGCATAATTTTAATGAATAAATATTTAAAAAAAAAAAACAAAACAATTGTAAATTCTTTGAACAACAAATAAAAAATGAGTATTAGCTTTTCCTCTTCGTCGGTGGTGGCCCACTTCCTCGCCTCGCCGACGTCACATTCCTCAATGGGGAATATAATTTCTTGTAATTTTCCTGCAATCCCGTTTCCAATTCCACCAAATAGGGCACAGCTTCACGGGGCTTAAATTAAATTTTTTGGGAATTTAAATTATAATTTAATAATTCTTACATTCAATTCATACAACATTTCGGGGGTGTTCAGGCCATGTCCTTAAAAATAAAAAAATTAATTTGTAAGATTTAAAAATTAAGGTTTCTAAATTTTGAATTCAAAAAATTGAGTTTTCAAACTGTTTTTCAAAAAATTTGCAAATTTTTGGATTCCAAAATTAAATTAACGATTTCTGATAATTCAAAACAAACCGAAAGCCAAAACATTTATTTGTGGAAGTACATTCGGCTCAACCGGCGTCAAAATGTAGAACAATTTTCGTTGTGGATGGATCGCCCGGATTAGGCCAAAGCCAAAGCAACGAAGCATTGGGGGCGAGGATCGTTCCACCGGGAGAATGTCGTCGGCGGAATCATCCAGCAATTGGCCATCTTCCCAGCTGTTCGACAATTCCAGTGGCAGGTCCTTGCGCAATAGAAGACGCGTTGGAAGTGAATTGTCCGCCAATATTTGTTTCTTTTCGAAATACTGGAAAAATGGTTATTTATTAAAATATTGGAAATATTTAATTTTGCCGAAAAAATGTGAAATATTTTAACGGTTCAATTGTTTATCCTTGAACCGTAAAACAACCTTATTCCCATTTCTCAATCGATAGTTCTGCCCAAAATGCACTATTTGATTGTTTTGGTTTAGTTTAACCAATGTTCTAAATTATGGTTTTGAACCATTAAACCAAAATTGGTTTAAACCATTTAATACACTGTATTTTTGACTAAACCATAACAAATTATATACCATTCAATGCGTCTTGACCAGTCCTATCCAATTTTGGATTTAGTTATAGTTTGTGAATATAGGATAAACCATTATATAATTATTTTGGCTTTAAGTACTCCGTTTCGGTAATTTTAATTTTTTTCGGTTAAATTAAATAATACCTTCTCAAATCCTTCCTCAATTTTGCAAAGGGCAACCATTGTATAATTCAAGTTACAAAGCATGAATTTGTCGTCGACATGGCGCAATTCCGGATGAATATAAATGGAGGTGGAACAAAAACGAAGGCGATAGGGCTGCAATTCGGAGAGCCGTAAAACTAAAACTTGATAAAATAAATGGTACAAATATGTAAACTAACAATTCGTGGATTGTCGTTCAGCAGTCCGGAGAAAAAGTTGGGCAAAATATGCGGCCACTTGGCAATGTCTGAGTTGGGCCGGCGTCAATGAGTTTGGACTTGGCGCATCATTGAGGGGACTAAAAAATTTGAAAAATTTATTTTGGATTTTTATGTTTTGTAGTTTTGTTTTTAATTATTTCCGATTAATTTCTGCATTTTTGACTTCCCAAAATAAATAATAAAATTGCGTCTTCCTCGACCTTGAGTTTTTCTTTTTTTTTCATAAGCAAATTATTTGTATATTTTAATTATAATGCTTGGCTAACCTCATTCTCGGCTTCCGTTCAATTCTGCAATGAATTTTCCTGTAATTCTCAGGGACCTGAAATATTAATTTGACTTAATAATTTAAAAATTCAAACCAAAAAATTCAATGAATTTTCCAAATCCAAAGCCAAATTAATGAGAATGGACGGTTTCACGGTTGACAACATTCGTAACATTAAATCATAGCCAAGATCTATTGAAAATAATTTATAAAATATTTTTTATTAAACTTTTCAAAATATTTTTTTATTTAATTTTTGCCAACCTTCTATCCATCCAACTGTATTAACAATGAGCACCGATGGGGTGTTGGCATCCTCTTGGGCAATATTGTGGAATTGGTCGACTAGACGGGCAACAAGTTTAATGTAAAAATCAAAATCAACAGTCGGGGAATTGGAGCCAAAAAAGTAGGAATTTTGGAATGTGCAATTTTGGGAGACAAATGGCGCACCTGAAAATTTATAAATAATTATTTGTTTGGGTTTTATAAGTGTTAGGATTTAGGTTTGGTTTAGAGCTTAACAGGGTTTATAAAAAATCACCACCAGGGATTTTTTGGCTTAAATGGAAAACTCTTCACTTGTAAAATTTAGGTCGTGGGTTCGAATCCACTCAAAGGAAGCTATTTTTCGAGCTTGGTGGCACAATTTTACGCAAAAAAATTTAGGTCATGGGTTCGACCCCGCCCAAAGGAAGATGTTTTTTGCGAGCTTGGCAAACATTTTAAATGCCAAAAATTAGGCCCCAGATTCGAACCAGCTCTAAGAAAAATATTTTTTCCTGGCTTGATCACCAACCAATCATTGGCCTGTTCACTTCATTCACTGAAATGCATCCGGCTGGATTCATTTCCGATTGGCCCACATCACTGTCCAACAGAAAAACCCGGCATTCGCCTTGAAAAACTCTTCCTTCGCCTTGCCTAAAATGAATAAATTTAATTAATTTTTATTTCAATTTTTCAAACCCGCTATTCAATGAATTGGCCAAAAATCGCGCCGCCGTTGATTTGCCCACACCTTTGTTGCCAACAATAAAAACAATGCATTTTTCTTGAATTTTAATTAATTTATTTGCAATTTTTGGTTATTTTCGCTTACTTTCCGAAGCCAATTTAAAATTAATTCTTTTCACCACTTCACGCAATCGATCCAACACATTTTGATGCGCTTCAAGTTCTCCAAGCGGCATATGGCCATCATCACCGGATTTATTTGCCAAATAAAGTTTATAGCCAAGACTTCGACCGAAAGATTGAAAAATGTTGAATGGCTAAATTAAAATTGATTTAATAATTTTAAATATTAATAAAAATTAAACCATTTGTTCAGCAATGAACTTTGTAATTTGGAAAGTATTTCTAAAAAAATGAACCATTTGTTGAGCAATGAACTTTGAGGCGATATCCATTTCCAATTTGATCAGCAAAATTGCAACCGGATAGTTTTCTTGTACAAAAGGAATTATTTTGCTTGGATCTGAGACAAATTCCCGTAGTCGACTTTGCACTTGTTCCACATTCAATTTGTCGGAAATGTCATCTCGAATGGAAAATACCGTCTAAAAATTTATTAAATTGGTTAATTAAATTTAATTAAATTTTTACCGGAAATTGTCCATTTGGAATTGAAATTGGCATAAAATGTGAGGCATTGAATTTCTTTGGCGCAAATAAATATCCATTCACTTCCACATGGCCATAGAGCGTTTGAAATGCGAACACACCGCTCAAATACAGTTTTGTTTGCTTGCTCAACACCAACACGGTGTGGTTTTGAACGGAGGATGCACATTGAATAAAACTAAAATAATTAAAGCATTTTACTTCTTGAAAAGTGGAATTTATTTAAATTTCCATCCGCAATTTTCAAAAGTCATGGGGAGCCTTTAGTTTTATTGCCTAATTCTTTAAGTTAATAATATTAGATTATAGCTAAGCCCAAAAAATCTTCCTGATTCTAGCTAATTTTCCAAAAATTTCGAGAAAAGGATCCCACCAATTTACTTTTGTATATTGTTGACCTAAATTAATTTGAGTTTCTTTTAACAAACCTTCCGCCATCGATTGTTGTGAATAGCAATGGATTATTTGGATTAGTCTGCTGTTGGTTTCTTTGTTTCCGAGCTGGCGATGTCATCAGCAAATATCTTTTCTGCAAATTTAAAATTAATTATTAAAAATAATTTTAATCAACTTGTTGTTGAATTAGAAAAATCCGAGAATATTTTTTCACAAAATTTGTGAAATAATTCATCTTCATTTTTGAATAATATTCATCGGTGAATTTTTATAATGTGGATAAAAATATTTAATGCACGTGCATTCAAGCAATTCAAATAAATAATACAGTAAAAATTTTCAATAATTTATACTTGTGAATAAGTTATGGTCATAAATTAAGGTCAAATTGGAATGATAAAATTGGAAATATGATAAGTGAATGATAATAAAATTGGAATTTATGAATGAAGATTTAAATTAAAAATTTCCTACAATTAATTGATGAATCGTTTAGTAATGTCAAATATGTTCAGCAGTCAATTGATGAATGTTTCTTCGATTCGCCGTACAATTCTTCTTCTTCAGGTCGATGAGCGTGTGGACGGAAGTTGCGGCTGCTGTGGCGGTTCGAATTGGAAGTGGAGACCATCGGCGCACTCCATCTTCTCGGCGTAGATGGTGTCGAAAAATTCGCTCTGTGCATGGGTGAAGTAGTTTTTCCAGTCGCCAATTTGTCCTTTGCGCATGAAATGGCACACCTTCTTGTCGAACATCAATGGATAGTCTCGATTGGCCATTTGGTTGTTCTGTGAGGAAATTTATGCATAAATTTATATTAAAAAGTATTTGAAACCTTCATTGATTCGAAACTGCAATGCCCAATGACACTGGCCAATTGTTCATCGCTCAATGTGAGGCCAAGAAATTCCATCAATTTGCGCACCTCCATTTCCATGTCCAACTTCATGTCCTCGAATTTGATGAATTTTACGCGGTCCGGTTGCAGTTTTGCCAATTGCCAAAATGAGAGGACGTGTTCAAACCAGGAGCCGCAATAAACTAAAAAGGAGGAGGGTTTTATTATTAAATGAGTAATTATTTTATTTGCCGATAAGTTTATAACCGTTCAGTGGTTTATCCTAGATCAATAAACCTAAAACTTAATCGATAGATCTCATCAAGACGCATCACTTAATTATGGTTTTAGCTTGGGTTTAACCAATTCCAATTATTAGTTTTGAACCATTAAACCAAAATTGGTTTAAACATTTAATACCCTTTAATGCGTCTTGACCAGTTTTATCCAATTTGGTATATGGTTTATGAATGCTGGACAAACCATTAAACCATTATAAGTTTTTCAACATTTTCAATAGTTTTTTGTAAATAATAAATAACTCACTGCTTCCAGTAATGTAGAGTGCAAAGAAGTGGTCCCAGCTCAAATCCTTTTGCACCCCCAGAAAACGTGCCATCCGATGATGATGGTAGAAGCTGACGGCATTGTCCTTTGGGTTGCGTGCAACGTAGATGAGTTTGCATGGTCCTTGCAGAATGGATTTTGGCAACAGTTCCAGCGGCAAATGCGTAAAACAGACACGGCGTCGAGTCTTCGGTTGTTCCGGATTTGTGCTCCATCCAAGCAGGGGCACAAATTTCAGCACAGAGCGAATCCACCATTGTTGTTGGTCCAGCTCGAGCCATGGAACGCGGACTTCTTGTCGTAATTTTCGCAGTGTTTTGACATCGCCCTCGTAGACCAGTGCGGAGATTAGCTCGGACATCCAAGTTGTACCTAAATAAAATGTGTTCAATTAAATAAATTATTTAATAAATTAACCGGATTTTGGATAGCTGGCAATTACAACATCATCCGGCCCGAATGTCATTGTTTGAATGTTTTGAACGCGTTGAGGCGACATTATGATGCCCGGCCAAACGTAGTCGGCAATGATGTAAGCATTGGGAAGGCGGAAGAAGTAATTGTCCTGCAGCTCGCTCAAATTGTCCAGGCAGTCGAGACTCATTTTTATGTATTTGACTTAATTAAAACCTTTCTGGAAAATTAATTTAACTTTATGGAAAATTTATAATTAATTATATTTTATTGTGTAAATGATGATTATTGATTGATCACATAATAAGATCAATTTTATACTTTTCATCCAATGATTAAAAAAATAAATCGATTGATTTGAACGATTATATAATAATATCAAATTTCAATCACAAAATAATCAATTTATACTTGAAATTCACAAATCACGAAAAAGAAAGAATTATTCTCTGTTGATCACTTAGAAACCATGAATCTTGCAATTGTCTTCTTTCACAATTCCAACTTTGCATAGAAAATCCTTAATATGTTGCCGTTGGTCGCCGGTCAATTGGATGACTTCCCCATATTCGGGGTGCTCAATGATTGTTCCGTTGCAATTGTATTCCTGGAATTAATTAAATATTATTGTTTTGAACCCATAATTAACAAATAAACTAACCTTCTTGATGTAACGAACAATTTTCTTCAGGTCGTAAGCTTTGTCTATGCCTTGCACGGTTGTGATCGTCTTCCGACCAGTTCTTTGTTGAATGCGAATGTGGCAGAAGCCTTGGCGTTTTCCTTCCTCTTCTTCGAGTTGCTCAAAAGCGTCTTAAAAAAATTAATTTATTTAAATTATCTGACCATAGAAAAATTAATTACCTTTAGGCTTGTTCAAATTTTGGATTCCTTGACTCATTGATTTAAGCAATTATCAATCTGAGACTGTAAATTTTATAAAAATGGTACAAATAAATTAAAATGTAATAAAAAAAATATGATAAATGGTGCAAATATTGCCATTTTTTGTAAATAAATTTTTCTTTACAAATTTAAATTTTATTCAAAATAATAATTGTAGAATCTTGTCGATCGGAAGAAGTAAAAATAGTGTGAAAAATTTCAGCATATCTTTGATAGCCTTTCTGCATCAAAAATGACTCAATCTTCTGATGAACACTTTTGTAACTGATGATCAGATCATATTGAAATAGTCGCTCTGTGAACCAATGTCGATTTAGCCAATCCTCTGGGTTTGCATGGAATTCGTCGGCTTCATCCACTTCTTCCCGCTATAAATTGTAAAAAATTAATTAACAAATATTAATATTTTTTGGTACCTTTCCAATATTTTTTGCATCTACTAAACCACAATCCAACATTCTAATTTGCACTCGTTCCCCATATGGATGAAGTGAAGCATAATGCGGGAGCGAAAAGCATGGCCTAAAATGGATATAAATAAGTAAAAGTTTTTAAATCTTAGGTTTTTTTGGAAATTTTAGTTTTTTAAAATTCTAATTTATTGGCAAATTTTAGTAATTTCAATAATAAAAACTCACATTAATTGTAAAATTCGGACATTCCCATCATTTGAATTCAAATATTCAAGAATTTTGGAATTTGTTGCATACGGTCCTCGTTGGTGAATAAGTCCTAAATTTAATAAAATTATAGTACAATTAAAATTATAAAGGAAACCGATATAAATAATAAAGATGAGGTTGAAAAATATTGTAGAACACACGAAAATTTTCTGAACTTTGGAAGAAAATAATTTGATAATGGCGGCAAAATATGGCAAAAGTAATGGAATGACCGGTAAAATGAAAAAATTAAAATTAAATTAAAATAATTGGATTCAATATTACCAAATCGATGCTCTTTATGCGCAATAAATGAATGACCAATTATGTAGAGATAAGCAGAAAATTGATATCTAAAAGTAAACGAAAATTAATTTAATTTTAATAATTTATTTTTCGAACCTTTTTGGTAAAAATGTTTTCGTTTTATAATCGAATAAAACGTAATACAATAAAACGAATAGATTGAGGCCAAGAATAGGTGGCAATCCTTCCGTAAAATACCAATACCACGGATGTGTGCCAAAATTAGCGCTGCCTCCACCAAAAACATTGAATTTGAGAAAATTCCATAAACAAAATGTGATATGTCCATAATAGTATGAATCGGCAATGAATGCGGTCAAAAGAACAAAGATGACACAATCGCTGCATCTGAAGGAAAATTGAAATTAATTTTCATGTCATTTTTAAAGTCAAGTATTTAATTTGAAGAAAAAACCATTGGTATAATTTGTTATGGTTTGGTCAAAATTAATGGGTATTAAATGGTTTAACCCAATTTTGGTTTAATGGTTCAAAACTAAGTTAAACTTGGCTAAACACAAACCAAGTCAAAATATAATAAAATGATGCTAAAATCTATGATAAATCACTGAACCATTTTAAACTTTTCTCATCATTTTTAGTGTTTTTTTTTCGAAAAATTAAATATTTTCAATTTAAAAAAACCTGATAATATATTCTGCCAATAAATGATTGATTTTGTATAACTCCTCCCATTGTTCAAATAAATGAAGCAGACATAATGGCAACCATAGGAGAAGAGATGTAGGTCGAATCAAAGTGGCCAATGCCACAAAAAATAAACATTTCGTAAACCATTGACCTTGATTTTCAAGCATTTTATCCCAAAGGGTTATTTCATAGCAATTCAATGCCATAATTGTAAAAGCACATTCCAGCGTGTTGGAAAGTGTCCGCGTTGAGCAATAAAGGATGAACCAATTGGAAAGATACAAAGCAAATGCCATTTTTTGTACTGAAAATTAAACATTAATTAAATGTTAATTGAATATTTAACATACTTCTATCCCCTATATATAGTTTATCCAGCCATCGGTAATAGGAAAGGTCGGCAAATGCAAAAATGGCTGCATTAACGATTTGTGGCGTCCATCGAATCGCCCAGCCCGAATCGGCGCCAACCGAACGGAGAATGTAAAATGGAATTGCATAGAGCAGCGGATGCAGTGTGGAACGCAAAGCCCATTGCGGATCCCCTGCCGAAAATATTCAAAAAGTATTTAATTTTAATTGTTAAAAAAACCAACATTCCCAGGTTAAATATCCTCGTCCATAGACCATGTTATAGGCAACCTCGACGCTCTAAAAATGGTTGGTTAGTTTATTTCTCAAAAATATATTGAGAGAACCTGATAAACTTCATCCGGAACAAACCATGTAGTTGTGAAGAGAGTGCAAACAAGTCTGAAGGCAAATGCCTCTCGCCAAGACCACATTGTCTTTCAATAAAAATAAATTCATTAAAACAAAAAAAATCAATATTATCAAGAATTGATGAATCAATAAAAATCAATTAATAAAATATATATAATATTTACATAATTTTTATCATTTTGATTGAAAAAAAAATTGTTGAAAAGACAAAAAATATTATCAATGTCATTTAGTAAAATTTTATCGAATTTTGTGGTTGTACAAAAACAACCCGTTGTTGAATATTTTTTGTTGTTGACTTCATGCCATGTAATGTGTGATTTATTCTCTCATAATTGTGAATAATTTACAATCCAAATTTAAGATAATTGCGCATTTGTACAGTGAGCGGAAGTTGATCAATGCATCCGTGGAATTTCGCATGGAATTCTTCCATTTGAGTGTTTTGTTGTTGGGCACTGATTTCAATTACTTCATTGTTTTCCTAAAAATAAATATATTATTTAAAAAATTAATTTCTGGTCACCTTCTCTTTATGATCATTTGAATCATTTCCGAGCGTAAATTCCAAATTCGAATTGGAAGAAGATGAAGCAGTGGAAGTTGAAGCATCCGCCGAATCATTCTGACTGTTCAATGTCCGATCAATCTTCTTTTTGGCTGCTTCAATATGCTTTATTTGTTCCTCCGTTGTTTCCTCCGCTGATTGATCATCAATATATTCCACTTGGGATGTGCTCTCTTCATATGACGTTGATTTTTGACGTTGAATTTTGCTTAAATTTTTAACTTTATTAAAAGAAAAATAAGGCAAAAACCTGGCTTTCGGTGCATTTTCAAATGAACTGGTACTCGTTGTATCCGTTCGTTGCCGTTGTCGTTTTTTGGTAACATTTTGACTCGGTTCCTCCTCCTTCACTGTGTTTTCATTTGTATTTTTGCTCTCATCATTCTTCTCTTCATGATCTTCTCCTTCATTCCCAGTGCTTTGATCATTTTCATCTTCATGGCGTTGTTCGTAATGTGTGAACAATTCATCCAAATTAATTCCATCATCATCAGTGTCCTCTTCCGCGACAAATTGGAAACCCTGAAAATCAAAAAACATAAAAAAGCCAGTTTAGTTCACATTTAGAGTCTATGATTATTGATTTGATAGATTTAGGTAGGATTTTTAATTATGACTAGAATTAGGCTGGCCAGGATTTATAAAGAAGTAACCAAAATTTTTTGAAATTTTTCGGCCAACCCTAACTTTTGTGCAAAATTTAGTTCAGCAGGGGTTCGAACCCGCTCAAGGGAAGTTAATTTTTTTTCGAAGTTTAAGCTAACTTTTAAGCATATTTTTACTTAATTTAAGTGTATTTCTGTACAAAAAAATTACAAAGCTATTGTCATGCGGTCCATTATAGAATTGTGCCGGTTGTGGTGGTTGCTGTCGTCGATGTGGAATAAGGTGAAATTCTTCCACTTCCTCTTCTGCCCCGGATGAATCCTCATCCGAATCAATTGGTTCAATTTGTTGTTGATTTTCGTGTGGAGGTGGTTGTTGTTGTCCAGCTGCTTGTTGTGCTGCTCTGGCCGCATGATGTCGACGCAAACGTTCTCGGGCGAACATGGCGAAGAGTTGACGAACTGGCATAATCCGGCGCTCTCGATTTCCTTCTTCTGCCGGCTCGTTTGTTTCCTCTTCTCCTCGTTCTCTTTCTTCTTAAAATAATCAAAAAATGTAAAAACCTTGTCAAATATTCCATTAATATTGCAATTTAAGTGCTGGAAGGGAAAATGGATGATGAAGAATATGATGTGGAGAAGATCATCCTCAGCTGTCAGCTTCATCTTCTCTTCATCATCATCCTCAGCTGTCAGCTTCATCTTCTCTTCATCATCATCATCATCCTCAGCTTCTCTCTTCATCCTAAGCTTCTCTTTTTCATCCTCAGTTTCATCTTCTCTCTCTTCTTCTCATCATCCTCAACTTCATCTTCTCTTCAACATCATCATCATCCTCATCCTTTTTCCCTTCCAGCTTCAATAGTATCAAATATTCTTACCAAACAAAACAACTGGATGGTCCATCAATCGTCGAGGCATTATAGTCAGTTGCGGTCGCCTATTCCTGCTCGGCGGTCCATTTGGTGGTGTTTCTTCTTCATTTTGTTTATTTGACGAGTTTCCATCCGTATTCCCTTTTTTGTTGTTGTTGGATCGGGCCAGAACATGATTTCGCATTTCAACTTTTTGGTGGTTCAAAATTTGTTGACGAATGAGTTTTCGGATGCTAAATTTAAAAATAAATATTTTTTAAATATATTTTTATTTACCTTTTTCGACAAAATTGTTGCAAAGAAATTGGCTGAAGCATTGGAAGTTTTACTGGGCAATTGGTGAGCGAATTTCCCGGATTGACTGGGATTAAATGTGAGAATGTGACTGCGCTAATATCACGGGTGTTGAACATTGTTTCATTTTGTCTTGTGACTCGTTGAAGCTATTTGGAAAATTGATAATTGATTATTTATTAAAAATCAAACCGAATGTCCATATGGCATAATCATTACCCCGCCAATTTTAAGAAATGAGCAAAAATAGGCACGATGTGATTCCGGTACAAGTGCCCCACAATAAATTCGATCATAGCGGATTTGAGCTTCAATTTGGAATGCATTTCCGATGAAATATTGTGGTGCACACCTGAAATTATAAATTATTTAATTATTAAAAATAAATGGTACCATTCAAATGTGCTGGTCTCTTTTGAATTTAAGAAATCAATGACTCGTTCATTCGCAAAATCCACAACATTTTCTGATCAAAATTGTCAAGAATTAATTATTTAATTAATAAAACCAACCATAAAGTTCAACGCCATGACTGATACCGGACTCTCCTAAATAACAAATTTTAAAAATTGTACGTTGATGAAAAAACCTAGAATAAATCCGACCATTGAACTGAAATATCCTGTCCCTGAACCGATATTTAAGAATGTCATCCCCTCCTTCAGATCGAGATTTTCGAGAACCTAAAAAACATTAATTTAATTGAAAAACATTTATTTTAATATTTACACTGGCATAAATGCAGGGTGCGGATATGTGCAAAAATCCAGGTTCACCGGTGTCCGATTTCCAGGCAGAATCTTTGTAAGCATTATCCGGTGCCTCTTCAGCCGGCATGAACCGTCCTCTATCGACCAGTCTTAATTTTAAATTTGTAATGAATATTTTAAATAAAAGAAAAACCTCATCGCTTTCTCCACTTGTTCCGTTTTGAATGATTCGTGATCGATTAAATTGTCCACCAATTCGTCATTATCCTTGCCCACACTGGCGGCTAAACCCATTTCAAATCTCTTCTCTATGGATTTTAGGATTTTATTAAGAGAAAAGTATTGTAAAAATATGACATTTCACTCAGACTGAAATGATTGACCTAGTGGCCACTGCCTAATTGCTAATTTTAAGAGCCTAGCAGCCCTAATCAAAATTCGACTATCCATCCAATAATTTCAAAAATAAAATAATGTGAACGAATATTAACGTTCTTCTGAATTGAAAATCTGAATGCAATTGGTGAAGGAAAATTTATATTTAATCAAATCAAATATTTAAAAGAAATGATTAGGCAAAAAAAAAACAATTTAAATAATATTGATATTGTCCAAAAAAATAGGTCATCCATCTATTCAATTCCATGTGTATCATCGAATGTTTTATTCTTGCATTTGTTGGTCCGCGCCACCATTTGCACCGTCGATACCAGCAATATGGGTCTTGACCTGCTCGCGTTGAAGGCATTCGAACTTCTGGCCTTTTCCGACGATCGCAATTGCTGTATTCTGTGAAAATTTGTGAATTAATTGCTTATTTTTATCGATAAAACAAACATGCTCATCCAGTTTGCCAGCATCCGTTGCCAATGTCTCTTTCAGTGCTCGAAGGGCATGTTTGATGACGTTGTCCAGGTCGGCCTCCTTGAAGTCGTCCAAATGATTCGCCAAATAGGTCTTTGCACTTTGTGAACGAGCACCAATTGCGGCAGCCACCACTTCCTCGACATTTCCGGATGGATCAGCGCTGAGCACATGTGGGCCATGATCCTTAAATTGATTTTGATTAGAAATTGAATATTTTAAAACAAACGTCGTATCCAATGATCAGAAGTCCAACACCAAATGGGCGGCGGCCGTAATATTGTGTGTTCTCTTGCAGTTCTTAAAAGAATTTATTAAAAAAAGCAGCCAACCAAAACTTACTCAGAATGAGTTTGGTGCGCAAATCGGAAATTGAAAGGGCTGTCTGATTCTCCCATTTGAAGCTGGCGTATTCTCCTTGAATGAAGCGAGCCAAAATTCGCCCATCGGCCAACAGACCCGACATGGAAAGCCCAACATGATCGTCCAATTGGAAAGTCTTTTGTTGATATGATGAAAGTTCATTCTGGGCCCGCTTAAAATACAAATTTGTTTTAAATTAAAGTGAGTTTAAGCAAACCATGAGAGCAACCACAACCGCATGATCTTTGCCCCGAATTGCCACTGTTGCACTCCCTTGACTCATTGCTTCGACGGCATAATCGATCTGATGCAAGCGACCCTGAAAATTTTGAATATTAGATTTTGATTCAATTTCTTATTATACCTGTGGACTGAACACTGTCACATCGCTGTCGTATTGATTTCGGAACATTGTTTTTTCTCAATTTTCGCTTTTAATTTCAATGATCTAAAAAGATTAAGAAAATGATGATATTTTTTAATTGTTAAACACGCGCTGTTAAATACTTTTAAGGTTTTTAATTTTCGGGTTTTAATGCTTAACAAGTGGTCAATTTTTAGAGCCGGATGAGGTTCATGAAAAGTTTAACAATTTATTTTGATTTAAAAATGATGAAATTTTACACTAATGACCGGGAGATTATATGTATCTTCAATCATACTGAAAATTAGGTTGAAACTGATGTAAGCTTATATTGGGCCTATTTCTCAACGGCTATCTTTGAAAATATTTAATTTCAGTTTAGATTGTTCATGCGCGTCGCGAGAATGAGAAATAAAAATCGCTTGAACTTTATTGTGTTGATTTAGGTTTTAATTACTACTACTAGATCTGGTCTTGATTATGATAAAGGATGGATATGGAATGGATATGATATGTTTATGATGTTGATTTTGATTGTCGATGTCGCATGAATAATGAATGGAAAGGAACAAGGAAGAAGAAGAAATCAATAATCAGTAATCAATAACCAATGAAGATGAAGCGGAAGCGAAGCGCTCATGATGATTGATGACTGATCACGGCCTGCGCTTTCACTCCTTGTACGCACGCGCACGCGTCAAAACTACAACGCGCCAATTTTTGCGAAAATGGCGCGAAATTTAAATATTACTCATAAAAAGGACTATTCACTTGTGTTTTTTAAGTATATTTCGAATTCTAATTGTTTTTTAAATAAAAAATCAGGTTATTATTGATCTAATAATTAGTATAAAATATTAGTATTATGAAGAAAGCATTTTTATTACTTTTGGAAATATTTCATTTTTTTCGAATCCATAGGGAGGGACCCTTTGCTTTTTTTTTTCCTCCGGATTCTGGCAAAAATGGACGGATCCGGCAAAAATCCGGTCCGGTGCCGGTCTCTAATTTTTATTATTTCTATCTGAGTCCAGCCAGGTCTTGAACACAGTCAAGTCATAGTCACATTAATTATTACATTAATTACAATGCAAACATCATTGCGATCTTTTATAACAAAATAATTCACAATTCATTTTATTCTTGTTATATAATTGTTATGATTGATTTTGATCTATGTGAATTTAAATGATTTAATTTGAATTTTATTTATACATTTATTAAAATTTCATTGTGAATGAATAAAAATAATAGAAATGTAAATCAAATTGATATCAAATTCAGCAAAAAATGTTTTAATTATAAAGGAGGTACTGCCTCAGGCTTGGAGGCAAATTCAATTCATCAGTTCTATTTAACCCGGCTGTCCCAAGTTCAAGGCGAATTTTCTGACGGCAAATTTCCAGTAACTTCCTCGGCTCCGCTGAAAAATGAGAATTTTGGAATTAATATTTAAATTTTTTAAAAATTACTTACGATCTAATCCTCCGATGTATTTCATCGTAATTTCACAATGACCCCAAACGGCGCTGATTGCCGGATACAGCTTCTTGCCCTTCAATCCGCAAAAAGCAGTGCCGAGAAATTTTGTTTCGGTTGCAAATGAGCAGTGGCCTTCATCCATGTCCAAAATGCAATAGATTTTCTCGGGCACTCGAAATGTTGAGGATTGAGGTTGGCCCAATTGTTGTTCACTGGGATAGGTCCAGCCTTTGGTGTTTTTGGCATCATGGTAGCATTTGTTCTCAACTGAATGAATTTTGAATTGAAGTGAAGTAATTTTAGAATTTAGTAAATAATTTTGTTATGATTTGATCGAAAAAGGTATTAAACGGTTTAAAACAATTTTGGTTTAATGGTTCAAAACTAAGCTAGAATTGGATTAAATCCAAGCCAAACCAATGATTTTTTAAAATGTTTTCGACAAATTTTTCTCAATTTAACCAACCAATATTCCATCCGTAGCCCTCCGCATCGTATCCAATCAATGAAGTGTAGCCGGCAACATGCAAAGGTGCATTTTTGGTGGCCACTCCAACCACGGCATGGGTTCCCCGTTGATTTGAGGGCCAAACAATTTCCCAAACATGAAAACCGCGCGTAAAACCAATCTGAAAATTTTATTTTTTAATGAAATATTAAATTAATTAATATAATTAATTTATTCACCTTTCCACGAATGCAATCAGTGCTTTGTGCCACCGGGTGCCGATGAATGGTCAGCCGGTCCTCCTCTTTCACATATAAATTGATTGAGCGATCGTCGGGATCCCAAGCGAATTTTTCTGCCTCTTCAGCCGAAAGTTCCGGCATTTGAAAAACAATATCCAACTTGTATGGAGGCATTCTTTTCTCCAATGACCCGTTGTTCTGAAATTGAGAATTTAATCGATGAATTTGGGGAAAGGTCGCCCTCCTTCCTATTTTTATAGGCAAATGTGGGTGAATGAATGGGCAATGGCTAGTCCCATTTCCACCCCAAATTTGTGTTAATATGAGAAAGGAAGGCACACCAAAAATTTTCTAGGTCGAAAAGGCGATTTTGGGCGTTGTAGGTTGGGCTTGGAGGAGGAGGAAGGCCGAATGTCCTTCATTTCATTGTGTGCAAAATCATCTGGCCTTTTGGGTGACAGTGGCCTCCTCCTCCCATCTATTCCCACCACCCCAAATTCATCCATCACCCAACCATCTGCCCATTCTTTTTGGGTCACCCCAAAATGAAGAGTATTTTCAAAAAGACTTACATATGGACAGGCGGCAGGGAATGGCCGTGAAGATGAAGAAGAGTTTTGAATGCGCCGACTGCGTTGCAAATTTCGTCGAGACTTAAATTCAAAAATTTTATGATTTAAATTTGCATGTAATTTCGAATGGATGATATTTAATTTACCGAAAAGAATATAGAAATAATTTTAATGGTTTGTTCTACATTCCTAAAACCATATACCCAAAATTGGATAGAGCTGGTCAAGACGCATTGAATGGTATATAATTTGTTTATGGTTTGGTCAAATTTAAGGGGTTTTAAACGGTTTAAACCGATTTTGGTTTAATGGTTCAAAACTAAATTAGAACTAGTCAAACCAAAGCCGAAGCATAATCAAATAATGTGTCGTGGTTCAATTATTAAGGTTTATTGATGTAGGGTTAACTTCTAAACCCTTATAATCTTTTCGGCAATTTCATTGGTTTTTCCGGTATATATTTCCAAATTTTAATTAATTTACCCTTTGTTGCCGTGAACTTGTTGCTGAATTGCTCCGTTCTCCCGTGTGTTGTTGTTGTTCGTCCTCCTCTGGCACTCGGGCGTATTCAATTCGTTGCAGAAAGTTTCGAGCACTTTTCAGCGTTGTTTGGATATGCCGAAGTGGGGAAGAAGAAGTTGTGGTGGAAGAATTGCTGCCACCGCCGCCGCTAATCCCAGTCGATTGCTGATTTTGGTGATTGATGCTGCTATGAGCTGCTGCCGCCGGTGAATGAGAACGACGGCGTGAAATGTGTTCGGCTGCTGCAGTTGTTGTTGATGTCAATTGTTGTGGAGGATTGATGAATTGTTCTGATGGTGGCAAAGAGAAGAAATAATCACTGCTGCTGAATGGAACCGGAGGCCAAGCAATGAGCGATGGTGGTGTTGTTGCGGTGATTGGAGGAATATGATGATGATGATGGTGTTGATGAGCTGATGAAGTGGGTGGGGAATCTGGAAAAATACAATATTATTTTGTTGTTTTTAAGGTCAAACCAAAATCCCAACACCCAACTAAACTTAAGGTGGATTTTTTAGGCTAGACTTAAGCTTATGTTTAGGCCTTTGATTTTCTGCTTTGGGATTTTGGGTATTGGGATTTTGGGATGAATTAAATAATTTTATATTAATTTTTTCGGATATTAGGGTGTTTGATCATAGGGCTCTCCAATAAATCTTTGTAAAATGCTAGGTTAAATTAGTCGCATCCATCTAATAATAAACATATCACATTTTTTCATTGTCAACAAAAAAGGGAAGATCTTATCGCCTTATTTTCCACGACCGCCTTAATTCTCATTAATGCACGCATTTAATTCGCGTGAGAAAATAAGATAAGAAAAAAGCAGATGTGCAAACTTGAATTGAGATTGGAATCATCCAATAAAAATGATGTAGACGTCTTCCCCAATTAAAGACGAGAAATTAAAAAAAATCGCGGTTGGAAACTTGAAAATTATAAATTATCTATGAAGAAAGGGCAATTAATAGAAGAATAAAAAAGGGTAGAATGATTGGTCTTTTCATATTTGTGCATATTTATGTTCCCTTTCTCATATGATTATGAATTGAATGCCGAAGATAATTAATATTTTGGAAGAGGGAAGAGGAGGTTGTGGGAAGGAAAAGAATTGATAAAGGTGACAAAATACAGTCCACAAATATTTTTTGGGAACCAAACAATGAACATAAAATCGATTTTATGTTTCATTCATGATTCATTTTTTAATTTCATCCTCTTAACAGAATTCTCACGAGAATGGATTTAATAAGGTGCAATTTTCGCAAATTTCAGATTTAATTCTCACATATTTATTTTAATATTGGATTAAGCGATAATAATAAATACCTTCTCTATTTGTTTCGCTTTCCTTTCGAGGCCGTTTTCTTTTGATGAGTCTTTCCTCCCCGCTTAAAGTTGAATCATTGCCACTTTGGCTGTGATTGTTGCCAGCATTTCCATTATTTGTTGAATTTGTGAAGGAAATGCGCATTTCTGGAGCGAATATTGCCATCGGAAGATTTGATTCATTGCTTTCAGAAGAGTTCATTATTTTAAAAATTTATTTCTAAAAATATTTGTTTATTTTACAAACACGATGATGAATGAAAATGAATTGGAATGAAAGTAGGTAAAAAAAATAAAAATGATGCAGCCAGCCGTCCAATATATATGTTCCAGCAGTCATCGTCGCAAAAAGGTCGACTGTCTGGCGATGGTGGGGCTGCGGAGAATTTTTTTCCTTTCACATCGCCGACCCCACTACACAATGCAAAAATGCACTCGTCGTCGCTATTTTTGGACGCGTTCCTGCTTGGGGCGCATGGTGAGTAAAAATAGTAATTTGTGGGACGAGACGGGACGGACACGAGAAACAAACAAATGAGCTAACAAGTGAAAGCGACAATGTACGGGTGGAATATGGGGGTGGTGAGAATGAGAATATTCGGCGGGTATTATTATAAGAAGGTTGAAGAGCTTCGAAGGGGGATGAATGAATGGAATGGATGAATTGAAAATTGGAAAAAAATTAAAAGTTGTCTTGGATGGTGTTTACAGTTTAATTTATTCATTCGTAATTTAATCATGCAAAATTAGATGATTTATAATTTATTGATTGTTAATTGATAATTAATCAATGAATAATGGAGTTTTTTTGTTCGGAATTAACGTGAAACCGGAACAAGAATATTTTTAAATATATCACTCTTTGCTCGCATAAATTTTGCTTTTATTTTTTTCAATTCAATTGACCGCATTAGAAAATAAAGCGAATGAAAATGAAAGGGAAAGGATGTTGTGCGCATTGAATGAATCAATCTTTGAGAATTAGCGAGCAATGTTCTCTACTCACTTTCCGTGATTTTATATGCACTCACGCACACTATGAAGAAAGAATTACTATCGCGTAAAATTTTTTTATGTCGCATTGCAACAAATTTTTTTTAATTTTTCAAAATTTTTAAAAAATTTTTAAAATTTTTTCGAGCTCACTTTGAAAGGCTTTATTGATGCACTGGTTTTGTTGATAATAATTTTTGAGTTGGCCATTTTGCTGCTGTTGTTTTCTTGGACCATTTTGGAGTGACGCAAATGAGGAGGTTGATGCACCAAAAAGGTGGTCATCATCATCTTTGAAAGGGTCGAGGGCAAATGAAACAGATGATGGTTTTTCATCTTCAGGCCTTTTTCTTGAACTTCTCACTGATCTTCTTTCCTTCACATCCGCTGTGGATGACGAAGAACAGCGTGGCGCTTTCTTTTCTATACAAATTGATGTTGAGTCTCCACTGCTGCTACTGCTTCGTGCCAGTAGGATCTTGGAGGAATATTTTTGAAAATTTTTTCAAAATTTAAAATGATACAATTTTCTGATCAACATCAACCAACGGAGTGGTTCGAGCCTTGGAACTGGCACTTCGGCGTCTTCGACGATTAAAACCATTTGAATTTGACTCCCGATGTGTTGGAGAAATGGTGGCTGCAGCAGCCAAAATTTGTTTATGAAGCCAATCCACGGCTATTTTAATGAATGGAATAGAAAATGGGAAGAAATAATGTTTTGTTTTTTTTATTGGAATGAATGGAAAATTGGGGCGTGGAAGTAGAATAGAATGACTAGGACAAATCCATTTTTTGTTAGCCACCACCCACACCCATTTGGCTAGATTTGCTCGGCCCCCTCCGGCGCTCTATTAAATTAACTATCTAATGCACGAATTCTGTTTTTGGCCGGGGCAAATGGCAGCAGAGCGGAGCAGGAAATCTGCTCTGCCCCCTTCCTAAACAAAAGACTGGCCGGATTGGACCACCGAATTGACTTTGCGTTCGGCGGATATGCCACTGAGTTGTGGTGGATTGAATGGAAATGGATTGGTTTGGAGAATTGCCTAATTTTGCTACTGGACTCATGGACAATGGGTGGATATGGAAGAGGATGGTGGGAATGAGGGGGCAAGGGGCGAGGATGGATCCATCGCCATACTAAAGCTGGACTCCTACCAGCTAAGAGCTTGGGATGGACGGCAGAAAGTGAGAAATAAATTATTCCAAATTCCCTTGGGAAAAAGCCGACAAAAAGGAGGGGCATGGGGAAGAAGATGAGGAGAATAAGGAGCGGATTGCATGGACGATGAGGAGGAGTGGGTGGAAGGAAGATGTGCTGAGAATAAGTAGTTGGCGAAAAAAGAAAATGTTCTTCTTCCCAATAAATATGGTGGTGGTGGTACCCAAAATGGGGAAATGGACATGATGGACTAAAATGAATGATGGGGATTTGTGTTGGTTGGTGGCAGAATTGCTTTTGGAAATGAGGAAGGTTGTTTCTCTTGTCCATTTCCTTTTCGAATTTCAGAGTATTAAATGGGAAATAACATAATCCTATATCTTAAACATTTCTTAATATGAAGTAATGTTTTGTGGAATTATTTTTCATTATTTATTCGGTTGCAAAAAAAAATAAAATGTGATGACAATTTAAAATAAATTCAACTAACAAAATTGATGAAACCTGACAACAACAAAATGAAAATAGAGTAGGTGATAAAATTCAAAAATTGGATAATTCCTCATTGATTTTCGTCATCTTTGGCACGGGCACATCAATCAGCCAACTATCAGTCCAATGCCGAATTTTCCCTGAGTTTTCACCTGTAAAATTTTTTCGGATATTATTTTGTAATTTATGAGAATATGGCTTACGTGATTGAGCATTCCGCTTAAGGCCAGAGTGAATGGCAATTGTTTTGAGAGTTTCTTCTCCAACACTGCACCAACCGTCCAATTTGTGTCGCAGCAGGCTCGCAAAGTCATTGAGTCGGGCAGCTCCAATTGATATGCAAATGTTGCATTTGATTCCTTCAAAATTAAATTTTTAATTAAATAAATTTAATTTTTAATTAACCTGAAGTCGAAAATTGCTCTCCAATTCCACGCCAAATTGAAGATGGTCACTTTGTTTATGGTAATAGCAAAAATGCATCGTATTTGCAGCCACCGTGCCCGACAATGTCCAATTCGGCTTTGTGTATCGCAGTGCATAGGAAAGGGCACTCATTTGATTACCTTTAATTTTAATAATCAATTTAAATGATTAATAATTAATTTTGTTTTTACCGGGAATTCGCGAATCACGTTGATACACATATTCCAGGCCAAAGTCAAAACATTTGGTGAGACGTCTCAAATATTGGGCAACAAAAACGCCTTCGCTGACAGCAAGATTTGGATTGGCCGTGGTCAAGCCCAATGTTGACTGCTTTCCGCGCCGTTCGAGTGTCATTTGGGCCGCAGTCAAAATGTTTTGCTTAAATTGTAAATAATGATATGGTTGTTTTAAAATGGTTTCAAAAAGCTCTTCAAACCTGAACTTGTCCTTGAAATTTCATTCGATATTTGCCAATTTGGTGCAGAATTGTGCCAGCCGTGTTCCCTTGCAAATCCATGTCGCCAAGCAAAACGGGAAATGATTCGTTTGGTCCAATTTGATGGTTGCCAATGAAGGTAGCTCCGAAGCGATAGCCAGTTAATGCTTGTGAAATGCTCATTGTGTGGGAAATCTTAAAAATTTAATTTAATTATCAATTTTGTTTTCAAATAAAAACCTGGAAGTGAGAACTGAGCCCTTTCTGAACCATTGTCTTTGCGCCCTCGAAACAAATTGGAAAAATGTCCCTGCATTTCCTGAAAAAAATAAATAAAATAACTTGGAATATTTTAATTCATTCAAACCTGTGAATCTCATCATATGAGCCCGGATTATTATCGGCCGGAGTCATTTCGTCAATTAGAATTGATGGCTCATTTTGAGTTGGAGGCTGTTGTTGTGCCATTTTAATCAAAAAAAAATCTAAAATGATTTAATTAAATGGTGTTTGGTGATAAAAATAGTGAAGAAAATGCTAAATATAAATCTGTATGGTTTAATAAAATGGTAAAAATCGACCGATATTAACATTTTCCTATAATTCTACATAATGGTTCCCATTAAGTTGCTGAGAGATTGATAGCAAGTTTATTAAAGTTTGTTGAAAATTGCAAAACACAAGCAAGCAAGGCCAAGGCAAGCAATTTGCTTTTTTTTGCATTACAATTTGCACTTGCATTCTCGTTCTCTCTTTCTCATCTCATCTCTCAGTTAATAAACATTTTGCCATATATTAAATTTAAATAAATTTTTATTAATATCGTATCCAGTGAGGAATTTTAGCTTGATTTTTGCTTAAGAAGTTGATAAATTGGTCCAATTTTTACTTAATTAATTAAAAAAAAAAAAAGACGCACTTCGCTGAGTTAATTGAAGAAATTAAAACAGTCCCGGATGGGGAATCACCTTTTCAATTCCTTTTCTTTGGCTCTCTTATTAAGGCAATGTCAATATTTACAAATTTGTATCAGACATAATTTTATTAAATAGAAAAGCATTTATGAAAATGGTATTGCCAACAAAATTATTTATCATACTTCCTTCTTTCATCTCTTCTTTATTGCCATATTGTCCCCATCACCGCATCATTGTTGTCCGCCTTGCTGCTGATTGCGACGATTCGCACGCCAACGAGCCATATTTTCACGGTGGTGTCGGCGCCGGTCTTCATCATGGCGCCGAAGCGCAGCTTCTTGCCTCCTCAGTTCTTCATCTCTGCGTCGCTCTTCCCTCATTTGTTGTTGCAATTCTATCAAACGTCGAGTTTTTTCTCTCATTTGGCGTTGCAATTCTTCCCGCTCTCTCCGAAGGCGTTCCCGTTCACTTTCGCGCTCTGAATCGGACATTTTTGGTGCAGATTTTGTTTACTCTAAAGGGAATTTAGATATTTATTTTGAAATTATATAAAAATGCGCGTTAATATCGAATAAAAAAATAAATATAGTAGTAGGATGGGACTGTGAAGGCTGGAAAGAAATGAAATAAAAATATGTCGTTTTAAATTTGCCCCTCACTAAAATGGAATTGAAATGAAAATGAATTCATCGAATTCGAATGGATAGGTGGTGGATGGGATGCGGATTGGCAGTGAAATTGGATGAATGAATGAATAAAAGCAGCGAAAAAGTGAAAAATGTCTAAAAAAGCAAAAATGACTAGTTTTTTCATATATGATTTTTCGACTTATTTTTATTCGTCATTTTCATTTTCCTTTGTTTTATACATTTCCGTCGCTGATTTATTCAAATTCATTCATTTATTTTTAATCATCATCCAATCAACCATTTGGGATGAATTTATCCATATTTCTTATTTTTACACATTTTCCGAGCTATTTTATTGGATTGGGCAAATCAAAAACAACCATCACAGCAAAATTTCATTCATTTTCAATTTCAAACCCAGCAGCATCCACCAACACCCATCCATATCCATCAGCAGTGGTTGGATTAAATTTACCATTCAATTATTTGATAGATTAGCAAAATTGAATAAGTATAAATATTTTATTCTAATCGTCCATGTATCCTCTCAAGCCTCAACAAGCCTTCTCTTTTTATTTCTTTTAAACGCTCATTTTTCACAATTTTATCATCAAACTTTAATAAAATCATCTTTCAGAGCACAAAAAATTGCATCAAACATGTCCAATTCTGAGCTAGAGCGCCGAAATGAAAACAGCCGACAACATTTGGAAAATTTGCGGCAACAGGTGGCTCGTGAAGAAGAGCAACTTCGTCAACTGCGAGAAGAAAATAATCGCCGCGAAGCAGAAGTGAGGCGACTGCAGGAGGAACAACGTCGTCGACAATTGCGTCATCGAGAGCAAAGCCGCCAAGGAATGGCTCGTTGGCGTGCAAATCATTGCAACCGAGGACAACATTGAATGATGATGCGAAAATAAAGAAGAGATGAATGGAAAATAAATAATTTTGTCGACAATATATATCAGTCATAAATGTTTTTCTATTTAATAAAGTGCTGTTTGATATAAATTTGTATCTTAACACTATGGCCAATTATTAATGAAAATTCCCAATTATGATTAGCTAAAATTGACTCATATCATAAGTCCAGACTCCAACTCACGCAAAGGATATACCATGAGGCGTTTAATCGAACTGAGTCTATTCCGGCCGACGCCTGATTAGAAAAGCATGGTGTGGCCATTACACAGTGCTTTCGGTTAAAAATGCATGGTGTGGCCATAACACAATGCTTTCGATTGCAGAAGCATGTGACTAGACAATGCCCTCAATATATTTTCTGGTTTATGGCCATAACTTTTAGTAGATTAGCCATTAGCTTTATGAGTAGAATAAAATTCCACGAACACGATTTTGCTGAATTCGGCATTTATTTGCAATTTTCCCCTACTAATTCCTATGTCATGAATTTTTAGTGAATTCCATTCCACGGATTATGAGCTTTGAAATGTTATTTATTTCGCATTAAAATGTTTAGGTATATCAACCATCATTAATTAAGCACATTTCCCTTGTCCACATCATTAAACATCCTCTCGATCAAAATTTAAAATCCCCATTCTCTTATAAATAATGGATCAATAACAATTCTGCCGATATCAATTTGCACTAGATTTATCGTTATTTATATTATCAAGGATGTCAATTTTTTTTATCTGCTATTTCAATTTTTTTTATCTGCAATTTTTTGGAACATTTTTTTTATCTGCTATTTCAATTCTTTTTATCTGCAAGGTTTTTTCTCCTTTTCTTTTCCCTTCTTCATGCTTATCTCTCATCCACTTTGCTCTAATGCTTACATAAAAAGGTTCCAGGGGTGCGCGGAAGTCAAAAAGAAGATGCGCGAGATATCCGGATATATGGGGATTAAGGAGGATTAAGAGGGATTAAGCCCCGAATTTGTTGGGAAATGGCCCGTAGGGCCAGAGGAAGGTCAGGGAAGTTGGCCGAAGGCCCTGAGACTGGGTGGGATATAGCTAGATATAGGGGGATTAAAGAGGATTAAGGGGATTAAGCCCCGAAATGGATACGGAATGCCCCGGAAGTCCATGGGAACGTTGGGGAAGTGTAACAGAGGCCTGGAGACTGCGCGGGATTAAACCGGATATAAGGGGATATACGTGGATTAAGGGGGATTAGGCCCAGAAATGGATGGGCGTGAGTCTTTGTATGGCTGTTTGCTTCCGGCTTCGCGAGAATCCCATTCTCCGAACCCCTAACCCTAATCCCTAGCCCCTAAGTAAGCTTTATCCGGCTTAATCCCCCTTTATCCACCTTAATCCCCCTATATCTGGCTAAATCCTTTATGCTCCGAACCCCTAGCCCCTAGATCCCATGCCGCCCCTAACCATAACCCTAATCCCTAGCCCCTAACTAAGCTTAATCCGGCTTAATCCCCCTATATCCACCTTAATCCCCCTATATCCAGTTTAATCTCGCGCAATCTCCGGGCCTCTGTTACCTTTCCCTGACCTTCCATTGGCCTTCCGGGCCTTTTCGCATCCATTTCGAGGCTTAATCCCCCTTAATCCTCCTTAATCCTCATATATCCGGTTATCCCGCGCACCTTCTTTTTGACTTCCGCGCACCCCTGGAACCGTTTATGTAAGCAAGAGAGCAAAGGGAATGAGAGATAAGCATGAAGAAGGGAAAAGAAAAGGAGAAAAAACCTTGCAGATAAAAAGAATTGAAATAGCAGATAAAAAAAATGTTCCAAAAAATTGCAGATAAAAAAAATTGAAATAGCAGATAAAAAAAAAATATTTGCCTATTATCAAATATTCGCATTGCCGTGTTCAATAGGGTTTATTAGGGTATTTAGAAAAAATTGAAGGCGTGTGGGCGGAGGAGAAGAATTGAAGCGAAGATTCCGCCAAAGGCAAACTTTTGCCCCCAATTTGTGCCAGCTGTCTTCCATTAAGCCGTAGGACCCGAAAAGCCTATAAGATAAACATGAGGAAAGAAAGAAGAAGCAAAACGAGGAATGGGGGGAAAAGCCGAATGTGGAACATAAAGCATTTGAGGGAGAATTGGGCTCTTCGATCACCGATTCATCCCCTTCCATGAGAAGATCAACAAATCGAGGCCTCTTGCTGCTTTTTGTTCCTTCGTCCTTGCATTTTTTTTTCACTCATTTTCATTGCCTTCCATTTGGTTGCTTTTTTTCTCGACAAATTAATTGGGAAATCATCGCCTCGGCAATCTTTTTCTCACTTTTCGGCTTTCGCCTTCCCAATTGCACCAACGGCTTTTCATCTTTACCTTCATTCCCACCAATCCCCCCACTATTCAATTCAACAAAATCTGAGGCAAATTTCCTCCACAAATCTATTTTTTCAGAACAACCAATTTTTAATTCAAAAATGTCATCCCGAACCACGGCCGGCGGTATTGGTTTCCAGGTGATTGCAAAACAGGCAAGCAAATACAATGATCAAGAGGGCGAAATGATCCTGAAATGGGTGAAGAAAATGAGCGGTGAGAACATCAACACCGGCGGAAGCCGTGACAATTTCTACAATTTGCTCAAAGATGGAACATTGCTGTGCAAGTGAGTGGCCATTTTTGGATGGGGGAAAACTAGGACATAATTTTGATAGCAAAATTAAACATATTTTCCGAGGGAATAATATTTTGTATGTATTTTTGGTTTTCAGATTGGCCAATGGCATTAAGCCTGGAACGGTGAAGAAGATTCAGAATCCGACCGGAGGGAATTTCGCATGCATGGAGGTGAATGAATGAATGTTTAGGTCAAATGGGACGTATCTGTCCATTAATTACAAATTAGGCAAATTTTCTTGATGAGTCATTCATCACTTATTACTAAATGATAAATAACTAATCCATTGTATTTTGATAAACTACGGTATTCATAACCGAAGGGAAAATGGAATGATAAGCCCTCGGGTAAAATTAAATTCTCATATTTCCAAAAATTTGTTTGTCTTTGAGGATAATTCAAAAACAACCTATTAATTAGGATAAAAATCCCACAAAGTTGGCCGTTGGTTGCAAATTAAATTTAATTAATCAAAAATATCAAATTTTCATCAAAATTGGCCCCTTTCAGAACATCAATGCCTTTGTGAAGTTTGCCAAGGAGATGGGCGTGCCAACGGAGGAAACCTTCCAGGCAATCACCAAAATATGGGAAAAATATTTTTTATTCAAAATTTTCAGTCTGTCGATTTGTTCGAAGCGCGCGACCTCTACTCGGTTTGCATGACATTACTATCGCTTGGACGAGTTGTGAGTTGTAGAGGGGGAAATGAATTAAGAATTGACCATTAATTCCTTTAATTTGACCTAATTTTTATTTATTAATTTTTGTTTTTCAGTTGGAGAAGAAAGGCCAACCAAATCCCTTCCAATGAGGCCGAATGGTCACATTAAAATTGCCACAAAAATATTTTTGGAATTGGGCCATCAATAACAAGCGGATTTGGCAATATCCATCACATTTTTTGATCTATTAAATGTTTAATCCACCCCCAAAAAATTAGGGCTATTTCCATCCATAAAAAAACATGAATTGTTCACCAACATTTTGTGCCCTTCTTTCTCCATCAAATTGCCTGCTGGTTTACCATTAAAATGGATTGCATAAATCACATCCAAGTTGACCATCATTCATTCATTTTTTACTCATTCAATCATCCCAAATCCAATTCTCCAAATGAATTAATTGGCTGGGATGCGTGCCAATCTCGGCCATTTGTTGATTGCCCCCATCCCTCAATCTTCTATTAACTTGTGATTCTTGCATAATGAACTGGAGAAAGGAAATGATGGATTGGCATTTCCTGGACGAGAAAGGTACAAGGGATAGAGATTATCCTCTTCTCGAAGGGGTCAAGCAATTAGAGGAAGGAGAAGGAATTAAGAAATTTTTGCATACAAAATTACATCATTTCTTATTGGCATTTGGAATAATTTTATCTTTTAACTTTGCCTCTAAAATTGCAATTGTTAAGAAATAAGAATTATAAAAGAATTAGCTTAAATGAAGGAAGGAATACTGTATCGTGGAAAATTTCATTTTTGCCAAAGACAAAATTTATTGAAACACAAAAGAAGTGGAATTATTGCAAAAATACAAACAGGCGTAAATAGTTGGGGCAAATACAAACAGGCTGAATTATTAGGGCAAAATACAAACAGGCGGAATTATTTGGGGCAAAATACAAACAGGCGGAATTAGTTGGGGCAAAATACAAACAGGCGGAATTAGTTGGGGCAAAATACAAACAGGCGGAATTAGTTGGGGCAAAATACAAACAGGCGGAATTATTTGGGGCAAAATACAAACAGGCGGAATTAGTTGGGGCAAAATACAAACAGGCGGAATTATTTGGGGCAAAATACAAACAGGCGGAATTATTTGGGGCAAAATACAAACAGGCGGAATTATTTGGGGCAAAATACAAACAGGCGGAATTAGTTGGGGCAAAATACAAACAGGCGGAATTAGTTGGGGCAAACTACAAACAGGCGGAATTATTTGGGGCAAAACACAAACAGGCGGAATTAGTTGGGGCAAAATACAAACAGGCGGAATTATTTGGGGCAAAATACAAACAGGCGGAATTAGTTGGGGCAAAATACAAACAGGCGGAATTATTTGGGGCAAAATACAAACAGGCGGAATTAGTTGGGGCAAAATACAAACAGGCGGAATTAGTTGGGGCAAACTACAAACAGGCGGAATTATTTGGGGCAAAACACAAACAGGCGGAATTAGTTGGGGCAAAATACAAACAGGCGGAATTATTTGGGGCAAAACACAAACAGGCGGAAATAGTTGGGGCAAAACACAAACAGGCGGAATTATTTAGGGCAAAATACAAACAGGCGGAATTATTTGGGGCAAAATACAAACAGGCGGAATTATTTAGGGCAAAATACAAACAGGCGGAATTATTTAGGGCAAAATACAAACAGGCGGAATTAGTTGGGGCAAAATACAAACAGGCGGAATTAGTTGGGGCAAACTACAAACAGGCGGAATTATTTGGGGCAAAACACAAACAGGCGGAATTAGTTGGGGCAAAATACCAACAGGCGGAATTATTTGGGGCAAAACACAAACAGGCGGAAATAGTTGGGGCAAAACACAAACAGGCGGAATTATTTAGGGCAAAATACAAACAGGCGGAATTATTTGGGGCAAAATACAAACAGGCTGAATTATTTGGGGCAAAATACAAAGAGGCGGAAATAGTGCAAAAACACAAACAGGCGGAATTATTTGGGGCAAAATACAAAGAGGCGGAAATAGTGCAAAAACACAAACAGGCTGAATTATTTGGGGCAAAATACAAAGAGGCGGAAATAGTGCAAAAACACAAACAGGCGGAATTATTTGGGGCAAAATACAAAGAGGCGGAAATAGTGCAAAAACACAAACAGGCGGAATTATTTGGGGCAAAATACAAAGAGGCGGAAATAGTGCAAAAACACAAACAGGCTGAATTATTTGGGGCAAAATACAAAGAGGCGGAAATAGTGCAAAAACACAAACAGGCGGAATTATTTGGGGCAAAATACAAACAGGCGGAAATAGTGCAAAAACACAAACAGGCGGAATTATTTGGGGCAAAATACAAAGAGGCGGAAATAGTGCAAAAACACAAACAGGCTGAATTATTTGGGGCAAAATACAAAGAGGCGGAAATAGTGCAAAAACACAAACAGGCGGAATTATTTGGGGCAAAATACAAAGAGGCGGAAATAGTGCAAAAACACAAACAGGCTGAATTATTTGGGGCAAAATACAAAGAGGCGGAAATAGTGCAAAAACACAAACAGGCGGAATTATTTGGGGCAAAACACAAACAGGCGGAATTAGTTGGGGCAAAATACCAACAGGCGGAATTATTTGGGGCAAAACACAAACAGGCGGAAATAGTTGGGGCAAAACACAAACAGGCGGAATTATTTAGGGCAAAATACAAACAGGCGGAATTATTTGGGGCAAAATACAAACAGGCTGAATTATTTGGGGCAAAATACAAAGAGGCGGAAATAGTGCAAAAACACAAACAGGCGGAATTATTTGGGGCAAAATACAAAGAGGCGGAAATAGTGCAAAAACACAAACAGGCTGAATTATTTGGGGCAAAATACAAAGAGGCGGAAATAGTGCAAAAACACAAACAGGCTGAATTATTTGGGGCAAAATACAAAGAGGCGGAAATAGTGCAAAAACACAAACAGGCGGAATTATTTGGGGCAAAATACAAAGAGGCGGAAATAGTGCAAAAACACAAACAGGCTGAATTATTTGGGGCAAAATACAAAGAGGCGGAAATAGTGCAAAAACACAAACAGGCGGAATTATTTGGGGCAAAATACAAACAGGCGAAAATAGTGCAAAAACACAAATAGGCGGAATTAATTGGGGCAAAATACAAACAGGCGGAAATAGTGCAAAAACACAAAACAGGCGGAATTATTTGGGGCAAAATACAAACAGGCGGAAATAGTGCAAAAACACAAAACAGGCGGAAATAGTGCAAAAACACAAAACAGGCGGAAATAGTGCAAAAATACAAAACAAGCGGAATTATTCTAAGCAAACAGGCGGAATTATTTGAGGCAAAACACAAACAGGCGGAATTATTTGGGGCAAAACACAAACAGACGGAATTAATGGGTACAAAAAGACAAAAAATCAGAAAATAAAAATGAACAAATCAAATTGGACAAAATATTAAATCAAAATTTTCCGGAATACCGTATTCCTTCTCTCATTAAATCTAACTAATTCTTTTTCCTTGCATTCCACAATTTTTTCCTTTAATTCAAAACAATTTTGCATTTTTTGAAGTAACACAAAAATCCACTTTTAAGTAATCCATCGGCAGAATATTTTCTTATTCTCGAAAATATCCACATTAATGGAAAATGCACCACATTTTGATGACCCCAAAGAAAAACAATTATGCAACAATTTTGTCCGACAATTGCCACCGCCGCCAATCACCCACCTCAATATTATTCTCGCCTCCCTCTTTTAGTGCTGCCATAAATGGGGACTCTTTGCTTTTCATCTTGCGCAACTATTTCGATTCTCCTCCTTCCAAAAAAACATTCCCCTGGGAATGGCCATAATAACGAAATATGGCGACTTCTTTTTTTCTAATTCCAAATTTTGCCGCCACAATCTTCTCCTTTTTTCATCTTCCTGTGCCGATTTTTTCCTCCGATTCTCACCACAAATGTGAGGAAGGGGGGAAAGGTGGTTGTTGCGGATGACCTCGTTTCATCAGAAGCAGCAAGGCGGCAATCCCCAAATGGCCCAATCCATCGCCTTTGATGTGCCAATGCCAATCCACAGCCCCCTTCCCCCACACAATCTGTGCCCATCACAAATCGGGGCGGCCATATTTCCGCCGCGCAATTATGGGCTTCGGAAATTGCAAGGGGGAAACAAATTTGTGCCGACCACTAAAACCAATTCACACACAACAAGCAATCAAAATGAGGCCATTTGGCGGAAAATTTATGTTGAAAAAACCTATCTTATTGAATCAAGCATCGAATTTTTTGTCGAATTTTTGAATATTTTTGCACAAATTTTTTGACTCTTTGGCCTATTCAATTGAAGAGAACAATGCACATTTTTTGATGTGAATTGAACACCCCGGGAAGTTTTCGCCCCAGGGCTATAAAGTCACACGAATAATGGGATTGGAAGGTTTGGATGGTGTAAGGAAAGAAGAAGAAGAAGACCAGAAGAATGAAGCAAAAGGTAAAGAAGGGAGGATGAGCTGTTGGAAAATGGAAGAAGGTAGGGGGATGGCATTCCCAAATCCTAGCGAATCCGGCAATTAGCTTGTATAAGGATTTGTGGTAGGAAGAAAAGGGAAATCTGGGATGGGAACACCGAACACCTGAGAGGAACGGAGGGCAAAAAAGTGGATTTGATGGTCTCTCTGGATGGACTCTACGAATTTGAATTGGGAGGCGAATTTTTGTGTTAAACCAACTTTTCCTTCATTTAAAACTTCAATTGGTTTCCCGTTTTCCATTAAAATTTAAATGCCGATAAAAGGTAAGCAATGGTGAAAATTGTTAATTCCACAATTTCATCTTTTACCCATAAACTTTATTAGCCAAAAAATTAATGTTGCCGAAAATTATGAGAAAAACAAATTAATGCCGATTTAAATTATCGTAATCGAAACTTGAAAAACGGAAGTACTTTCATTTAGTCCAATTTCTAATCTCGTGAATAAACTTGAAATTATTTTTTTTTCTGAAGTAAAGTTCATTTTATCGGTAACCAATTTTCAATGATTGGCGTCATCATTGGTAAGAAATTCTACTCGAAAAAGTGCCAATTATCGGTGTGAATTACTCATCAAATGATCATTTCGGTCGGCACACTTTTCATTTGCCCAGCAGAAATAATATTTGGAATAGACCGAGATTTAAATGGCCAAAATGGGAGTGGAGGGGCGACGAATACTGTACAAAATGAATGGCACCCCCGACATCATCATCATTGGGGGAAATTGGGTGGAAAAGGGGGCTAATTGCCGGTCATCTCCTTCCCCCCTTCTCTTCATTTTGTTGACGATGAGGGGAATTTGGGGCGAAAATGAAAACGGATGAGCAGGAAATGGGGAAAAGGGGGCTAAATGGATGTATGATGAAGAGGAATGGACGAGATTCGAGAGAAGAAGCCCATTAGGATCTCCAAAATTCAATGATTACCCATTTAGGGCATTATTTACTTTGTCAAAGACGTAAATTATCATATTTTCGTCACCATCTCATTTCCTCACTAAATTTCAACTTGAATTCCTTACTTTTTACTCCAAATAGAATCCTTCAAATTCGACAATTTCACATTTTTGGCACTCGAAAATAAATTCATCTGAATTCACTGATATTCACCAAAATACCCATTATCAAGCTTATCACTGGGGTAGGTCAAAGTCTGTTTTATACCTGGTTTTTCGTAAAATCCGGCTTTAATTTCATCGATTTTCGAAACCGAAACCGATTTTGATCCACCAACCTAGCCTTTGTAATTTCTTCATTAATTTCAACTTGAATTCTTCATTTTATTCCTTCGGTTGCCATGCCATCTTCTTCTTCTTCCAATTTCCCTTCCGGGCCTTTCCTTTTTTTACAATCATTGAAGGAAAAAAAGTCTCCGCCCATTTTCTGCTGTCCTTGCGGAAACTGTAATCGCTGGGGAAAGGGAGGGAAAAAACAACAAACACACACATTCACCATTCATTTTCCCTCTTGTGAAAGGAGGCGTTGGAGCGTACCAAAAATGAATGGTTGGGTGATGAGACGAGGATTTCGCCGATTTGCGCAATCTTGGCGAGATGGTGTGCCCAATAGAGGGAATGTGAAAATGACCCACCATTAGAAAAAAACCCAAATGTTCCTCCAATCTCCAAAAATGTTTTTCCTTCCCAAATCCGGGCCCTTCCCTATTCCCTTTCATCACATTCCCCTGCCGGCCACTTCCCCTTCCTCCTTCCTTTGAATGTTCAGTTTGACGGATAGATTACATGTTTGGTTGGTGGGGGAGAAGGTCGGCTGGCCCCAGCAATGTCCGAAATATCCGAATTTTTCACCGCCAGCCAGCCCCCAGTATACAGCCTAAATCGGCCCTCATTTATTTTTGTGTTTGCTTTGATGGGAAAGCAGCGGCGGCTTTGAAGGCGCGTTCGGGAAGTGCCAATTTTCTCATTTTTTTTTCGTGTTTTCCCCTTCCTGAATTCTTTCCCTTTTCCCTTTGTGGAATTTATAGCCTTTTCTAAGCTTTAAAATTCCGAAAAATTTCTTCAAATGTTGGAAATGCCGTTGGAGGATTCGACGATGCCAAAATCCAGGGAAATTATTGGTCCATCGGCGGAAAAAATGAAAGCAGGCAATAGTGGCAGTAACTTTTTATTTGGACATGGCCAATTGATGGTTTGAATAGACGAAATAAATTCATTCCCTTCCAAATTTGAAGAATTATGCCGTCGCCACTCAAATGAATGAGCCACCTTCATCAAATGCCCAATCCACCACTGCGATTTGCTCTAGCCCATTAGATCAGTTGATTAAGGTAAGGAGAGGAGTCGAAATTAGGACAGGAAGATCGAGTTCCGTATAAACTGGTGACAATCTTTTGGCCATATCTCGACAAGGAAGCAACCAATTCAGGAAGGCGATATGCCATTTGGAAGATCTAAATGTCCTCTAAAAAGTGGCTTAGCTATCTTTTTGAAAATTAACAAATTTTTAAAATAAGCGGCCTTTCCTTTGAAAATTGGGGTTTATATTCAATTCATTTAACTATTTTAAAAAGGTATAATTCCTAAACATTTTATAGCCACTTTTTTGAGAACACTTTGGGCTTTCAAAAGGTATATCGCCTTCCAAAATTGATTGATTCCTTGTTGAGATATGACCAAAAGAATTATAATGAATTGTTTCCTTTTTCTATTTTCTTCCCATTTTAACTTCAATTCCTTTTCATTCCAGCTTCATGAACGATTCCAACAGGGCGAATTCAGCACGTCCACTTCCGCCATTGTCCCTAATTCATCTTCTTCCATTTCAACTTCAAAATCGCCGATATCCGTTGCCCAATCATCGGCTTCCGTCAAAACTCCACCGGCTGTCATGAATCCGACTTCCCTCCCTCCACCCCCCACATCCGCCTTTGACCATTTTGGCACGGCATTCGGCTGCCCCCAATCCCTTTTGGACCCATCCTCACTGATGTTCTCCTCATATACGGCTGCCAATGCCGCACATCATTTGGGGCCAACAATGGTGGCAGCGGCGGCGGCTGCAGCCGCTCCATGGTCTTCGCCGGCGGCATGTTGGTCTTGGAATGCGGCTGCCAACGAAACGACTGCAGCTTTGTTGAATGGAGGGGGAGGTGGATCACCGAATAGTGCGGGATGGTCTTCGGTGGCTTCTGCTGGCCATCATTATTTTGGCAATCCTTTTGGAGGTGAATTTTGGAGAAAAAAACAGCAATATATATAATGAGGGAGGAGGGAGGGTATGATGAAGTCCCTGGGCTGTTCATTTGGTCATAGTTCAGCAAGGCTATGGCCAATTTGGGAAGGCGATATGCCATTTAGTAGCCTAAAGTGTCCTCTAAAAAGTGGCTCATAAACTTTTGTGAAATCCGACTTTTTAAAATAGTAACATGCCTTTGAGTGTAATAGACTCGAATTTTCTGATCGGGTAAGGAAAAGCCGCCTATTTTACAAAATATTTTTAATTTTCAAAAAGATAAGTTAAGCCACTTTTTAGGTGACATTTAGGGATTTCAAATGGCATATTGCCTTCTAAAATTGGTTGTTTCCTTGTTGAGATATAGTATAAAAATGGCACCAAGTACTGAATCCTCCTACTTCGTAGAAATAAGCGGATTAGGAAGGAGTTAATAAATATAATATAAAACAAAAACTTATTTTCAATGAAGCCGCAGCAGCTCTCGTCCCCAACCAATTCTCAGCCGCAACATCCACAACCCAGTTGGGCTCCTCAAACAGTAAAAATTTGACGACAATGACCAGCGCCCCTAGCAAAAATGGAATTGTGCCAAAGCAAACAGTTCCGAAATCATCCAACAGTACAAAACGTCCAAATGGGATATCATTAGTGCCCACGGAAAGCCGATCAATCCGGGGAACAGTATCTTCGACCAGCAAAGGACAACGCTCAAATGGTGGCGGAAAAATGCGCGCAACTGCTACTGGGGCAAATGGCAACAATAGTTCGGCGGCAAGCAGTGCCAAAATGACTTGTGAATGTCCAAATTGCAAGGAATTGCAGAGGATTGGTGGGTTTAACATAAAGAAGGGGATAGGAAGGAAATAATTGAGTAATACCGATTGAGTTGAGCACCCGCTTTCGTTTTTGGCCCATAGCTCAACGAGGCTATGGCCAATTCGGGAAGGCGATATACCATTGGAAAGCCAAAAGAATCCTTTAAAAAGTGGCCATTTTAAATTTTATGAAATCCACCATTACAAAAAGCTTCATATCTTTGAGTGTTATAAATTCTAATTTTCTGATTTATGAGGAAAAGCCGCTTTCTTTAAATTTTAAAATAATTAGAAAAGCCACTTTTTAGAGGATATTTAGAGTTTTCAAATGGCATATAGCCTTCTCGGATTAGTTACTTCCTTGTTGGGATATGGTCAAAAAACGGCCAGGTACTGAAACGTCCTGCTATTTTGGGGTTTTCTCCATCTCATGAAAGTTGGCAACGGTAAAATAGATGGGCACTTTTTTTATGACATCATTCAGGATTTACCAAAAGCCGAAACCTCCCTTGCGATGGTGAACGATGCCCATCTAAATTTTATGGGCATTCATTCTATTGGGCACTCTATTTAGTATTTACTCGCCTCGTATATCTCATTACATTTTCCTTTTTTTTTGGATAGGCGACAATTGAGGGCAAAAGACCTTGAAAAATGGAATGGGCAAATTTGAATGGACTGACTAGCTTTAAAGGGGATATATGGGAAGCGGAAAGGTGGAAATTGGAATTGTGATGGGGAAATCCGCATAAATTAGCCCATAAAAACCAACTCTTTGGAAGGATTGATGCCCTTTCCCTAGATGGACTCATTTCCCCGGTTAATTTGCACAGGTGCGCCACTGGATAAAAAACGCGAAAAACACAGTTGCCACATACCCGGCTGTCACAAAGTCTACAGCCGTTCCTCCCATTTAAAAGCGCACCTTCGATGGCATAGCACTGATCGACCAGCCACAACGGTGACCATTGGGAGAATAGGGATTGATTTTTGAATTCAAATTTTCGATTGCTTTACAGAAAAGACGCCTCTTCGATCCCCCGGATGGACCATTGTTGGCGGAAAATTTGCTGAGGAAAGAAAATGCGGCAGCTATTTCCATTTCACAGGCCGAAAACCGATGATATTAAATGTTAAAAAGATGAATAAAAATTGAAATTGTCCATAATTTTTTTAATCGCCGTCATGAAAATTTTATTTTAATATGTATGTGTCATATTTAAAAAAAATAAATGAAGTAGAGAACAAAAATATAGCAAAAAGTTGAGTTTTTTTTGTTCCATCATGCATTCTTTTTAACATCTTTCGAACAATTTTGCTGCTGCCATCCATCCACAATGTCCAATCACAATTTTGAATGCGAACCGCCGCCACGAAGAGCCAACACGAGATGAAGCACTGAGCCACCTTGGATCTGTTTAATTAAAAGAATGGGAATTATTGAAATTTTTTGTAAAATTTGACAGTTTTTCAATATATTTTTTCTGTTATAATTTAAAGAAGCCATTGCCTATTATTTTCTTAGAAATTGGCATATTTTTAAATTGAATACCAATTTCAATTAAATTTTAAAAGTATTTCGTTTAAATTAAAATACCTTGTAGTCTTGTGCCGTTTTGTCGTCGTTCATCTGTTTCCCAGCGAAGATGAGTCGTTGTTGCGGTGGCGGAATTCCCTCTTTTTCTTCAACCTAAAATAATTCTTTAATTTTTTAAACCATATTTTTTAAAACCTTTTCCTTGATCCTGTCGACTCTGTCCGTGGGTTCAATGTCCAGTTCGATTTCCTTTCCGGTGAGTGTCTTGACTTTGATCAGCATTGTCCGATTGAATTGAATTAGAATCAATAAAAATAATTAAGAATAATACTTTTTCAAAAGAAGAAAGAAAGTCTCGGTTTATCTAAAATATTTCGCTGGATTATTTTTAATTATTTAGTAAGTAATTTGGTCATAAAAAAATGTGTAAAAATTAGAATATTGTCCGCTACTTAATAAAAATCACAAAGTGCCTGCCCTGTGGCGATGTGAATTGGGAAAAAAATGCATTTTTTTTACTTTTTTGATTCTCGTTTTTCTTTTACGTTTTCCAATTTTTTCCAAAAAAAAATAAAAAATTTTTTGATGACATTTTATCCAAAAATGATTTCTTATCCCAAATAAAAATAAAAAAAATAAACCCTCAGGCTGATTCCTTCCTAAACACGAAAAACCTAAACCGAAACCCTTTGTAAGCCGTAAACCAAAAAGTTAAAAAGAAAAAATGATTTATATTACTAACAATAAATTGCTAAATTTCTTTTTCACTTTCTAATCCAACTAAATTTCTATTTTTAAAGGTTTATGACAGCAAAATGAAGCTGAAAACAAATATTTCTTTCGTCTTTCTTCACTAAAATCTATGATCTCCATGCAGAACATCAGTTAGAAATAATGCATAAAATGCAACCAACATCTTCCGGTCATTCATTCCTGAACCGGGTGGACGAGATCGATCATATTCTCCGGGAGCGGATTGCAATTCTACCAGGGGCCAGGGACCGTGAAAATCGGCCTATAATTTTTGTGCCTGCACGTGATATTGCCACAAATCCAGATCATATTCGAAACCTTATGATTTACCTTTATGATGTGACATCGTGAGTTTTGAGTTTAAATTTAATAAAAAATATGCAAATTAAAATTTTAGTGATGATGCAAAAGCTCGGGGATTTGTTTTTATTGTGGATATGCGTAAAGGAACTTCATGGGATATTGTAAAACCGATTTTAAAATCATTACAGGTTTTGTTATATTTTTAATCATTTAATTATTTTATTTTTAGGAATATTTTCCCGCCAATATAAATTGTGTGTACATAATAAAGCCCGACAAATTTATTGAAAAATACAAAATTTCCACTGCAAAATATACAAAATTTGAGCTTCAATTAATTTCGCTGGATGCCATTCCAAAATTTGTTGATTTTTGTCAAATAATTCGCGAATTCGGCGGTTCACTAAATTATGATAACGATGAATGGATTGAATTTCGAAGGGTTAATTTCACTCTAATTTATTTTAATATTTAATAAATTCAGGAAATTGAAAGGATAGTACATAGGATGTCAGAAATTTTAAAAAATCTCGAACGAATTTGCATCGAAATGAGAAGTGCCGAAATGCCATTGGACGCCATCGCAGCTCAATCCTCAATTCAAAGGCATCAAGGCCTCTTCCCAATAATTAGTGCTGTGCCACTCGAAGATTTTGATCGAGATATTCATCAACTCAGGGAGAGGGTGCTAATTTCTGGTTCCAAACATAAAAATGGCAAAAAACATCTCCAACAAAATGGCACAACAGCAATTTATGGCAATCCCGATCTTCTATTTGTTTTCCCACATCTTTGTCAATTGCTCAAAACGTTGGTCAGAACTAGGTAAAATTTAAAAATATTTTAAAAATAAATTCGGTTAATATTTAATTTATCAAAAAAAAACAATGAAAGAAAGTGTCAAAAAATTCCAAATTTTTTTGCTTATGGGTTTATCCTAAATTCGCAAACATTAAAACCAAATTGAATAGAGCTGTTCAAGACGCATCGAAATCGATTATATAATTTGTTATGGTTTGGTCAAAATTAAAGAATATTAAGCGGTTTAAACCGATTTTGATTTAATGCTTCATTCAAAACTATGTTAGAAATGTTTAAACTTTAACGAAAATATAGTAAAATGAATTATTTGGGTATAAAGTTTTGTTTATCTAAAATAAATTAAATTTTAATAATTCGACTCACATATTTTTAGAAATGACGCAATGAATCAATGGGAGGCACGAAAAACGGAACTTGATCATTATTCCCAACTGAAATTGTTTGAACAGGATGCAGAAAATGTATGAAAAATTATGGAAAAATTCAGTAAAATATTTTCCTATTTTTAGCTTTCTCAATGGATTTCAAAGCATTTTCACAGTTTGACACATAGATTTGTTCTAATTGGTGAAAATGAACAAGAGACGAGTCGATTGCTCAAAGAACATTTGGATTTTGCTGATTCAGTCAATGTAAATTTTATTAAAAATAATTTAAATTAAATAAATTAATTACAATTTTTTGGACCCAGCTTTTTGGTCAAATGAGTTTTCTTGAAAAATATATTGTAGAATACATAATAATTCATAAAAATTTACATTAATTCCGATAAAAATAACTTTCTCTGAGCGGATTCGAACCCGAGACCTAATTTTTGCAAAAATGGACTGTCTCTTTTCGGATCGAAAATTTTCAAAAAAATTTTCGTAAATTTCTTTTAAACCTTGACCAGCCCAAAAGCCAAAACTTATCCATAAAAAATGCTAATTTATCCAATATTTTTTAAAAAATTTTAATTTTTAGAAAATAGAAGTCAGCTACAGTCAAGCACTCACCGTTGGAAAACGTCTCCTCGAAATGCAAACTATTGGAATAAACAAAATTGAGAATATTTCCCGTCAACTGAAAGATAATTGGACACAATTTTTGACGAGAATTGAACAAAGAACACAGCTGCTAAAATTGGCATTGAATGCTCATCGAAAATGTGGCACGGTATCAAATTAATAATTTTATTAATCTTAAATTAGAAATTATTAAAAAATTAAAAGGATTTTATTAGACAAAACTAAAATAACCAAACTTTTAGAAAAATTTTATATTAAATTTAACATTTTACGTTTGTTGGCATTGGCATGTATAGCTTAGTTGATAAAACCATGGGGAATAGCAAACACCTTGTCGGGTTCAAAGCCCTTCAGAATACGCTAATTTTTTAAAGCTTTTTTTAAAATTATTTTTTTGTCAAAAATCAATTTATTAATTTTAAAATACTAATATTATTTATTTAATTAATTCATTCCATATTTTAAGTTTTTGAAAAATGCCGAACAATGGCAAGCGAATGTTGGCATTGATCCGAACTCAATTAGTTCAATGAGTGATTTGGAAGATGCATCCAAAAAACATCGGGAATTCCAAAAACTCTATCAAGGCACTTATTCCGAAGCGTACGAAGAAATGAACCAATTGATGAAAATTTTGAAGAAATATTTTGGCGATTCCGCCGCCCAGCTGCCAATTTATCGACAAATTCAAGAACAAATCCAACTGATTGCGAACACATTGAAGGGCATTCATAGCATTTGGGAGGCCCGTGACCTAACAATTCACAACAAAATATCCAGCGCCGATTTCGTTTTCGACCTCCAATCCGTGTTGGATTGGCTCACCCAACATGGGGAGCCATTTTTGCAACGGAAGGTGGGCATTGGCCAAGATCCGGAATCGGCAAATGTGCTCACTCAAAATCATCAAAAATTTCGGGCGGTCGCCATAAACACACATAAAAATGCGGAACAAATTTTTCGCATGATTCATGTGCTGGATGATGCAGGTAAAATTTTTTTTTGATTTTAAAATTGAATTAAAAATTTAAAAATAATTAATTTTAAACTTATTTTCGAGCCCATATTTTTACTAGAAAAATTATTAAAAAATTCATTTTTGTTATTTTTATAAATTAATTAAATTTATTGCAGAAGAAACAGTCAGAAGTGATGCACTCAGAAAAGTGGAAGAATTGCGACAAAGGATTGACAAATTCCGGCGGAGCATTGAACATCGAACACATTTGTATGGAAAAATAATAATTAATAATTTTATAAGGAAAAAATATTAATTTTTATTCAATATTCATTGAATTTTTTTGTCAAAAAAATTTTTTGGCTCTAAAACAGAATTATCAAAAAGTGATCTAGATAGTTTAATGGGTATAATCCTTGCATTTCTAATGCATAAAGTGAAGAGTTCAGTTCCCATTGGTAGCAAAATATTTTTATAGAATTTAGGCAAAGAATATGGTTAAAAAATGAGTCTAATTTATCCAAAAAATGTTTACACCGTTAATTCAATGATTTTAAAAATATTAAAGTGGATAGATTAATTATACCGTTATATTATTTGAAGACTCCATTTGGCCTACTATTTTTATTTGCACTACGATGAAATCATGGATTGGTACGGCAAAATGGACGCTCGAGCCAGCTACATTTGTGTGGTGCCCGACAGGGTGGAACAATGCGAAAAGAACAAGGAGACATTCCAAACGGACAATGATTTGACGGTGCAAGCCTACGATCGGGTGATGATTGAGGCCCAACAATTGTTGCAATCGTTGAAGCAGCAAAGGGAACTGCTTACAATTGATAATAATGAGGCAATGTTACATGTGCAAACATTGATGCGGAATATTGGTAGGTGCAAATTTTATACAAATTTTTAATCATACTAATTAAAATATAATACCCATAAAACTCATTTAATTAATAACCTACCTACCCCAACCCCATCATCTCTTCATTATAACTTATATTATTAGGGGTAGGTCAGGGTTCGAATCCACTCAGGAAAATTATTTTTTTCCAGCCTTGGTAACGATTTTAATAATCCCTTTTAAGTATATATTTCAAGATGAAATACTTATAGTAATTCGAACAAAAACATGACTAAATTTTCATAATTAAAACTTTTTGATGCTATAAAAATTGGCTACTAATTAGGGGTCCATTTTAAAGTGTATTCTATCTAAAAGTTAGCCCTTAGTCTAATAATATAACTGCATACCTTAATTCTTCTATTAGAAGCCCTCCTTCTATAAGCCCACCTTCTATTAGAAGCCCACCCCTCGAAAAATTTATGTCAAAAATAACCAATGTAGAGGTGAAATTAGGCCGAAATAAACATTTTTTGTCTTCAAAATTTCCGAAAAGTCTCTCTTCGGGGCCTCTGAAATTTATAAGCCCATGGGCTTCTAATAAAAGATTTACGGTAATTTATTATAGCTATTATTTATAAGATTTCAAAAATTATTTTTCGGCAATAAAAGTTGTGCGAATAATTTTGGATAAAAATTCGATATAATTAAATTAATTTCTCCATTTTTAAATTTAGAAAATCGCCACATGTTGGAGAAGGATCGATGGCAAGAACAACGCATTTATTTGAATACTGCACTGAAAATATCCACATTTTTACGAGATTGTTATGAAATTAAAAAGCAATTGGAGGTAATTTAAGCAGATTATTTCATTAAATTGTTTATTATTTTTGTCTTTTTTAGAGTTGGCGGCAAGATCTGCAAGGATTACGGCATTCTGTCAGTAATACAGTGGAAATAATCAAACAATATCACACACAAAATACAATAAAAGTGCAACAAGTGGTCAGTGATGCGATGAAACAATTATCGGAGATTTTGGAGGTGGGTGAAAATTTATTTAATTTAATTCGATTTTTTTTAAAATTTAATTCGAATTTTTTAATTGAATTAATTTATTCTATGCGAACATTTTAGTTAATTCGAAGCAAAGCATTACGGATGGTTTTCGCCGAGGACCCCAATAAACCAATTGATGATGTGATTGTTAAAGCAGCGGAACAATTGCAAAATTTGGAACGGGAAGTTATGAATGTGAGTTTAAAAAATGAAAACCAAAATATTAATTAATTTTGTACTTATCATTTATGTATTATATGTATGTGAGTACAGATTTTACAGCCCAGAATCACCTATATTTTCCCAAAATTAGTCATCCTAAAATAGTATTTTTCCATAGATTTAGAAAAGAAAATCAAAAGTAAAAAATAATAATTTTTCGAATTTATATATTTGTTAATTTTTTTTTAAAGATTGCCAAGGATATTTCCAATCGAATTGAGCTGAACATCCAGCTGGGAAAACTTCGCCAACTGGCGCATGAAGTTGTTGAGGCAATCGAAAGGGAACAAATGCGCCTTCTACAATTCTATCATATTCCGGGCAATCAACAAGAAACTGATTTGGAATACAAATATTTCAACGAATTTCGAATGGAAATTGAAGTGAGTCATTAATGACATTTTGATTAATTTAATTTATTTTTTAGTTATTTGAAGAGAAAGTCAACCGTTTCTATAATGAAAAAGAACGATTCACTGCATTGTTGGCATTGGATTCCCATGCCGAAACCCGGGTTCGAGCCGAAAATTTGCTGACTGAAGTGAAGGCAAAATGGCAATGTTTGGTCGGGTTGTTGGACACAAGGAATAAATTGTTGACTGCCGCCAATTCCTACTATAAATACACAAAATTGGTTGGAATAATTCACATTTTTGATTGTATTTAATAATTTTATTTTAGCTACTTCCAACTTCTCAATCCATTGAAAAGGATCTTTCCGCCGACAGGGATAATGATTTTTGCAAATCCGGCAATTGGATCGATTTGGAGCATTGTTTTGATGCAACACTGGAGAGACTGGAAAAACATTCCAATCATAGGAAACGATTTTTAGAGGTTTTTAATATTTAAAATTAATTAAATTGGTTAATTTTTTAACTTTTTAGACGACCTTTTTCTGAGATTTTAAAAATTAAAATCAATTAAAATGAACGTTATTAATATCATTTTGGAATCGAAAAATCGAGAAAAAAATCTAAGCCCGAAATTTTGTATCCATTTTAGATTAGATTATTTTTTTAAGAAAATAAAATTTTTAGGGCAATAAAATCTTTTTTATAATATAATTTTTAAAAATAAAATTTGCATAATTTAGGCGAGCGTTTATGCCCAACAAACCGCCGACCAATTCATGAAATTCATGCAACGATGCGGTGCACCAAAGGAACATATGGATACACGTTTAATTGAAGTGCAACAATATAAGGATGCGATCAGGGAGAGGCAAAATATTATCCATCGACTTTGGACCGAGTGCAATGCAAAAATTGAGAAATGCCGGGATGCGGTCAAAATCAAATATATGGCCAGAAATGTAACCGCTAAAATGTTTTATGAAATAAAATAATGCTTGGCTGGGATAATTATGCCGCTTTTCAAAGGCACAAATTGTTTAAAAAATATTTTTTTTATTTATATTTGTATATTTGGTCGAATGGCGAAGAGTCTTGTTTTTATTAGGCAAAAATAAAAGGCTTTTTGATGGGAATGAAAGTTCGAATCCCACTCGCTTTCCATAATTTATTAAGTCAGAAAAAGCCATATTTTAATATTTTTTTTGAAATTTTTATTTGAAAAATTACTAAAAAATCAAAAAAAAAATCAATTTGCTGCTGAAAATATATTTATCTATTTTGCAAATTTTATATTCACATATTTCACTATTTTTAAATTTATAACTGTCCTAGCCTTATTAAAAATTAATAAAAATATGGTTTTAATTAATTTATTTTTAAGACGATTGATTGGACCGATCGAGAATTGGCAACATGCGTGCAAATAATCGACACTGCCGAACATATTCGAAAATTCGAACCACCCACTAATCAACGAACAAAATTGGAAGAACTTTTGGAAAGTTGCTTTAAGCTGAAGGATTTGATCAAAGTTGAACGCTATGAAGTCCGAAAAATGTTGGGCGAGGCCAGAAAATTCATCGACTCAAATCCGAGCGATTTCCATTCGGCCGAAGTGGAGAAGATCACAATTTCGGCAAATTCAAAGCTACAAAATATTTGGAATATTTTATCGGAAAGCGAAAAAGTTGTCCGTGATGCTTTGAATTCTGGGCTGGATGAGCCGAAATTGACAATGGCAAAGAAATCGGTAAATTTAAATTAATTTAAATTAAAATAATTATAAATTTTTAAAAATTTTTGTAAATTAATAAAAAATTTTTAAATTTTTATTTTAAATATTAATAAATTAATATTTTTAAAGGAATATTTGGACCGGTACAGTGACAGTACAATTGAGGATAAATTGGCTGGAAGGGATGGAGGAATTGTTGGCACAGTCAGCGATGAACCCGAGAAAAAGATTATGGAACCGATGAGGGAATTGTTGAAGTCCGAGAAGGATTACATCGATGATTTGCGGTAATTTATTTTATTTTATCTTTTATAATTTGATGATTCATCCAGAAAATAGTGAATTTATTTAATTAAAACAAATTAATAAATTATACGCTCATTAGAGTTTTGGTTTCCATTTAGTAGGGGGCATAAGATAGGTTTAAATTTAGCCATTGCTTTTAATTCAGTTTTTGAGTAAATTAAATGCTTATTCAATCTTCCTAAATTATATCGAATATTAATTTAGCCGATGCGTCGAAGTCTATTTATATGCCTATAAGACAGCCGGTTCAATGTGCCCTCTGGCAATACGTGGAAAGGAGCGTGAAATATTTGGCAACATTGATGAACTTTTCCAATTCCATTCCACGTAATTTTAATTCAACATTTAAATAAAATACTTTATATTTTTATAGTATTTTCCTTGGCGAATTGACTGCTTATGAAAGGAATCCCGAAGATGTGGGCTATTGTTTTATTGCATGGATGGAAAAATTGAAGGAACTTTATGCCGATTATTGCCTTAATAAAGAGGAGAATAATTTTTTAATTTGCTTGCCTGAGGCCATTTCCATGTTTAGCGTGAGTTATTTTTAATTAAAATTTAATTAATTTTTATTTTAATTGCAATTATTTTTTATTTTAAATAAAATTATTAATTAATTTATTAATTTTAGGAAATCCGTGAACAAAATAATTTGGAGCCATGCCATGATCTGCAATCGTTGGTGATTAAACCTGTCCAACGCATCACAAAATATCACATTTTATTGAAAGAATTGCTAAAACATTCCACAAAAAATACCAAAGAACTTAAAGTGGGCTTTTTAATTAATATAAATTAATAATTTAAATTATTATAGAATGCTTATAATATTGTTACAACAATTCCAAAATTGGCCAATGATCGGATGCATCTCAAATGCTTTGAAAATTCTCAGGTGGATTCTTTAAAATAATTTGATTTTAATTACCTTTTAATTTTAAAGGAATACAATGTTGGCGATTTTGTCATGCAGGATACATTCATTGTCTCCGAACCAAAACGTTATTTCAAGCGTGAGAGGGAATTGCAAGTATTTTTGTTCGAATCGAACATTGTATTCGCCAAACGAGAGGAATTGTCAAGCAAAAAGTCTGGCTATGTCTATAAAGACAGCATGCTGGTGGGCATTTTTTTCATAAATTTAACCATCTAAATATTTATATTTAGCTGCGAGAAATTCACGTTGTCGAACATGTTGAAGCGGATAACACTAAATTTGGCCTGAGGCGAAGTGCATTCCCTTATCAAAATGACCAGAACACCACCGTGTTGAAGGCAAATACCGAAGCGCAACGAATCCTGTGGGTGAAGACATTGCGCGATTTGAAAATTGACATTGGACGGCAAAAGAGCAGCATTGGTGGGCACATTTTTTTGTGATTGTTTTAAATATTTTTTATTATTTTTTTTACTACAAAAATTATTATTTTGATATTTTCCAGACGGCTCCACATCAAGCAATCGAGCCTCTCGCGATTCCCAGTCCAGCCTGATTTTGCAATCAATGAACAATCAAACATTCGAAGATGGACAATCCAGCGATGGGAATGGCTTCAACACCCCACCAACAGTGATCATGCGGGATGGAGGCAGTCAAGATGCGCAAATGGTGGCTAATAAGGTGGGCATAAAATTAAATGATAAATACAATGAAACTGGGCTTATTTTCTTTTATTTTCACTAAAAAAATCAAAAAAAAAAAATTAAATAAATAATACAAAAAAAAAAGAATTTTAAACTTTCATTCAATCTTCAATTCTTAAACAATCAAAAATTGACTCTTATTCTCATCCCACTTTCAATTGTTTAAAAATTCTAGACCTTCTCATTATTATTGATAATTTCTCCCTGAAAAATAGATAGATAGGTGGGAAATGATCCTGTCAAAAGAACAATTGTTGTCCTCACGAAGGAGAAACATAAAGCGGATAAGCTTTTTCCACAATTCTCTCCCCGAATTTATCGATCCCCAAATTCTCACATCTCCCCCTTCACTTCATTACCTAATCAAAGCTTCACAAACACAAACTTGTGATTTATCTTTGACCAATTCCCAATTTAATCCAATTCTTTTGGAATAATTTCTGAATGAAGATGGAAAATTCCATTACAAATACAGTCTATGCTTCATTTACATTCACATCATCCACAACCCAAAATGGAATTCATTCATCTTTTAACATTGCTGATGGAAAATCGGCAACAACTTCTTCAATTACATCCAAAAACGACATTACTTCATCATCAAAAGTGCCAGAGCCGCCACTACCACCATCATCCACAATTCTCTTCTATTCACCGAATAGAATGCCGGAAGAATTAATTTATGACAATCATGTGCTAGGCGAAAGAAATCAAAATGAAGAACGACCTTTTCAAACGCGCAAAAATTTCTTCCTTCAATCAACAAATCTGGGTGTACCAAACAGGCGGATGAGTGCCAGTGTGGCGGATCTTTTGCCATCACGATTCCCGACGGAAGAAGAGGACGAAGATGTGTCCTATGAGATGGGAATGAATTCTGAAGCAATGATCTCCTCGCCAATGTTCACAACATCCATTATTGAAGAAGGCAGCAATGCAACCGTCAAAAATGTCCAACGGCAAGAAATGATGCTTTCAAATGAACACCATCGAAACAGCAAATTCAATCGAAGCAATCGACGCCTTTCACGGATATTCCACAATTTCCGAGAACAGCTGGAACGAACAAAAACCGCATTCCGTGCTTCGCTTGCCACAAATAACAACGAGGAATCAAAATGGAAAATAATGCCCACCTCACGCTCTTACCCTATTGCCTCTTCCACTTCACAAGTTTCACTGGAAAATTATTGGTGGAAAAGCATTCGGCATAGCAGGCAAACAACAACGATGGCAAAGGTAGAATGTGGGTAAATTGCCCGTATCTTTGCGGGAATTATTGACAAGCTTTAGGACATTCCTTTTTAAATTAAGTAAACGGCATTTTTATTGTTCTTTTTCATCTAAAATCAAATTATCTTCTCTCTTCTCGCACTTCAATTTCACATCTTTTTGGCAATCTAAGGATTGTCTTTGGCCATTTTTTGAAAAATGGATTTCCTCTCTCTTTCCTGACGTTCTTTTTTTATTTAAAAGGCCAATGGGATTGTTGGGCTGTGGCCCAGTTTTTTGCCATCTAGTGGAAGGAAAGAGAGAAATGCGCTTTACGGAAAATGGGCTTTTGGTCGGCGGGAATGAGCTTCAATTGCACATTTCACTCCACTAGACCCCCAAATAATGCATAGAGACAACGGTCATGGCCATAGAGAAGGAGAAGCAGCCACAAAATGGTGGAGAGGAGGAGGAACAATATCTGCCTACGGGGATAGAACATAAATTTTCCTCTTTCCACGGACTGGGTAATGAGTGCATGTGCGGGCTTGTCCCCACCCCTTCCTTCCAGCATCCTAAGGCTTTTGGCCCTAATTGTCCTTTCTTTTACACAAGAAGGGATTCGCAGCATCTGATACGAATCCTCCAACAACAAGACAAAGCCTCCACCCATATTCATTCTTCTCATTTTTCTGCTGAGGCCACATATTGTTATTATTTGTGTGGAATGGACTTCAGCTGGCTTATTAAAAACTTCACATGTTTTTTTTCCTTAATTTTATACTTATTTATAGGTGAAATATAGGGGCAGGAACTAGGAACTTGAGTGCCCTCATTGATGGGGATAGGGAATTTAATCTCAATTTAATCTGAAAAATAAACCATAAACGAGCCAACCAAATTCCCACTGCGGATTGCCCCTCCTTTTCTCGCCACTTTATCCCCCATCCAAAAAATAAAATTCGAAGAAATTTTTTTCACCGATAATGAAAATTGGTGGAATTAATTTTATATTTCTTAAGCTAATTTAATGCGTGGATATTCCGTGCATTAATTCATCCTCTTTCCTTTATCCTTTTCATTTCATCGAATTAATAATAATAATCATCAATGACTGATGGATGAGTGGGCTGCCTCTGGCCAACCATATTAGGAGAGCGGAAAATGGCGAGGGGGAAGGGGATTAATTCATAATACTCACATTTTTATGCGGTATTAGCAAAGGCAACAATTCCCCACATCCACCCATTCAAGCATATTTATTAATTTTTACCAGAGGCAAAACAGCCGCTCATTTCTCATCAGCTTTTCCTTTCTTTATTTACATAATCAATATGGCCAATTTTTTCCATTTTAGAAAAAAAAATGTTGGGTTATTCAAAATCATTTCGTTCTCTTCGGTCCCATACCGAAAATTTATATGATAGAGCACGGCGTAAATTGACCGGGTCATTTCGGCACTCGCCAAATGGCGCCGCAAACAATGCCGACGATTCCATATCACCAACAAATTCTGGATGCTCAACACATTCTCTTACTGTTCAAAATAATCATAATATTCCACATATCATTGAGGTGTCCAACAACAAAAATTTGGAAAACAAACAAATTTTCAAAAGATTAAATTGGATAAAGATTTATAACGGTTCAAAAGTTTATCCTAAACCCGTAAATCATATACTAAATAGATATATGATATATCTCATCTCAATACTTTGATAACGATTTTGCATAGACTTAACAAATAACCATTAAACCAGAATCCGGTTTAAACCGTTTAATGCCCTTTAATTATGACCAAACTATAACAAATTATATACCATTCAATGCGTCTTGACCAGCTCTAACCAAAGGTGTATAGAGTTTGTGAATTTAGGACAAACCCTTAAACCATTATAATTACAAATAAAATATTTCCGATTAAATTAATTTTTACATTTCCAAATAATTTTCCAAGGATCGACGCATTTTGGTGGCGACGGAAAATTTCACTGCATCAAGGCCAGACCAAATGAGTGTACAATTGGGACAGAAGGTGGAAATGTTGCAACAGAATGCGCATACGGAGGCAGCCAGTTCAGCGGAATTCATTAAAGTGGCCGCAATGGTGGACGGTGGGCAAAAGACAGCAACAATTGGATTGGTGCCCAGACGGATCCTTGCCCCATTGCCTTCATCAAATCCTGATGCTGGTGGGTTTTACTATTTTTGAAACAATTTTGAATTAGAATGCATTATTGAACCATTTCGAAAATTAAAAATTTCAATTTTAACCATTTTCCTGGTACAACTATTCTTGGGGTTTGGTAAACAAAGAGGCGAGTCAAGCAGCTTCTTTTCTTATGGCCATTGGCCTTGGCCAATAAATTGCTCTTCGCGAATGAGGGCCCATTTTCCTATCTTCTAATACTAAAATGGGGGTGGGAGGAAGGCGCAATAAAAAGAGCCATTTTTCTGAAAATGCGCCATCACCATCAGCGGCAATAAGACGTGCCACTTGGGGCTGCAGCCTCGCTTAACGTAAGTGTTATCCTCCCCCTCGAGCTCCATTCTCATCTTATCCTCTCCAATTTTTCTTTTGGAATGTCTAGGATTCCATTCATATTGTTTTAATCCATTTTTTAATTGTAAGCATTTTTTTGAAATGATACCTTTTGCATTATTTTTTGGTTAATTGTTCTCCCTCCTGAGTTTTTGCTTGCCTTTTTTTTGACTGTGAAATTATAAAATAATCCAGAGAGCAGTCCGCTTTTCATACTAATTCCCCTCCCTCACCACAAACGAGCTTTTAAGTATTCCAGTTAGGCAATTTTTACTTATTTTCTATTATTGATTTCCTCCCCCATAGAATTCACCACATTATGTCCCAGCCTTCACATTCACCTTCACCTTTCATTTGTATGCTTTGGCATTTCCTCGCCTTGGCCAACGGCCGGCGGCACGACGCGGCTTTTTCAAGGCTTTCAAGGATCCCTTTCTTGGGACTCCCCACATTCTTTCCTTTTTTCCCATCATAAACTAACTAAATAATATTAAATTTGTCAAGCTGCTGCCACTTTTGGGGAAGTGGCCACCACAAACTCTGGCCCCTGACTCCCAAAAACAGCCACACCCCCTCAAATGAACATCCTCTACATTTTTAATCCAATCCAGACCAGTCTCGAAAATATAAGAAAATAATATGAATAATTTCTTCATTTCCTGTTGATTCTCACTTTCTGTTTTTCCATTAATCCTCAAATTTGGCATCCTCTTTTCCAAAAAATATCCTCCCATTCCCATCTTCCCAAGATAGAAAAATCTAATTTGCTAATGTTTGATGAGCCGGTGTTTCACTGACTGCCAAATCCCCCGCTTTTTCCAAAAATTCCGATGCGAGGCGAACTTCTCGGGCAAACCGAGCAGCGCACTTTATCCACCATCCTCTTATATTTCGCCTTCCTCCAGAAAGCCGACTTTATCCTTCCCAAATTCTCCCAGTCCCAGCCGTAACCCACCCAACCCGGCCATCCACGCCAGAGCATTTTTGAGAGCGCCACTCTTCTTTTAGCAACAACTCTTGAATAAACTTTCCATTCAAGAAAAAGAATAAAATGCTCGCTCATTTGTTCATCATTAGGCTTCCACGAATGTGAGTGAAAGGCCCCCAAGAGCAGCCAACCATATGAATCATGAATGGCTCTGCCAATAATTTTTTTCTTCCCGAGTCCCGACTTATAGTCAGTCGACCCCTTCCTCCTGTCTGTATGTTTGTTCTGTTCATTTCACCTATATTTCCCTTCATTCTTCCATTTCCTCCCTTTGATTACCACCATTATGGCCCAATCAAATCTCGCCAATCGATCGATGGTGGATTTTCATTCGTTCCAATTCTAATCCAGGGCAGATCATCTCCTTAACAAAAATCCCCTTCCAAAAATGATGCCATCCACGTCATTATCGTCACATTCGCGACGAATTGAACGTTCGCAAACCATCGATGAGAACGCCACTGCCGCATCATCAAAATCGCCCTCATCGGCCAGAGAAGTTGCGAATAATGTAAAAAAGGCGGCACAACAAAGGAAGAAATTTTCTGCAGCCGCCATATTCAGCGGAATTTCCGAGTCGGCAGCAGCAAATTTTATGGCACGTCATGCGGCCGTGAAAAAGCATTCATTTTCACATATTCGCTTTCCTTCATTCTCTCCACAACAATCCACCAAAAAGCAGAGCACAAGCAGTAGAAATCGTGGAATTTCTCCACAGGCATTTTCCTCACCATTTTTTATTTTTACCAAAATTCAATTAAAATCATAGCCTCCAGCATCTGCAAGGAATTTTCCAGCGAAAAATGCCGAATTTCGCCCTAAGCGTTTTTCATTCGCCATAAATAGGAAACGATGGTTTTCCACATCCACCACTACCGACCATTCAAATGCGCGAAAGATTACAGCTACAGACAGTTCTAGACGGACGAGTACCACAGAGATCTCATCCACTTTAACCTCAGATTATGGGTCTTCAATCAATTGTGAAGGAGGTTTACATAAATTAATAAGGGATAAGGATCTCCAAAATAATTAATAATGGTTTACGGGTCTGTCCGTTCGTGAGACTCATTGAATTTTATATAATTTGTTAAAGGTTTTATACGGTTTAAAAACCGATTTTGGTTTTTCGGTTTAAAACTAAGTTAGAGTTGGTTAAACCTAGGCCAACATTAAAATCAACTGATGAGTCTTGATGAGATCTATTGATTGATTATAAGGTTTATTTGTCTATGATAAACTTCTAAACCATAACAATTTTATTAGCAAATTAAATATTCTTTAATAATAATAATATAAATTGCAAAAATTATTCGAAATGGTTCAAAAATCAAAACTATATATTTTAATTAAATCATTATAATATTATTTTTCAGAAGCTTCCACTTCCCACACGAATGACGAACCCGCTTCAATGTCCAACAAACGCACGTCATTTCGGTAATTTATTTTTGAGATGGATTTAACATTTAGTAATTGCAAATTCATCGGTCCCTCATTCCCCCTCCCCTATATTTGGAATGGCAAAATTTACGCGAATTAATTGCAAAGCGTCGAAATGATTTTTTCAGTGCGCCAAACTAGTTTAACCAAAAATGGATTGGGGTGGGATGGGTGACGTAATCGATTTCCCTTCCTTGGCTGATTAGGCGGTAAAAACAACGACGATGACTGGGACTGAAAAACGGTTTCTTCCCATCCCATCATCCCCTTTGCTCTTTACCATTCACACAAATCTTGCCCTTGAATTTTAATAACATTTTAATTAATTTATCTAAATCTAAACAAAAGTTCAAAATGGGCAGAATTAGCCATTTCTCCGATTTAATTCTATTTCGATGCGGTCAAATTCGTAAGAATAGTCGAAAACAACAAACACCATTGAACCAACAAAAGCCATCATCCACTTCCAATAACTCGCTTGGAGGAGGAGTAAGGTACTCAATTTTTATGGCTTTTTGCACACATATTTTTTCGGGCCCCTCCGGATATAATTTATTCCGCTCAAAAAATATTCATTCAATTCCACTTTCATTCGTCGGCGGAATGTGCCTGCGAATGGCAGCCGTCTTCACCCACACTCATCTTCATTCACCCCTTTTTCACCTCCCTTACCATCCACTTCTTCATTAGGTCAGTATCGAAGAAGGGGGCAGAAGCCGCCATTGAATAATTGAATTCGCCTTAATTTTGCCCGGCTACTGCCTTGTTAGCATCCCCTTCTAGCGACTGCCTCAGGAGTATAAGGGGAAGAGGGGTAAGGAGGCCGAGAAATGATGGGCCAAGAGCGGGGCGAGAATTGTGTGTGTGGGGCCGGGTGCGGGTGGGGTGTGCCGTCACCGAATTGACGAGTGTGTAAGCACAAAAGCAAGTATGGAGAAAAGGGGCCGAATGTGGAAATGGAATGCGAATGGCCCCCTGATGAACTTGCTGCTGCTTTCGGCCTTTCCCCCCTCCACTCTTCTAGAGGAGATAGCCCCACATAGTCGGCACAAATTTCATTTGCCAAATTCGCTTCGAATAAGCACCGCCGGCGGCGGGGGCCAAACCAGAGGGCTAGCACTACTTTTCCCTTCTTCTACCCCACCGTGTGCATTTGAATTGGAAAGTGGGAGGGTCCCATCTCCCATCCCACCTCATCTTCTTCGATTGATTCCCGCTTAACAGTCCTTCACGCACGGCTCCATTTTTGTCCATCCAAAAAACTAAATTGCCTACATTTTTGCTGCTAAAAATTGGCCATTCCCATTCCTACTCCATCTTTTGTTTATACACACACCCAATTCCCAATAAGCAAACTTCGAGAGTTTTTTTTTTCACCTCCTCCTTTCAGCCCTCATTATAATCTTCCTCCTCGCCTAATCCTTCAACGCGCCCTTATTTGCCGGGCCCCGCTTCATTCATTCATTCATTGAGTGAGCATTGTGCTCCTCGAGAAGATTATTGTGGTGGTGGCCGCCACTGGCTTTGGGCATTAGTCTTGGGAAGGGGGTTGGCCCAAAAACGTAAGGAGGCAATGGAGGAAAGTGTGCCCTCTTTCATCCCTTCTTCCTGGCCCTGCTGGTCGGCTGTCCCCATCCCCCCTTTTTTTCTCAAATTGATCGAGTCTATGTGCTTGTGGTGGTTTTTCTAATTCGCCTTCTCCTTTTCCATCCTAAAGCCAGGAAGTCAATCCAGGCCCATGACCATTTTCATGGCAACTGCTGGGCAAACATCATCATCATTCTCTCCCATCACATTCCATTTTTGTCCCAATCCCGAAGCCTCAGTTATTCTATTCATAAATTCCCAAATTTAAATTTATTGTTCTCATTTTTGAAAGTAAGGTGAGAAAAGCCAACATGGTTAAAATCAATACCATTTAAGCATTGAAAATTTTGGAAAATATTAAATAGTTGGCATTTGCCTAACTCTTCAAAAAACCTTAAAAGGTTAAGGACACTTTCCCTTTTTCTGTTTGCCCTTTTTCACATTACTACCATCCAATTTTCAATGTGCTACTGGCATTGAGGGCATAATAATTGTTTGTGCTCTCCAGGGACAATCGACTTCTTTTTAGCGGTGGCGCCGCCATGCCTTTAGGGGAAAGGAGGGATGAGAGGAATGTGTGCATATTGCATAAGGCCCCACATTTGCATTTTTGGCGGCGCGTTGCTACCGCGAAAACAATTATTAGCTCCTTCCTTACGTACAACGCCGCCGCTCTCGGCCAAAAAGGGAAGAAAGGCATAGAGGCTAGTAATAGAGGATGAGGGAGAGGGTGGCCATAAGGAAGGGAATTTGTGCCAATTCTTTTGGTTGCCAGGGATGAAATGATGGGTTCGATTGGACTTTATTGCCTTTGTTAAAGGGAAATGTGTAAAATTTAGTGGTATGGAAATTTATAAAAAAAAATTAGTTATTTGGATATGGCCGGATTCGGATCATCGACCTTTTCCCAATTCTTCCCATCCTATTTTCTGCCCAGCAATATATTGGTTGTAGGAATAGGAAGGATAAATCAAAGGGAAAAAGTTTTACCTAAAAAAACTGAAATATGTTAAACCGGTTTATTACAATTGCTATTTTTAGCCGCTTCTTCACATCCAACCAAAAACCTGAATCGAGCAGTAAAAACAACAACTACTACACCTCTCATCGACCTTCATCCGGCAATATTGTTGCTGCGGATCGGCCCGGCTCATCCTCAGCCTTGCGACCGGAAGACAATCAACAACCCAGCTGTAGTTCTGTTCTTTCGCCTCTTTCTTCCCAACATCCTTCCAATACGGCCTCAACAACTGCAATTTCACCGCAACAATCGCAGCAGCCGATTCCATCGACTTCCTCTTCTGCAACGGGTGCCACCGATTTGGATTTGCCCCCACCAATGGATCAAATTGGCAGCAGTACTGTAGTAGCGGAAACGGGAGAGGAAAATGCTGCTAATGGGGCCACGGCAACGACCGTGAGTTTAAAGAATTAATATTATTCAAATTACTCTAATTTTTCAATTTTTAAAATTATTCAAATTACTCTAATTTTTCAATTTTTAAAATTATTCATAGACTTAAAAAAATTTTAATATATATTATTATTTAAATTCAATTTTTTTCCAAAATTATTTATAGATTAAGTTCCTAGAAAAAATATTTTCTCCACTCGGGGAATCGAACCCTCGACCAAAAAAATGCGAAACCATCCATTAACCAATTGCGCTATAAGAAAACCTAGCTTTAAGAATTTACTTTCACATACAATAACTTAAAATTTTAAATTTTCCCTTCAACTTTTTAATATAGTAGAGCCTGATGAGCATATTTTTCTTTCCTTCAAGCCCCCGTCGATAGTCAACCAAAAAGATTGATCCAATTTCCCACTGCTGAAAATTTTAGCCAATTTCTTTTATTCTGCACCCCCTCTATTGGCCCCAGAGATGCTCGATCAGAGCGAGGGATGTGGCCAATTGAAGAAAAATATGGGGAGCACAAATGGGACAGAAAGATTCGAGCGTTTGTGTCCAATCTTTCTTACGGCGCTCCAACTTCCCGCACTCAAACTCAAATCATAGGGGGAATAAATAAAGAAAAGGGGAGCCGCGACAAAACTTGTCGTCTTTCCCTCTATTTTCTATTGCCACCGCCTTTCCCCCCTTAATTTCATTTTCTTTTCCCTCATTTCGACCTTAAGTTAATCCTTAAAATCCAAAGGGAAGAATGGAAAAAATATGGCAAAATAAAAAAAAACACAATCCCGACATAAATTGTCACGTCATTTCATCATTCATTTCTCCATTTCACAGATGTCCGAAGAGCAAAATAACAGTACAGCAGCTGAAGTGGCTGAGCCCAGTTCATCCCAGCAAGAACAAACAGCAGCCGGAACACCGATTGAGCAAATGAGCGCGGAGGAGAGCGCCCGACTAAAACGAAGGTAAATTTACGGGTTTTTCAACTCATTTTTTGTTCGAATTACCATAATACATTTCATAGTCCATCTAGAAATGTACTATAGAATCTAAAAACATTTGCACTAATCCGGAAAAATATTTTCCCTTGTGCAGGTTCGAACCCGAGATCTAAATTTTGAAAATAGTGAAAGGTCCTTCCCCTTTGGGTAGAAAATTTTCAAATTTTTTTAAAATTTCAAAAAAAAATTAAAATTTTCAAAAAATTTTAATATTTTCAAAATTGTTTTAAATAAAATTTCTTTTATAAACCATATCCAACCTAAACTTAGAATCCAACAATTTATCAATATGATTTATTAATATTAATTTTTGCAGTTATGTTCTTCAAGAGCTGGTCGAAACCGAACGAGCCTATGTCCAAGATTTGGCTTCAATCGTTGAAGGCTACATTTCTACATTACGCGAAATGGAGCTGAGCGATGAGGACAGGGAAAAAGTCAAAATAATATTCGCCAACATTGAACAAATTTTGGACTTCCACAAATCATTCTTTTGCAAGGAAATCGAGAAAAGTCTCCAAGATTATGAGGCAGCCGGCAATGCATTTATTAAATATGTGGGTTTAATTTATTATAAAAATATGGAATTTTAAATCTTTTTAGGAACGTCGATTGCACACATTCTATGTAAAATATTGCCAAAATAAGCCAAAATCAGGTTTATTGAAATTATTTGCAATTTCAATAAAAATATTTTGATTGGCAGATTTTCTGGTCAGTCAAGACTATTTCGAACAACTTTTTGCCGATGTGAAAGACAAACTAGGTCATAAAGTGGCGCTGAGCGATTTGCTAATAAAGCCAGTTCAACGGATAACAAAGTAAGCAGGAAAAACAATAGGCTAAATTTTGTTAATGCCTACTTTTGAAATAATTTTATTATGAATTGACGAAATTTTTAATGATTTTTAGAACCTAACTCAAAATTCTGAACTAATCTAAATAAATCATTGGATAACCAAAAATTTGTTCTTTAATTTGGTAAAAATTGTCAAAATTGGTTCAATCATTAAGGAATTAATAATAAGCGTTTACGACAAAATAGGGCATCTTGCCCATCAATTGTCATGTCAAATGGAGCTCAGTCAGGGGGAATTGCCTTGGAGCAATATCATCCCTTCCTTCCATAGAAAAGAGAGGGCAATGAGCTCTTTCTTTTAGAATACTGTATTTAAATGCCCAAAGAAAAGTATCATAATCTCTAAGAATCCCCTTATTCTCTTAAACTTTCTGAAAATTTCCGGAAAATTAAAACTTAATTATTCCATAATTTTTTGCAGATATCAATTGATGCTCAGCGACATTCTTTGCACATTTCACTCCACTAGACCCCCAAATAATGCATAGAGACAACGGTCATGGCCATAGAGAAGGAGAAGCAGCCACAAAATGGTGGAGAGGAGGAGGAACAATATCTGCCTACGGGGATAGAACATAAATTTTCCTCTTTCCACGGACTGGGTAATGAGTGCATGTGCGGGCTTGTCCCCACCCCTTCCTTCCAGCATCCTAAGGCTTTTGGCCCTAATTGTCCTTTCTTTTACACAAGAAGGGATTCGCAGCATCTGATACGAATCCTCCAACAACAAGACAAAGCCTCCACCCATATTCATTCTTCTCATTTTTCTGCTGAGGCCACATATTGTTATTATTTGTGTGGAATGGACTTCAGCTGGCTTATTAAAAACTTCACATGTTTTCCTTAATTTTATACTTATTTATAGGTGAAATATAGGGGCAGGAACTAGGAACTTGAGTGCCCTCATTGATGGGGATAGGGAATTTAATCTCAATTTAATCTGAAAAATAAACCATAAACGAGCCAACCAAATTCCCACTGCGGATTGCCCCTCCTTTTCTCGCCACTTTATCCCCCATCCAAAAAATAAAATTCGAAGAAATTTTTTTCACCGATAATGAAAATTGGTGGAATTAATTTTATATTTCTTAAGCTAATTTAATGCGTGGATATTCCGTGCATTAATTCATCCTCTTTCCTTTATCCTTTTCATTTCATCGAATTAATAATAATAATCATCAATGACTGATGGATGAGTGGGCTGCCTCTGGCCAACCATATTAGGAGAGCGGAAAATGGCGAGGGGGAAGGGGATTAATTCATAATACTCACATTTTTATGCGGTATTAGCAAAGGCAACAATTCCCCACATCCACCCATTCAAGCATATTTATTAATTTTTACCAGAGGCAAAACAGCCGCTCATTTCTCATCAGCTTTTCCTTTCTTTATTTACATAATCAATATGGCCAATTTTTTCCATTTTAGAAAAAAAAATGTTGGGTTATTCAAAATCATTTCGTTCTCTTCGGTCCCATACCGAAAATTTATATGATAGAGCACGGCGTAAATTGACCGGGTCATTTCGGCACTCGCCAAATGGCGCCGCAAACAATGCCGACGATTCCATATCACCAACAAATTCTGGATGCTCAACACATTCTCTTACTGTTCAAAATAATCATAATATTCCACATATCATTGAGGTGTCCAACAACAAAAATTTGGAAAACAAACAAATTTTCAAAAGATTAAATTGGATAAAGATTTATAACGGTTCAAAAGTTTATCCTAAACCCGTAAATCATATACTAAATAGATATATGATATATCTCATCTCAATACTTTGATAACGATTTTGCATAGACTTAACAAATAACCATTAAACCAGAATCCGGTTTAAACCGTTTAATGCCCTTTAATTATGACCAAACTATAACAAATTATATACCATTCAATGCGTCTTGACCAGCTCTAACCAAAGGTGTATAGAGTTTGTGAATTTAGGACAAACCCTTAAACCATTATAATTACAAATAAAATATTTCCGATTAAATTAATTTTTACATTTCCAAATAATTTTCCAAGGATCGACGCATTTTGGTGGCGACGGAAAATTTCACTGCATCAAGGCCAGACCAAATGAGTGTACAATTGGGACAGAAGGTGGAAATGTTGCAACAGAATGCGCATACGGAGGCAGCCAGTTCAGCGGAATTCATTAAAGTGGCCGCAATGGTGGACGGTGGGCAAAAGACAGCAACAATTGGATTGGTGCCCAGACGGATCCTTGCCCCATTGCCTTCATCAAATCCTGATGCTGGTGGGTTTTACTATTTTTGAAACAATTTTGAATTAGAATGCATTATTGAACCATTTCGAAAATTAAAAATTTCAATTTTAACCATTTTCCTGGTACAACTATTCTTGGGGTTTGGTAAACAAAGAGGCGAGTCAAGCAGCTTCTTTTCTTATGGCCATTGGCCTTGGCCAATAAATTGCTCTTCGCGAATGAGGGCCCATTTTCCTATCTTCTAATACTAAAATGGGGGTGGGAGGAAGGCGCAATAAAAAGAGCCATTTTTCTGAAAATGCGCCATCACCATCAGCGGCAATAAGACGTGCCACTTGGGGCTGCAGCCTCGCTTAACGTAAGTGTTATCCTCCCCCTCGAGCTCCATTCTCATCTTATCCTCTCCAATTTTTCTTTTGGAATGTCTAGGATTCCATTCATATTGTTTTAATCCATTTTTTAATTGTAAGCATTTTTTTGAAATGATACCTTTTGCATTATTTTTTGGTTAATTGTTCTCCCTCCTGAGTTTTTGCTTGCCTTTTTTTTGACTGTGAAATTATAAAATAATCCAGAGAGCAGTCCGCTTTTCATACTAATTCCCCTCCCTCACCACAAACGAGCTTTTAAGTATTCCAGTTAGGCAATTTTTACTTATTTTCTATTATTGATTTCCTCCCCCATAGAATTCACCACATTATGTCCCAGCCTTCACATTCACCTTCACCTTTCATTTGTATGCTTTGGCATTTCCTCGCCTTGGCCAACGGCCGGCGGCACGACGCGGCTTTTTCAAGGCTTTCAAGGATCCCTTTCTTGGGACTCCCCACATTCTTTCCTTTTTTCCCATCATAAACTAACTAAATAATATTAAATTTGTCAAGCTGCTGCCACTTTTGGGGAAGTGGCCACCACAAACTCTGGCCCCTGACTCCCAAAAACAGCCACACCCCCTCAAATGAACATCCTCTACATTTTTAATCCAATCCAGACCAGTCTCGAAAATATAAGAAAATAATATGAATAATTTCTTCATTTCCTGTTGATTCTCACTTTCTGTTTTTCCATTAATCCTCAAATTTGGCATCCTCTTTTCCAAAAAATATCCTCCCATTCCCATCTTCCCAAGATAGAAAAATCTAATTTGCTAATGTTTGATGAGCCGGTGTTTCACTGACTGCCAAATCCCCCGCTTTTTCCAAAAATTCCGATGCGAGGCGAACTTCTCGGGCAAACCGAGCAGCGCACTTTATCCACCATCCTCTTATATTTCGCCTTCCTCCAGAAAGCCGACTTTATCCTTCCCAAATTCTCCCAGTCCCAGCCGTAACCCACCCAACCCGGCCATCCACGCCAGAGCATTTTTGAGAGCGCCACTCTTCTTTTAGCAACAACTCTTGAATAAACTTTCCATTCAAGAAAAAGAATAAAATGCTCGCTCATTTGTTCATCATTAGGCTTCCACGAATGTGAGTGAAAGGCCCCCAAGAGCAGCCAACCATATGAATCATGAATGGCTCTGCCAATAATTTTTTTCTTCCCGAGTCCCGACTTATAGTCAGTCGACCCCTTCCTCCTGTCTGTATGTTTGTTCTGTTCATTTCACCTATATTTCCCTTCATTCTTCCATTTCCTCCCTTTGATTACCACCATTATGGCCCAATCAAATCTCGCCAATCGATCGATGGTGGATTTTCATTCGTTCCAATTCTAATCCAGGGCAGATCATCTCCTTAACAAAAATCCCCTTCCAAAAATGATGCCATCCACGTCATTATCGTCACATTCGCGACGAATTGAACGTTCGCAAACCATCGATGAGAACGCCACTGCCGCATCATCAAAATCGCCCTCATCGGCCAGAGAAGTTGCGAATAATGTAAAAAAGGCGGCACAACAAAGGAAGAAATTTTCTGCAGCCGCCATATTCAGCGGAATTTCCGAGTCGGCAGCAGCAAATTTTATGGCACGTCATGCGGCCGTGAAAAAGCATTCATTTTCACATATTCGCTTTCCTTCATTCTCTCCACAACAATCCACCAAAAAGCAGAGCACAAGCAGTAGAAATCGTGGAATTTCTCCACAGGCATTTTCCTCACCATTTTTTATTTTTACCAAAATTCAATTAAAATCATAGCCTCCAGCATCTGCAAGGAATTTTCCAGCGAAAAATGCCGAATTTCGCCCTAAGCGTTTTTCATTCGCCATAAATAGGAAACGATGGTTTTCCACATCCACCACTACCGACCATTCAAATGCGCGAAAGATTACAGCTACAGACAGTTCTAGACGGACGAGTACCACAGAGATCTCATCCACTTTAACCTCAGATTATGGGTCTTCAATCAATTGTGAAGGAGGTTTACATAAATTAATAAGGGATAAGGATCTCCAAAATAATTAATAATGGTTTACGGGTCTGTCCGTTCGTGAGACTCATTGAATTTTATATAATTTGTTAAAGGTTTTATACGGTTTAAAAACCGATTTTGGTTTTTCGGTTTAAAACTAAGTTAGAGTTGGTTAAACCTAGGCCAACATTAAAATCAACTGATGAGTCTTGATGAGATCTATTGATTGATTATAAGGTTTATTTGTCTATGATAAACTTCTAAACCATAACAATTTTATTAGCAAATTAAATATTCTTTAATAATAATAATATAAATTGCAAAAATTATTCGAAATGGTTCAAAAATCAAAACTATATATTTTAATTAAATCATTATAATATTATTTTTCAGAAGCTTCCACTTCCCACACGAATGACGAACCCGCTTCAATGTCCAACAAACGCACGTCATTTCGGTAATTTATTTTTGAGATGGATTTAACATTTAGTAATTGCAAATTCATCGGTCCCTCATTCCCCCTCCCCTATATTTGGAATGGCAAAATTTACGCGAATTAATTGCAAAGCGTCGAAATGATTTTTTCAGTGCGCCAAACTAGTTTAACCAAAAATGGATTGGGGTGGGATGGGTGACGTAATCGATTTCCCTTCCTTGGCTGATTAGGCGGTAAAAACAACGACGATGACTGGGACTGAAAAACGGTTTCTTCCCATCCCATCATCCCCTTTGCTCTTTACCATTCACACAAATCTTGCCCTTGAATTTTAATAACATTTTAATTAATTTATCTAAATCTAAACAAAAGTTCAAAATGGGCAGAATTAGCCATTTCTCCGATTTAATTCTATTTCGATGCGGTCAAATTCGTAAGAATAGTCGAAAACAACAAACACCATTGAACCAACAAAAGCCATCATCCACTTCCAATAACTCGCTTGGAGGAGGAGTAAGGTACTCAATTTTTATGGCTTTTTGCACACATATTTTTTCGGGCCCCTCCGGATATAATTTATTCCGCTCAAAAAATATTCATTCAATTCCACTTTCATTCGTCGGCGGAATGTGCCTGCGAATGGCAGCCGTCTTCACCCACACTCATCTTCATTCACCCCTTTTTCACCTCCCTTACCATCCACTTCTTCATTAGGTCAGTATCGAAGAAGGGGGCAGAAGCCGCCATTGAATAATTGAATTCGCCTTAATTTTGCCCGGCTACTGCCTTGTTAGCATCCCCTTCTAGCGACTGCCTCAGGAGTATAAGGGGAAGAGGGGTAAGGAGGCCGAGAAATGATGGGCCAAGAGCGGGGCGAGAATTGTGTGTGTGGGGCCGGGTGCGGGTGGGGTGTGCCGTCACCGAATTGACGAGTGTGTAAGCACAAAAGCAAGTATGGAGAAAAGGGGCCGAATGTGGAAATGGAATGCGAATGGCCCCCTGATGAACTTGCTGCTGCTTTCGGCCTTTCCCCCCTCCACTCTTCTAGAGGAGATAGCCCCACATAGTCGGCACAAATTTCATTTGCCAAATTCGCTTCGAATAAGCACCGCCGGCGGCGGGGGCCAAACCAGAGGGCTAGCACTACTTTTCCCTTCTTCTACCCCACCGTGTGCATTTGAATTGGAAAGTGGGAGGGTCCCATCTCCCATCCCACCTCATCTTCTTCGATTGATTCCCGCTTAACAGTCCTTCACGCACGGCTCCATTTTTGTCCATCCAAAAAACTAAATTGCCTACATTTTTGCTGCTAAAAATTGGCCATTCCCATTCCTACTCCATCTTTTGTTTATACACACACCCAATTCCCAATAAGCAAACTTCGAGAGTTTTTTTTTTCACCTCCTCCTTTCAGCCCTCATTATAATCTTCCTCCTCGCCTAATCCTTCAACGCGCCCTTATTTGCCGGGCCCCGCTTCATTCATTCATTCATTGAGTGAGCATTGTGCTCCTCGAGAAGATTATTGTGGTGGTGGCCGCCACTGGCTTTGGGCATTAGTCTTGGGAAGGGGGTTGGCCCAAAAACGTAAGGAGGCAATGGAGGAAAGTGTGCCCTCTTTCATCCCTTCTTCCTGGCCCTGCTGGTCGGCTGTCCCCATCCCCCCTTTTTTTCTCAAATTGATCGAGTCTATGTGCTTGTGGTGGTTTTTCTAATTCGCCTTCTCCTTTTCCATCCTAAAGCCAGGAAGTCAATCCAGGCCCATGACCATTTTCATGGCAACTGCTGGGCAAACATCATCATCATTCTCTCCCATCACATTCCATTTTTGTCCCAATCCCGAAGCCTCAGTTATTCTATTCATAAATTCCCAAATTTAAATTTATTGTTCTCATTTTTGAAAGTAAGGTGAGAAAAGCCAACATGGTTAAAATCAATACCATTTAAGCATTGAAAATTTTGGAAAATATTAAATAGTTGGCATTTGCCTAACTCTTCAAAAAACCTTAAAAGGTTAAGGACACTTTCCCTTTTTCTGTTTGCCCTTTTTCACATTACTACCATCCAATTTTCAATGTGCTACTGGCATTGAGGGCATAATAATTGTTTGTGCTCTCCAGGGACAATCGACTTCTTTTTAGCGGTGGCGCCGCCATGCCTTTAGGGGAAAGGAGGGATGAGAGGAATGTGTGCATATTGCATAAGGCCCCACATTTGCATTTTTGGCGGCGCGTTGCTACCGCGAAAACAATTATTAGCTCCTTCCTTACGTACAACGCCGCCGCTCTCGGCCAAAAAGGGAAGAAAGGCATAGAGGCTAGTAATAGAGGATGAGGGAGAGGGTGGCCATAAGGAAGGGAATTTGTGCCAATTCTTTTGGTTGCCAGGGATGAAATGATGGGTTCGATTGGACTTTATTGCCTTTGTTAAAGGGAAATGTGTAAAATTTAGTGGTATGGAAATTTATAAAAAAAAATTAGTTATTTGGATATGGCCGGATTCGGATCATCGACCTTTTCCCAATTCTTCCCATCCTATTTTCTGCCCAGCAATATATTGGTTGTAGGAATAGGAAGGATAAATCAAAGGGAAAAAGTTTTACCTAAAAAAACTGAAATATGTTAAACCGGTTTATTACAATTGCTATTTTTAGCCGCTTCTTCACATCCAACCAAAAACCTGAATCGAGCAGTAAAAACAACAACTACTACACCTCTCATCGACCTTCATCCGGCAATATTGTTGCTGCGGATCGGCCCGGCTCATCCTCAGCCTTGCGACCGGAAGACAATCAACAACCCAGCTGTAGTTCTGTTCTTTCGCCTCTTTCTTCCCAACATCCTTCCAATACGGCCTCAACAACTGCAATTTCACCGCAACAATCGCAGCAGCCGATTCCATCGACTTCCTCTTCTGCAACGGGTGCCACCGATTTGGATTTGCCCCCACCAATGGATCAAATTGGCAGCAGTACTGTAGTAGCGGAAACGGGAGAGGAAAATGCTGCTAATGGGGCCACGGCAACGACCGTGAGTTTAAAGAATTAATATTATTCAAATTACTCTAATTTTTCAATTTTTAAAATTATTCAAATTACTCTAATTTTTCAATTTTTAAAATTATTCATAGACTTAAAAAAATTTTAATATATATTATTATTTAAATTCAATTTTTTTCCAAAATTATTTATAGATTAAGTTCCTAGAAAAAATATTTTCTCCACTCGGGGAATCGAACCCTCGACCAAAAAAATGCGAAACCATCCATTAACCAATTGCGCTATAAGAAAACCTAGCTTTAAGAATTTACTTTCACATACAATAACTTAAAATTTTAAATTTTCCCTTCAACTTTTTAATATAGTAGAGCCTGATGAGCATATTTTTCTTTCCTTCAAGCCCCCGTCGATAGTCAACCAAAAAGATTGATCCAATTTCCCACTGCTGAAAATTTTAGCCAATTTCTTTTATTCTGCACCCCCTCTATTGGCCCCAGAGATGCTCGATCAGAGCGAGGGATGTGGCCAATTGAAGAAAAATATGGGGAGCACAAATGGGACAGAAAGATTCGAGCGTTTGTGTCCAATCTTTCTTACGGCGCTCCAACTTCCCGCACTCAAACTCAAATCATAGGGGGAATAAATAAAGAAAAGGGGAGCCGCGACAAAACTTGTCGTCTTTCCCTCTATTTTCTATTGCCACCGCCTTTCCCCCCTTAATTTCATTTTCTTTTCCCTCATTTCGACCTTAAGTTAATCCTTAAAATCCAAAGGGAAGAATGGAAAAAATATGGCAAAATAAAAAAAAACACAATCCCGACATAAATTGTCACGTCATTTCATCATTCATTTCTCCATTTCACAGATGTCCGAAGAGCAAAATAACAGTACAGCAGCTGAAGTGGCTGAGCCCAGTTCATCCCAGCAAGAACAAACAGCAGCCGGAACACCGATTGAGCAAATGAGCGCGGAGGAGAGCGCCCGACTAAAACGAAGGTAAATTTACGGGTTTTTCAACTCATTTTTTGTTCGAATTACCATAATACATTTCATAGTCCATCTAGAAATGTACTATAGAATCTAAAAACATTTGCACTAATCCGGAAAAATATTTTCCCTTGTGCAGGTTCGAACCCGAGATCTAAATTTTGAAAATAGTGAAAGGTCCTTCCCCTTTGGGTAGAAAATTTTCAAATTTTTTTAAAATTTCAAAAAAAAATTAAAATTTTCAAAAAATTTTAATATTTTCAAAATTGTTTTAAATAAAATTTCTTTTATAAACCATATCCAACCTAAACTTAGAATCCAACAATTTATCAATATGATTTATTAATATTAATTTTTGCAGTTATGTTCTTCAAGAGCTGGTCGAAACCGAACGAGCCTATGTCCAAGATTTGGCTTCAATCGTTGAAGGCTACATTTCTACATTACGCGAAATGGAGCTGAGCGATGAGGACAGGGAAAAAGTCAAAATAATATTCGCCAACATTGAACAAATTTTGGACTTCCACAAATCATTCTTTTGCAAGGAAATCGAGAAAAGTCTCCAAGATTATGAGGCAGCCGGCAATGCATTTATTAAATATGTGGGTTTAATTTATTATAAAAATATGGAATTTTAAATCTTTTTAGGAACGTCGATTGCACACATTCTATGTAAAATATTGCCAAAATAAGCCAAAATCAGGTTTATTGAAATTATTTGCAATTTCAATAAAAATATTTTGATTGGCAGATTTTCTGGTCAGTCAAGACTATTTCGAACAACTTTTTGCCGATGTGAAAGACAAACTAGGTCATAAAGTGGCGCTGAGCGATTTGCTAATAAAGCCAGTTCAACGGATAACAAAGTAAGCAGGAAAAACAATAGGCTAAATTTTGTTAATGCCTACTTTTGAAATAATTTTATTATGAATTGACGAAATTTTTAATGATTTTTAGAACCTAACTCAAAATTCTGAACTAATCTAAATAAATCATTGGATAACCAAAAATTTGTTCTTTAATTTGGTAAAAATTGTCAAAATTGGTTCAATCATTAAGGAATTAATAATAAGCGTTTACGACAAAATAGGGCATCTTGCCCATCAATTGTCATGTCAAATGGAGCTCAGTCAGGGGGAATTGCCTTGGAGCAATATCATCCCTTCCTTCCATAGAAAAGAGAGGGCAATGAGCTCTTTCTTTTAGAATACTGTATTTAAATGCCCAAAGAAAAGTATCATAATCTCTAAGAATCCCCTTATTCTCTTAAACTTTCTGAAAATTTCCGGAAAATTAAAACTTAATTATTCCATAATTTTTTGCAGATATCAATTGATGCTCAGCGACATTCTGAAATACACGCATCGGGCAAAGGACCGTGCCGATGTGTTGGAACGTGCTCACGATGTGATGCGGGTTGTGCCAAAAGCTTGCGATGATATGATGCAAGTTGGACGGCTCCAAGGCTTCCAAGGCAATTTGAATGCCCAAGGCCGACTCATATTTCAAGTGAGAAATTTGGCCCAAATTCGTTAATAATTTATTGTTTTTCAGGGCACATTGTCCATTTCGGACGGTGGAGTCAGTCAACCATTCAAGGGCAAAGATCGTCGAGTCTTCCTATTCGAACAGTCCGTGATCATTGCCGAATGCATTCCACCCAGGAAAGAATATGGCAATCCAACATACAATTTCAAAAATCAAATCATGGTACGTTCATATTGAATTTCTGAAAAATGTTTGAAGTTAGACCTTGAATTTTTAAAAAATATTTAAAGTTAGGCCTTGAATTTTTAAAAAAAATATTTATTTGATGCCAAATTGAAAAATTAACAGGTGAACAAAATGCAATTAGAAGAGCAAGTTGCGGATGAGCCCTGTCGTTTTGTACTTCAAAGCAATGATCCAAATCAGCCGGCTACCTATGTGGCGCAGGCCACCTCAGCCGATGAAAAGGCCCAATGGCTTAGCAAATTGTCGGCTCAATTGGATCAACAAAAGGTGAAACATTGAATTTAAATTTATATAAAAATTAACTAATTTTTAGACATTTTTGGCCGCTTTGGTTGACCCAAAACGCTATCAAAATCAATTGGCCAATTCAATGGGATCAGTGAATATGTAAGAATTTTTGACAATTTATTGTTATATTTTGCATTTTATTAGTGGTGGAAAAAAGGACAGCAGTGGCAGTTTGGGAACGCCCACATCCCCTGCGGCCACATCTGCGCTTGGAGGCGGCATTTCACCCACAAAGCAGACAGCCACCCAGAAAACCAGTTCAAAATTGTTTGGATTCGGTAAATTTATTTTAAATTTTAAAATTTAAAAAAAACTGAAACAGTCTAATTTTTGTTGAAAAAATCTATACTATAATTTTTAAATTTTAGGAAAGCAAAAATCTTGATCAAAACAACAACAACAACTGCCAAAATAATCTCGATTGAAAGGGTGCGAATGAAATAGTTTCAATATTGCCACATCTGCAACAACCGGTTTCCTTCCTTCTCTTCACCAATCCCACACACATTGACCACGCCAATCAAAGGAGCAGTAACAAACATGCAAATGCCAATGCTTGTCCTCCTTCAATTTCCCGGATTTTGTGGAAAAATGATATTATTTTCATCAATTTTACATACCAAAGATGATGGAATAACCCTCTTTCCTTTCCCATCCTAATCCCATATTTATTTTATATTCCAACATTAATTGTTGTTCACATCCCAAAATATTAGAATGTTTTTGCCACCTTTACCTTTTTACCAACCAAAATCCCGCTCAAAACCTCCAAAATTCATTTCACATTTTGTATCAAATGCCAGCAAAATTGTCCCTTATTCCATTAATTAACATTTATGAATAATTATTATTCCTTCTGTATTCCCCAAAAATTTGACTGTTTTTTTTTTAAAGAAACTCGAAATCCAATCCCACATTTCTCATTGTTCCCACAAAAATATTTATCATAGTTTTTCAATTTTCATTATTATTATTTTTGTTTATCAATAATTTGCTGTATTTTTGTGTGTTATCCCCTCCCCTCCCTTTATACATTTATGTAGATTTTTTTGTTTTCATCATTTATTTTTTTTTTGTACTGCATGGATTTTAACAAGCCTTTTTTGTCCCATAATATTTCCAAATTTAAAAATGGCAAAATAATAAAACACATTTTTTAATAAAAAAAATGATCAATCCTATTGAAAAAGGGAATTAAACAGGGGAACATAGTAAAATGGGGGATGGATTCTCTGAAAATGGAAGCTGCTGAAAGGAAATGAGAAAAAATGGAGGAAAGGAAATGAATAAATTTGAATGGGAACAAAAAAAAAAGTCGCAAGATAAAGCTTACCGGAAAGGAAATTGTGGGTTTAAAAAGGTTCTCAAGAAAGAAAATGATGGCAAATTATATTTCGTTCTGCCTGCTATTGAGAGAATGGATGGAGAAAAGCAAGAAAGGCCCAACCTTGAAAACGGATGGAGGACAAAAATACGGGGAATTTCGAGGGATTAAATGACAAGCTTTCCTGATTTAATATTTTGTTCAATTCTGATTTTTTGTGTTTTGCTTATTTTATTTCCGCCTGTTTGTATTTTACCCGAATAATTCCGCCTGTTTGTGTTTTTGCACTATTTCCGCCTGTTTGTATTTTGCCCCAACTAATTCCGTCTGTTTTGTGTTTTTGCACTATTTCCGCCTGTTTGTGTTTTGCCCCAACTAATTCCGTCTGTTTTGTGTTTTTGCACTAATTCCGCCTGTTTGTATTTTGCCCCAACTAATTCCGCCTGTTTGTATTTTGCCCCAACTAAATCCGCCTGTTTGTGTTTTTGCACTATTTCCGCCTGTTTGTATTTTGCCCGAATAATTCCGCCTGTTTGTGTTTTGCCTCAAATAATTCCGCCTGTTTGTGTTTTACCTCAAATAATTCCGCCTGTTTGTGTTTTGCCCCAATATAATTCCGCCTGGTTGTGTTTCATCTAATAATTCCGCCTATTTTGTATTTTTTACATTAGCCTTTTTGTATTTTTGTTCTAGTTTTTATCTTGAATTTTTAAATATAAGTTGAAAAGCCTTTAATAGAGAAAAGTCGGGCCTTTCAAATGGAATCTAGCATTCCCAAATTGGCCTTCGCCTCGTTGTGATTTAGCCAAACTGATACAGGCACTCAATTGTTGGATAATCGCCACTTGCCTATTTAACTACCCATACGGTAACCCTTTCCATCAGTCATCAAGAAAGCTTGGGGCAAATTCATGAAAATATGGACGGTAGGACATGCAGGCGAAGGCAGAAGGGAGAGAGGGGAATACAACAAAAATCCAATCAAAAAATATGAGGATGGGGGACGGCAATGCAATTTAATATCAATGAAAATCCGTATTAAGAATTGTAATCAACTTTGCGGTTTCGTTGTGTATTTGCCCGATGTGGCGAAACCCAAAATAAGTAAGTAATAAGCTCAAAGGTTGCCGGCTTGGCTTTCTGCCCAAAATTCTTCCATCTCAAAACATATTGTTTTTATTGTTGACATTTTCCATTCCATTTTCAGCCGCAACATTTTCATTCATCAATGTCATGGCATTCGTCGTCGAGGCTGGCGGGGATTGTTGTTGTTGAGGAGACGAGGAGGCAGAGGAGGCCACCACCAAAAGTGATGCCAATTTTTGTGCCGCAAAAAGTTGGGCCAACAAATGTTGTTGCGCATTTTGTTGTTCCAATAGGGAAGAAGGAGGATATGCGGGGAAAAGTCCACTGCCAACATTGGGTGACAAAGGAGAACCGGGCAAAGATGCGGATGAGGCAGCTGCGGCAAATGCCGGAAAGAGGCCACCAAAAATGCCATTGAATGCGCCAATTCCGGCGGTGACGCCTGTAGGGCCAAATGGAGATGGAGGCAGCGGTGGAAGCTGATGATTTGATGGATGCTGTGGCGATTGGCCAATGGCAATATTTCGATGTTTTTGCTGTCGATGTTGTTCCAAGGCACTGAGGGTTCGGCCACGGAATGTGCAATGTTGACAATGGTGACGGGCACCTGTGCCATTGCTGCCATTTGTTGGTGGCGTATTCGGGGCGGAGGCAGAAATGCCACGGCATACGCCATTCTCCTTTGTCTTCTTCAAATTCATCAAATTGTCCACTTCCCCAGCCGATGACATTTGCAATGGTGGGGTGCAATCCTCTTCCGATTTCATTGTTACATCGACGGCGCCACGATTTAAGGAATGGCATGTCAACAAATGTGTGTACATTAACTGAAATTTTCAAAAATATATTTTTTTCAATATTTTTTTTTTAATTTAAGTTTAATTGGTTGGAATGGAATTCGAAAAGACTGATTGGGTATTCTAATTAGTTTTTAGCCCATATATAAACGAGGTAATTACTACTTTTGGAAGGGGCAATATACTTATGGATGCTTAAAGTGTCCTCTAAAAAGTAGCTATTTTAAATTTTATAAAATCAAACTTAAAAAGGTAGTTTGGGGAAAACAATGGATTTATTCTAACTAAAAAGGCGGAATTAAAACAGGCGGAATTATTCGCCAGGCGAAATTGAAAAAGGAGGAATTATTCTAAGTTCGCCAGGCGGAATTATTCTATGTTCGCCAGGCGGAATTATTCTAAGTTCGCCAGGCGGAATTATTCTATGTTCGCCAGGCGGAATTAAAACAGGCGGAATTATTCTAAGTTCGCCAGGCGGAATTAAAACAGGCGGAATTATTCTATGTTCGCCAGGCGAAATTATTCTATGTTCGCCAGGCGGAATTAAAACAGGCGGAATTATTCTAAGTTCGCCAGGCGGAATTATTCTATGTTCGCCAGGCGGAATTATTCTATGTTCGCCAGGCGGAATTATTCTATGTTCGCCAGGCGGAATTATTCTATGTTCGCCAGGCGGAATTATTCTATGTTCGCCAGGCGGAATTATTCTATGTTCGCCAGGCGGAATTATTCTATGTTCGCCAGGCGGAATTATTCTATGTTCGCCAGGCGGAATTATTTTATGTTCGCCAGGCGGAATTATTCTATGTTCGCCAGGCGGAATTATTCTAAGTTCGCCAGGCGGAATTATTCTATGTTCGCCAGGCGGAATTATTCTAAGTTCGCCAGGCGGAATTATTCTATGTTCGCCAGGCGGAATTAAAACAGGCGGAATTATTCTATGTTCGCCAGGCGGAATTATTCTATGTTCGCCAGGCGGAATTAAAACAGGCGGAATTATTCTAAGTTCGCCAGGCGGAATTATTCTATGTTCGCCAGGCGGAATTATTCTATGTTCGCCAGGCGGAATTATTCTATGTTCGCCAGGCGGAATTATTCTATATTCTAAGTTCGCCAGGCGGAATTATTCTATGTTCGCCAGGCGGAATTATTCTAAGTTCGCCAGGCGGAATTATTCTATGTACGCCAGGCGGAATTATTCTATGTTCGCCAGGCGGAATTATTCTAATTAAACAGGTGGAATTATTAAATGGAAATCATGTGAGTGTGGGCCAAATAATGAATTATCCAATTATGCGAGCCCCTTACAAAAGAATGGACTAGGTTCTAGGTACTGTAATGACAGTAGTCAATCGTTTTATTTCAATGTTATTAGCCTCCTCATTTAGGCTCCAAAAGTTCGCTAAATTAATGTTTAAATAAAAGGATAATATATGGACTTTGCACTCTTTCCCACCTTCCCCCCCCCCCCCCCCCAGTTTTCAAATTCATCGCCCCAAAAATTGCCTCATGTCCATTTGCAGTGAATTGGCAATGTTTATGATTGTTGCCATTAGCAAATTCATTTCCATCGCCGCCTCCACTGCCCATTTGGCAAACATAAATGCCACCCTCCTTGAGGCAATCCGCAACATGCCGTTGAACATGTTTATCCAACATTGCCGGACTTTTCGACACATGTTTGCATCCAACGAGGGGACATTTTCGAGAGGCTACAAAAATGATTCGTGGAATGATTATAATCCCAAAATGGTTAAAAAACAAACCCAAATCGATCGACTCGGGCAACGCAATTTGATGCCGATAATATTTGTGGAAATGAATGTAGCGCGCTTCGCGTGTCGTGAATTGGCAGCCTTGTTCCTCGCATCGAATTGGCGGATTACGATGGTAAATTGTGACATGGTAGCTGACCTTTAGGGGAAATTGACAACAATTTTATTGCCAAAAAATAGAATGAGGGAATATGCCGTGAATTTTATGCTGGAAGGCTTTTTTCGGATAGGGAATATAGTACCGTCAATTCTAATACCTATATAATTTTTTGCCAATAGCTCGGTGAGGCAATAGCTAATAAAGGAAGGCGATTTACCATTTGAAAGCCTAAAGATTCCTCTAAAAAGTGGCATTAGAATTTTTTTGAAATTCATCTTTTTAAAATAGTTACAAGCCTTTTAATGTAATAGACTTGAATTTTCTGATCGAATGAGAAAAAGCCGCTTATTTCACAAATTATTTCAAATATAAAAAAAAAAAAGTTGGCAACTTTTAAGAAGACATTTAGGGCTTTCAAATGGCATATCGCCTTCTGCAATTGGTTGCTTCCTTGTTGAACTATGGCCAAAAGAAAGCCTCAAAATAAATCGTCCTATTTCATTTTTGGTCGATAATATGTTTTTCACTTTCACAAAAAATTGTGCAAATTTGAAAATGTTTTTGAAATTAAAAATTTATTAAATTTGGAAAATATGCCCCATCCAAGGTCAATTCAATTAATTTGAGGGCCTCCTCCAAAAGATTTTTAGCTCACTCACCGAATTATAACGGCCATAAATTTTGTTGCAAAGCAAACATCGATAGCCCTTCTTCACAATTTGAATGTATTTTTTGTTACGGCACCAGCCTACACAAAAATAGGAAAAATAAATTCCTTAATGATAGGACCTACCTTCTTTATCATTTGAGGGGACCAACATTTCATTGTTATTGTTTTGGCCAATTCCACCAACATTATTTCCTCCCATTGGCCCATCATTTGAGGAGGGAATTGAGGAAGTTGTGGATGAGGCACTCTCCCGTCGAATATTGTTCAACATTGGCTGCTGTTCCGGTGAACTTTCCGATGTGGGTCTGTACAAAAATTTTTAATTTTTTTTCAATGAAAATTGTCCATTTTTTGAAATAGAAAAAGGAACACTTTATTTGTTGGTCCTGGCCCATTCTTTTGGCCATATCTCAACAAGAAAGCAACCAATTTTGGAAGGAAATATGCCATTTCAAAGCCCTAAATGTCCTATAAAAAGTGGCTTCTCTAATTTTTTGAAAATTTAAAATATTTTGTAAAATAAGCAGCTTTTCCCCACTCAATCAGAAAATTCGAGTCTTTTTCACTCAAGGGCATGTAATTATTTTGATAAGTTAGATTTCATAAAAAAATTTTAGGCCACTTTGTAGAGGACTCTTTTGGCTTTCTAATGGCATATCGCCTTCTCAAATGTGCCATTGCCCCGTTGAGCTATGGCCAAAATGAATGGACTAGGTGAATGGGGTCCCTTAAACTCTGCCTTTTTCCTCAAATTTGTGCCAAAAATGATTCCTTATTTTTCCGGTGCCCTTTAGCAGAATTAAAAGTACTACTATTTTATCTTTTGGTACTCATCCCATTTTCTCCTTTGCCCATTAATTGAACGGCTTATAGAGCAATTTAGAATTTAGCCAGGATCGGAAAAGGTGGCCTAGCTATTTACAGAAATGTGCCTCCAAAAGAGATGTGAAATTTTGTTGTACGTGTGGATTAAGCCTTCCCTTCCCCTTCCCATCGCTTCCTTCCCTTTCCCTACTTTTCAATCATTGATGAAGTTGTTAGCCCCCAAACTTCTACATAATCCCCCCTCATCATCGCCTTTGGTGGATTTTTGGAATGGAAAGGCAAAAGAATGGGAAAAACAAGCGATTAAAACGACACGGATTACTCAGAACAAAAAGAAGATTGTGTTTTGGGAAAATTTGTTTGGTGAAAGGGGATTGGACTGACCGGCTGGCAGCAATCATCACCGACGAAGGCTGCTGGAATGGCAATGTTGGATGATTTGAGGGGAAAATGGAGGAAAGTGGCGCAGCATTTTGTTGTTGCTGAACTGAAGCCATCCCATTCGGATGAGCCAAATCGGCTGTTGGCGAACCACCAATGGATTGTTGGCCCAAAAGGGATTGAAGTTGAAGATAGGCTGGAAATTGAAATGATACATGTGATGCTAATTAATTGGTTTTTGGCCAATATCTCAGCGAGGCTATAGTCAAATTTGGAAGGCTTTATGCCATTTGAAGGCCCTAAATATCCTCTTCAAAGTGGCTTTTCTTATTTTTGAAAAAAAACAAAAATATTTATAGAAAAGTAACTTTGCTCTTTTTCTTTCCAAAATTTCGTGTTTATTACACTCAAAAGCAAATAACTATTTTAAAATGGGAATAACATAATAATTTCAAAGCCACTTTTTGGAGGACATTTAGGGCTTTCGAATGGTATATCGCCTTCCCAGATTGGGTCAAGCCTCGCTGAGCTACGAGCCAAAATGGCAAATTAAATAGTCATAGTCATAAACTGGAGATATATTCAATGATAGATTAGAAAAATTAATTTTATTTCCCCATAACATTCTTAGCATAGTGGTTAATGAAGTTGGTTTTAATTCGCTTTTATTTTTCTTTTGGTCAAAGTTCGATCCCGAGTGTGGGAAGATGTTTTTTTTTGAACCAATCGATGGACAATTTATAAAATTTTTATTATAGATTTATAGTAAAAATCAACAATTAGTGATCGAGTGAGATTATACGGCGATCTGAATCTCATTTCTTATGAATAGAAAAATAACTTCTTTTTTATAGCCTAGAAAAAACCAATAGCCATATTTTTGTTACCTCTAATGGCCAGTTTTTGAAATTGAAATTTTCTATACTAAATCGACCATTCTGAATCGAATGAGCTATGGCCGAAAACCTGATTCTCAAAACTAAGTAAGTTAGATATTTTTGATAATTTCCCATGGGCAAGTTTATAGGCCTAGAAAAGGGGCCTTGGTTATATTCGTTCCCGAAAGATTACAGATTTTGAAATTGAAATTTTATATAACTAAATCGACCATTCTGAATCGAATGAGCCATGGCCGAATACCGGAATCTCAAAACTAAGTAAGTTAGATATTTTTGATAAAATTTTTATAAATTCGATCTATTGGCTCCAAGGAAAAAATATATTTCCCCATTCAGGTTCGAACTCAGACCGATGGACAAAAAAAATTCCCATCGACTAACCAACTGCGCTAAAGAAGCTTGCGTACAAATGTAATTTATTTTTAGATATAATCATTTCAAATTATGTTGAATACCTCTTTCCACCAGTCGCATTTGTTTTTGGTCCATATCTCAGTGAGGATTTGACCAATCTGGGATGGCTATATACCATTCGAAAGCCCTAAATGTCTTCTAAAAAGAGGCTATATAATTTTTATGAAATTCCCCTAATAAAAGTAGTTATATGTCTTTGAATGAAATAGACTAGAATTTCAGAGGAAAAGCCGCTTATATTACAAAATGTTTGTTTTCAAAAAAATTAAAAAAGCCACTTTTTAGAGGACTATTAGAGCTTTCGAATGGCATATCGCCTTCCTGAATTGATTGCTTCCTAATTGAGTTATGACTAATAAACAAAGTGCTCTGCTGTTTTCTAATCCCTAATCCATAATATAATCATTTTTAGGGGTATTATTTTACTCATAAAATAATTTTGTGTCAAAAATTTTTTAGTGGGCAAAGCAAAAAAAAAATAATTCCACATTTTTACCGGCATAAAGTGGCGGCAATTGGTTGGCATCAACAGCAGCTGTTGATGTGCCATTAGGCATTGGAAAAAAAGTGGAATTCGAAGAGGAAGTGGCCAGCACACTTTGTGGTTGACCCAAAAGTTGGCTTAAAAGTGCGGAACGAATGGCCAACTCCAATTCAGGAATGGCAAACAATTTGGAGAGGAGAAAAAGCTGAAAATATTGGAAAGAAAATTTGGATTAAATTTGGCGGTGAATTTGTTGACTTGTTCCGAATGATTGTTAGCCATTGCAGGGCTGATTGGTTCACCGTAGAGGAAGGCAACAAATTGTTTGAATGCATCCAATGATGGCAATTGGCCATTTTGTTCGGAAATGGTGGATAAATCTTTAAAATTAATCAATTAAAAATAATTTAATTGGTAAAGGAGAATTGAGTATAGTTGATCGAATACTTGCATTCATTTTTGGCCATAGCTTAATGAGGCTTAAACTAATCTGGGAAGGCAATATAACATTTTATAGCCTAAAGTGTCCTCTAAAAAGTGGCTATAAAATTATTATGAATTTTACCATTTTAAAATGGTTATATGCTTTTGAGTATAATTGACTCGAATTTTCTGATTGAGAAAGAAAAGCTGCTTATTTTGTAAATTTTTTTAAGTTTCCAAAAATTATTTAGGCCCCTTTTTAGAGTACATTTTTAAGGCTTTCGAATGATATATCGCCTTCTGAATTAGTTGCTTCCTTGTTAAGCTATGGCCGAAAGAATCATCCAATGAATTAAAATCGCAGTTTCAAGTCCCATTTCGTTAAAATTTTCCATATATCAGCGAGGCATAAACTAATCTGGGAAGGCGATATACCATTTTAAAGCCTAAAGTGTCATCTAAAAAGTGGCCACAAAATTGTTATTAATTTCATCTTTTTAAAGAGGTAAATTGTCTTTGAGTGTAATTGTAATTGACTCGAATTTTCTGATTGAATGAGGAAAAGCTGATTATTTTATAAATAATTTTAAATTTCAAAAAAAATGGCATATTGCCTTCCAGAATTGGCTGCTTCCTTTTTGAGATATAGCCAAAAGAAAGACCCAATGTACTCCAATCGGCAGTACTCAATTGTATTATTTCATTAATATTTCTCCATTCCGGACGGACCAACCCAATTTCAATTCTCTCAATTCGGCTTCAATGGCACCGGCTGCCGCCAATCCTTGGGCCATTGCCGCATTACCATTTGAATTGTTGAGCTGAAGAAGGAATTGGATGGTTGGCGTAGTCGGTGATTGGTCCAGTTGGGCACGAAGGAGGGCACTTTTTGCGCTCAAAATGTGGCAATGCCCAAAAAGAATATGCTCTAATTAAATAAAAGGGAAATAAAAATATTAATTGTTTAAAAATTTCGACTGTCGAAAAAATAATTTTTTTGGCCATAGAACTTGGCCATAACTAAACAAGGGGATATTTTAACTTTTAATCTGGAGCCACTTTTGTTGAAATGTTGCCTATTTTCAGTCCAGAGGATGCCTTCACCTATAGCGCAATTTTTAACCAGGGAAGGCGCCTGCCTCGAAAACTATGGCCATAAAATCTATTTCTTAAAGACTTATGGCCAGATTTCCATATCTTCTTAAAGAGTTGGCCTAAAAATATGATTTAAATATCTTTTTGTAGAGAATTTAATAGGCTTTAAGTATTGATAAATGTTTTATAGGCTTAAAATTTTCGAAATTTTTAATTGAAATTTTTTCGAAAAATGCCAATGGGAATTTGGGAAGGAAAAATTAAGTTAGTAGGGTAGAAGGATGGAAGGTGGGGGATGTAATTTTCAGCTGTTTTATGCGTTCCTCTTTTCCACCTAATTTCCATTCTAAACTGATTCGATCAGCAGTTTCCCTTTTCAAAAAAAAACATGGCCAAAAACAGGCCGAGATTTCCTCCCTCTTTCATTGCTGGGCGTTCGTTTCGCCGAAAATTTGGAAGGAAAATACATTGAAATGGGGGAAAAGAGGGGAGTTGTTTTGGCCCATCGTCGGGAACATCGTCGGGAACGGCGTTCGAGAGAGGCAGGCAAAAATTTTACAAGAAAGGGAGGCGCAAGTTTTTCGAGTTCATTTTTCCATCCTTTTCCCTTTTTCACATCAACGCACTTTTCCCCTGCTGCTGGCCCTTCCCATTTTTGTAGTAATTCTCCCAAAAAAGGAGGCGAAAAATGGAAGAAATTTAGGAAGGGAAGGGAAAGTCTGGGAGGGTTTTCCCCGTCTTCAAATTCACACAAAAACACCCACTTTTTTCTCGACTGGCCTCATGGAGGGGACGGACTCGTTTTTGGACAGGTCCAAAAATTTTCCGGCAATTCTTTTCCTCTTCAAAAACATCGCTTCAAAACAACCACATTTCCCCACTTTGCCCCCTTCACATTTTTAACACATTTTCCCTCATTAAATTTACCTTTCAATTCGGCTGAATTGGCCCCATCACTGCCTCTGCTGGAGGCCATTTTCAATCGAATTGCGCAGTCAAAGGGCCTAGGCCCCCCGCCAGAGCAAAGAAGGCGTTGTTGGCATTGGAGGAGGAGAAGATTGGCGTGAAATGGGTCCATCTTTGAGAATGGGGATTGAGAGGATGAACCCTTTTTTCTGGAAATTTGAATGAAGGAAATTGGAGTGGGGAAACGGGTATGAACTATGAACGCGCAAAACAAATGATTGGAAGAAATAAATTTGGGTATTTATTGGTTTAGGATGGAAAAATATTTTGGAATTAGGGTTATCTCTTTTTTTGGATCCTTATTCTAAACAGCCCAAATTTAGTGGCTCTGTTTGGTGTACGAATAATATTGTTTTAACTAGGGATGTTTCACAGTACGGCTATTTCAACACTTGTACCATTCTTTGGCTTTTAGCCCTTATTACCTTAAAATTTTATAAAATTCACCTATTTAAAAAAGTTACATGCCTTTGAAACTAGAATTTTCTGATTAAGTGAGGAAAAGCCACTTATTTTATAAATTATTTTAAATTTTCAAAAAATTAGTTGGCCACTTTTTAGAGGACATTTAGAGCTTTAAAATAGCATATTGTTTTCCAAAATTGGTTGCTTCCTTGTGGATTTATGACCAAATGAATGGATCCTGTCTTGAAATGACTGTAACTCATTCGCTCTTCGGCTCTATCCCAGTCCTAGGATCTTACATTAAGAAGGGCCGAGGGCATCTTAATAAGATCAAATTCTGTGTAATAATCCAAGTTAAATTATTAATTAAAGTAAGTCTAAGCAAACACTAAATGACTGATTTAGGTAGTGAAAAATTATGGAATGAATTTGGGAGTTTTAAAATTGAATTATGAAAAATGCTTCCGGACTCGGTGGCCATGACGTCTGATTAACGTAATCGAAAGCCACCCTGAAATATAATAAAATAATCTGGCACATTTTCCATTTCGTAGGAAAGAGGAGGCGGAGGATTTTTTCCTCCATTCAAATGTGGTTTGAGAGCCCTCAAAAAATGCGCTGAATTACAGTTTTGACTTGGCCTTCGCGACTGGCACACTGTGGACCCGAAAAAAGCAGCGTTCCAGAGGCATTCATATTTTCCATATTTGGAAAATGACGAGATGGATGGTTCGGATTGGGCGCAGAAGATGCAAATTTTTGGGGGAATATTTGTGAATGAATGCGAATTGAAGGAATAGTGGAAAGGTGGCAAGGTGGGGTAAATGCCGAGGGGAACGGAGGTAAGGGGAGGCCCCAGAAAGCCAATTGGCCAGCCAATCCCTTCCCCCTTCTATCCACCTTTCCCATTTTTACCGTATTTGGGATTCAGCAAAGAGAAAGGGGAGGGGAAGGGAACGGGAAGACTTTTGGCCGCGGCAATTTGTAAATGGAAGGGGCAAAGGATGTGGAATGGGTAGGGGAAGGGGAAAGGGCAAAGTGAAGGTCGAATGGCGAATGCGCGGGGTGGAAATTATTCAAATGCCCTTTCGCCTCCTTTCCTTGCCAATTCCCATCGCCACCCCCGTTCCTTCCCTTTCACCCCTTTTCCATTTATTTCCTTGTCGGGAAATGGACGTTTTTGCTATTTTGTGTGTATTTTCTCTGCCCATTTTCCCGGCCTTTTTTTGCCAAAAAAAGAACTGTGCTTTTGGCAAAAAAGACGAGAAAACGGTCTGTGAAAAGGGGAAAATAGGTGTCTTTTGATCTTGTAGCTACTTCTTTTTTGGGCAACAAAAATTTGCATTGGCAAAATGCCGCTATCACTTTGCTATTCTTTTTTTATATTATATTCAATTAAATTTCTGCGCATATTAAAGGAATTTTATAAGACTTATAGAAGAAAATGAATATAAGCGAACAATGAACCAAAGGAAGGAGAAAGGGATGGGGAGAATGGAGGAGATAAAAAATTGATGGCCAAAAATCACTGCTTTGGCAAAAAGACGGTCTCATTTCATCATTGAGCTCGCAGTTTTTGTGATGCTTCAAATTTCAAAATTTGAATTAAAATTGACAAAATGCCGCGGTAAATTTGGCCAAGTGTCGATCTTTTTGTGTTCGTCCAAAAATTGCTCATTTGTGTTATTTTTACGTCTTTTACAATTAATTTTCTGCGCATTTTTCCATTTAAAGAAATTTTTGGAAGACTGGAAATGAATAGGCGCGAAATGAACCAAAAAACGAGAAGGGAACAAAAAGATGTAAATTTTCGTTGAAATTTGTGGCCATTAAAATGTGATGGATAAAGGGAGAGGAAAATGGGGAATTAGAAGGCTGACTGGTGGATCGGATTAAAGAAAGGAAGGATGGAGGAGGTAAAAGCTACTCCCCCGCCCTCTAATTGCCTATAAATCGGAATTGGTCAATTTATTAGAGAGAGGGGGCCACACAAATCCAAGGGATTGGCATCGGCACACTCACTCCCAGCCATGGGGATGGATCTTTGGATTGGATACCTACAATATTTTAAGATTATTCCGCCTGTTCTGATTTTTAATCCCGCCTAGTTAGAATAATTCCGCCTGTTTTAATTCCGCCTGGCGAACTTAGAATAATTCCGCCTGTTTTAATTCTGCCTGGCGAACTTAGAATAATTCCGCCTGTTTTAATTCTGCCTGGCGAACTTAGAATAATTCCGCCTGTTTTAATTCCGCCTGGCGAACTTAGAATAATTCCGCCTGTTTTAATTCTGCCTGGCGAACTTAGAATAATTCCGCCTGTTTTAATTCCGCCTGGCGAACTTAGAATAATTCCGCCTGTTTTAATTCCGCCTGGCGAACTTAGAATAATTCCGCCTGGCGAACTTAGAATAATTCCGCCTGTTTTAATTCCGCCTGGCGAACTTAGAATAATTCCGCCTGGCGAACTTAGAATAATTCCGCCTGTTTTAATTCCGCCTGGCGAACTTAGAATAATTCCGCCTGTTTTAATTCCGCCTGGCGAACTTAGAATAATTCCGCCTGGCGAACTTAGAATAATTCCGCCTGTTTTAATTCCGCTTGGCAAACTTAGAATAATTCCGCCTGTTTTGCACAAAATGGTGTTTTAAAATGTTTATAGTTTTTTTTTGAAAAATGAAAGGGATTGGTATTGGAATTCGCATCAGATTTTCTCCAATCAATGGATCTTTAGATTGGCCAACTTTTCATTTTACCCGATTTTCTTTAAAAAAATGTTTGGCATTTCCCATGTTTTCAAATTTTAATAAGCCTTATTTACAATTATAATGGCATTTTGATCTCCAAAGGAATTGGATTATGGAAAAGTAAAGATGTCAACTCCCCCGCCTCTAATTGCCCATATAGGAAAGGAAATGGCCGATTTATGGGTAGTGGGTGGCACACAAATCCAAAAAGATGGATGGCACATTGCTTCGGATCCACCCTCACTAAGTAAGATGAGATCTTTGGATTGGCCACCTTTTTAATTTTTTCGATTTCCTGTAAATTTTGGCATTTTCATATTCCTTGCTTCCTTTATATTTAAGCCCCTTAAAGTATTTTATCCTTAATTGGAGAGCGAGGAATTAGATTAAAAGAAAATTTAAAGGTGGCAAATAAATTGAAATTGGCACATTGGAGGGGGAAGGCAAAAACATGGAAAATTGCGGCAGATCTTTGCTTTAAAAACAAATTAAAATGCCAGCAAAAACTTCTCCTTCTTCATCCGCCCTCTCTTCCTCCTTCAATTAATAATTTTCCAAGGCATTTGCTGCACTTTGGCCACAATTATTAGTATTCGTGTTTGTCTCCAATGCATCAACCCACCAAATTTTTGTATGTGCCGCCGCCGTTAGCCCCGCAATTTTTTTTGCTTCCTTCGCCCATTCATTCAGAATATTGCCGTGGAAAAGTCAACGACCGGTCGGAATTGGATAAAGAGGGGAAGTTAGGCTAATTGCCGATTTCATTCAGATTTGAGGGCGGAGGGAGGGGGCGATTTTGATTGAGGCCTCTGGGTTCCTCCCTCCTTCCATCTCCTTCCGTCAATGGCCAATTCTTTTCTACTGGTTTGCTTATTCTCCTTTTTTTTGCCTAATTACCGACTTCCCCAATTGACTTCTTTTGGTGGGGGAATTATGGAGAAAATTGATGAGAAGGGGACAGTTTAGTAATGGGTAATACAAGAATTATGTAGAGGAAGGGGTTTACGGAAATGGGCACAATTTGTGGAAGCAAATGAATGGGGCCATATATCAGAAATTGGCACACGGAAATGAAGAGGAGGAGGAGGCAATTGATTCGGAAAATGTTGGATTTTCATGGAAGGCCAGAAAATTTGGTAATTGAATTTATGGCCATAATTTGGCTAATATTTTGCATTTTAGAATAATCAACATTGTACCCATAGAATAACCGCAATAATAAGCTAATAAACCGAGATGATATTATTCTTATTATCTTGATGGAATGAAGTCAAACGGAATAATTCAATACCGCCGTTACAGTACCTGTGCCTTTCCTTTTTGGCCATATCTCAACAAGGAAATAACCAATTTGGGAAGGCTATATGCCTTCAGAAAGCACTAAATGTCCTCTAAAAAGTGGCCTAAACATTTTTACTGAAAATTTAAAACATTTTATAAAATAAGTAAATTTGTCACTGAAAATTCGAGTCAATTACACTCATTGTCATGAAAGTATTTAAAAAAGGTAAAATTAAATTCATAATAATTTTATAGCCACTTTTTAGAGGACATTTAGGGCTTTCCAATGGCATATCTCTCTCTTAAATTAGTTGCTTCCTTGTTGAGATATGGCCAAAAGATTGGACTAGATGTTGAACAGTTTTCCCTATCAGAAAATATTGCCTCGTTCAGAATCTCAAAAAGAAGGCTGGCAAATTTAAGCGTTGATTTCCAAAAAATGGTCACGGGAATTCGATGATTAGAACAATTAAACAAAATTTATTGCTTGTCTAATTATTTTGTTTTGCTAATTATCCAGGCAGCTGGAGGAGGATGGAAAATTAGCCGAGAAAATGGTGCAGAATTAAATGGAAATGGGATGGAAATTTTTGGATGCAGAAATTGGAATGAATGTGGAAAAGTGGGGGTGGAAAATAATATATAACATAACGAGACTGGCAAAATTGAAGGAAGGTGGAGATGTGGTGGCTTGAGGATGGATGGTGGATTTTGAAGGGGATTAGGAGAGGACGGCCACAAATATGCCCGCGCGGATTTTGGAGGCCCCGCCCACCCATTTCCATGTTTGGATTGGAGGCATCATCCACCCTCGCATCAATCCGACTAATTGACTCCATTTTGGCCATATTTTTAAATCCGGAAACGGACTCTAGAATGAGGGAGGCTGGGTCCAAAGTGCCTTCTCTCCACTCATTTTTTGCCAAATCGCGCCAAGGGAATTTATGGGAAATTGAAGCTTTTCCGGGGATGCGAATTTGTCCTAATAGATTAAGGAAAATGCCATATACAAAATGTGAAAGGCACTCCAAAGGACGGGGATTTGCGCAGAAAATAAGATTTACAAAATGCCATAAAATTATGGCAAGATCATTCCCTCTTTTTTGGCCCATTTTCCCACTATAAACTATATTGGCCCTGCCAATATTCATCCTCCACACATTCTCAAGCAAAAAATTTGATCGTTGAAGGCTACGTCCAAAATGCCAATCCGACCTGCCATTTTCTTGGCCAAATCGCCGATGGAATTTATGGGAAATTGGGTGGAGGGGACAAAGCGGCTTTTCTCAGGAGGCAAAATGCCATGAGGATTTGCGCAACAAATATGATTTACATTGGACTGTAAAATACCAAAAGATCCTCCTCTTCTCCCCCGCGCATTCTCCACTAATATTGCCAATCATTTTAAGGAACCAATCACCATAGTTGAGCCTTTTTGCTATTCACCCTCCAAATCTAAATCAAATAAAATGTTCATGCCTTTTTGTCCGAGCATTCGCGCGAATTTATCAGGGAATTTGCCAATAAAGTCATTCATTGAATTGGCTTTTGGCTGTGGATATTTTGGCAACCTTTTAAGCTTTTAATGACCGATGGCACTCTAATATGTAAGCGGGAAAATGGATGTGGAAGAGAGGGCTTGTGACCTGATCGAATGAGAATGGACCAAAACTTTGATCAATTATTGGTGGTATTACGACTAGCGGCATTCTAAGCGGGAAAAATGTTGGAGGGAGCAAATTGCCATTGGCATGATCAAATGGAGAATTGGCCAATTTGCACTTTGACCTATTTGTGAGTGTTTTGGCTCTTTAAACGGCCAATGGCATGGGGAAAATCGGGGAGAGTGAAGGGAGCGAATGGACTTTGGGGGCGACAACACAAAAGCAGCCGTTTGGAGGGGGCAAAAGGGTGGTGAGGAACTCTCGGAAATGGACTCTTGATTTTGGGTGAGGCTGATAAGGCCGAAAGACATGGAAAAGGGACAAGGAAGGTGGGCTGAATTTCAGCGGAATTGTTGGGGACGAATTAAGAGTGAATGGCTGGTCCGAGAAGAGGGGACAAAACACGTCGAGGAAAGTGAATTTTGGACCGCGACGGGAATGATGAAGACTTTGGCCATTAGCCTATCAACAAAATGCAGCAGCAAATTGGAAGGAAGGAAAGAAGGAATGACTTTCATTAGCAAATTCTCCGCCAAACCAAAAATTTTGACTTATCAAAAATTTTGGAAATAATTAATTATTTAGAATATGCTCTCTATATTAATTTGAATAAGGGGATAGGAGAGGATTTAAGGATTTATGTGCGCTTATTATGAGGAAGATATGAAGAAATATGAAAGAAATATGCCAACAATTTTTGAGCGCCTTTTTCCAATTTTAATTACAAAGATCCTCCTCCCTCTTAGAATACAGGAGGAATTAAAACTTAGTCAACCAGGCGGAATTATTAAAACTTAGTCAAACAGGCGGAATTATTAAAACTTAGTCAACCAGGCGGAATTATTAAAACTTAGTCAATCAGGCGGAATTATTAAAACTTAGTCAACCAGGCGGAATTATTAAAACTTAGTCAACCAGGCGGAATTATTAAAACTTAGTCAAACAGGCGGAATTATTAAAACTTAGTCAACCAGGCGGAATTATTAAAACTTAGTCAACCAGGCGGAATTATTAAAACTTAGTCAACCAGGCGGAATTATTAAAACTTAGTCAACCAGGCGGAATTATTAAAACTTAGTCAACCAGGCGGAATTATTAAAACTTAGTCAACCAGGCGGAATTATTAAAACTTAGTCAACCAGGCGGAATTATTAAAACTTAGTCAAACAGGCGGAATTAAAAAAAGGTGAAACGCGGAATTAAATTTCAATTTCTATAATTTTATAAAATTCCTTTTTTTGATGCCAATTTTCGCAAAATAAAAAATTTAGCCTTAAAAATTTTGGAGATTATATAATTAATTAGAATTTACTTTCTCCTCTCTATGATGTTGTTGATTTGAATGAGGGAATTAGAGGATTTATGGAGGCTTATTGTGCCATTTGGGAATGTTGGCAATTTATAAGCGCCTTATCAGCTTTTCACACATTTTTATCCTATTTTTTTCTCTCCAATTTTCATCAAAATAATCTGCCACAAATCTCCATTTTGAGGCTAATTTTCGAACATTCCAAATGCTCAAACAAATTTTTGAAATAATTAATTAATTAGAATATGATTTTTGTTGTTGATTTGTGAATGAGGAGGGGCGAGGATTTGTGGCAGCTTATTGAAGGGAGTGGGGGAGGTATAGTATATTAAAAAATTATCATTTGGAAATATTGGCAATTTTTAAGCCCTTTTCGCACTGCTCTGAAATTTTCTTCATATAAATCCTCCCCCAAAATCCCAAATTTTTTGCCTTTTGGCCAATTTTCAACCATCCAAATGCTCTCTATTGGGATAGGCGTTCCAAAGTCCCAATCTTTTTGCCATTTTCCAAGCTTAAAATTATTTTGGATAGAATTAATCCTCAAAAATATTATTCCAATATTAAATATCCTGACGGCATTGGATGAAAGCATATATAAGATGGAACGGAAATTGGCAAAAAAGGAATAATTAGTTCAAAAGAGAAAAAAGATGGATATATTTCTTAAAAAAAATGAGGCAAAGGAAATTAGCAACAATTGAATAATGGAGAGTGGAGACCGATCTTTAAATTTAATTTTGGGCAATTTTAAGGCATTCATCTTATATTAACTAACAGTTAACATCTAATATAATTTTCCAGTTCCTTCAATACCTACTGTGGAAAAATACCAAGCCTTATTATAATAGACCAAAGATCAACATCGAAAGGCTTTTCAGATACCTGGGGCCATAATTTTGGCCTTAACTCAACAAGGAACTAACCAATTGGAAAGGCGTTATATCCATTTTAAATCCCCAAATGTCCTCTAAAAAGTGGCTTCACTAGTTTTTGAAAAGTTTAAATTTACAAAATACGCGACTTTTCTTCAAAAGAATTCAGTTTATTAAATACAAAATTAAAAAACTATTTTAAAAAGATAAATTTCATAAAATTGAGAAAGCCACTTTATGAAGGATACTTTTGGCTTTCAAATGGTATAACGCCTTCATGGATTGGCAATTGCCTCGTTGAGATATGGCCTAAAGAATGTCACAAGTACATCCCCTACACCCCCTTGTGGAAAATAAATGAATGAAAATTCCCATTTTTTGGAGTCATCAATTTCTGCAAAAATGCAAAATAACAGTGGAATACATTCTTCTGTGCCAAAAGACACTTTGCCTGAAGGTGGGAATTTGTAATTATCAGGGTTGAAGTTGACTCGATCCAATGTGAAAAACAACAAAATAATTGGTAATGGCCATTATTAATTCTTCCCTTTTTCAAAATGCCGAATGAACTTTAATGGAATTAAAAAAAATGATTAATTAATTTATGTTTTTGAAAATAAGAAGGGGATGACTCCCCCACCACTCCATTCTAATTCATTGAATTAAGCGAATTTGCCATAATTTGTGTGCCCCAACCGAATGCCACAAATCCCATTTATTAAATGTGTGATTATCTCTCGGCAGTGTCCTTTCCGGTCCACCCTCCTCCCTTCCCTTCCTTCCCTTCTACACTAATCCTTCTTCCCTTTGGCCAATTAATCGTCGGTCGCGCGGACAAAATTCCAATTGGCATTTTGGGCGAAGCCAACCATCAAAAAATGGAGGAGGAAATTGGAAGGGAAATATAAATATTATTTTATAGTTCTTAAATGATTTTTTGCCTCCCAGTGCCCATGTTCCTTTAATGAATCCGCGAAACGACAAAAAAAAACATAAATTGGAGAAATTCCGGTGGATTAATGGCAAATTTGGGAATGAAGAATTGGATTGAATAAATGAACAAAAAGGGGGAAAAGGGGAAGGGGCAATCTTAAGGGATAAAGAGGATCAAAGGGGCAATTTGGATTTTGGGGGGAGGCAAATGGCACGCGCACAAATTGTGCCGAAAACATTAAATGGACATCAGCCATTCGCAATAAACGACTCATTTTGAAGATCAGCTAAAATGTACATGAATTTTAATTGGTGAAAAATGGAAATCGGAATCGGAAAGGAATGAATTAAAAGATGTAGAATACAAAGAAATAATCATTTTGAGAAGATGGCACACGATGGAATGAAATGATTTACAATTGAATTAAACCGTTGAGAAGTTAGGCACGGTAGGGAAAATTATTAGAAATCCTAGGATTTTGGCAAATTTTGGTGGCCTTATACCAAGAAAATTATTGCCAAATTTTAAGCTTCAGAAATACGGCATTTCTGAATTTGCTACAGCAGAACACCAATTTGATTGAATCCGTCCTTCCTTCTCTCTAAAAGGTGATATATGCCTCTGGGGCAATTGGGGTCAACGATAAAAATGATGGAAATCGGGAGGGGGCGAACATTGTGCCCTCTTCTTTGGCCCCGATTCTTAAATTTTATCGTTCCCATTTCCTCTTTCGGCCAATTCGCAAATTCATCAATCTCCTCCCCTTCTTCCTCCCTCTTCCAAAAATTGTTTGGGCCAGAAATGAATGGGGGAAGGGGAAGAGGGCGTTTTGGAGAGCTGTTTTTGTGCGAATAATTTTGTTTTGGCTGCGCGTTCGCTCATTTTTCCTTACTTGGAATTTTTATTTAGTTTAAAATGCGTCCCCCTTTCAATTTTCAATGAATGAATATGCCCCTCTTTGCTGCGCAATCTTTAATGGGGGCCAAAAAATAATAGTTGGAGGGAGCAGCAGAGGAGGAAGTTGGAAAATAAGAAAAATTGGAAACGGAGCTGTGTTCTAATCCTAATAATTCATTCATTTTCAATGATGAACCTTAACTATATAATTTTATTAGAATAAAAATAGATCAAGATTGAAAGGCTTTTTAATACCTAGGTATGTTCTTTTGGCCATATCTCAATATGGAACCAATCAATTTTGGAAGGCAATATGCCATTTAAAAGCTTTAAATGTCCTTTAAAAAGTTGCTTAAATAATTTTCTGAAAACAAAACAATTTATAAAATAAGCGGCTTTTCCTCCAAAAATTCGGGATCTATTACATTCAAAACTATATCTTTTTTAAAAAGATGAAATTTAAATCATTTTAATAACGCCACTTTTTAGATAATATTTAGAATTTTCTGAAGGTATATCGCCTTCTCGAAATGGTTATTGCCTAGCTGAGTTAGAGAATTTTGAATCAGTTTCGGGTTTTATGATAGTGCATGCATAATTGCAATTTAGGTATTAAAAGGCAATAAATTGGCAAAAAAAATGAGGAAGGAATGCCCAAAATTTTTTGAAGGCCAAATCGGTAAACTTAATTTCGGGAACATTCAAATTTTTGTCCTCCTGATGAATGACGAGACCTCTAAAAAAATAAGTTTCCTGCTTCCCATTCATTCGGCTGATGGCCTTGAATAATTTTGGGTTTGATTGAGGGCACATTTTGGAATGAATTGAATTGGGTGGTTGGCCCCCGTGGATCCCCCACTTTCGATCTTATCGCTTCACACAAAATCCATTTGCCAATTCAAATGGAAGCCAACATTAAAATTTGTTCCGTTGATTTCAATCGCCTCAAACTTTGCCATTTTTATATTCCTCCCATTTTCCGCTATCTTGATTCCCCATTTTCAATTCGGGACAAGCCCCCAAATAATATTAATGGAAAAAGAGGAGGCGGAATTATTTTTTGGATGGAAAATGAAAAATTGAATAAGAAAAATTGAGGAATATTAAAAAGGGGGAAATTTAGGGAGGGGGGAAGGAAATATGCATGCAAAAAATGGGAGGGGAAAGGCTTTTTCAATTCGTTGAAATCCCCGTTTATGCAAATTCAAAAATGATGGGAAGGAATGAAGAACCAAACAAAATGGCATGTCCCCGATTATTACGGCCCCAACCAAAAAAACGTGGGAATGGAGCTGAAGGGGCCGTTGGCCTTCCATCTTTGGGGTTTAGTGGGCCAATCCCAAAAATGCAAAGGCGATGATCACTGGAAGGAATGGTCGAGAAAAGGGCAATGTCCCAACCTCCATCCACAGATGGCTTCAAAATTCTCGGGTGGCGCCGAATTTTGTAGGTTGGCTAAAAATCGTGTCTGTTGCCCCCTTTGGTTGGAAGATTTTCCAGCAAAAATGGCCACTCCCTTTCCAAATCCCCTTTCGACATTCCCTCGAAAGAATACTAATGAAATGTGAAACCGGCAAAAGGCAATCCAAACCAATTGGAAGGGGAAATGTACATTCTGTGAAGGCAGCTGACGACACGATGTGATGATCAGCAGCAGCTCAGTCAGAAGCACACGAATCGAGCAAACCCACACCGATTTCAAAAATTTAGTATGCGACTTTACGACAATCAAAAAGACGGCGAAAAGGAGTGCAAAGTAATCGTATGTCGCAGTTGCTTTAGTATTCGCAGAATGGACAAAACAACACAAGTGTGGATTGGCAAATGGTGGGGAAAGGGATGTATTACAATTTACAAGTGCCGAGAAGGGGGAAATGAAGTCCTCATCGAAATTTGACCGATTTTTCTACGTTTTTTGTCCTCTTAAACATTTTCTTTTTAATGATCAAAGAGGCCAAATGCCTGCTGGAAATATATCCTCAGAGAATTTCAGAAGAGAATTCTATGATTTATGAGGAATTGACAAGGGAAAAAGCTCATAAGCAGATTTTTAAATTAATTCAGATTCTATACAAGCGAATTCTTATTTTAATTCTAATTTCATTCTAAGATTGTAATTGTAATTGCACTTTTCTTTCCGGAATTGTAATTGCACTTTTCTATCCGGAATTGTAATTGCACTTTTCTTTTCGGAATTGTAATTGCACTTTTCTTTCCGGAATTGTAATTGCACTTTTCTTTCCGGAATTGTGATTGCACTTTTCTTTCCGGAAGGATTGTAATTGTAATTGCACTTTTCTTTCCGGAATTGTGATTGCACTTTTCTTTCCGGAATTGTAATTGCACTTTTCTTTCCGGAATTGTAATTGCACTTTTCTTTCCGGAATTGTGATTGCACTTTTCTTTCCGGAATTGTGATTGCACTTTTCTTTCCGGAATTGTAATTGCACTTTTCTTTCCGGAATTGTAATTGCACTTTTCTTTCCGGAATTGTGATTGCACTTTTCTTTCCGGAATTGTAATTGCACTTTTCTTTCCGGAATTGTAATTGCACTTTTCTTTCCGGAATTGTAATTGCACTTTTCTTTCCGGAATTGTAATTGCACTTTTCTTTCCGGAATTGTAATTGCACTTTTCTTTCCGGAATTGTAATTGCACTTTTCTTTCCGGAATTGTAATTGCACTTTTCTTTCCGGAATTGTAATTGCACTTTTCTTTCCGGAATTGTAATTGCACTTTTCTTTCCGGAATTGTAATTGCACTTTTCTTTCCGGAATTGTAATTGCACTTTTCTTTCCGGAATTGTAATTGCACTTTTCTTTCCGGAATTGTAATTGCACTTTTCTTTCCGGAATTGTAATTGCACTTTTCTTTCCGGAATTGTAATTGCACTTTTCTTTCCGGAATTGTAATTGCACTTTTCTTTCCGGAATTGTAATTGCACTTTTCTTTCCGGAATTGTAATTGCACTTTTCTTTCCGGAATTGTAATTCAGGAAAGGGATTGTAATTGCGATTGTAATTGTAAAATTTAGATTGTAAATGTAATTGCAATTTTAATTCCGGATTCTAATGAAATATAGCTTCAAAGCATATTCTTTTATTCCAGCCTTGGATATGGGCGTTATTAGATGGTACGATAGCCCAGAAGATCACTCTCTAATCAGTGAGAGTGAGAGAACGTTTTCCTTATTTTGAAGATTACCTTAGGATACAAAAAATGTATCAGCAGAAAAGCTAAAAATAATTGAAAAATTTAAATTGTCCAAAAGAATATCCAAATAAAAGTAATAACATTTTAATATTTTATTTGCCAAAAATCCAATTAGTAATTTTATCATTTCCCCTTCCTTCAATCAAGAATTAAATGAGAATTCCCAAAATCCAATTAAATACTTTTCGCCTTTCCCCCAATTACTTTCTCATCCATCAATTTCCTTCACCCAATTAAATCATTTCTCGTCAATTTCCTCCTCCACATTTCCCCTTTCCCGCAAGTCTCTCTTTGTTCCCACTCAACGATGCTCCAAATTCCCTTGCGTTTTTTTTTGTCGGGGCTAAAAGGATTGATGAAGGAAATTGGGGGGAAAAGCCAATTTGACGGGTGGGGAAAAGAAAATTGGACGGACGAAAAGAGGAATCAACAACAATTTTTCTGGCCTTGTGGCCCAAATGTTCGTCCAAAAAACATTTGGTTGATGGCAAAAATAGAAAAGGGGGAATCGAATCATAAAAAATTGGCAAAAAATTGACTGATGTGAGTTGGGCCCAAAAAATACTGAATCAAAACAAAACCGGGGCGATTGGCGATGAAGATAAGCAACGATGGAAGGGAAGAATTTAAGGGGAATGAAGGAGGCGAAGAGGATGGATGGATTAGAGTGGTCGATCATCCCCCCAAGCCCCAATCTTCCATTCACTCCTTCGTGCGAGAATCACATCACAATTGGCGGCGAGAAAAATTGCGGGACGGAGACGAAGACGAAGCACAGCAAATTGTGGAAAGCATTGACCATTGAATGAATGAAGTTGATTTGATTGAAAGGGCCGTTTTTGAGCGGCGAATGACCTCCCGCCTCCCTCCCTTCTCAATCTCGCCAGTCGCCACCACATTTTCTGCCCTTTTAGCCCTGCTGGCGTAAATCCCCTGAAAATGCCCTGCAAAAAATGGGGTGAATTTACGCGCACTGTGTTCCGCACCGCACACACACTGATTGCCCCAATTTTAACCCATTTTGTTGGGTCCTGCCATTTTTGGTCGTTCTCCGCGCCAATTCGTTGCGCTCATTTTGCAACAACCCCACCAAATCGCGCACCACCACCGCAATTCGTCGCTTACAACTAAAATCCACAAAAAGTGACCGGCCAATCCATCAGCCAGTCTTCCCCTTGGATTCCATTTTCCATTCCATTTTCCATCCTCTTTCCGCCAGCCGTCCTCCGCCATTTCAATCGCCCAATAGGGCAATCAAATGGAAGGGGGCCTAATAAAGTGAGCATCACATCCCTTTCCCTTCCATCTTCTTCCCTTCCTCTTCTTCCATTTCATCTCCTTCGCCTCTTCCCAAATTCGTCTTCTTCCAATAAAAATTCCCGAGGTAAGAGGGTCGCCTTTCCTCGTTTTCCCCCAAATTTCCATCGCCCCAAGTGCGATTTGTTTGTTTGGTGCCCAGCCAACAATCCTCTCACATTTTTCCCTGTAAATTTCGCACATTCCTCCTTGCCTTTCCTCCGGGGGTATTTCCGCCCTAAACTTTCATTCCTCCATTACATTCATTCCCCCTTTTTCCGTCCAAAAGTGTCCTCTTTTCCCTCGGAAAGTGTCCAAAGAGTGAATTTGGGATGGTCGCTTGTGCGGTGGCTGTGCCAGCTAATTGCCGTGCCCATTGAACATAGAGGGAGGGGATGGACATAAAATGAATTCGAATGTTGTTGACATCGCGCATCCTCGAATGGAATGGTCGAGCGAAAAGTTGGCCCCGACTCATTGTTGGTTGTTGGATTATTGCCTCTTTGCCTCTTCCACTCTTGACCATTCCATCCTCCGGCGCAATCGGCCACTCAAACGCCCTCTCATATATTCGCCCTAATCATTGGCCCATCATCTAATTCGGTCCAATCGCACCGGCTAGCACAAAAAGCAAATCAAATCCCCCAAAAATTTTATTCGCCTTCCCCCCCCCCCTCTTTCATTTTTTTGCTCAATCAAATTTCGCAAAAAGCGAAGGAATCAATTTTGTGTCCTATTGAAAAGCGCTGCTGCTTATTTTTTGCTGAATAAGCTCAATTTTATATTCTTCGCTTTTCCTCCTTTGCTTCCGAATGTGAAAATCCGATTAACGCGTCCAATGTAGGGCAGTCCAAGCAGGAAGCTAAAGCTATTATTCAGCCAATTTACATTAAAATTCTTTTTTTCTTTCAAAAATTGTAGAGGTAACTATCTATCTGGCAATTTAAAAAGCATTTCTGTTGCCATAAAAGGAATAAAAGCGTAAATCCATTGATCCAAATGAAATGGCCTTATGGCCATTAATAGAAACAATTCCCTTCCTCCTTCCTTAAGAAACTTCGGAAGGAATTAATGCTTAGAAATGAAAAGCTAGTCCAAATAAATAAAATAAAAATTGGCTGCCCTCGATTGAGTACTTGCCATTAGTTTTTGGCCCATAACTCAACGAGACATTGGCCAATCTTGGAAGGCGATATGTCATTGTCAAGCTTAAAATGTTCTCTATAAAAAGGCCCTTTTCAATTTTAATAAATTCAGCATTAAAAAAAGGGCAGGCCTTTGAATGTAATAAACCCGCACTTTTGAGATAAAGCCGCTTATTTTACAAATTGTTTTAAATTTCCAAAAAAATTAGTAAAGCCACTTTTTAGAGAACATTTATGGTTTTCAAATGGCATATCGCCTTTCTGAATTGGCTGATTCCTTGTCGAGATATAGCTAAAAGAAATAGGTACTCGATCAGCCCTACTCAATTGTCTTCTTTCGCTTTTGAATTCTTAACTAATTTTTTTAACAATATTATTGACACCGTTCAATTCTCGCCTTCCAATTTGTTTTTTTTCACTACTCATTTTCATTTACGTCGATTATTCGTGCGCGATCCCTATTTTGTTCCGCCAAATATGCTCCCTTCCCCTCGGCAATGATTCCACCCAATATTCAACCGGTTTGCCCCGTATGCCCCCTGCCCTCCCTTTTCCCGCCTCACTTTTTTGCAACCACCCCCCACCAATAATTTTCTTGCCTTTTGGCCCCTTTTTACGCCTTCTTCCGCCACCCATCGATGTGCAATTTTTGCGCCCACAGATCATCTTCCCCATTTTCTTGCCCCCAACCTAAACCGATTCTTCACGGTGTCACTTTTCGCGCAGCCGCCAGCAGTCCCAAAAACAACAATTCAACCAAACACATTAACTGGACATGGTCCCAGCACAGAGAATATGCAATCCAAAAATTTGTTTTCTTATTAGGCTCGAAAATTGGCCGCAATTTCTCGCATTATTCCACCCTCAAATTTTGGGACTGGAGGCGGAACATTTCCTCTAGTCGAGGCGATAATCCGTTCGATTTACCGTTCCTCTCCCCAATATCTTAACTTAGTTAATTCCTTCATTCTTCTTACAAATCCTCTGTCCCCTTCCATCCAAGATCCAAAGTAAGGGACGTTTCACTACCTGATGTGAGCCATTTTTGGCCATATCTTTTTGAGGGGCGATAACCAATTTCGGAAGGCAATATATCATTGGAAAGACAAAAGTTTGCTCTAAAAAGTTGCAAATTTAATTTTTTATGAAATCCGCCTTTACAAAAAAAAAAGCTTCATGTCTTTGAGTGTAATAAACTCGGATTTTCTGATTGAAAGGGCTTATAATTTTCAAAAATGAATTAGGCCACTTTTTAGCGAAAATTGAGAGCTTCCAAATGGCATATCGCTTTCCCAGATTTGATATAGCCTCGCTGAGCTATGGGCAAAAAGAATGGATCAAAGATTCAATGTTCTGTTTCGCCTCCATCCTCGCCCCAATTCCCGCCATTTTTTGCTCTTCCTAGTTTTGGCTTTTTTTATTCGTAACCCCTTTAAATCCCTCCCTTCCCCCTACCATTATGTTCGCATGTCTTTGAGTGTAATAAACTCGGATTTTCTGATTGAAAGGGAAAAAGGCTGCTTATTTTATAAATTGCTTATAATTTTCAAAAATGAATTAGGCCACTTTTTAGCGAAAATTGAGAGCTTCCAAATGGCATATCGCCTTCCCAGATTTGATATAGCCTCGCTGAGCTATTGGTCAAATGAATGATCCAGGGATTCTAGGTTCCGCTTCGCCTCCATCCTCGCCACAAATCCTGCCATTTTTTGTTCTTCCTAGTTTTAGCTTTTTTTATTCGTAACCCCTTTAAATCTTTCCCCTCCCCCTACCATTATGTTCGCCAAATTCTCGCGCCCTTAAATTCCTTGTTGACCTCCTTCAAGTCCGTCCATTCCCCTCCTCTTTTCAACCATTTTTTCCTTCGATGGCCTCCTTTCCTCAATTCGCAATCATCAACAGAGGCAGTCACGCCAGATATATAAGCACTTTGATGTGGACATTGTTGTTGGTGGTTGATTTTTTACTAATGACAATGCCGCCCCCTCCTCCGATTATTTGGGATTAAGCCAAAAAATCCTCACCACAACCCGATTGTGGACTGCCTCATCGTCAAAAAACGTGCAATAAAATTATGTTAATTGTAAATTTTTTTTAGTATAGGCTTTTTCTTTGTGCATTGTTCCCCTTCTTTCCACAATCTAATATTTTAATGTTTTTGTGCCCCTTTTATCAAATCGCGACATTAATATGTACCATGACCCCTTTATTTGGCTCACAGCTCAACAAGCAAGCAACCAATTCAGGAAGGCGATATGCCATTTGAAAGCCCTAAATATCCTCTAAAATGTGGCTTATTTAAATTTATTGAAGATATCAAATCATCTGTAAAATAATCTACTTTTCCTCTGAAAATTCTAAAAGGATGCAACTTTTTAAAATTAAAAAATTATAAAAATAAAAAGAGCCATTTTGAGTTAAATTTATAATTACTAATTGTAGTCAATTTTTAGTGGTATCTTTAAATTTATTTCCTTCAAAGTTTGGCTAAAGCCTCTCAGAGTTATGGCCAAAAATTGGCACAGATATTAAGGCATTGTTTCCTTCCTTTCCAAGCCAATATTTCCATGTTTTTGTCCCCTCTTTTGCCCTTTAATCCCTTCATGCTTACTCTTCAAAAAAGCTGCTTTCCGGCAATATCAGATCAAATAACTCCCTCCATCCAATTCAACTCCAATCCATTCAAAATGCTTATAAATTCCAGTCACTTTCCTCGCCTCCATCCAGTCTGCCAGCCGTTCATCGTTTTCGCGCGCAACTCGCCATTCCCACCCAAAAAAATAAGGCGAATATTTCCCCCAATAAAAGCCCATTGTCACCCCCACCCCATCACCCAAAGGGGAAAAGCATATCACCCCATTCGCCCATTTGCCTCCATTTTTCTCGCCTTTCACTTTTTATATATCCCCATTTCCATTCAACCCAATTTTCCCCTCTATATTCCCTTTCATTTCCAGATCCGCTTTCTCACAGAGAAGGAAAAGCAGTCCACCCATCCCCGAAAGGCATCCATCGCCCCCCGCGGCGGGTGTTCAATTCGATTCGGCTCCATTTCCTTCCATTTTCGCCTTCTTTGATTTGCTTCAACAACAAATAACCAAACAGTGGGCATTGCCATATTTGTGTGGTGCTCAATTGGCAGAACACCGACCAAACACACATTTGTGTGAAGATTGTGAGTCAAAAATGATGGGTGGGCAAATAGGGAAGATTATAGTAGTTGGGAAGTGGCGGAACAAAACATGAAGAAAGAGGGAGAACAAATTGGCCCCGATAAAGCAATCAAAAATGAATGAACAAGGAGAGGATTAGCACATGATTAAAGGGGAGTCCATTCCTCCTCCATATAAGGGCAGACTAACAAGGAAGAACCTAGCCTTAAATAATGACCACTTTTGATTAAACTTTGCCTAATTTGTTGGCCACTTTTGATGGAATTTTGCCTATTTTATAAGCCATTTTTGATGGAATTTTTGCCTATTTTATAAGCCATTTTTGATGAAATTTTGCCTATTTTGTTGGCCACTTTTGATGAAATTTTGCCTATTTTGTTGGCAATTTTTGATGAATTTTTGCCTATTTTGTTGGCTACTTTTGATGAAACTTTGCCTATTTTTTTCAGTCCATAGGATGCCTACACCTAGAGATATCAATTATGACCAGAAGTGCCAAAAAATATGGCCATAATTTCTGAGCCGAGTGCCTTCAGTAGATATAAATTGCGGTTAAGATGAAGGCATTCGATGAACTAAAAATAGGCAAAGTTTCATCAAAAGTGGCCACCTCCCTCCTTAAGATGAGGACATTCCCTTCTGCTGCTGGTGAGGAACAAAACACGTAAAAGAAGGAACAAATTGGCCGCGACGAAGCAATCAAAAATGACTAGGAAGGGGAGGATTAGGAATGCTTAAAAAGGGGAGTCCATTCCATATAAAGATGATGTATGTATGATTGATTGGCCCAATCAAAGTATAGTTGGAGGGGGTGGCAATTGGCCAACATTCCCTCCTCCCTTATACTTAGAAAGAGGGCCCCGCCATCATAAGAGGGGAAAAGCGGCGACGATGATTGCACACTCTCATAGTTGAGTCATTCATTCCATCCACAATCCCAAATATTGCCTTTTTCTGTTGGCTAGGCTTTTCGTAAAATTCTTCCATCCACAAAAGTTGAAGGCGAATTCCAAACAGGACAATTTAGTACCTGGGGCCATTTTGGCTATAACTCATCAAGGAAGAAACCAATTTGAGAAGGCGATATACCATTTTAAAGCTCGAAATGTCCTCTAAAAAGTGGCATTAAAATTTTTGAAAATTAAAAACTTTTGTAAAATAAACGGCTTTCCCCCCAATAAATAGGGTTTATTACACTCAAAGATTAATTATTATTTTAAAAAGGCAAATTTTGTAAACATTTTTCAGCCACTTTTTTGAGGGTACTTTTTGCTTTAAAATGGTTTATCGCCATTCCAAATTGGTTCATTTTTCGTTTAGATATGCGCCAAAAACCGATGCAGTTGCTCAATACCCAATGAACTGATTCTACCTTTTCATTCCCAATCCAATTCAGAGCATTGAGATGAGAATTTTATAAACATTTTCTGGCCACTTTTTAGAAGACAATTTAGGCTATTAAATGGTATATTCCCTTCCAAAATTGGTGATCGCCTTATTGAGCTATGAGCCAAAAAACCAATCCAATTCAATTATTCCCTTTCCAAATGAATTGATTCTCCCCTTTCTTTTCCAAACTATTTCAGAGCATTTGAAAAAGCCCAAAAATGGATTTTGTTTGGTCCTGGACGGATGGCCTCTTCCAAGGCATTTGTTCATGTGGCAATTCGGACACAACCAGGGCAGCTGCGGTGAAAGCCACCGGCGACCAAAAACAGCAACAATCCATGGATGGATGGCCACAACAGCAACAGGGCCAATGGTCGGTTTTAGGGTGGGAAAATGGCAAAGGGGGAATGGGATGCCAAATTGGTCCATTGGGAGCTAAAAATGAATAAAATGGGCAAAGCCTCCATTTTTGGGGCCACTCTCTTCATTTGGCCACCAAATTCAATCCAATTAAGCATTCAAATGAAAGGGAAGGCAAACTGCCCTAAAATGTGCACACAAAGCCATTCATTTCCCTGCAATTTAACAAATTTCCCTTTTTCCAAGTTCGAATTTTCGATTTTCCCCACCCAATTTTTAGTATATTTTATGTTTGAAAATCGTAAAAATCTTTTCTCATCCACCAAAAACCCTTGTCCAATGTCCATCCTTTAAAATTATTTAATTAATTATTTGGTTTTGGTCGGAGTCGAACATTTGGCCATGTCCCCATTCACATTATTTTCTTCTTTCCAAATCTTTTCCCTTCCAAATTCGAGAGAAAATCTAAAACTGTGGGGTACCTAGGCTTTGAGAATTACCTTTTTAAATAAAATTATAGTATATTTTGAAAGCATCAACCCAAAATGTTTAGTATATTTTATGTTTGAATTGGCCACACTAAAAGCTTGGGAGTTTTTGTATGAGGGAATTGGCGGGTTTTATTGATGGATGTGGGGTAAATGTTGGGGCAAGAAAAGGCGCTTAATAGTCGACGAAAGGGAAAAGATCAGCAACGGAGGGATTGGCCAATAGGCAAGGGGAGGGGTCCATTTATCAATTGGCACGCCAAAATGTCATCATTGAATCGATGTCTATCAAACACACAATTGAAGCCAAAATGTGTGTTTGCCCATCCCATTTTGGCCTCCTCTGCCTTTCCCTTTTGTTCCTGTGGCCAATCCTCTTATTTCCATCCTCCCCCACCCATCCAAATTGCTTGTTCTCTCCCGACATTTCCTGACTCATTGGCCCCTTCCAAGCCCCAAAAGCCTTCTCCGGGCCAAATAACATCCGTTCCCTTCCGCCTCCCTTTTCCCTTCCTTCCGTCCTCCACTTGGCCACTTCATTCAATGTTGTCGAGAAGCTAAAAGTTTTCCTCCTCCAAACTTCCCCTTTTAATTCTCCCCAATTTCTCCCAATTTCTTACCAATTCAATTGAATTGCCAGCCAACCAACTGTTTGTGATCCCCCCTTTCCCCTTTCCCTCAACAATTTTCATTTTGTCCCCAATCAACAGAAATCAACCCTCTTTGCCCCCCCCTCTCCATTTCAAATCGATCTTCTTGGAGTTGACAAACACGCGATCTTCTCCTTTCTTTCAATTCTAAACCAAAATGCACTCCTCCAAACTGTCTCCAAACCGAGACTGATTGACTGACTGATGTGAGAATGATCGCTCCAATCAGCAACCAGTGCCCATCATTGCCCCCCAAAGCAATAATTGCTGATGGTGGGTGACCTTCGCAGTCGGCCCATTTTCACCCACAACCAACGCAACGCAACAACAAATTGTCCTTCCATTTTTGTCGCCTTTCACCTTTTGATCATCCCCCCCCCCCCCAACCCTTCTCTTTCCCTTCCGGCCATTATCCCTTTATTTTTTTTCTCCCCCATTTCTGCCAAAATGACTAGTAGCTTTACCGTTTTTTATTAGCAATAACTCAATAAGGAAGCAAACGATTTAGGAAGGCGATATGCCATTAGGAGGATGATCAAAATGTCCTCTAAAAAGTGGCTTAACTAATTTTTTTGAAAATTAAAAAAAAAAGTAAAATCAACGACTTTTCCTACACACAAAATTCAATTTATGGCACTGACTCAAATACATGAAGCTTTTTGTAACGGTGGATAAAATAAAATTAAAATAGGCCAATTTTTAGAAGACATTTTGGGCTTTCAAATTCTTTATTGCCTCACCTAATAGGTTATAGCCTCGCCGAGCTCTAAATAAAAGAATGGTCCTGTATTGAAACGTCCCCAGCACGTGTCCTTCCCTTTATGGCAATTTCCTCTCCATTCCCTTCTCACTTTTCCGCATCAATTCCATCATCAAAATTCGTTAAAATTCAGCCAAACTATTAATTTTCGTATCTATTGCCGAAAAGACCCAATAAACTCCAAAAAATGCCCCCACATCCAACAATTCCCGCCCTTCACTGCTTCCATTCCCCACAATTTGGACGCCGTTTCCAGCGTCGTCCACAACCAAGCAGGGGCCAAATGCTTCTTGGCCAAAAGCATGGCACCACATCCGCCAGCAGCAGTGTGGATGATCGTGAAAAACAAACGCCTAATAAAGTATTAAATAATCCTTCGGCCAGCAAATCGCCGCCCGTAATGATGCGCAGATTGAGTCGAAAATGCCAACATTGGTTGACGGGTGGAAGTAGCCGAGGCAGCAGGTGTCCTTTTTAGGGTATTCTGCTAAGAAGCAAAGCATTCGTCTTCCGTAATCCATTCATTCTCTTTTGATTATCGTTTTAAAAAGAGAGAATTAATTCTATTTCCTCCTTCTTCCATGAACAAAACTTCCAATACCTCCGATTTAGATTACTTATTCTTTTGGCCATATCTCAGCGAGGCGATAACCAACTTAGAAAGGCGATATGTCATTTAAAAGCCTTAAATATCCTTTAAAAAGTGGCTTAAATAATTTTAAAAATTTTAATCAATTTGTAAAATAAGCAGCTTTTTCCCTACTCATCAATCAGAAAATTCGAGTTTATTATATTCAAAGACTTGAAGCTTTTTGTAAGGGTAGATTTCGTAAAATTTAATTTTGCTACTTTTTAGAAGAAACTTTTGGCTTTAAAATGGTATATCGCCTTCCATAATTGGTTATTGCCTCGTTGAGCTATGACTAAAAGAATGGTCCAGATCTCCTGATATTAAAATGATGACAATGAAGCGCCCCTGCGGCCTTTTTCCATCCCCCTCCAAAGCATTCTTTAAATTTATGGAAATTCCTCCCTTCCATTTTTCTTTCCCCCTTTCTTCTGCCCTAAAAACCATATCTAAGCCTCCAATTTTCATTGCCTTCCATTTCCCACCTCATTTTTATGCATTTTTCCTTGGCTTTATGTGTGCGATGGATTTGCTGACGCCAGCCGGCGATAGCCTCGCAGGGCTAAAGGCAAAGAAGAGAAAAAGGGATGGGTGGGATTTGTATTATTGCCAGCCGAACAAAACACCGGAGGGGAAGGAAATATGGCCGGGAGGCCGGCTGGCGATTATCCCCCGGCATCGGAAGGGATTGGCAAAAGGGGAGGATAAATGTGGAGGGAAATGAAAAATACGATGAATTTTGCTGTTGGGAATATGGGAAATTGATGAGGCAAAGTCAATCATCGGGAAAAATATATATTTATGTGAAAAATGCAAAAAAATATGTGACTTTATGTGAAAAAGATGAAAGCCATAACTGCGCCAACCCGAACGATTGCCAACGATGAGGGCGATCCATTTGGCCAATGATGATGGGATTGAATTAATGGGCGAAGGGAGGAATATTTTTGAGCCAGATGGTGAATCGACTCCCTTTCCCTTCCCCCAAAGTATTCATTCATTCATTTTCCCTTTAATAATTCTCTTCTCCCTCGAAATAGGATGTTTAAGTATATTTCAGTACCTGTGGGTTCATACTTTTGGCCATAGCTCAAAAAGGAACCAGCCAATTTAAGAAGGCAATATACCATTAGAATAACTAAAGTGTCCTCTAAAAAGTGGCCAATTAATTTCTTGAAAATTTTAAATAATTTATAAAATAATTGGCTTTTTTCTCAAAAATTCGCGTCTATTATAGTTAAAGATAAATAATTATTTTGTAAAGACGAACTTTATAAATATTATATAGTCACTTTTTAGAGGATACTTTTGGCTTTCAAATGGCATATCGCCTTTCTAGATTGGCTGCTTCCTTTTTGAGATATGGCCAAAAAATGGATTCGGTACTGAAGCGTCGCCCTTCCCATTTTTTTCATCCATTTTAATTTTCCCATCCAATCCACAGTCCACCCGCTAAAATTGACTTCAATCAAAACCCCAAAAAGAAGGCCCCATTCCCTCCATGTGCCCATTTCCTCCTTCACCTTTAAACGGTGCGCGGATTAAAATGAGGGAGGAATGAATGGGGCAATTTGCTTGACCAGGTCAAATGCTCAGCAGGGGCTTACCTCTCATTTTTGGTCACTTTTAGAAAAAATCTTACTGCCAGCTGGTAAGGAAACTTCCCAAAAGGCAGAAAAGCTGACAGCCGTTCACCACCATCATTCCAGCTGGCAGCAAGCAAATGTGTCCAGCAGCTGTGGGCTAATAAGGAAGAAAGGGTGGGGGGGAGACTGTCCGGTCATGCATATTCCCATTACCCCCACTATTCCACCCACCAAAAGATGATTAAAAGGCGAGGTGGGAAAGGCGCGCAATAATGGGTAAAATGTGGAAGGGAGAGTGCCCCCACCCACAGAGGAATGCGCAATGCCCGGCGCCCATTTCTTTCCATTTGCATCAGAGACAAAAATCCTCCAAAACCACCAGCCACCAGCAGCACCTCCAAAGTCCTGCTGTCCGTTCAGTCCATTTATTTTTATGTCCATTCATAACCAAAAGCCTTAGCCTTAAGTCATTTTATAACAAACTTCCCGAAACAGGACATTCATAGAACCATAATTTCAATACATGAAGCCATTCTTTTAACCATAGCTCAACAAGGAAACAGCTAATTCAGGAAGGCGATATGCCATTTTAAAACCCTAAATGTCCTCTTAAAAGTGGCTTATCAAATTCATTTATAACCAAAAGCCTTAAAGCCATTTTCCCCTTAACTTAATTTAACGGACATTCAGCACCATAATTTCATCCACTCTTTTGGCCATATCTCAATGGGGAAGCAGCTAATTTTGAAAGGCTATATGTCATTTGAAAGCCCTAAATGTCTTCTAAAAAATGATTAAACTAATTTGATGCCAATTTTAAAAAATTTGTAAAATTAAGAGCTTTTCCTTGAAAAATTCGGGGTTCCAGTAAAGGCATGTGCAAAATTTATCTAAGAGAGCCAATTTTATAAAATTTTAAGATGCCACTTTGTATAGGACATTTAGGGCTTTAAAATGGCATATCGCCTTCCAGGATTCGTTAAATCCTTGTTGGGATATGGCCAAAAAATGCCTCAATAAAAGCCATATTTCCCAATTATTTCCAATTTAACAACATTCACATTTTCCCTCTTTTATTTTCAGGCACAATTCGTCCCAATCTGAAGGCCAGTGCTCTTCTCCGCCGCCTTCTTTGCCACCTTTCACAGTTAGCCAAGCGGCGACAGGGACGACGGCCATGAATGGGACAGCAGCCCCAGCGGCCGATTTCCTTGGCCTTTTGGAGAAAATGCAAAGCCAACGGATGGATGACCAACGGTGCGAAATGCCATCATCCACATTGAAGGTGAGGGCCAAGGAAGGATGAAAATTGGAAAGGGGAAATGAAAAGTGGGAAAATTAGTAAAATTAAAAATGAAAAATGTGAAAAGAAATGAGGGGGGCAAAAAAGTGTGCCAGGCGATGTGCTGCCACCCTCCTCCCCTCTCTTTTTGGGATGGCCGCTGTGGGGGGATCGGATTTGTTTTGTAAATCCATTCCTCAATTTTTGGCTGACCACGAAGGCCGGTTTATTTATGAATGAGGAAAAGGAAGGATGATTTTGGGCCGCCACCGAAGGAATGAGGAGAGGATTTTGAAGAGGACCGGCCGCCAACGTTCCGGGGATCAACTTACCCGCCGGGGCCTAAATCAAACTTCCATTCAACCCATCCAATCCACAGTCACATTTCCCCCTTCAGCCAACTTATTCCTCCTTTTATTCCACCCTCACAAATCCACTCTTTTCCCTCTTCATCAAACAGCTGGCTTTGCCAAGCTAATTTGTTTATTCCACCCCTCCCTCCTCCAGAAACAGGAGGATTGAGTCCCCGGGTTGTTGTTTTGGCCATATCTCAACAAGGAAGCAACAAATTTAGGAAGACGATATGCCATTCGAAAGCCCTAAACGCATTTTAAAAAGTGGCCTATTAATTTTGTGAAAATTATAACAATTTGTATTAATAAAATAAACGGCTTTTCCTCCAAAAATTAGGGTTTATTTTATTCAATACATGTAATTTTTATAAGAGGCGAAATTATAAAATATTTTCAAGCCACTTTGTAGAGAACATTTAGTGCTTTCGAATGGCATAAATCCTTCCCATATAGGTTTAAGCCTCGTAGAGTTACAGGTCAAAAACTAATGCAAGCTATGAATACACAATAGGCAGTATCAAATTGCCCCTTTTATTAACTGCCACCATATCTTAACAAGGAAGCAACCAATTTGGGAAGGCAATATGCCATTCTAAAGTACAAAATGCCTTCTAAAAAGTTGCCAAACAAATTTTGAAAATTAAAATAATTTGTAAAATAAACGGCTTTTCCTCATAATGTGGTTTTATTTAACTCAAACATGTAACTAATTATTTTAAAGTGGTAAACTTTCTAATATATTTTCTAGCCACTTTGTAGAGGAAACTTTGCCCTCTTAAAAGATATATCGCCTCCTCATATTCGCTAATGCCTCATGAATTACGGGTCAAAATTAATGCAAATACACAATAGGCAGTATCAAATTGTCCATCCTCCCTTTGGAAGGATGAACTTTGCAAATATTTTTCTAGCCTCTTTTTAGAAGACATTTTGAGCTTCCATAAGGTTTATTGCCTTCCTAAATTGGCTTAAGCCTCGCTGAGCTACAGGTTAAAAACAAATGCAAGCTATAAATATAAAATTGACAGTATTCAGTAGTCTCCCTTTTGGCTGCCTGCCACTTTTGTTGCTGCAAAAATTATTATATTATTGTCAGCTGATTCCAATATTTTTCCTCCATTCTCCTCTATTCACAATGCTTTCGGGTTCACTATTTCCGCCTTTACTGCCACCAGCACCAAATTGTGCCTTCTGCTAAAGTTGATTTACGGCTTGACTCGCGCAGAGCGCATTCCCCCAAGGCTTTTTCGGCTGCGGCAAATGAATGAATGAGTCGAGGGTTGGCTCATTTTTGAAAAGAAGGCAATCTCGAGAGGCGTACCATAAAAAACCGCCGCCGACCCGCAAAAAACCGGTTCACTCGGGGCAAACCGCAGCCAATAAACCACCCGATCAACAATACTCTTGACCCGCTTTTTTCGGTTAATGGTTTCGTCGATCACCACAAACAAATGAATTGAACTAAATGTGTGTTTTTGTTGACAATTGACATTTGCTCCCTTCCTCTTAAAAAAGTCAAGAATGCAGTTCCCTCACAAAAATTGGCCAATTTACATGGCCAATTCTTTGCCTCCATCCCTTTTTCCCTAACCCCGACTCATTCTGTTGTGTGCTCAAAATCAGCCACAAAAATGAGTCCTTGACAAAATTACCCATCTTTTGCCAACCCTAAAAATATAATATTCCTTCCTTCTTCCCTCCTCCTCCATTCCGCGCATTTTCATCCCCACTTCCAGAGGGTATTTCCTTCTCCAATTTCTGCCCCTAAACCTTCCCCAAAATAATTCTTTTTATTATTATATTTTTCCCATTCTTCAGGATCAAAATGGGCAGCAATTATCCCAGAATGGGGGCCCATTCTTTTGTGGAGAAACTAACTTCTTCCCATTTTCCTCTTCCAAAATGCGCAAAATCATTCTTATTCCTTCCCATTTTGCCCCTTCCCCTTGCCCTTGTCTTTTACCCCTTACTCCTTCCAATGGAGCATTCCCCCCGAAGGCATAAATATATTCCGCCTTTTTAATAGGCAAATATGCCCTCAAAAAACCCCTTACCCCTTCCAATGGAGCATTTCCCCGAAGGCATTTGCCAAATATTTACCGCCTCTTTTAAGGGGCAAATCTGCCCCCCCCCCCAAACTCCCCTAATTCTCTTTTCCTCCCCAGCATTCCCTCTGCGTAAATCGCTCTAGGCGTCAATTTGGTCCCCATCAATATTTCCTCATTCCCTTTCCTATCAAATCATTTCATTTGCCCTTTTACGCTTTTATCTCTTATTACCAATTTACAGATTTTTTTCTCAACATAAACCCAAGGAAATCCTCAAATATGTGCCGCCTTCTCTAAAGGGCAAATCTCTACCTATATAAATCCTTTAATTCCACCCCCCTCTCCCGCCCCTCTCCCCGCCATTCCCTCCGAGTAAATCGCCCGAGGCGTCAATTTGTCCTCCATCAATCCCCACTTCCTTCCTCTTCAACAGAGCTGATTAATTCAATCGGAGGTTGATTGCTTTGATTTGTCTTCTTCCAATTCCCCCTATTCACCTTTTTCCCTTCTGTGTTGACCGAATTCATCACCACCAAAAATGGTGGAAGCCTCGCAAAAAGGGGGTCGCGTTGACTTTATTAGCCAGTCGCCCCCCATTCGCCCCTTCCAGCGCTGGCACAATTCCCACAAGCAATGCCCTGAATTCCCCAATCCTAACAGTAAATTAAACCCTTCCTCTTCTCGCCTTCAAATTCTTCGCCATCATTCTCAATTAATCACCTCTCATTTTGCACTATTATTCCCCTTTTTATTGTACTCTTAAATTGCCACCAAATTGTATTAGGAATTGGCCCTTTTTTGTGGCTATTCAGATTTTAGAAAATATGAGGTTAGCATATTGCCCAATTTGGCCACATTTTATAAGCCCCTGAATTCCTCCTTCCTAACAGTAAATGAAACCCTTTATTGCCCCTCCTATTTAATTCGTTATAATTCATTTATCAGCTCCCTTCCTTCTTCCTATTTTGTACAAGTATTAGCCATTATCCATTATCATTGTATATTTATTTCCTTTTGAATTATATAAATTTGCCACTGAATTTTGGCATTGTATATTTGCCACTTTTTATGGCCTTCCGGCCTTATGGAACTTTTATGGCCCTAGGCTATGAAAAGGGTTTGGCCAGTACGTTTAGAACAAATTAAATTTTATGATATTTACGATTGACCACTTTTTGATCCTCCAAAATTGCCAATTTTAGCAGCGAAAATTTGATAGTAAATTAAATGATTTTTTGGAGGCACCTCTTTTATTGCCAAGCCGATTGACTCCTTCTTTCCTTTTTTATTACCAAACTAATTGCCTGCCAAAAATGTGGTGCTGATAAGCCTCTTACCCAATTCGCCCTTTCTAATAAGAAGGTCACCGCCATTTCCCCGCCGGCGGGATGATTATGTTCAAAAATGTTCTCATTGCATGCCAATAAAGCGTCCCTATGAATACCTCCCTAATCATTGCCCTCCTTTTTTGTACATGAATTGGCCTCAAAAAAGCGAAGGAGAATTGGCCAAAACAACGCAATTGCTAATCAATTCCCCCAGAGCAATTTTCTTCGCCTCCCTTCGATCCTTTCCCGTCCGCCTCAATTCATTCACCATTCAATTCAATTCGACTCAATTGCCTCCACAAAATGGATCCCTCCACCTTACCTTCAACCTAACCAACCGACCTTTTGCCCCCTTCAAAACACAATAAATTTGCTTCAATTGGCCTTCGACACTGGAACGCGCGAACCGTCAATCAGCCTCCTCCCAACCTCATAGAGAAGGGCGGCCTCAAGAAGGTGGCGAACCCCGATTAATTTGCGGTTCTTCGAGGCTGAATGAGGAAGAGGAAAAATGTGGGTGAAATAGAGAGGAATGGGGCGGCTGGCAGTGCCCTCCCCTCTTCCTGCCAGCCGCCTTTCAATTAATTCACCTTTGCCATTCCACAAAATGATTTGCATTCTCCCCTCCCTTCTCCTTTTTATTATAAAGCCTCCAATTTTATTTGGCCTTTGGCTCCATCATCTCCTTTGAACAATACATTTCAATAGTCAATACAGTCAATTAAGTACCTGAGCCATTCTTTTGGCCATATCTCAACAAGGAAGAAACCAATTCGGAAAGGCTATATGTTATTTTAAAGCCCTAAATGTCCTCTAAAAAGTGGCAACTCTAATTTTTCGAAAACCTAAAACATTTTGTAAATTAAGCGGCTTTTCTTTCAAAAAATCGGGTTTATTACACTTAAAGGCATAAAAATTTTAAGACTCGAATTTATTATAGTGAAAATTTTTTATAAAATTTAGAATGACCACTTTGTAGAGGAAACTTTGGGTATTCGATTGGTTTACTGCCTTTCTGAATTGGTTGCTTCCTTATTGGACTATGGCCAAAAGAACGGCTCCAGCAGGTAACAAATCGCCGCTACCCAATTCAATTTTCTTCTTTGAATTCCTCTTCCAAATTTTTGCCAAAATATGCACCGCCGCGCGCCCAACCTATTTTCAAGGCCAAATTTTTGTCCATTTTTTCCTTCATTTTGTCCATTTTCCTCCCATCCATTGCTGACCACATTTATTTTCGCACCTTTCCCAGACCCATATTTTCCCTTCCATTCCACCAATTTTTTTACCACTAATTTTCCTTTCTCATAACCACAATTGTGCGGTTTCCCCCACATTTTCCCTTCCGGACATTCCGCCTCCGCATTTCTCATTCCCTGCTTTCGGTGTTCCTTTTCCACCTCTCAGGATTTTGTCCTCCATTCTTCTGGGATAATCTCATTTTCTCCTCCGAATTCCCATCAAAAACATAAACAGAAATTCGCGCTCGCTTTTCTTTTGTGTTCTCCTCCAATCCGTCGTTCTCGCGCGCCAAATTTTCCCGCGCACACGTAAATCCGTCATCTAATTTTGGGTGTGGCGCAATCCCTTTTATCTCTTTTTTGTGTGCTCTTTTCACTTTTTCCCAAATGTTGACGCCAAAATTTTGTATCTCCAAAAAACAAGAACACAAATTGGCGCAATTTTTTATTCATAAGTCGCTGATAAAAATGAGTTTCACATTTTGGTGTCAAATCTGCTGATTTTCGCGGATTTATTCACGCACATAAACATTCCTAAACAATGGTAATAATCCGCGCCAATGTGTTCACCATAATTCCACAATAAAAAAAATGAATCAAAACATATCGTCAAAAAGAAAAGAACCTTTAATGGATAAAAGTGGGAAAATGGTACGAAATCATCCATTTGTTGACGAATCTAGAAAAATCAACTACTCTTAAGAATATTGGACAAAAATCGTAGCAAGCTTTCCAATTTTAATTTATTTGCACAAAATAATAATAAATGGCAGCGATGGTAAGTTCTAATTCAAAATTGCTGATAAAAATGAGTGTCATATTGATGTAAAAATTTGTTGTTTTGCTTAAATGAATTCCGCTTGTTTCTTAGATAAATTTCGCCTGTTTTAAATCCAGCTCTTACTTAGAATAAATCCGCCTGTTTTTAATTCCGCCTGGCGAACTTAGAATAATTCCGCCTGTTTTAATTCCGCCTGGCGAACTTAGAATAATTCCGCCTGGCGAACATAGAATAATTCCGCCTGTCGAACTTAGAATAATTCCGCCTGTTTTAATTCCGCCTGGCGAACTTAGAATAATTCCGCCTGTTTTAATTCCGCCTGGCGAACTTAGAATAATTCCGCCTGGCGAACATAGAATAATTCCGCCTGTTTTAATTCCGCCTGGCGAACTTAGAATAATTCCGCCTGTTTTAATTCCGCCTGGCGAACTTAGAATAATTCCGCCTGGCGAACTTAGAATAATTCCGCCTGGCGAACTTAGAATAATTCCGCCTGGCGAACTTAGAATAATTCCGCCTGGCGAACTTAGAATAATTCCGCCTGGTTAGAATAATTCAGCCTGGCGAACTTTGAATAATTCCGCCTGGTTAAGAATAATTCCGCCTGGTTAGAATAATTCCGCCTGGTTAGAATAATTCCGCCTGTTCTGATTTTTGATTCCGCCTGAACTCTCATCTCAAAAAATTCTTAGTTCTCTTTCATAAATCGCTGATAAAAATGAGGGTCACATTTAGGTGTCTAATCTGGGTTGATTTTCTGATTTTCGCTGATTCACATTTACACATAAAAACATTCCCATCCCTTGCAACGGCAAAATAATCCGCGCACGCCATAATTCCACAATAAAAAAGAATCAAAACATACCCTCATCCCTCACACAATAAAGACCTTTGATGACTGGGAAAATGGAAGGGCCATAAGGGAAAATCTCATCCATTTGTTGACATAAATCATTCTTGCAAAAGCAACTCTCAAAATATAATAAAGTTCACAGCTCAAATTTTGATTAATTGGCACAAAAATACAATAAAAGCAATGGCAGCTGTAGAATTGATTAGATTGCGTCGCATTCCGGAACCGCCTTCGGATTTTGGCGAAGTGAATCGAAGGCAGCGTCGTTGGTCACCGCAACCTGCGCGAAAATCTACAACAGCCAATAAAGATGGGAATCGAAGACCAGCCACCGTTTATGAGGAAGGAAGAAAAAGTGGCACAACATCAATAACAAAGATGGAATTTATTAACAAAATTGTGATGAAAAGGGAGGAAAAGGTAGAAGATGCCAAAAATAATGGCAAAGTTGAAAATAATGCCGGAAATGGTGCCAATGCCAAAGGCGAGAATGAAACAATGCCATCTTCAGAGAATGTACCAAAAATGTTGAATGGCCATAGAAGCAGGACATTCCAAAGCAGTTGGCGTCATTCACATTCCTCCGCCTCCTCTGGACAATGCCGTCGAATTGCGGTGCCACCTCCGCCTTCCTTTTCAGCGGGGATTGGCATTGAGAAGAATTATAGCAACAATGGGAATGGAGGAGCTAAAAGGCAATTTAAACCATCAGAAAAATTGGTGGGCGAGCCCATTTCAACGGAGGAATACGAAGCCAGAATTCGAGCAGTTCGGCTCAGGCCAGGCAGAGGCCGAGAAAGTTTGAGGGCAAAGAAGCCATTTCTGATGAAGAGGGAATCGGCTGGACCAAAATTGCTAGCTTCTACTCCTAATCGGCCTCAATCACAATTATGCCCGCCTACGGCACCGGTATCCATGAATTTGGAGAAGGAATCCGCCTCAAAACGACGCCAATCCATCCTTGGAATTGGTCTATTCCGCAAAATGACAACCCAAAAGAAAGCAGAGGCCAGTGGAGGAGGAGAAAGGTCTTCAACATTTTTGGAACGAATTTTCGGAATTGGCAAGGGCAAAAAGGCGGAAAGGCAACAAAGATTGGTGGCAGTGAAGGAGGATGAGGGAGAATGCAAGGAGGGGCCAAGTTGTTCCGGAATGGTTTGGCCAAAGGACAGCTATAGACGGGCCCAACAGGAGGGGCCCCTCCTTCAAGAGGGGGTGGCGATGGCCAATGGGCCAGCTAAAATTGTAAGGGGAAAATTGTTAAAATATGGAAAAGTGGGGAGAAATTGGGCAAAATATCTGAGAATGGCATTCATTTATTTTATTTGTAATTTTTTTCAGAATGGCAATTCAACGGGTGGATGTGTTTTACGGCAGGATGTGGCCGCCAGTCGACGCCTTTCACGGGAAGGAATCAAACAGGTAAAAAATGTGGGGGGAATTGTTTGAATAATTTGGCCTCAATTTCCATTATTAAATTTGATAAATAAGAAGGATAAATTGAGGCTAGCCTAAGGTAATATTCAAAACAAGGAGAACGTTCCCTCGCTGATTCGAAAAGAAAAGAGAGTAAAAGAGAGCCAATCATCGCAGGGAGTACTGTTACCGCACCATCTCACTTCCATTTCCATTCCATAGCTGAATAAAAGGAAAAGGATATGCCTTTAAGCTGCAATCATCTAAAAAAAAGAATTAATAATCAGAATATGTAATTTTGAACCTAATCAAATTGAGAATTTTTCGTTAATTTTTTTGCAATTTTTAATTTTTATTTTGTCCAAATTAATTACTATAAACACTTTTAATAAGAATCTAATTCCATTCCAATTCATCAAATTATAGTAGTTCATTAAGTCGAAAATAAATCTGCCTAATTGAATTCAATAAATTTCCCAAATATATATCCACAGATTCTATCACACAATTCACCTCCATATCCGCAAATTGTTTTGCCGGCCCAAGGCGGCTTTTGGCTGGATGGAATCAATGGGGGCAGCCTCCATGATGAACATTGCCATGGCCTTCCTCCTTTGCATCATCGACCAGCCGAAATATTGATGACTACTTCGGCCATTGAATCTGGCAGTGCCAACAACAATAATTTGACGTCGGTGGCACGATTTAAATTGGAAACAGATGAGACTGCCCTTTTCTATCGACGGCATTTCTACGGTCGTGAACATCACAATTTCTATGGCCTAGATCCGGTGCTTGGCCCATTGATTCTGTCCGTTCGATTGGAATCTCAAATTGGGGAACCACAAAAGCAAAGGGAACAGCAACAACAACATTTTCGCATCATTCTTCGCACCAGAACCAGCACTTTTCACGGTGATAGACTGAATGGATGGAATAGGGGGAATTAATGAATGCTTAAATGCTGCTCTTTTCCAATGAGAAGATATTAAGGCAATTTAAATTCACTTTGCAATGGGAAACGAGATGATTCCTTAATTGGGACCGTTATTTTGGCCATAGCTCAACAAGAAAGTAACTAATTCATGAAGGCGATATGCCATTTGAAAGCCCTAAATGTCCTCTAAAAATGGCAACACATTTTTTGAAAACATAAAACAATTCTAAATTAGTAAGCGGCTTTTTCTCCAAAAATTTAGGTTTCATTTACTTAAAGACATGTAGCATTTTTAATGTGAAAATAATAAACATTTTAAAAGCCACTTTTTCGAGAAAATTTCGGGCTTTCGAATGATATATTGCCTTCCAAAATTGGCTGCTTCCTTGTTGAACTTCAGGTGAAAATAATAGCTCAAACCGTGGCGGTATTGAATTGCCCCCTCCCAACTCTCATGTTTTTTATCCTACTAATTTAATATAAAAAAATAATAGGAAAGGAATTACTAGCATTTTCGCATACTTAAAATTAATCTTATCTCCCTTTGTCAGAATTGGTGCCCGCCTCCGTCATTGCGGATCGGCCATCCGCTACCCGTATGGCCAAGCTGCTTTGCGAGGAAATTACCACCGATCGATTCTTTCCCGTGGCCTTTCCTGGTGGCAGTGAACTCATTCTCAATTTTGATGAACACGTCATCAGCAATACATATAAATTTGGTTGGTGCTAAGGATGGAAAAAAATAATGAGAAAATGCCATCCCAAATTTAGGCGTAATCTACCAAAAATTTGGCCAATGCACAGAGGAGGAACTGTTCGGGAATGCCACAACCTGTGCCGCATTTGATGAATTCCTAACAATGCTGGGCGATCGAGTACAGCTTCGTAATTTTGGTGGCTATCGAGGCGGATTGGACACTGTTCATGGGCAAACTGGCACAGAAGTGAGTTTGTCATAAAATGGAATTGTAAAGGGGATTCTTCCATTGCATCTTCTTAGAGAATTGGCCCAACAACCAAAATAAGCAGATTTATATAATACGCAAACAAAATTATTTGGGTTTAATCTTAGAACAGTTTAATCAACCAGGCGGAATTATTAAAACTTAGTCAAACAGGCGGAATTATTAAAACTTAGTCAATCAGGCGGAATTATTAAAACTTAGTCAACCAGGCGGAATTATTAAAACTTAGTCAATCAGGCGGAATTATTAAAACTTAGTCAACCAGGCGGAATTATTAAAACTTAGTCAAACAGGCGGAATTATTAAAACTTAGTCAATCAGGCGGAATTATTAAAACTTAGTCAACCAGGCGGAATTATTAAAACTTTGTCAACCAGGCGGAATTATTAAAACTTAGTCAAACAGGCGGAATTATTAAAACTTAGTCAAACAGGCGGAATCATTAAAACTTAGTCAACCAGGCGGAATTATTAAAACTTAGTCAAACAGGCGGAATTATTAAAACTTAGTCAAACAGGCGGAATTATTAAAACTTAGTCAAACAGGCGGAATTATTAAAACTTAGTCAAACAGGCGGAATTATTAAAACTTAGTCAACCAGGCGGAATCATTAAAACTTAGTCAAACAGGCGGAATTATTAAAACTTAGTCAAACAGGCGGAATTATTAAAACTTAGTCAACCAGGCGGAATTATTAAAACTTAATCAACCAGGCGGAATTATTAAAACTTAGTCAATCAGGCGGAATTATTAAAACTTAGTCAATCAGGCGGAATCATTAAAACTTAGTCAACCAGGCGGAATTATTAAAACTTAGTCAACCAGGCGGAATTAATCTAAACAAAACAGGGCGAATTAACGATTAACCTATCCAAAAGATTGCCAAAAATGAATTATAAATGGGATCTCATTTCAAGGGAATCCCCCACCCACCATTCTACAATTCTCGCGCATTTTAACACCGAACATTATTGTTTTCAATTCATTTACAGAGTGTGTACACCCAATTCAAGCAAAAGGAGTTGATGTTCCATGTCAGTCCCCTCCTACCATACACCGTCGGGGATGCCCAGCAATTGCAACGGAAACGGCACATTGGCAATGACATTTGTGCCATTGTTTTCCAGGAGCAGAATACGCCATTTTGCCCAGATATGATTCAATCCAATTTCCTCCACGCCTACCTGGTCGTTCAACCCATTGAGCCATGCACCGAGAGGGCACGTTATCGAGTCAGTGTGGCGGCACGTGATGATGTGCCATTCTTTGGCCCAACATTACCGACACCAGCCATTTTTATGCGGGGACAAGAGTTACGGAATTTCCTGCTCACCAAATTGATAAATGCCGAAAATGCCGCATATAAAGCGGAGAAATTTGCCAAACTCTCCGAACGGACTCGCAGTTCCCTGTTGGATGGCCTTTATAATAATTTGAAGGAGAGGGCACAATTCTATGGCATTGGCTTCTTGGAATCCACCGATCCACAAATGAATGGAGGCCAACAATGGAGTGGAGCACATTCCCAGCAGCAAGGTGGCATACCTGCGCAGAATGGCACAAACACAAATTCCTCCTCCTCTTTGGGCCTTTTCCATTCCGTCAAAAAGGCATTCAGCACCCGGTATGTTAATGCCTTCATCCAAGAACAATTAGAAAAATTAAGAAATTCAGATTAGAAAAAGAAACTAAGAAAATTAGATAAGAAAATCTAAGAAAATTAGATAAGAAAAAATAAAGTTAAATTAGAAAAAAAAAAACAAACAAACTTAACTTAGATTAAAAAGAAAAGAGCAGTTAAATAGTAAGCCCCTTTCTTTCTTTCAGGTCTCGTTCCGTTTCACAGGATGTTTCCTCCAATGAGCCTCCCTCCTCCATTATAAAACCCAGCGAGAAAACGCAATTAGGCAGCCGCCTTTCGGCCACAATCTGCTCAAATAGCAGCAGCAATAGTTCAGGCTATGGCAGTCATCATCGAATGGTGCCACCGGCCCCGCCACATTCGCCTAGGCAAAATGGTGGCGGTGTTTCCCGTCGAATAATGGCCCGAGAAGCAGGCCGTGCCGCCTCAATGTTGGTCGTGTCTTCGGTGCCGGATGATAGCTGTCGCCTTTCATCCGGTTCATCCTCTGCTTCTTCTTCCGGCATTGGCAGTGGCGGTTGGAATCCTCGTTCAGAATATGGAGGCATTAATGGAGGGCTCAAATGGAGGAAAATCAATGGAGTGGCACACAAACCGGATCATCGAATGTAAGTGGACATACCGACAATTATTGGCTTTGGCTAATATCTCCATGAGGCTTTAGCAAATCTGGGAAGGCAATATACCATTCGAAAGCTCAAAGTGTCCTCTAAAAAGTGGCTAATTAAAATTTTGTAAAATCTAATTTTACAAAAAGTTATTTGTCTTTGAATAATAAACCAGGAAAAGTCATTTGTTTTACAAATTATTTTAAATTTCAAAAATTTTCAAAAAATTATTTAAGCCACTTTTTAGAGGATATTTAGGGCTTTCAAATAGCATATCGCCTCCCTGAATTTGTTGCTTTCTTGTTGAGATATGGCCAAAAGAACGGCCCAGATACATTCCATTCGTGGATTTAATAAATCAAATTACATTTGTTTCTAGTAAATTCATCCTTAATTTGAAATAATAGTAGGGAATTTTAAAACTAAGATTAAGAGTGAAAATTTGAACAAAAAACATGGAATGAACCATTAATTCAATTTCAGCAGCGCCTCCACCGTACTTGACGATGAACTACATCATCAAAATGGCACCAAATTCGGCATCGATCATCGTCACCGATCCACCCCATCTTCGCCATATGTGAATGGAGCCGGAGGTTTTCCAGCATCCCGTCCACCCGGATTCCGTTCAAGTGCCCAACAATTGAGGCAAAAACATTGGGGCCAATCCGTGCTTTCTTCCAGCAGTGAGGATGAAGAAGATGAAAGGGCAATGAGGAGGAGGAGAGGGGATGATGAAGATGATGAAGAAGATGAAGACGACGATGATGATGATGTGGAGGTGGAAGTGGAGGAAATGGTTGGAGGGCCAATGTGCGAGCAGGATTCGGACACGGGAATGGTGAATTTTCTTAATTGATTTTATTCAGTGATTAGAAGGCATATTATTTTCTAATTTGTTTGAATCCCTTTCTACTAAATTTTCGAGAATAAAGACATTAATTTTGGGAATAAAAAGGGACAGGGGAATGCCGCCTTAATAGCTTGGCCTAAAATTCCTTTATCGGGCAAATTTCCTCTATAAGCTTTTTTCAATATTATAAATATAAGGAAGCCATCTGCACTTTCCTTCATTATTTACGGCTTATAGTACTTATTCTCCTCAAGTCGAGGAAATATTAATTCATTTAATTGGAGAGAAAAAATGGATTAGCTTGGCCAAAATTCCCATTATAAGGCAACTCCTCCAAGGCTTTTCATTTCAATCTGTCCCTTGGAAAACCTAGAATAAATAAGCCAAGTCCTTCCTGCTTAACCCCCAAAATAATATTCAGGAAAGCATGTCATCAACGAGTGCCTCTGGCTCCGGTGGAAAGGGCAGAGGCGGTGCCGCCATTTTCAATGTGGCCAAAGGCGGCAATTTGGGCCAAATTGCACATAGCAAGAAGATCACTACGCAAAGGAGAATGGGTTCAAATGGTTCGTTTTTCTTGAATTTTGATGAATTTTTGCACGGATTCAGGAGCAATCCCGCCCACAATTCCCCCACATGGTTTTGGCTATTTACTTGATGAACATCGACCACAACAATCAACGGAATTGGCTGGAGTGGAGGAGCATGAAGCTGAAGTGAAACGCCTTAAGGAATTGGCAGTGGATGTGGCCCGGTTGAACAATGAAAAGGGGGATTTGTTGAGGCAAAATGTCACGTGCCGAACGGACATCAAGAAGCTGAAGGAGAGGTGATCATCAAATGGGGGAAAGGGAAAAATAATGGAGGGTGGTAGGAATGGGAGCATAGTAAATGAATATTTTGGAGAATGTTGGGCTGGAAAATTCAGCATTTTTTTCTTGTAATTTACTATTATTTTTGGCCTGGCATTTATGCTATTTTTACAGGGGAAAGGGAAATAATGGGGGTGATGGGAATGGGAGTATAGGAGATGGACATTTTGGGAAATTTTTGAGCTAGAAATTCAGTAAATTATTCTTGTAATTATTAATTTTTTTGGCCACAATTTATGCTAATTATTAATAGCATTTTTTGATCATAAGGGATTTTAATTTTTCGCACCGCCAATGTACTGCGTAGTCCAGTGGTAAGTATGCTTGCCTTTAATACCATTGGACGAGGGTTCAATTCCCAATGTGGGCAAATGTTTTTTTCACTCTTAATTCATTATTTTGATTAAAAGTGAATTAATTTTGCAGGCAATCAATGTTAACAATGGAACTGGATCGAGCCAATGTGGAGATTCAGAGGCTTAAGAAATTGCTCAAACGTCCTTCGGATGGTTCGGATGTGTCTAATTTGTCCACTGGATCCTCCCAAATGTTGGCCAACACCAAAACTGCAACAGGCAAACCCGTTGAATTGGCAATCAATCCGGCTACGTTGATGTTCTTTGGTGAAGAATCGCCACATTTATCCACAAGGAATGGCCAAAACCAAGAGAAGACGGCGACAGCAACAGATTTTCACGTGTTCAGTGCCAATCAATAGATCAATTAATTAATTAGAATTGACCTTGCCTAATTCCTGTGAAAATTATTATTCAAATTCTTCGCAAAAGAAAATAGCAAATGTATCTTTAAAATTGAGAGGATTTTCCCCCATATTTTATGATTTTCCCCCATTTTTTATATGTACCATATTCCCCCTTTGGAGTGGATTATTGTTTCGCTTTTAATCATTTATTCATTTTATATATGAAAATTGTAAAAAAAAATGAGAAATCTCCGCTACTATTTCCTCAAAATTTCACGCTCTTTCCTCCAATTTATTCATTCTTTTTACCTCCCCCACACTTTCATCAATTTATCAAACATTTACATTTTTTTTTATTGAATTTTATCATTTATGTGTGTGAAAATATGCCAAATAAATTATAAATATTATTTCAAATATATTTCAATTCATTTGCAAGCGGCGTGGGCCTTTGAATGATGATCAAATGCGGTGACTGTGCTGAAATCCCGTAGTTTCTTCCGGCACCGTAAACAAGTTTGATCGATGATTATGCATTTGGCGAATTGGCCGAAAACAATTGACATAAATTTGGGGCTGGCCACATTGTTGACATTGTTGCCCAGCATTGTGACAATCTGTGAGGGGAATTGGAGGAATTAAATGAAATTTAAATTGGAAAAATAATTAATTTGACGGGGAAAAACATTGAAAATGTGGAAAAGATTATTGTGATGTGCTGGTTCAGAAGTTTATCCTAGACTTAAGCCCATAAAAATGGATAGAACTAGTAAATATGCATAATTTGATTATGTTTTTTTGGTTCAGATTCAACTAAATCTAACTTAGTTTTGAACCATTAAACCAAAATGAGTTTAAACCGTTTAATACCCTTTATTGTTGACCAAACCATACAAATTATACACCATTCTATGGGTCTTGACCAGCTCTATTCAATGGTATATATATTTTTATAAATTTAGTAGGATAAAAATAAAATAAACCCTTAAACCATCCTAATATACTATTATAATTATTTTGGCATTATTTTTTTACTCTTTTTTTTTCGGTATTTTTAATGTTTTGCAGTAAATTAAATACTATCCAATGAAAAATGTAAACATACATTTTGGCAAAGCATATTCCCATAAATTGTCAATTTTTGGTACAACTCAAAACGGCTGGAAACGCTCAAATCAATCTGCAATTTGGACGGATATAAATATAAATTAATTGAGGGAATTTAAATTAATTTTTGGATGATATAATTAATTTATTAAAAAATTAGATTAATTTATAACAAATTTTCGTTGAAAAAATTTTCGCAGACATAAAACTTCACCAAATAATGTTCCTTTTTAAACTGTATCCTTCCTGAAGGAAGAAAAAATGATTTGACCCCAAGGGGAATTGAACCACCGACCTTCGTGCGTTGAAGCAAGGATTCTACCCACTACACCATACAAGTCTTGCACTGCGTAATTTATAATTCTAATAAGTCTCAATAAAGTACTTTGTTTTTTGCTATTTATTTACGATTAGGTCCAAGATTTATAAGAATAAGAATATTTGGCCTTAAATTAAAACCTAAACATACAGATTTTTCGACATAAAAAATTTTGGGTAAAATTTAATTTAAATCTAATTATTTTTCAAATCCTTTTTCCCCTCTCATTCACCTGTTTTCGATTGCCAATCCCCGGGAATTGTTCATATTTCCAATCTTCATGTGGTGCCATAAAATGAACATATTCAATGATGCCATTGTTGATGAAAAGCAGAAATTTTTGTAGGCAAACCATTTGGCCATCGGCTGTTCGACTCTTTGGGACGGCGAAATATTTTAACTAAGTAGAATATTTTTTTAATTAATAAAAAAAAATGAAACCTCTATGACGGAATGGAGTATTGATCGTTCCAGCACATTGTGCACAATTTTGCATTCATATGGGAGATCGGCGATTTTTATTGGTCGATTTTGTCGCATAAAATCAAAAAAATAATCCATAAATTTGCTTTGCTGATTGGATGGATCGGCGCGCATTTGTTGTATTTGGGTCGCATTTTGCTGTTCATTTTGTACATTCCATTTATGGGCCAATGTCAATTTCCGGTTCCTTTGCTGCGTTAATGGTTGAATATTGCCAATTTTGAATAAATGATAGGCAAAATCAATAAAATTCTTAAAATTTATTTTTTTTATTCATAAATTTAAACAAAAAAGAATACCCCTGTACTTTCGGACCAGCTAAAAACATTGCGAGTATTGGAATATGTTTCCTTCATTTGAGGATTTATGGCACAATCCAGCAGAAAATTGTTCAATTTATTCACCATCAATGAATTTGGCGTTTGAGATGGAAGCATTTTCGCTTCGGTTTCCAATTTTCTATAAAATTTAACATTTAATAAAGTCAATTCCCCGTTGTTTACTCGTATTCATTGTTCATTTGTTGTGCATATTTGTCAATACTTTCCTTGATCTTCTCAAATGTTTGCGGTTGTTCCGATGCATTTTCTTCAAGGTTGTTGCAGGCCAACACATTATGTGCATTTAAAACAATGCTTTTTAGCATTCGAAGATGTTGTAAACCTTAAAAAAAACAAATTAATTGATTTGTTTTCCCTAAATTTATGCTTACATTTTCCCATTGAAGTGAACAATTGTGCATTTTGTTGTTGAATATCGCCGATATCCATTTGAAATTATGCAGAATTTTATCTAAAATGTGTAAAATTAATTATTAATTAGAATTCTAACCAATTAGGAACAAATCGAAGCTCGGAACTAGAAAATTTTCAAGAGTCAAGACTCGAGATCATGAAGAGGGGGACTTCATTAATTATTAAAATTAATTTATTTTATTTTTTGGCATTCTGAATTAATTGAAAAATATAATGGATAATAGAGAAAAAGAGGAATGAGGAAGTGTGGAAATTGAATAAAGCGATGTTGAGAGAGTAAATAAAAATCTTAAACCCTAATTCTAAAGGTTTAAACAAGTTTTTTGGTTTGATTACTTTTTTATGATGGGTTAAATACGATTCCCAAGCATTTGTCAAGCTTTTTCCTACCAAAGATTACATAATTTAATTAATCTTCTAATTTATTTCAGTCTCTAAATGGTGCGAACATTATTTCCACCGCAATTCCGTTCGGCATGGATGTTTGTGAAGAAAGGAGAAAAAGGGCAACGAAAAATCGGTCCAATGTTCTATGAAAAACATAAATGGCCAGGCAGAAACAGAGAATTTCCGGAGCTGTCACCAAAATTTCAACAAAATAATCGACCAGAATTGAGAGGTTTGGAATTTTACATGAACCATCTAATTATTTATTTATTATAGGATACACTGGCGTACAAAATGTTGGCTTCATAGACCAAGAGACTGGCCAATTTGTAGGAGTTCCGGAGATGGCGCAGGAAATTGTTGTTCCCGACCTTTCAAATTGTTCACTGAAACCATATGTTTCATACAGGACTGATGTGGAGATTAGAAAAAGGTACGAATTTTATTCGAAATATATTTATTTTATAACTAATTTTTAGGGAGCTAAAATATGAACAATTGCTGGTTAAACATGGCAGCCATGAAAAGGCGATTGACAATGCAAAACAGGACGATGAAATTTGGCCACCACCGCCGACCACTCCAAAATTCCTATTTGATTATTTTTATGCGGACAAAATCCGAGAAGATTATGGACAAGAACAGAGGCCAAAGAAGAAGCGAACTAGACAATCCGTCAATTGGGCTGATAGACTAAATATTATGAATTATTTGAAGAAATAAATTGTAGTTTTTTGTTAAAATTTTATCAAATTAAATGTTTTAAATTTGTAAATTAACAAATTTATTACCTATTATTTTTATCAATTTATAAATTGAATTAATCGAAGTATTTAAAGTAAATTTCCACCATAAGCAAATGACAGTTGTGCTTTTCTTGAAGCGAGCACTGCACACCACAAAATTCAATTGTAAATTTTACCGTTTTTTTACTTAATAATGACCATTTATTAACTTTTAAAGATCGTGGTGCTGTATCGCAGCCCGGATGGTATCCAAGGTAAACAAATTAATCGGAATTATAATAAATAAATATAAAAATTTGAAGAGATCATATGCCTGGGAATTATCCAAAAACGGAAGAGGAACGTCGTGCAGCGGCCATAAAATATGGAATGCGACCAGAAGATTATGAGTAAGCTTTTTTGGTTGAAATCAAATTTAAAAAATATTTTAATAGGCCATATCATCCCGACGATCCATTAAATCACATGGGCGATTATCCGGATCCAGGAGTGGTCACATATTTGCATAAAGGTTCATATTCAAAGAAATTATTTAAATTTTCCACTTATTTCGAAGAAAGTTTAGGCCAAAATAACTATAATAGTTTAATGAGGGTTAGAGTTTTTCCTATCCCAAACCATATACCCAAAATTGGACAGATTTGGAATCTGGTTAGGACCCATCGAATGGTATAAAATTTGTTATGGTTTGTTCAAAATTAAAGGGTATTAAACGATTTAAACCCATTTTGATTTAATGGTTCAAAAACTAAATTTAAAAATTGATTTTAAATCAAAACATAATCAAATGATGCGCTTTGACGCGATCTATCGATTGGGTATAAGATTTGGGGGTTTTTGGTCAGAACCATTACAATTTTTCGGCAAATTAAATATATATTTTCCATATATTTTAAATTCCCCTTTTTCAATTTCACAGATCCATATGAAGCATTCACGGACTCAGATTTCAAGCGGAATTGGTGTGAACCGGTGCCCCGTCAATTCACCCGCTATCGGCCCGATCGTTGGTCATACAATGGACTGGATGAGGAGGAATATGAATTGTATGAATTAATTTTAAATATTAATTTATTTGAAATTTGAATATTTTCAGTATGAGCTTCGTCTCAAAAGTGCTTCCGGTGGTGGTTATCGTTGGCTTGGTGTATTTATTTGTGACATCCCGCAGTGAAATGATCAATAAATACAAGGCCTACATTCAGCTGAAAGTTAAAAATCCATCGGTAAGTGCAATTTAAATTAATTAAAATTAAACAAAAATATTAAAAAATATTATCAAAAAATATTAGCTTTAAATTTGGCGAAATTTGTGACATTACTCATTAGATTTTAGATAGATAGCCCTATCCTGTCCTGATTGCTGGGATGCATTAAAATTTGTGGATTTAATGAACAAGAATTATGGTCAAAAATGGGAATTGGGACAAAATTGGGCAATTTTCGCTTTTTGGACTTAACTTTCGGGCCCAATTATGGTTTTGATCAATCATTTTTTATATTCAAATTATTTTCGGGAAGAACTTAAGCTTTTATTAAATAAGAAAAATTCATGTAGCCTCTCAACTAAGCCAATTTTTGGCTATAATAAAATTATTTTTTAAATTTATTTATCGAAAATTCACCTCACTCAATTTAACAGATGCCAAAACAATATCCATATGATTTCTACCGCTCATTTCCCTACGAGGATCCACGAAAATATCCAATCCTGAATTACACATTCGAGCCGGCCGACAAATGCGACCCGGAGGGCGACAATGCCAAACGACCATTCAACCCTTCGGAACGTGGCCAACTTTAGACGAAGAAAATGGAAAGAAGAATAATTGAATAGTTCAATCACAATTCTGTTTTTTTAAATGTATAAATTTTGATAAATCAATTAAAAACCACAAAATTTTAATTATTAAACGATTTAATTAAATCGACATTATTTTTATCTTTGAATTTATTTTAAATTTTAATTTATTATTTCTTTATTAATTTAGTTGCTTTTTTTCTTTAATTAATTGATGTGATGCACTATTTGGAGGCAATAATTGAGCGTTAGTTTTAATTTAATTTGTTAAATTTAATTAAAATTTAAATTTTTAGTTTTGGAATATTTACCGGAGGAGGTCCGGAAAAAATGCTTTGAACTTCAACAATTGGATTTACAATATCAAGGTTTATTTTAATTAGGAATTTTGACAATTAATTAAATAAAAATTTAAATAATTGAATTCACCAAAAATTCAAACAAGAAAAAAAATTTAAGAGTATTTGAATTGGACTTCTCGCTTTCTCCTCTTTCCCAATGCTCAAATAGTCTAAAAGCCTTAAGCCTAAAAATTTATCCTTGAGTTTTTAGTTTATTCTGAATTTTGAAATAACAATTAATTAAATATATTAAAATGGAAATTAATTTTGAATATTAATTTAGAAAAAATGGAAAAACTCAAGGTGGACACCCGTGAGCTCACTTCATCCATGCAAACATTGCCTCAATTGGAATATGAACGAAGGAATAAGGATATTCAACAGGTTTTTCCCATCATAAACATTTAAATTGGTTGATTTGAATTTAAAGCGCTACCAAGAAGCACACGAAATTGCGGATGAGAAGGTCCAAATAACGGAATATTTGCAATCCGTCCTCGAGAAATACCAGGAAAGAGTGATGAAGGAGCTGGTGGATTTTAAGGCAGATTTGGAAATTGACAACCCTGGCGAAGTGGATTTGATCGAGAAAGGTTTGTGTTTTTGGTTTATGGGAATTAAATTATTTTATGAGTGGATTAAAATATCAAAATATAAAAACTAGATAAAATTGTTAGCATTGTTTGTAGGGGGCTTTTTAGTTTTTAGTCCAATCCATTTTAACCAAATTAATTTTTATTAATTATCCATGTCCATTTTTGTCTCATGTTCCTTTTTTTTATAAATGCACCAATAGCTAACAAACAAATTAGCTCTGACCTAAACCCTAATTAAAATCAAAAAATCAATAGGGATCAGTCCCACCCGGTCAAAAATGGTGGATAATTTTTAGCAAAATTCATGAATAAATTTAAATAAAATTACCCTAATTTAATTCTCAATAATTATTTCAGAATTCATCCAATCAATAATGAGCAGCAGCAGTTCATCTGCCAGCCAAGACCGACAGGGAAAACGTGGTGAAAGAATACTTCAAGAACAATTGGCCGATGATTCCACCATCAATTTCAATGAGCAAATGCCTTCGACTTCAGCATTGTCGGCATCGGCGCCGGCACAATCCACCTCCTCTACGGACCATCGATTAAATGGCTTTGGGTATTTATTTTATGCAAAATTAATTAAATTTATTGTTTATTCCTCAAATTATTAAGAGAAGAAAATAATTTATTTACATAAATTTTTGTGAAAATTGCCATATTTACTGGGAAAAAAAGGGAATTTATTAAGAATAATTGTTTACGTTAGTGAGGCCTCAAAAATGTTAAGAAAAAAATAAATTATAATAAATAAATACATTAATTTTTGCAGTCAATCGTCGGTGGAAGGAACACCCAAAACGCATTTGCCATTCCAACATCGAAAATTGACTGGTCAATATGATGATTTCAAAGTGCCAAATTTTGTGAGTGCTTTCATTCCACAATTATTTTACATTAAAATTGACTTTTCCCAGCGTCGACCGTCCCAATCCGTTGATCGTATTTCCATGCTGCAAAGAGGCATAGGCATTGATGAGGACATTTTCGACACGGAAATTTCGCCGCCTAGCAAAGTTTGTTCTAATCAATTATTTAAATCGAAAATTAAAACTTATTAAATAAAATTTTTTAAAGAAAATTTTTAAAAAATTTACAAAAAGCTTAACCAGAATTTGACTAAAAATCTCTCCAACTCTAATAAAATTAAAAATTTTTTTTATTTTCAGCGACAAAAACCTTCATCAAATCATTCCCAACGCTTATTGAGCATTGCTGGTGGACTGATTTCAACTTCAAGTATCCTAAAATTGACCATAAATAATTTTAAAAACATATTTTTAGGGGACAATTCTCCTCGGCCCGGCGGTTCCCATTCATCCAGCCATTCGCCCAATTCATCATTGACCTCTTCACCGGCCATTGGACATCCTCCATTCACCAGATTTCCATTTCATCCGCGTATTTCGGCAATGGCGACGGCCGAATCCTCCACTTCCAATCAACAATTTCCCAAATCAATGCCATCCTCCTCATCAATGAACGATCAACCATCTTCGTCCACATCCCGTCCAACAATGACCATCAGAATGCCATCATTTGCGGAGCCACAAAGTTCCCATGGACGGCATAGAAAGTTAATTAAATGGGAATTAAATTGGGTCAGTTATTTTTTTTTGCATCAGATTGACCAAAAAGGTTGAGCAAATGTTGAGTGAGAGCAGAATGCAGGGAGGACAGCAAAATGTAAATAAAGAAAATATTTTAAACAATTACAATCTAAGTTTTACAATTACAATTCTCAGACTAAATGGGCAAGGAAGGGACTACTTTTTTATTTCCTTAGAATTTTTGGGCTAATTTATTTTAATTGCAACATTTAATTAATGATAATTATTCCTCTTTTTTAGCGTCCACCACCAACCTCGGCACAAGTAATTTATCGTCGGCGAAAGCGAAAACTTCATCAGCAAACAGAAAATGAAGAAGAACAACAATTGGAGGAAATTGACGAAGAAGATGAAGAAGAAGATGAGGAGGAAGAGATGGAAGATTACGATGAGGAAGAGGAGGAGGCCATCGTCGAAGGGGATGAGGAGGAAGAGGCCGATGACCGTGCATGGTGTTATTGCAAACAGGCGAGTTGTTCCCCTGAAAAGAGTCCACCACCACCAAAATCAAAAGAGATGAACCCGAACCAGAAACGATTTATTCTTTTTACTCCCACAAAATCCCTCTCTCCCATTCATTTTCACTGATCTCCACATTGAAATTGTTTTTTTTTTCCAATATATTTCACACTTATAATTTTTTGTCCATCTCACATTTAATGTAATTTATTTTTTGATTAACAACAAAACAAATTTTGACTGATTTTATACATTTTTCATTTTTGTTTTGTTCAGGGATCCGCCGGCAACATGGTGGCCTGCGATAATAGTGAATGTCCCTACGTTTGGTTCCACTATGAGTGTGTGGGAATTCAGCAGGTTCCTAGGGGATTTTTGCATTTTTATGCAATCCCGCTTTAATTTTAGGCCCCCAAAGGCCGATGGTTTTGTCCAACATGCAGGTTAAAAAAGAGAAATATATCCTCCAAAAATATATTTTGGCAACTTTTAAGCATGAAAATGAATGCAATTGCCCAGCAACAACGATCGCGATCGACTTCAATCGATCACAAATGATAGAAACACAATTAATTCATTAATTTGTAAAAGATTTAAGCTTGTTTTTTTTATTCTTGTGTTTTTCTTTTTTTAAATAAATAAATAAAAGTTAAAATTGTGAATATTTTATTTGTTTATTCCTCTTCTTCCTTCACGATGAATTGCCTTTGAAATCTTCTCTCCAAAAGCCCCTTGAATTTTGTTGCCTTCATGCGTAAGCCATTTTCCGGGGGTAGAACATCTAAAATAAATCAAAAATAAATAAATTTCGTTGAAAAATTGGTATTTTTGGACTAAAATTTTCATTGAAAAAGACCACATTTTTCTACATGAGTATTAACCCAAACTTAACAAATTTCCACCTTTTAATTATTGTTGGAATAAGTCTTAAACCCTTAATTTTTTGCCAACTTTTAATCCAAATTTCACTATATATTAATAATTTGTACCTTCAATATTGGCAAACATCATTGAAAGTGTGGTAATGAGGAAATTGTTGCTGGCCAAAACATCTTGGAAGAAATCATCCGGGACCATTTTCATTTGATAATGCAAAGCCATTAGGAAATCATTGAAAAATTGTGGCTGACTTTTCAAGGCTGATGTGCAACTGCAAACCAAATGAATAATTCGCTTCCATTGGTCAAAGCCTTCGTACACCTATTTGAAATAAATTAATTTTTTAAATTTAAGGAAATAATTTTAATTAATTTTTAAATTAAAATTTAATTAGGGAAATAATTTTAATTAATTTTTAAATTAAAATTTAATTTAGGAAAATAATTTTAATTAATTTTTAAATTAATTCAATTTAAACCTGTCCAATTAAAAAGACAATAAATGCATATTGGAATTCGGCCAACAGCTCTCGATGTTCATTGTCCAATGTTTTAAGTAATTTCACGAGCCTCTCCGAACTGTCAATTCCAGCTTTTTTGACATTTGTGTCGCCGAGCTAAAAAATAAATATTTAATTTTAATTAAATCTAAATAATTTTTACGGTAATTTGTGGAATTTGGGCAAATCGAATTTTAGAATCCTCGTTTTTTTCGTTCATCACGGGAAGGCCACTTTCATCCATGAACCGAATTCGGCCACAGCGATTTTCCCTGTCCACGACGGAAAGTCCTTGGGGATCACCCTAAATTAATTTAAAAATGGATTATTTGAAAGTTTATTGTTGGAATATTTTTTATTTAATTGACAAAATAATTGATCAAAATTTAATTGACCTAAATATTAAGGCCAAAATACAACAAAAAAATTCAAGAAGATTTTGGCTTATTTTGGTAATTTTTTGGGCATTTTTTTTTGTATTTTCAATAAAAAATTAATTAATATAATTAACTAATAATTCAATCCTAATAAATTCTTATAAAATTTTATTAAATTTGCCAAGTTAAAATGTTAATTTCGCTTAAAAAATTAATTTTATGAATTTGTTGCCCAAATTAAGATATAAATTAAATTCAAAACTGACCAATTTCTGTTCAAGTTCAGCCTCCTGCGTTGACAATTCCACCTGGGATGAGATTCGTCCAAGTGGATTTGTGGGTGAAAGTCGCGCCAAAGTTTTAGGTGTCAAAAACGATGACAGTGAGGCCCACATTTGAAAATCTTTAAAATTATTTAATTAATTTTAATTCAATGTTTTTTTACCTTGATATGGATATGGGCCCAAATTCTGATCAATATTTTTTAGGTTTTCGCGCAATCTGCCCAACTAAATTTAAAAATTTTTTATAGAAATAATAATTTTAAAATTCAAAATTTAAAAAACCTAATTTTTAAAAAAAATCCCAAATTAAAAAAAAATTTTTAAATCTTAAATTTTACAAACCTTAAATTTCTTTAAAAACTCAAAAATTTTTGTTTCTAAAAATTTTCTTAAAACCTTAATTTTTTGTTTACTTCAATTTCATTGGAAGTACACTGGGACAAATCTTCCTCCGCTCTATTCCATCGCCGGAGAACAATTTCTTTTGGTTGAAAATTGTGGAAAAATGCAATCCTTGGTGCCCCGGGAACACTTAAATTAGAGAAAAAATAAAGAATAAAATATTTGTAAAATACCTGACATAGAAGAAATGAATTCCCGGTGGAATCATCTTCAATTTAAAGGATGAATTTTAAATTTATATAATTTTATAAAAACCTTAATTCCAAGGAATTTTGGCCCAACACTCCAAGAACGACAATCTACGCCAAATTCACAGCCTTCCGGAAAATCTTTTAAAACCTTAAATTTTTGAATTAATGATATATTTATTCTATTTACTAACCAAAACGCCGCCATTCTCGAATAATTCCATGGCCAATTGTTGGGACATTTCACCGCCTCCATTTTGAATCATTCTTCGGAGTTCTTCCATTTTTCTTAATTATTTAAATTGTGAATTAATAAAATGAATTAACATTGATAAAAAAAATTAATTATGGAATTTAAACATCCAGAAATATTTAAAATAAATCATAATTAAATAAATTATTATTATTTAATAAAAACAAATTCTAATCAAAAAATAAACAAAAATTCAAAAATAATAAAGAAATATTCCTATATTCAAAATGAGCAATTTTCTTTCATTTTCATTTGTTGTTGTTGGCCATCATTATTTCCATTTCCAGCAAGGCTAACTGCTCGTTTGGCTGCCGCATCGAAAGAATCCAAAAGTTCAAATTTGTTATTCCCTTGTTTGGACGCTGATGAAAGCAATGCTTTGGCCTCTTCAACTCGTGTTCCTTTCAACCTAGATAAAAATAAAAGGTTTAATGGTAATATTCGGGTCTTTTTTTTGTTTAAAAAACTTTATTTCGACTATAAAAGTACCGTAGAAATTATAAAAGTGCATAAAAGTATTTTCAATAAACGGAAAAAAATAACTTCCTCTGAGAGGACTCGAACCCGCGACCCCCAATTTTGTAAAGCGATGAGTTTTCCATTTAAGCCAAGAAGGTCTTTATTATGCTTTTTCCTTATAAATCCATGCTTGTTCAATATGAGGGTAAATTAAAAAATAGCTTCCTCTGAGAGGATTCGTACCCGCGACCCTCAATTTTGTAAAGCGAAGAGTTTCCCATCTAAGCCAAAAATGTTTTTGGTAGAATTTTAGTTATAAATCCAAAGTTCTGTTTAATTGGAGGGTAAATTAAAAACAGCTTCCTCGGAGCGGATTCGAACCCGCGACCCCCAATTATTGAAACGAGGAGTTTCCCACCTAGACTAAAATTTTAATCCACTTATAAACTAATAAAGCCAGTTTAAATTTAAGCTAAGTAAAATTAAAATATTAACCTCAACACAACGGGAATTCCCAAATGCAATTCGGCACTGGCCCGGATCAATCCTTGGGCAATTGTATCGCAGCGCATTATTCCACCAAAAATGTTCACAAAAATCACCCTCAATTGGGCGGCATCGGTTGTGATTATTTTGAATGCCTCATAGACTTGTTCAGCGCTGGCACCGCCTCCAACATCTTTTAGTGAAAAAAATAGAATTAATAATTTAAAAAATAAAATGAACCAAGAAAATTGGCAGGCGTCCCTCCATGCAATTTGATAATGTCCATTGTGGCCATGGCCAGCCCAGCACCATTCACTTAAAAATTAAATGTTTTTTTCTTTAAAAATATTTTGGGGTACTTTTCGGTTTTTTGTGCCTTCGGATAAATTTTCGGGTCTAGAGTGGCTCTATCTTATCCGCTTTCCTATAGAATCTTAAGATTGATCCTGATGGAATCCCAGGGCAATTCTGCTGAGCCCCAGTGATTTAATTTAGGTTTAGGGAAAATTTAGGCCGCATTCAAAAAGGGAAGGGCATGAGCGAGGAGAATTGTGGAAAATTTTTCTATATTAAGTCATTTTTTGACTAAGATTTCTCCTCTTTAGGCCATTTTTGATAGCAATTTTTCCTTTTATGCTTTTGCACAAGTAAAAAAATCAGCAAAATTCCTCTTCCCTCAAGAAAATTTTTGTGAAACGATTAGGTAATTTTGGTTTTGGATTTATTCAAAATTCCTGGTGGTAGATAACCGAAATTATCCCATATTTTAGCAAATTTACAACCTACCCATGCAAGCAATGTTCCCATCCAGACCAATATAATTCAGTCCAAATTGTTTGGCTCTAATTTCTCGCATATCCTAAATAAATTAATAAATTAAAATTAAGTAATATTATTTAAACCATTTCTTCGAATGTTTCCATTGAGAAAATATTCTTCTGCCGGAATGCAGCATTGTCATCAAAATTGAATTTTGCATCAATACAATAGACTAAAATAATTTAAAATATTATTATTTAAATTAAATTAATTTTATAAGTTACCTTCTTCATTCCCACATTCGGCGAATGGATTTATTTCAATTTGAATGGCATCAATTTTGAGGAATAAATCGAATAATCTTTTAATTTGTTGGGCAGCCTAAATCTTAAAAATTAAAATGAAATTATTTAAAAATTTAACCTTTTTCGCCAATTCTCCTTTAAATTGTAAAAATTCAGCAATTTTGTTGCATTGTTTCTCGCTCAATCCATCTGTAGCCGATGCTCTTTCCTAAATTATTAAATTAAAAATTTATTTAAGTTTTGGCTTTTAGCTTAAGATTAGAGCTAGGTTTAGGCTGGTTGGGGTTTATAAAAGATTTGAACTAAGAAAAAAATTTTTGAAAATTTTCGACACAAAAGTGGGGGTTCAATTTTCCAAAATTTAGTCCCGGGTTCGAACCCGCTCAGAGGAGGCTATTTTTTATTCCCACTTCTATGCACTTTTACATATTCTAGAATATATTTCTATAAATAAATATTTTTGAAAATTTTCGACCCAAAGGGGGACCCCCTTCACTTTGACAAAATTTAGGTCTCGGGTTCGAATCCGCTCAGAGGAAGTTATTTTTTTTGGGGCCTGGTTGCCATTTTTAAGCATTTTTCTATGGTTTCTTTGTAGACGAATTAAATTAATTCCAATCAAAAATCACATAAAAATGTGCTAGTTTTAACCCCCTTAAAAATTATCCACACAAAAAACCTTTAATATCATTTCCGGTTGTTTCTTTGCAATTTCCTCAATGTCCATTCCGCCAATTGGACAGGCAACAATGATTGGTCCGCCGCTGGTTGGATCCATCAATATTGAAATGTAGGTTTCACGCAGAATTGGGACTGATTTTGCGACCATTACCTTAATTATTCCGTAATTAAATTAATTTATTTGATTTACCCTGTTGACGAGAACTCCATTTTCGGTTGTTTGTTTTGTGACCAGCCTTCGCCCAATCATATTTGATATTGAATTCTTTGCTTCAATTGGCCTAAAATTCACATTAAATTATTGTTAAAAATAGTAAAAATGTTACGAATTTGTGATATATACTCCACTTAAATTCCGAATTTGCAGTCGTTGATCACCCATAAAATGACCTTTCCCCCGTCCTCCGGCCAATATTTGCGCTTTCACAACAAATTCGGGATAATCTGAATGATAAAAGATTAATGTTTCTAATAATTCACAAACTGTGTTTATTGAATAATGTATTCAATTCCTCGGCATTTGTCTGATTATCAACAACAAAAAAGTCCTGAACTTTGCATCCATTCGAATTGAGCAATTCTTTGCTTTGAAATTCTTGTAAATTGAGCCGCCGAAATTGATTAATTAAAAATGAATATGTTTGTCTCCGAAGCAAACTACTTCGAATTGATGTCATTTTTATTAGAAGTTTGGAATTAAAATGCGTCTGGAAAATTTTCAAATTTACAGTGTAATTTTAATTTTCTTATTATCATTCGTCATTATTTTTAAAATAGTTCAAAGCTCAAAAATGGAGGTTAAAAAATCAATAAAAGAATAATGTTAAAATTTCGTTAAGGTATTTATATGGTTTTTTGGACCATTCTTGAATAAATTTTAAATAAGAAAACAAAGAAGAATTATAACATTTATCAGATAATGGACAAAAACAATAACAAGAATTATATTTATATGGCATAATAATAATCTTCATATTCTACCACAATTCAATATCTGTCTGGTTATCTTTGTACATTTCCTCCTTAATTTGTCGCCATCCTTGATCATCACCAATTTTTGATCGGCATAGCATGAAATCGCTTTTTCGTCCATCTTGATACCATCCAAGGGTCAATTGCTCTCCGGTTTGATGATTTTCAATGCTTAAAAAGGAATAATTGTTAAAATGGAAAATATGTTCTGAATTTTAATATTCTATTTTTACCTGAATGGTGTCGGTACACGATTAATATTGTAGATGTAGAAATGGAAAACGAATGAGATAGGCACAGTCGACTCCGAGAAGCGCTTTAAAAATATTAAAATTTACATCAGTATCCTATTGTTTGAAATTTTTATGGTAATAAATACTAGTAATTCCTAAGGGTTGATCAAAGCTGGGACCGGACTAATGTTTCAACCATTATAAAATAATTTACCTCTTTGCAAATTTCCAGCATATTATTGATATCGATTTGAAAGGCTATGTATGCATAACGCGGTTTGTTGCCATCCAATGGAGAATGAATCCACTCAAGAATGTGCTCATCGATTGGATTTCCAAGTTCAAGAATTTGAACAAATTGAATTGTTTTGAGGAATTCCATATTCAACAAATTAAAATCGCAACAACACATGAGCTTCGAGACATTTCCTGAATGTCAAAATTGAAGGATGAGGTTTCCAATGAAATGAAAATACCTTGAATTATGTTACACAAATGAAAACAATTTTCATTAAATCGCCACACATATAAGCAAACATTTGTCCCCAAAATTGGCTTGATTAGACGCATAAATTCCAATACACGATCATTGATGTACCTAAAAAATAAGGTTTCATTTTTGTATTAAATGGTTATTCAGGAAAGGTTTACAACTTACCAAAAAGCCAAATATCCAAAACCGAGAATATTGATTGGTGGAGGCACTTGTGCAATTGGAATTTGTCTATGCACAAGCCGCGAACCATTGCCGTCATTTGCAAAATGCTAAAAGAAAAAACAATGAAAAAAAGGAAAACAATACAAACCAATGATGGAACAATCCGCTTATTATGTTTATCGATGCGTGGTCGCGAAATTTCATTGAAAAGCCAATTGGTCAACGACACAGTTTGGGCCAATTCAATGCGCGGAATGAATGAAAGAATGTCAGTCCAAGTTTCAGCTGGGAGGCAACTGAATTGAAAACGGATTTTTATCGATTTCCACAAAACTTACATTTGCTTTTGATCATCAAACTGCTTTGAAGAGGAATTGTCCATAATTCTTGCTAAGCTATGCTAACGAAAATTGGCTGAAAAGTTGAATTGATTATGTTATTCGGTGTGTATGTGAAATGTGAATGATGTGAAACCGCAAATGGAAGTAGAAAATAAGGTTGGACTCCAAAAATTGGAATAAATTTAATTTACAAAAAATGAATTGAACGAAAAATGGTTTGCGTGTCGAGTGTTGAGCACTGCGCTACACATTCCGATAACCTGTGTCCATTTTAAGTTTTTCTGGCACCATATTTTTAGACGAAAATCGATTGCGGATGCTTGAGACGGAAGTTTAATACGGAAGCGCGTGCTCGTTCTTGGTGCTTTATTATGGACTTAGCCTAGTACTAGGTATTATGATTTTTCCGTCTATGTACGGGCTCGTTATGATTGTAAATTGTATTTGTGAATGTGAATGAATGTGGAAATGTAAATGGGAGATGAATGATGAAAGCAAGCATGGTGCACGGAGCATGGGTAGAAATAGAAATAGAAACTAGAAAACACGGTAATGTTAGACGCCAAAAATGACAAAATGTCCAAATATTAAAATGACAAAATATCCAAATAAAAAATTTCTCTCGGCTCGGCTTTGCGCCTTTGCCTCGTTAGGTTTTGGGTTTTCTGAATTTAGATTTGGATCGCGTTCATCGCGATCAATTTCAATTGATTTTAACTGATCATTTCCCTCATTTTCATAAAAATTTAATGTTGCAAGGTTAATAAAAACAGTTTTCAGATTATTTAATTGACAATGCCACTGATGGAGCCAATTATAACCGGTTTATCTTATTGCATTACCAAATTGGGCACTAATAATCTGAACACTGATGATGGCGATGGCGGCACCACTGATAATACCACAAATGAAGAATTGGATGGAAAGGTTTGCAAAGTAAAGTTTTTTGAGTTTAAATAAATAAACATTAAGGAAGAACTCACTCATGCACGTTTTTCAACGGAAATTTGGCTTCGCATTTTCAACAAACTTGATCGAAATGAAATTGACAATTGCGAACATGTCTGCGTGAATTGGCGTCAGATAATTCTGAGCAACAAAAAACTGTTACCGCCCAGAGAGATTGACTACATTATAATTTCTTCGAAGCGAATTTATTCAATCATTATTGCCAGCAACAACATTATCAAGACATATCGATTCATCAAGTATTACGATGCAAAGTAAGAATTATGAATAATGGGCAGATTTTTAAGTCAAAATAGATGAATTTTGGTTTTTTTTTGTTTTTTCTAATGTTCTCATTAAAACATACAAAATATAAGCCAAAGCCTAAAGACCCGCTCCCTAATTAATTCAAATTAATAATCATAAATGTTCAGGAATATCAATGGATCAGTGAATGACAAATCGAATATGCTTGTTCAAACACATCGTCGAAGGCGAGCACCACCAAAAAAGGGAGAAGAGAAGCCACCATTCCAATTTTACCTTGATGAGTTAACCGATTTGCATATTCATGTAGCGGCACCTGCGAAGTAATTTATTTTTTTTTAACACTATAGTGCTCTTCGGGTCAGGTTTTAATTACATGGAATTGGAATGTATAAAAAAGGTAAAAAAAAAGGACAATTCAAGCCCGAAAAATATTTGCCTATGAGCGGGTTCGAACCTGCGACCTAAATTTCGGCATAAAAGTGGCTGGCAACCAAGCCCGAAAAAAATATTTGTCTATGAGCGGGATTCGAACCTACGACCTACAATTTAGTAAATTAAAGGTCCCCCTTTGGGTCGAAAATTGGTTAAAATCATTTATAAACTCTATCCCACCTCTAAAACCTATCCTAGCCCTAATCGAAGCCCTAACAATAACATTCATTAAAAACCCGACCCAGTGAGCACTAATTTGCCCAAATTATCATCCATTCTTAATATTTATTCATCAATTTTGTAGGACCAGACACAAATTGGGTTCACCACCACAGATGTTCTTCCAAAAGTTGAATGATTTGCTCCGAAACCATAGCATCGTACAATATTTGGTCTTCCGGGTAATTTCCCTTTTATTATTTTTAATATAATAAAAATAAAATTTGCAGAATTTGACATTGACCAATTCATTCATCACCAAATTTATGCTTCACATTCGTCCAATCAATGCAATTGGAACGTGCAAATTCATCAGTGTCCGACGGGACAAAATACTGCCAAAAGCCCTTTCCACCTTATTGATTTTGTTGAACGACGGAAAGAATGAAAATGTCGACGATTTATTGCCACCCGGAGAATCCCGAATGATTACATTCAGCTTTTAATTGGCTGGCTGAATGATTGGAACAAAATGGAGGAAGATGAGAATATAAATCACTTAATTTGCATTCAAAATATCCCTTTAAATTTTTTAAATTTTGTTCAACCACATAAAGTCATAAACCAAAGACAGGGATCTCTCTCCCCCTCCATTCCAGCACAAAATTGTTGTTTATTTATTAATGTAATGTCAGAATAAAGTTATAGTTTTACAATGTTTATTAATGATAAAAGAATGAATGCTCAAATTTGGAAATCGTTCGGGATTGTGTCAAAAAAAAATAAAAAAAAAATAATTTTTTCGGACCCGTAATTTGAATCTGGCATCATTTCAATCATATACTGCTATTGTTTGGTTAGGATATTACCGAATTTTTGAAGAAATTACTAAGGAGTGACGAACTAATTTTGGAAAAATTTTCCCGACTGCAGAATTCCTAAGGATTACCGTGAATATCTCACAAATGGAAAATTAGTCTGAGGACAGTAATATTTTTTCACTAGTTAGCCAAATTAAATCCTCCCATCCAATCCCCAATAAATGATTAGTACACAAATTTTCAATTAAAATTACACAATATTTTATGCTTTAATTAATATAAAAATTATATATTTATAAAATAATGAAGTTAAATTTATTTATTATTCCTCCTCTTCTTTCATTCATTCATTCATTCAAGACGTGAAAAATAAGCTCTGGGATTGCTGAGCCTTCGGAATCGACTCAAAATTTGCGGTGATTCTTGTTGCGAAGTTGATGAGTGTGGTGATGAAGAAGCAATGCTGCTGGAAAATGGGGCGGCGGCCAGTGAGGCTCGTTTTCCTCCTTGCTGCTGCGTTTGGTGAATTGTCCGAAACTCCGATGCTGACTGAAAAATAAAATTAATTAAAATAAGCCAAAATGCCATTATTCCCACCTGCATTATCCTCAGCCGTTCCCGGTAATTCTGTGCCCGAACATGGTCATTCATCACTTGTTGGACATATGAAGATGGGAACCAGCCGCCCTTTTTGTCCCTCAATCGTTCACCGTAGAACCAGCCGTCGGACATTTTACGCAAAATATTCACCAAATCCCCTGGACATAAGCTGAGTTCATCCGCCTGTGTAGCTTCGTAGCTGTGAACGGCCAGTGCCTGGGGACAATCCCATTCTGCGTAGATTTTCTCATCCGGGTTGGCGCACTGAAATAAAAAGAAAAGTTCATAAAAAATTTGTATTTGCCAAAATGATTATAAGTGAAGGTTTTTTTCTAAACTTCCAAACATTTGGTTTTGGTTAACAAATTTTAAATTACTTTTGAACCCAAAAATTAAAAACCGGTTTAAAACCAACGATGGAAACCGGTTCAAATAGTTTAAATTTCAATAATTTTTGAATTTTGATTAACTTTAAATAATAAATTACATATGTATTTACCAGATTATCGATTGGATATATGTTTTGGAGGATTTAAGATTTTCTAAACCGGTTCTATAACCTTTTGCCATTTTCAATACATATTTTTACGAATTAAATACAAAACTTACGGATGGTGGCCGAAAAGCAGAAAGCCAACGCTCCCGGTCCGATTCACTTTCAGCGGTGAGTAACAATTCTGCCTGCCGGCCTCGAGCATTTTGAAGGAGTATACAGGAGAGGAGGTGCGGTGAGCGACCACCCAAAGCGGATTGAATTCCTGCAATCACAAAAAAGGTGGAATGAATTGGAAAAAATGTGTAAATTTTTACCTGGTGGAACACGCAAATTGCTTGGCTCCATCGGCTCCAGCACAACAAATCGCCGGAATGCATAGTCTTTGCACACGAATTGCCCATTCATTCGCCGCTTTGCCACCAGGACCAAATCATTGAAGAGGAAAAATGCCAATGGACGGGCTTTCAGCCCTCTGCCCGGCCCCAATTTTGGTTTGATCGTTTTCTCGGCCAGCTGGATCAATTGACCACTTTTGACCACATATCGCCCATTGGACACCAGCGCAATGCGTTTCAGTTCAGCACATTTGTAGACTAGGCGAGATTCAATGTCCAACAGCTGTTCGGTTCGTTCCATTCGCCTGGCGCCCTCATTGCAATTTCGGACGACTTGATTGGCCTAAAAATGTAAAAACGATTAAAAATTGAGGTATTGTAATGTATTTTCGTAATCGATTTACTGTATTTGGCCTAGAAAAAATAATAATTCCCCTAAAAGGATTCGAATACAAGATCTACTAATTTTTTGGTCATAAAAGTGTGAGAAATAGGCCCTAAAAAATATTTTCCTCTGAGCGGGTTCGAACTCGAGACCAATTTTTAACCTTAAAAGTAGGAAATAAACCAGAAAAATATAATTCCACTAAGAAAGTTTGAACCCGAGACGAAATTTTTGTAAAATGAATGTTCCCCTTTGAGAGCCAAAAAAAATTTTAAATTTTTTTATAAATCAGCCAGTCTAAACTTAGCTCTAATCTAAGATAAAAATCAATTGTAAATGGAATTCACACGACTTACCAGGGTCAATGCCCTTGTTGCAACCGAATGTTGGCGTTGATCGGGTTGAAGCCAAATGAGTATGGCCTCAATGAGGAGGGGATAGCGAGTGATCCGTTGCATTGGAAGCATCAGGAATGAACGCATGTCCAGGCCCTGGCATTGTCGATCCGCCTCCAACCGTTGAACACAGGCAATGAATGCGGGGCAATCAGTTCTGTGAAAATTTGGGTATTTAATAAGATATAAATGTGGATATGGTTAATATTTTATTTGCCGAAAAAAGATAATTATAATGAAGTTTATCCTATATTCATAAACCATATATACAATTGGATAGAGCTGGTCATCGAATGGTACATAATTTTTTATGGTTCAAAATTAAAGGGTATTAAACGCTTAAACCTATTTTGGTTTAATGGTTCAAAAGTAAGCTAGAATTGGTTAAACCTAAGCAAAAAAGATTTAAATTTAGCGATTCAGCAAAAGTTTATAGGTTACATTTAAAATCTTTTTTTTTGACATTTTCAATGTTTTTTTTCAGCAAATTCAATATTTTCCAATGAAAAATGGATTTAAAACTGACTTCAATTTCCTCAATGTCCTATCCTGATAGACTTGATTGGAGCAGTAATTGACGTATGGCTCAAAATGCGATTCAAAGTGGGTGCAGAGAATGTCACAAATGTCGGTAAGGACGAGGCCAGCTTGCTTCATTCTCTGTTCCAATTCGCTGAGTAGCCGTTCACTGCAATCACGGATGGCCAAAATGTTACTAAAAAGTTAAAAGGGAATATTTTATTTATGAATTTGTCAAAAAATAAATTTTTGAAAATTTTTTACCTAAAGGAGCGACTCCTAAATTTTTCAAAATTTTATTTAGGTCTCGGGTTCGAACCCACTCAGAGTAAGTTATTTTTTTCCGTGCTTATTAGTTTATTTTTCTATACATTATACAGTAAATTTCAAGACTAAACAGAGTAATTCTAACAAAAAAAAGGAATTTAACTGAAAAGTTGTTTCTTGTCGGCATAGGAAATGGCAGCGAATTTTTGCGATTTGTTGGAGTCCGAAAATTCGGGTGCAGACATGAAATGCGATATTAGGAAGGAGATCTTCAAAGGGAAACTAATTAATTTTGATTGAAATTAATTAGACTCACCGAACGAAGGTAGGAAGCCTCGGAGGTGATGACCTCAAAATATGCTTCTTGTTGTTTCTTCTGCTCATCGTCCATTCGTTCCAACAAACCGGACTCTTTCACTTCTGCAAAAAAAAGATGGGAATTTTATGAATGATTTTATAATCATTATTTAATGTTGGGAAATTATTTAAAAAGCCTAAAAAATCATTTGCCGCCGCGTGGTATTGAACCGTCGACCAAGGGGAAAAGAAGAGGGGACTTTCCCAACTGAGCTAATCGTATTAAACAGAGATTTCATATAATATTCTCTATTCTTTTAGCTTTAAACTAGATTAGCCTCCATCCATCCATATTATTTTGTATTTTCCGTTCCACAATTCTTTTCCCACCCCATATTGTTTTATATTTTCCGTTCCACATTCCTTTCTTATTTCTTTCAAATTAAATTGCTTTAAAACAAAAGAGGGCTTTTCCTCTTAAATCCCAATTCTTCATTCATCCGATTGCTTCTTTTAAACGGGGCTATGAATTTTTTTGAGAAAAGAAAACACCCTTCTTTTAGTAAATGTTCCACTAATTCAGTCCTTAATTCATTCAAAGAACAATTAATTAAGCCGGAGGGAAGATGTGGATTTATGGCTTTAAATTGGCAATTTTGAAGGAAAATGGATCCCATTTTTACCTGGCAATTCGCACCAAAGTGACCGCTGCGACCCATAAACACTTTGGCCAAGCAGGCGTTCACGGTCACGGCGAAGTGGGCGCAATGGAAGGGAATCGGCCCGACCCGAGTCGGCGGTTGTGGACGAAGAATTGCGCCGAACCAGGGAATGATGGGCCGATGTGCTGCCAGCACTGCCTTCTGATTCGCCGGATGTGTCCGGGCAGCAAACACTGAAAATAGGGGAATGGAAAAATATTTATTGTGCCGAGAAAAAATATTAAAATTGTTGAAAAAAATACGGTTCAGAAATTTATCCTAAACACAGAAACCTTAAAGATCTGGTCTATACTCATCATTTGATTATATTTTGGCTTTGATTTATCCAATCTGCTGAACTTAGTTTTGAACCATTAAACCAAATGGGTTTAAACCGTTAACCGTTTAATACCAGTACCAGTAGGACAAACCCTTAAACCATTATAATTATTTTGGCGTTTTGTACTCTTTTTTCGGTAATTTCAAGCTAGTTTTATTTCAATTTTATTGGCTTTTAATTGCCCAAAATTCGCTAAACCAACCAACCTGTCCACTTCATCGCTGCCACTTTTCTCCTTTTCCAATGCCAATATTTTTGTGGCCAGAGGAATTTCACCAATCGGTTCAAGCAATACACCGGCTGTGGCCGCCTCCTCTCCAGCATTTGTGCCGGCCACAAATTTGTTGAGTCGTTGTTGTTCACGTTGAAGCAAATAAATTTGATAGAGTGGTTGACGATCCGGCAATGATGAATTAAAGGAAGAGGAGGGAATTGGTGGCGACGATGGCGATTCGGAATTGGAAGTTGTTGTTTGGTGGTCAGCAGCAGATGTGGTGGTGGGCATTTTGGATTCTGCAAAAATTTTGATTATTTATTAAATTTCAAATTTTTATCCAGTTTCTTTGATAATTTGGACTGGTTCTAGTTGATTTCTCCACCATTTTAAAAAGATTATTGATAAAAATAACACTGAGAATGGCCTTGTCCTATCCAGTTGGTTAATTTTAATGAAAAGAGAAGTGATTTTTTGATAGACTAAACAATAGTTTGGGGAAACATTCAATAATTTTAGTCACAAATGGAGAAACAAACAACAAAATTGTGGTCAAAAAACTAGACTCCTTCCTTTTCATTTGATTTAATCAGTAAATGAAATATTGATAGCCCAATTTGTAGGTCCACTTCAAAATTCAACACCCAAAATTTAATAATTTTTTAAAAATTTTTCTAACTAAAGGCTTAACTTTTAGCCTTAAAAAGGTTTTGGATAGGCAAGAAACATTTATTATTTTAATTCTAAATTGCTAACCTTCAATTTGTTTTCCGCTTTCAAGTAATTTGCGCTCTTCTTCTTCCTCTTTCCGTTTCTTCCTCCCCAATTGCAATCGCTGATATTCGCTTTCAATTTCGGCCAGCAAAGATTGGGATTGGCAGTCGGGAATGAATGCTGGATGTTGGGGAGGAATTGGCTGCTGTTTTGGTTGTTGATGAATGGAAGGAGAAGCTGAAATTGGCGGGATGAATGAAGAAGAAGGCATTTTAGAATCATAAAAAAATATTTGGTTCCTATAGGAAGAAATTCTGGGGGAAAGGTTGCCGATGATGAATGATTCAAACCAAAAAAGTCTGGCTATTTTTGGGAATGTGGAAAATCGTAATTTCCTAAAGAAAGAAGGAAACTTTGTTGGAAAAGTTCAAATTGGAATCAAAAATTATTGGAAACAATTTTGACTAAAGTAGAAAAATGCAATTAAATGCCAAATAATGGGAATTTGGGGCCAAATAATTTGGAAAGGAGGGGCCAGCCATAACTCATAGCCAAATGTGGCTATCGCTAAACCACCATTTCACCCTCTCATCCACTTGTGGTGGTGATGGTGGCCCGCCGATTGAATCATTCATCATCATACAGCATTTTCTTCCAAGCTTCCAACCCTACTTCTTCCATTTTTTTTGTTGAATATGTATAAAAACGTAAATCATTCAAAGTTTAATAAATTTGGTTGGTTTATGGACCCATATTTATTCCGCTTACCGTCCTCTTCCAATCCCGTTGTTTTCTGCTCTTCAATTGTTGCTTCTTCTTCGTCTTCTTCTTCGCTGCTTGACCAATCGTCGCCGAACAATTCTGCTGAGCTGTTTTCCTCGAATTCGAGTTGATTTTGTGGATTCTCTTTGGTTTGTCCGCTGCTTCTTTCTCCTTCCAAATAGAAAGTGGATAATGCTCTTCCTCGGCGATCTGCTAATTTTGAATTGGCCCCAATTCCGGGCATACGTTCACTCTTGGTTCGTCCAAGCGTTAACGTGCTAAAATTAAAAATTATAATCAGATAATGAGTAGATTTCATAAATTTTTAATGGATTTTTTTTCAGTAAATTTCATTCAAAATCATTTTAAAAAAATTAGTGGATAAAAAACCAAACTACGAAAAGGAATTGAAACTGTTTTAATGGAAAAACAATAGAATTCGCAATTCTCAATCGATCGATCGAAAAGCGAAGCGAAAAACATCCAATTTCAATAAAAAAAAAATAAAATTCTTGCTCAAATCTTATATGATTTTTGCGAAAATGTTATTTTTTGAAAATTTACTCTACAGTATATTTTATTTTTGATTTTCATCTTTTTTCAAAATTGATTGATTAGATTTGATCACTATTTACGAAAACAAGAAAAAAATTATAAAATTTTACCGAAAATTATCCTGGATGAATGTTTTTGCAACAGTTGATGGCGATTGATGGACAGAAGTGAAAGCCGATACTCGGGAACGTAATTTTCCCATCTGCACAAAAAAAAATGATTGGAAATGAATAAATAATATTGATGGTCGAGACCCCTTTGGCCAAATTTTGTTTGAGGCCAGCCCCGATTCGGCCAAATTCCCCACTGCTGCTGCTGGAAGAGACGAACAGTGAACGGCAAAGGGGCGATGATGATGAAGGGTGGTTTTGGGCATTAATGGATGCGGCAAACTTAATTTTTACTATGAAAATGATTGAATAGCGCACGGCTCACCCCATTTTTTGATTCAATGGAATTGCCTTCCGCAAATTCATCAAAATTATCTTCGCCATTCTCCGCCTCCTCCGTATGGCCATCCCAAAGCACATTGTCCAATTGGGTTGTCCTCCGTCGTTGGGCTCGTCCTTTTCCCCTGTTGTTGGCCCATTCCCTTGGATTTGCTCCATTGTTTAGTCCATCCTTCTTCCGGAATTTCGGTGTGTAATTTCCTCCTTGTTTTGGCCATTCTGATGCCGTTTCCCTTTCTTCCTCAAAATGATCGCCACATTCAATTTCCTCATAGATTGAGCCAGTGACCGAAGTTGCCAATGGAATTTTGCAAGGATTCTGGCAAATTTGGGTTTGAACCGGAGGTGGTGGTGGCGGATTAGAGGGAAGGCTGGAATTAGGGATAATTGTGAATGACTTGAATGAAGGGAAACCTTGGGGGCAAAACAACGGATCCTCTGGCAAAATTTGGCTTATTGGCTGCATCTTTTTGAATAGGCGGTGGAGGAGGACGTGAAGATGGTTTACGAACAATTTTGCTAAAAAGGGAAGTGAAATTTAAGTCAATTTAGTGGTCAGGAGGCTTATTAATAGGTTTGAGTACTGCTAAGTGTTAAACTGAATACATGAAATGGTTTTTTGGCCATAAATCATTGAGGCAATAGCCAATATGCGGAGGCGATATGCCATTCGAAAGCCCAAAATGTCCTCTAGAAAGTGGCAATAAAATATTTATAAAATTTACACATTCAAGAAAGCTACATGTCATTGAGTCTAATCAATCCGAATTTTTGGAAGAAAAGCCGCTTATTTTAAATTGTTTTAATTTTTCAGAAAATTAATTAAGCCACTTTTTAGAGGACATTTAGGACTTTAAAATGGCATATCGCCTTCTCGAATTGGTTTTTGCCTCGTTGAATTATGGCGAAAAGAATTGCTCAGATAAGGAGTTATCGGTATAATCGTTATGTTTATCAATTTTGTATTCAAATTCCCTAGATTAAGCAAAATTTGGAAGGAAAGTTAATATTGGATAAGAGAGGCAAACATTCAACAAAATAAATTTTGTAATTCCGGATTTCCTGTAATTAAATGCCGATACCTTTGCTCCGTTTTGGTGACTTCTGCGCATTTTGATGGGCCACTGCTAGATTCAACCGGATTTGGGGGTTTCTAAAATCATTTTGGATAAGGAAATCTAACGGATTCAATTTCACTGACGCATTTTGGTCTTCGAATGGAATTGGCCCTACTAAATGGCCGCAAGCTGCTTTCCAAATTGGATTCAACAGCGGGGCTGCTTTCTGAATTTGTTGCCATCGTTGTCGATTTGGATGTTTCCAATTTTTGAGTGCCAATTTCATTTATTTCCACTGCATTTGATCCATTCGTTTCTGCCTAAATTTTTCCCATTTCCATATAAATATTCTGCCTATGTTTAAACCCAACTTTTTTGCCAAAAGAATTGGCAAATTTTGGCGGTTTTGGTGGGATTTTTGGCTTTGGTTTAGTCGACGGTGGCTTCAGCTTTCCGATGGAATCATTGGAATTTGGCATTGGAACTGTTGAAGAGGAAGATGGGCTATCATCATTTGAGGTATTCAATGGGGAATTGGCCAATTCAGGCGAAGCAGAATTATTTTGAATTGAAGCAAGGCCAACGGACGCAGTGGAAGGGTAGGCGGATGAAGACGTGGAAAATGTTGAGGCAGAAGAATCCAAGGCGTATGAATTGGAGGATGAAGCGAATTTAGCGGATAAGGAGGCTACGGATGGGGATGGACGGGAATCATGGGGGGATTCTGAAGTGCCAATGCCATCATTATTGGCAATTGACGTTGCCGCCATCATCATTCCCTCACGGAATTTGGTGGCCAATTTTTGTGGAGGCGATCTGTTAACGTGAAAGGAAATAATCAAAGGGGTATTATTTATGGGGCAAATGGACAAAAATTTAGGAAATATGGAAGGAATTGGTCAATTTGTGCCCTCGGGGAATTTTTTAATGAATGCGGTGAATGAAAGGATTTAAGGGTGAATGGGGAAGGATTTGGTGTCCCCGTTCCGGAGACTTGATTTTGGACTGATTCCCCCAATTCGAACATTCTCATTCATTTTTGCTCATTTTCTAGTCCATTTCCCCTTCCCCTTTTCGTGTGCATTGATCCCCCTCTGGTGTGGACTGTGTGGACTCTCGTTTTGTTGCGCGCCATTTGATGTGAGGGAAAACAATGGAATTTGAGAAAAGTGGGTGGGGAATATGGAGGAGTGGATGGATGGACGAGAAGAACAAAAGGATGAATGGATGGATGGACGGATGGTTGATGATGCGCGAATCTCATTTGAGGAGTGGAATATTCAAGGAGGAATTGAATTGAATTAGCAAGGGAAATTGCACATCCAAGATTAGCGGTTTTGGAGAGGGTGTGGCGAATGTTCCGGCCAAATATTCGTTAAAAGAGGGTTTGTCCCACATCCAAATTTGAGTCCTATTCTTGGCGGCAATTTAAGCGGAAAATTGAGGAAATTTTTGGTCAAAATTTGGATAATTTTATTAGTTAAATTCTTTGGATGATGGACAAATCCTTAAACAAAAATTGAAGGCAATGATGTGGTGAGGATTGGAAATGAAGAAGAATGATGGATGTACAGGAAGGGTTTGGCTTGTTACTTTTGTTTTGGGTTTACCTCACTCAAATTTAAAAGGCTTATTCTTGGCAGCAATTTAAGCGGAAAATGTGTCAAATTTGGATAATATTTGAGATTGAATATTAGGAGCAAATCCTTAAGAAAAATCGCATAAAATAATTAGAACTGAGAAATGAAAATTAGTAAAACGCAAGGATTGATGGACAGCAAAGCGAGTAAATTTGCTGGGAATTAGCTTGGTGCTTTTGTTTATATTCTTTGCCTCATTCCCAAGGGGATGGACAATCTCGGTGCCGAGAGGGGAAATTGACCTTGAAAGATGGGCAAGAAAGAAGGCTTTTCGTCGCGCTCATTTGGTCATTTCCATATCCTCCTTCTAGTGGCCTAAATTGGGTGCTGGTTGCCCTCTTTTTTGAAGTGGGCTATTGGCACTTGGCAGATGTGCCAAACACAGATTCGTCCACAAAAATGGCACTTTAAAAAGGGTGGCTCTGGCATTTCCGGTGCCAAATTATTGCAGAAACAGAGAAGAACTGTAGAGAATGAGTTTTTGCCCAAAATGGTCTCAAATTTCATTGAATTTCCAATATAGAATGAAAATGATTGGGAATTATTATAATGTTTTGTGTTTGATTGGAAACATTTTATGGATGGATTGTGTGAAAGGGGAATTGGAGGCCGCAACCGGACGATTTGGAGAGCGTTCAGCCGAATCGACAATAATCAGCCGAGCGGTAAATGATGGCGACGGGAAAATGATGGAGAAATTTTGAAGGGCAGAATGAATAGAAGGGAATGGGATGAGCCTTTTGAACATAAATTGGCGATTTTTGTGTGCGCGCACAATTCGCGCATCTGTGCTGTTTTGGTGCAGCCAATTTTTTGGAGAATAAATGAGGGTCAAGGCAAAAAATTGAATGAATTAATGGGTGGGGGAATGGGGCAAAATTGCGGGGTTTGCCCTTTGCCGCGCTAATCGAATGGATTGGATGGGCGAAGGGCAAGGGGGTTGGAGGCCCATCTTAAAAAGGGAGGTTTGAGGTCGATTTGGTCAGCATAGCTTTTGGTTCCCAAGCATCAAACTGGTTTATTTCCCTCTACGCCCAATTCCGGACCATTTATTCTCATCCGTTTTCCATTCCCAAATCCATGGAACGGTTAGATGCCTTTTGAAGCGCCGCCTAATTTGGCCATTTTCACAGCGGGAAACATCATTGGAAAAGGGGCAAAATGGTCGCGCATATTTCTTTGGATGGAATGCGCCATAAAAAGTTTTCCTTTGGAACCGTTTCTCAACCCAATATGGTTTTAATGTAGAATTTGCCCTCCCCATTCCAAGGTTTGCTGTAAATTTTTATTGTATTTACAGTTTGACCATATGGGATAATCAACGAATACCGCCATTTCAGTACTTGAATTCCTTCTTTTGGCAATTGCTCAACAAGGAAGAGGCCAATTTAGGAAGGCGATATGCCATTTTAAAGTCCTAAATGTCCTCTAAAAAGTGGCTTAATTAATTTTTTGAAATTTTAATCAATTTATAAAAAAGCAGCTATTTATCTAAAGTTTGAGTTTATTACACTCAAGGACATGTAACTTTTTAAAAGTTGTAAATTATAAAATTCAAAAAAGCCACTTCGTAGAGGACATTTAGGGCTTTAAAATGGTATATCGCCTTCCTGAATTGGTTTTTGCCTCGTTGAATTATGGCGAAAAGAAAGCCCATGTATTCATTAGCTAGTTTTCAATTGTCCTCTACCATCTAAGTTGGTACAGATACCAAAATTTCCACACCTTTTCATCGCCTTTTTATCGGCACCAATTCTGCTGTTTACAGTCTTCGTCTCCTTCCTCATCAAATTTTCTCCTCCCTCTTTACTTATATTGCTCGAAGGCAACTTCATTGTGACATTTTCAATTCCCGTTTTCTTCGTTAACTGCTGACTTTTGGTGCCACTTTCAAATCTACAAAATGTTTTTTAATTCCAAACACCTCTCCTTCCAACTTTTTGCATAAATTTTTGATGGAATCTCGCGATGAATTTCCATTTTCTCCATTGGATTTTGTTGTTTTGCTGACCAATGCCGGATTCATATGCCAAATAACAACAACAATTGATGAAGCCGCTTATTAACAAATAAAATCGATGGGAAATGAGGGCAAGAGGAAGAAATGGGGTGGACGGAGGATTGCTGGGTTTTGGACGCCTATGCTCTTGGTGGGTTTTACTAGTCTGGGTTGAGGAGGCATGGAATGGGACGAGGTTGGCCACATTTGCCGCTGGCCATTGGCCACTCCAATGGAGGAAGTGAGGCCAACAAAGCGAAGTGGAGGGTATATTGATATTGAATGTTGGAAAGGCAGAGATGGCTGGGAAAAAATGGTTTCTTAGAGGCATAATCCCATTGGAAGGATTTTTGTCGGACCAAGATTGGATGTGAAATTGAGGCCAATTGACAATGAAAAATATTTTATTTTAATTTAACCAAATGTAAAGTATTACAAAAAAAAGTAATGATTAAAGGGAAACAAAAACAATGAATAAATTGTGATAAAAATAAGAATCATTAGTCCATTCCATTTTGGAAAAATTATAGCAGATTCCAGATTCATTTGTTTGCCGATGCCGATGACTTGGTGGACTTCGTTCGCCTCCATGAATATGGCCGTGTTATTGTTGCACCGGAGACCGGAGTATTTCGGTAAACGCAACTGGGATGGAGACAAATTAAATTAAACAATAAAAAGTGGATTAGAAATCACAATTGCAATTCACAAACATATATTAGAAATCGCAATTACAATTACAATCTAAGTTTTACAATTACAATTACAATCGCAATTACAATTACAATCTAAGTTTTACAATTACAATTACAATCGCAATTACAATTACAATCTAAGTTTTACAATTACAATCGCAATTACAATCTAAGTTTTACAATTACAATCGCAATTACAATTACAATCTAAGTTTTACAATTACAATTACAATCGCAATTACAATCTAAGTTTTACAATTACAATCGCAATTACAATTACAATCTAAGTTTTACAATTACAATTACAATCGCAATTACAATTACAATCTAAGTTTTACAATTACAATCGCAATTACAATTACAATTACAATCGCAATTACAATTACAATCTAAGTTTTACAATTACAATCGCAATTACAATTACAATCTAAGTTTTACAATTACAATTACAATCGCAATTACAATTACAATCTAAGTTTTACAATTACAATTACAATCGCAATTACAATTACAATCTAAGTTTTACAATTACAATCGCAATTACAATTACAATCTAAGTTTTACAATTACAATTACAATCGCAATTACAATTACAATCTAAGTTTTGCAATTACAATCGCAATTACAATTACAGTCTAAGTTTTACAATTACAATTACAATTACAATCGCAATTACAATCTAAATTTTACAATTACAATTCACAATCGCAATTATACACTCTACAACTACAATTCAAAAATGAAAATTTTTTTTTGCTTTTAGGATAAAAATGTATTTTTCAAAAAAAAAAGAAAGATAATGCAAAATGAGGAGAGCAAGAGCAAGCAACTTTTTAGCTTTTTTGTTTTTTACTTTGATACCGATTTTTTTGATGAATGCGATTGACGAGAATTAAACAAAAAAATTAAGAATTTCTCAACTCTTTTTAATTCCTAACTACTCATTAAATTAAATAAATTTAGATTATTCCAAATTTAGCAAAATGATCGGCATTTCTAGACTTATTTCCCCCTTTTGCAACACAAATTCCCTGCTAATTTCAAGAATGTTTGCCATACAAAGCGTCAAAAATTCAAGGATAAAAATGGTCAAGGAATTTCCGTAAGATTTTGCCTTTAATAAATTCTCTAATAATAATAAATACATTTTAGTCTTTCATATCCAGACTTCCTGCCTTCACAAGTTTGGAATCGCAGAGATCCAGTGTTTGAAAAACTTATACAAGCCGATATGATGGAAAGGCGTATGGTTATTGACATTCCTGAATTTTATGTTGGTAAGTAAGCAAATATCAACATTTTCTGTACTAAAATTTAAATTAAACACAAAGGCTCAATAATGGCAGTCACAATGTCTGATCCAAATACATCAAATAGGCAAAATCGATTTGTTGGCATTTGCATTAGGAGGGAAAAAGAAGGTTTACATTCAAATTTCACACTGCGAAATGTGGTTGATGGACTTGGTTTGTATTTTCTGATCAATCAAAATTCTAATTATAAAATTTTTTAAAGGTGTTGAAATATTGTACGAACTTTACAATCCAACAATTCTGAAAATTGAAACACTTTTGCTTGAGAAGCGGCTTGATGAAGATTTAAGCTATTTGGTGGATGCATATCCCGAGTATAGCACTTTCAATTTCCATATGGAGCCAATAACCCACCCAAATGGGAAGCCAATTCCAATGAATCCATTAAAGGTTCGCCAATTTGATTTTTCCAAAATTCTTAAATCCAATTTTTAAGGTAAAACTAAAACCGCCACCCTGGGCCAGGCCTTGGTTCGAATTCGACGTCAAGGGAATAGAGGACGCTTGGACGGAAGCAACCCCGTGGTTCAAGAGGAAATTCATCAAGAGGAAGGACCTGTTCGACCTGAAGAAATTCGACATTGTCCGGCATTACAGAGAGTGGGCACAAGAATTGGAACATGATTTGGAAGTGCAAAAACGGATGCGCGATTTCGAGAATGGATACCATCAAAGGGGTGGAACATCGAGAAAGTATATTTTGAAATCAGCCGCCGGAATGGAAGAAATCGATTTAAATTTATCACATGAAAACGAAGAATAATTTAATTTGTTTTTGTTATTTCTTTTTAATTTTGCAATAAATATCACATCATAAATATTTATATGGTCCAATTTGGTTTATGATCGAACATCTGCTGGTTTTGTCAAAATAAAACTCCCGTGTCTCGCCAAATACCCAAAAAAACATGTCAGGCGCCAAAGGCAGCAGACAACAAATTGAGTTGATCAGTGTGGATCAGCAGATGAAATGTAGGATTAAGAAAACTAAGGAGGGGACTTTGTCCCATTGCTATTTGGCCAAACGAGAGGACAACAAAACATCCACACTACGAGAATTTAAACTACCCCGACGGCGGGGAGGGTGGAGGGGCGAGATTCTCCTCACTCGATCAGCAGCTAAAGCCCTCTATTCTTCACTTTTCCTATTGATCTGCTAAAAACACCACCCTCCATCGCCGTTTTTCCCCTCATTCTTTAAGCCAACCACCACCGCCAAACAATCCACAATCTTGGCCGAAAGGAATAGTTAAGAAGGAAGTGAGTTTTGGATTTATCCTTGGTCTCTGCTGCTCTCGACTTCCTCAAATTTGTGAAAAATAATTGTTATTGAACCATCATGGTTCGCACTTTATTCAATATATGCCTTGGGGCGTTGTGCAAACGGAGTACGGATTTTGATGCCGATTTGGCATTGCTCCCGTGTGATTGCAAACAACGGCTACTCGAATATATTTCCTCACATGATTTGGTCAGTTACCCAAATTTACACTACCGTATTTTTCTAATAGAGTCCCGGAGGGTTAAAGGGCCTCTAAAGGAGCTATTTTTAAAGAGGGACTTCTAAATGGCCTTTGTTTCTCAGAGACCCATCAAGTGAGGGCAAAAATTCATTTTGTAAACTTTTTTTTCACCTTAAAAATCTTCATAAGGGGCTATTATTGGAGGGAGGAGGGGATTCTAATAGAGAAGGGATCAATATGAGGAAATACGATACATTTTATGGAATGGATTTAGATCAACACTGGCTCCAGTCTTGCGCTTTTGGCCCGTCCAATGTTCAGCCACAATTTGGTACTTTTAAAATGACAATGAAATGATCAGAAATTTCCATGTTTCAGACTCGAATTTGTTTCTATTTAAGTGATCAGCTAAATGATGAGATTTTGGAGATTCTAACAATGTAAATGGATGGTATTTAATTTGGCAAATAAATTATTGAAAATGGCAAATAGAGTATTTAATTTGGCAAATAGGATTTTATGTCGTAAAAGTATTGAAAATGGCAAATAAATTATTGAAAATGGCAAAAAGAGTATTTAATTTGGCAAATAGAAATACAATTATTATCGCTCACTATAATCGGTTCAAACCGGTTTCAATACTTACCCAAACTGGTTTAAAATATTTTTTATGATAAAAACCACTTATTTTCTACCTGAATAATAATTATAATAAAGAAGGCGTCTATAAAAACAATTGGAAAATTCAAATATTTATCGACTTCATGCAATATAAAATAATAATAAGCTCCTGATCAAAATGTTATACCAGTGAAATAAAAAAGACTGAATTAATAATGGATAATTGAGCAATATAATAATGAATAGAAAGTCAAAAATTGAGTATTATAATGTCGAATAAAATAGATTGAAAAATTGTTAATTATGCATCAATGCCGTTCCTCCATGCACCTTCTTTGGACGGCCACGTTTGCGTTTCTTCTCGATCAATTCAGCCGTCACTTCGGGTGGATATTCTGCCAATCCATCGGAGCACATCCACATCACTGCATGCTCACAGGCCTTTTTTCTGGCTCCTTCATAGCAATTGCACTTGTAGCAATCTTAGTTTGTAAAATGGCCAATTTTTAAAATAAATTTTTAACCAGATTACCTTGCCAAAATTCGCATGGTTCAACAATGTGGAATTTTGTCCTGAGTGCCGTTGTCCAAATTCTATAAATGTTTTTAATTTATTAATTTTATATTAACCGTGGTTTTTAGTCAATTTGGGATTAAAATATTTTTGAATGGTAAGTTAGCTGGCTGTATCAATTTATATAGGGCCTGCCGACAATTCCGCATCAACAATTCCTCAACCGACAATTCGGCACTGTTTTTGGCATTTTTTCCTAGTCCTAACACTAGATCCCATGCTGGCCTAGCCTAGCCCCAGCCTAATTAAGCCGGTTTAAAAACAAATAACTGGTTGCGGAATTGTCGACATACGAATAAATTTGTTTATAATCAAAATTTGGCAAAACACTCATAAAAATGCAATTATTTCATTTTGTAAAAAGGCAATTTCTAGGCCAATAAAATTGCTATATAGATTGATATATAATCCAGATCGATTTCGATTTTAGATCAGACTTGGTCCCAATTATCGAAAAATCCAATGTTTAATTAATAAATTAATTTTGAACCTTTGATTGCTTTTGATGATCCAATTGAACACTCATTATTGTTTCGGCAGTGAATTCACCATTTTCCACCATTTTCACTATTGGCAAACCATCAAATGTGCCACTTTGCTATAAAAAATTAAAACCAATTAGTGAAAATTGCCAAACCGAATTTTCCATCACCGTCATTTGGTATTGTTGCCTTTCTAAATCTTCTCTTTTATTTTTTGCTTTCAATTTAGCATTTTCTTTTCGCAATTCCGCCATTTCCTCTTTCAATTTTGAATTTTCCTTGCGCACTTCTGCCATTTCCTTCTGCAATCTGGTATAATTCTGCTGCAATTTTCCATATTTGTTGCTCATTTCCAAGTAATTTTTCTTCATAATAGTTTGATGATCTGATGGTTTTATCAATTAATTATCTGCATGAGAATAGAGAAAGCAAAATTAAAATAAAAAAGAATTTTATTATTTTAACCATAAAAAATATTTTAAACCAGTTTGGGTAAGTATTGAAACCGGTTTGAACCGATTATAGTGAGCGATAATAATTGTATTTCTATTTGCCAAATTAAATACTCTTTTTGCCATTTTCAATAATTTATTTGCCATTTTCAATACTTTTACGACATAAAATCCTATTTGCCAAATTAAATACTCTATTTGCCATTTTCAATAATTTATTTGCCAAATTAAATATTTCCCCAATGTAAATTACTTCACAATATGTTTGGTAAATTCACATTTTTAGAAATAGTCGAAATTTACGTTACATTACGTTGGTTGATTGCCCATTTGTTGGCGATAAAGTTTGCCCCAAAAATATTAATCCAAGTCTAATAATGTTTTGTTTTTAGGGCATCATAAGTATTACAAAGAATCAGACCAAACTAAGGCACCTTGATCTGATCAGCCTTCCTCTGATAACTTCAAAAGCATTTGAACATGTCAAATCCAACTATTTGACCAGTGTTGATTTGAGTGGTTGTTCTATGGTAGGGAATGGGATTAAAATACATAGATAATTATGCGAATTTTTCAGATTGGCTCGGAGGGAATTTTTTATTTGGTCTACAACAATCCTTCAATTGGCAGCCTTTGTTTGAACGGATGCCGCGGACTGGATGAAGTAAGCAAGATTTGGGGGCTAGGTTTAGGCTGGCTAGGATTTATAAGATTTTTCCACAAAAATTTTCCAAAATTTTCGACCCATGAGGGACCCTCTGTTCGAATTCTCTCGGAGGAAAAGATTTTTTCGAACTTGGTTGTTACTTTTTTGTAATTTCACTAATTATGATATACCCAACCGTTTTCCGATATCAGCATATTATTATTTATTATCAAGCCAATAATGCCTATCTAAGCCTTTCCTATCCATCCTACTGTACGCCTACCTTTTGCGTTTTGCCTAACTACCCCGTCACTTTTATCAATCAAATATTGCCCCAAGCTGCCATTTTATAAACTCTCACCATTTTCCTCTCCTTTTGCTTTTTTACCTTTCCCATTTTATAATCACATTTTTCGGCACAATTAATAACGAATAATTTAAAGTCGAGTTTCCCCTTTCCCTATCCCATTCATTGGGCCATTGGGGACTTAAGCCACCGTACAAAATTCCAGGGCGGAGCAGCCCAACTTTCATTAAAATTAGACTAAAAATTATATTCCATTATTTGCAGCAAGCTCTCTACGATATTGCACATTGCATTGGGGAACGGTTGTTCAGCCTTGAATTGGACAATTTACAAAATTCACAAATCATTGAACGGGTCCGAACGCTGCACACCCTTTCAAAACATTGCCCGAATATTGCGAGACTTTCACTTTGTCAATTCTTTCAGGCAATTTTCATTCTCAAATTTTTCCTAAAACTGTAACTCAAATATTTTAGGAGGGTGAATCGATGGAACAATGTTTTATTGAAGGCACCGGATTGGTGGATGTCGACTTATACGGTGTGCCTTTTTTTATTACGAATTTTATTCTGAAATATTCCCACGAAAAGGCAATTACTTTTGGCATCCACCCCAACTTCCATTGACCATTTGTTCACTGCGGCTTTCGGTGACGGGACAGGAAAATGCGGAAGAGCTCATTTCAAGTCTTCAGCTGCAGCCAAATTTGGCCTCAATTCATCTTCAGCTGCATTGTGAAGAGGAAGATGCTGTGAGTTTATTAAAGGAAAATATTTAATTTGCCGAAAAAGAGATGCTGTGAGTTTTTTAATGGGATATTGAAAAAGACATTGAAATTTGCCGAAAAAAGAGTATACCAAAAATTATAATGGTTTAAATGTTTTAAGGGTTTGTCTTAAATTACATTGGATAGAGCTGGTCAAGAAGACCCATTGAATGGTCTTCTATCAATCATACTGTACCCCTACTTTTTGCCCAATCACCTCCGCTACCCTATCAATCAAATATTGCCTCAATCCACATTTATAAATCTCAGTCAGCCCTTTTTCCTTCCCAAAATGGTCCTTTTCCTTTTCGCTGTTCTTTTTTATTATTCTTATTTTCACACCAAATTGATAAAAAAAATACCTAATAATTTATAGCCCAGTCCCCCTTTAAACCTTAACTCATTCTTTTGGCCAGTGGAAAGCTCGAGCTCCCGGAAAACCCGAAGCAAGATATTAGGCCCAGCTTTAGACCCTAATTTTAGCCCTAGATTAGGGACTAATAAATTTGTTATGGTTTGGTCAAAATTAAAGGGTATAAACGGATTAAACCCATTTTAGTTTAAAGGTTCAAAACTAAGTTAGAATTGGTTTAAACCTAAGCCAGACCATAATCAAATGATGCGTCTTGTCTTGACTAGGTCTATGCTATAAGCTTTTAAACCGTTACAATCTTTTCGGCATTTTCAATACTTTTGGGGAATTTTCAGTGTTTTTTCGGCAAATATTTCCACTTTTTAAATAATAATTAAATTTTTCCCCAATTAATTTTAGCATTCAATTGAACAAGCCAATGCATTCCTTTGTAAATTTCTCCTCTACATGGGTCCAAAAATCACTCGTTTACATGTAAAATATAAAGAAATTTCCGCTTAAAATTGACACCTTTAGATCACCCTGAACCGATTGAACGATTCCGCCCTTCTCCTAATCGTCCAATCAATGCCAAATTTGAGCCATTTGGCCTTGGATGTGCTCCACCTGAATTCGCATACACTCCGTCTCCTTTTCGCCGGTGGAATTCATTCCCAAGGCGCAAAACTTCGTTCCCTTCGGCTTTGCCGTATTCGGCTAACCTATCGGGCGCTGTTCTCAATTGGAAGATGGGTTGGTTTGAATTTACAAAAATTAGGAATAAAATGAATTTAGGGCCGCTCCCTGGTGGATTTGGAGACTTCCTATATGCCATGTATTGATGACCGTTTTTTGATGCTTGTGGCCAAAAATTGCAAATATTTACAAACGGTACGGTATTCCTAATTTCTGTAGGGCACTGCTAACCCTCTTAAACCAACTTTCTAATTTTTAGGTAAATTTCAACGGCTGTATTTGGGTAACGGACAAAGGGCTGACTGGATTGGCAAGGTAATTCGTTTATTTTTAAATTATGAATGAATTAACGCTTCATTCAGGAACAAAAGATTGCGGGAAGTGAGAATCAGGGCCACAGGTTGCACCGACAAATCTCTATACATTTTGGCCCAGTAAATTACAAAAACACTCTACATTTTATTTACACAAATTATTTTAAGATTTTGCCCAAGTCTGGAATGGATTGCCCACGCCGACTTCAGTGGACGTCCAAAATTCACGGATGAAGCGTTGAAATGCCTGCGGGATTCGTGCATTCAACGAGTGATTTGTTGATGGAAGGAGGAGGTGAAATGAAATAATTGAGAGAATTAAAATTTATTTGTAATTAATTGTGTAATTTTTTTATAATTTCTACAACAATAAAATAAAAATAAATATTAAATAGATACTGGTAATGGTAATGATATTTTTTCTATACATTTCCTTGATTGTAACTTCTTGAAAACTTCAATCTTTGGGCCATTGTTGACTAGTTTTGAACTGAGAATTGCCGCACTAAAATGTAAATATATTACTAAAAATTTAATTCTTTTTGGCTAACCCACCCAATGGCCGGTGAACTGTTCAGCTCATAAAGTGTTATGTTGCGTATTTGTTTGGCCAATTCCCGTCGAGGGTTCCTCCTCTGCAAATATCCCACAAAACCATCTCTCAAATGTGGCCAACTTTTGAAAACAGAACCTTAAAATATTCGATAATTTTAATTAAATTTTAATTTTTACTTACCTATCAACACAATTGGAACTTCCTCGAACATTTTTGAGTCAAAATGCGCAGAAATGGATGTAATATGCTTTGCTAATATTTCTCCCGCATCGGCAAATAATTTCCGCGCAAATTCATCACCATTGTCAGCCACTAAAAAATTCGGGAAAATATTAATAATTAAAATTCTTCACTAAAAGAAATAATTTTTTGACTTACAATAAGCCAATTTTTTGCAAAATGAGGCAACATATGATTTGTTGAATTGATTAGGGTTGTACAGAATGTCCAATAATCCTAATTTTGTCGATACATCAAAATGTTCCAACAATTCTTTCTTGACTGTCGTCAAATCATAATAAAATTCATAGTCCAAAAAGCCATCCTCAATGTCAAAAATTTGCCTTATTGCCCTAAAAACAAATAATTTGTATGAAACAATTTTTGGAGGACTCACCTCATTGTAATCCAAAAGCCACTTCCGCCATCACCGATCAAATGTCCCCAACCGCCGACTTTAAAACGGAAAAAAAATGTTAAAATATTTAATCAGATTTCACCTCCATGAACAGAGCCATTCGCCTTAAGCAATCGACATGTTGAACCGGTGCCGGCTATCAACACAATCCCACCTAAGAAATTAATTAATTAATTTCAAGATATTTTTTTCTAATTATCGTATTTCATCTAGAAAATAATTGTTATAATAATGCATATAAGTGGCAAGTGGGTATTGGGAACCAAGTTAGAAAAACAACTTCCTCTGAGAGACTCTGAGAGGATTCGAACCTGAGAATTCTAAATTATCAAAAGGGGAGGGTCATAGATAAGGCTAAAATTCTCAAAAATTTTTCCAGCACCAACCATCTTCAAATGATGTTGCCACGGCAGCCACCGAATCACTGGTCAACATGAAATCATCGGTCAAATCGGCATGTTCCGCCTTCATATATTCCAGCATTCGATTGTTTGTTACTTCATCCTCCGCTCCGGATAATCCCATTCCCTTAAATTTAAAATAAATTTTATTAAAATTTAAATAAAATTACAACTGAAGCCAAAGGCAACACAATTTTTGATTGTTTTGCTGCCGCTCGAATCCAGTTCGCAATTTGATCCGCTGTTTTTTCTACCCCATTCAGCAGGCAATTCAGTCCTGGACCATCGTTCCATTGGCCAATTTTATTGCCCAGTGAGTCGATCAAAACCAATGTTGAATGAGTGGCACCGCTGAAATTTTAAAGTTTAATAATTTAAAATTATTTTTAATCAGAATTGTAATCTTTAGTGTGTATTGTAATTGTAAAACTTAGATTGCAATTGTAATTGCGATTGTAAATGTAAAAGTTAGATTGTAATTTTTAGTCTGAATTGTAATTTTAAATATTTACCCTTCAATGCCTGCAAAGAAAATAAGTTCATTTGGAGAATTAATTCCTTCCATTCCGCCATTCATAATCATTGTTGATGGTTTGTTTATTTTGCCCAAACAAATTGAATGCGATTTTGTGTCCACACACCGAATCAATGTGCAGCGAAGATCAACCATTGAAAGAGATTCTTCTATGGACCAATCAGAGCTGAAAATAAAAATTTTTTGATAAGGAAAAAATATTTAATGATATTTTTAGATAAGATCGGAATAAAATATCAGAATACATTTATTATATTTGATGAGGAAAATTAGAAAATGGAATGCACATACTAGACATTCTAATAGGAATTTGCTGAATAAATTTTACCATTTTAAGAAAGGGCTTGGGATAGAGCCACCCCATGAATGAAAGATGTTTTGTGAGTTTCGAAAAATGGAAAGTTGAAAGCCGATAAGTAATTTAAAAATAAAAATATTTACCTACTCTCTGATTTGATATGCAAAGTAAAATTCCACATTGGGAAAATATTGGAAAATCGGCTTCAGAACATAGCAAATTATCAATTCAAAAACTGAAGGATCATAGAAAACATCGGAGCCAAAAATGTAATCAAGCGTTGTCGTCTCATTCAACAAATTCTGGATTGATTTTTTAGGATCATCCCAATCAAATCCCTGAATTAAAATAAAATTATTATTGAATTTTTGTTAATTTTTACCATTATTCGAACGCAATTTTCAATTTGAGTAGCATCAAAATTTTCCTCCAAATTCAATCGAATAAATTCAAAAGCCTAAAATTTCATTTCTTAATTAAAAATGGAAATTATTTTAAACCTTGTTCAATCGAGATTTTTCCGTTATAATCACTTTTGATGCGTCGCAACGAAGTGCAGTCATCGAGGGCAATGCAGCCGTACCAGAGCCAATTTCTAATATTGTTTTTCCCTTCCATAAATTTGGATTATTTGCAATGAATTCACCTGGCAAATTTATTTGGATGGTTTTAAAATTAGCTCAAATTTTGTTACAAAGAATTTCAGCCGATGGCCATGTATGCTGCCACATAAAGTCGGCCATTTCTGTCATTTTTAGGCTTAATTTTATACTCATAAAGGTGGCAGGAAATTAAATTATTTGATTGATATAAATAATGAAAGTCCAATCCATTAATAAATATAAAAATAATACAATTTATCGCCTTTTATTCAATATCAAAAATTAAATTAAAAAACAATTTAACATCTCGTCATCTCATCATCATCATTATATTTGAGTGAATCATAAATATGTAAAGAGACTAACACAATTTCATTAATAGGCCTTCTCTCTCTTCAATTCTCGCATAATTTAGCCGCTTCCGGGTGGTGGTTGCTCTCCTCCTTGATTCCCAGCTGGTCCATCGCCACCGCCAAATTGACGTCGAAGTATTTCAACCAGCTCCGGGTTTTGCTGTTGTATTGCACTGGCCACCTTAAATTTCATTTATTTTTAAATATTGTTATAAAATTATTACAGCCTCCCCAGCTCGGAGCATTTCAGCAAATGGATTTGCACCGCCGCCCTCCGCTTGATTTCCTTGGTTCTCGGCTCCTCCTCCTCCGCCTTCTTGTTGAGCATTTGGCGGTGGTCCACCACCGGCATTGAAGAAACTCTGCATCATTTGACCCATCATATTTCGAACATTTGGATCCTTAATTTATAAGATTTTAACAAAAATAAATTTTTAAAAATTTTCGACCCATGGGAGAGGCTAACTTTGAAAAATTATGGTCACGGGTTCGAATCCGCTCCGAGGAAGTTATTTTTAGGCTTGATTGCCATTTATTATTTACATATTCTAAAGTACATTTCTAGGCGAAAATAAACTCATTTGACCAAAAATATGTTATCCTAGTTTTGAAGAGAACAAACCTGCATCATGCGAGCCATATTTGACATCATATCGGGGCTGTTCAATAAACCGCCCAATCCTCCGGGGAACATTCCACCAAATGGATTCTAAATTGATCAAATTAACAATTAATAAATCAAATTAGGATTACTGCTTGCGGATTATTGGCAAATGTGTCACGAGCCTCCTTCAATTTTTCCTCGGCGATGTGAAGATTGTTCTTATAACTTTTTTATTCATTAATTTTACATTAAATAATTTCATTGCTTACCTCTCATTGTTCGGATCAATCTCGAGTGCCTTTTTATATGCTTCAACCGCCTGATCATAACGATTTTGACAAGACAGAGCAACCCTAAAAGTTATTAATTAGCAGTTGAAATTCTACCAATTAATCAAACCCCATTCGTCCATAAGCCTTGGCATAGTTTTGGTCCAAAGCCAGCGCAGTTCGACAATCCTGAATTGCAAGATCGAATTGTTCAAGTCGGCAATAGGCAGCAGCTCTGTGAACATTTTTAATGCTTTCAGCTTAATCTGAGTCGAAAACCTGTTGCAAAAATAGATCGGATCGCGGTTAAGCTTGATGGCTTCGTTGTATTTTTGGATTGCTTCATCGAATTTGTTCGCTTTCACCAAATCATTGCCTGCCTTCTTCCTTCAGTTTGTTTGCTTGGTCAATCTCAACTTGCGTAGGAGTTGGGAATTCTTCACTCTGAAATGACCGATTAAAATGGATTTATTTCCAATTAACTTACGCCATCACCAAGACCCTCTGCAGCTTTGAATATCTCAATAAGTGGTTTAGACGGCTGGAAAGCATAGTTTTTGTCTGAAACTCCGAAAGCGGTTTCGAGGCATTGTACAGCAACTTTAAAACATATATGGTTTAAAACATTTTGTATAAGTAGAAAAACCTTCTAATCCTTCGATTTGATCATCAGTGCATTGATTTGATGAAACTTTTTGGCGCAGGAATTGGATGAATGACACAACCAAATTTCGCTCATCATTTGTCACCTTCCCGTGCGTTGTTTCGGATGGTTGTTTTGCTGAACTATCATTATTCTCCATATTTATTATTTAGATAATCTCGTTTTTTCCTTCAAAAATCTAAATTAAAAATACATTTGTTTGAGACTGAATAAGTGCAAATTATCAAAATCTTATTTATAGTATCCAAGTTCAGGCAGGAAAAACAAATGTTTTTTTGGTAAATGGGAGGGATGATCATGATTATTGATCGATCGATGATCACAATTCATGATTTTTTGCTACTCGAGAGTCAGCAAGATGTAAGGGATTTTATTTGAGGCAAAATCAAGCTAAGCTAACTTCAACAAGTCTTATCAGTCATCAGACTACCTATCTTTATCTAATAGTGATAGTGACCTCTCCTCTACTCATACTCATAGTAATAATTAATAAAATAATCAAATATTGAATTCATAAATTCAATTAACGAATACACAAAAAAGTACAAAGTCAATTCATTTACAATTTATTCACAAAAAAAAAAAACAATATTAGGCAATTGGGAAAAAAAATATACAACAATAATACAACAACAATATGTGAATATGGTGGAAGAAAGCAACAACATAGGTGGGATAAGTGGAAGGAAAATCATAATGAGAAGGAGCTTATCGATTGGAGTTCTTCATCATCATCATTCTGCTGCTGCTGGCTGGTTGATGGTCCATCCTCGTCACTGTCGTCCGAGCTCGAGCTGTCAGGAAGCGCTGAAATAATGGGAAAAATTATGATTTGATTTTCGAAACCCAAATCCCAACCAACTTACATTCAATCTCATCGGGGTTCTTGGCGGGTTGCTTCTTCTTCTTGTTTGCTGGTTCTTCCTTCTCAGCAGGTGCATTATTCTTGGATCCTCCGGCAGCTCCAGTTGCAAGGTATTCCTCCCGGGTGAGCGGCACTGTCACATTGTCCTTGATCGCCACCAGTTTTGACTTCTCCACATCCTGTTTGATCCGGTTGAGGTAGTCCGCGGAGCCTGTTTCTTAAAGAGAAGGGATGATTATATTTCCAAAATTTTATGCCCAAAACCCTAACACTTACGTTTGTATCTTCGGTAACTGACTGCAGCGTCGACATTTGCAGGACTGTCGGGATTCGGTTCACTGAGCAAAGCCACAACTGCAAGCAGGATTTGTCGCATGTCACGGTCCCTGTTCCATCGTTGATCGGCTCTCTGAAAAATTAAAACATTATGAAAGAAGTTTTTCCCGGTCCCAGATAACTTACTTCACCACTTTGGGGGTCGTTCCCTGGCGGATGCAGGAAACTGATGCAGACTCTTCCATCCTGAAATTGCAGGGAAATTTTATAAATCATTATCAAAGCATAAAAATAAACCGACCGGATAGATGTTTGGGTGGTAGATCGGCGGTGTGAAGATCATTACTGGCGGTCGATCCGGGAAGAGCATTGGGAAATTGATTTCCTGAAAAATAAAAACTATATTTATCAGATCAAACAATTTTTTAAAAAAAATACCGCTTTGAAATAGCCTCCTTGATACAGTGAATCTGGCGGCCCATAAATTCCAACGGTCCATTCGAACAAATTGTTTTCGTTAATGATGAGCCGGAATCCTTCGAGTGGTTCTTCGCGTAGTGATTTGAGTTGTGTTTGCAGCGCCCTGATTGCCCGGCCGTTCCAGAACATCCTCTCTGCTTGAAAATAGTCCGCTGGAATGATCTGAAAATATTGCGAATTTATTGGTGTTAAGAAAACGGGTGATTGTTTGAAACTGACCAGTTGCAGACGACGATTTTCCATTGTTGCTCCCTGTTGTATCCGCGAGTGTGTGTGAGATGTAATTGGCAGCAGAAACGGAGTCAGTTGGAGTTGTAGTTGGTGTGGTGAGACGGCCTTCCTTCTTCTGGATGAATTGAATTAATGGCAAATCAATTCGCATTGCCAGCTTTTATATTGTGCAAGACAAACAACTAAATAAACATTCATCAATCACAATTTTTGTAATATCGTAATCGTAAATATACTGTATTTATAATTTCGTCTCGTTCTCACTTATTTCTTAGATTTACTTTCTCTACTCTACTTAATGTATCTCTGTCTATTCAATTATCGATTGATGATGATGATAATTCCAGTGCCTTGTGCGTTGTGCCTTCTTGCTTGCTTCCATTTTCCTTTTCCTTCTTTATTCTTCATTGTTCATTCACATCATCATTTTCAGTTTTTCACGGATTATTAAATGAACACCAACCAAAATAAATAATTAACTATAAATTTTAATTAATATTTCCAATTCCAAAGTTAGGTCTTTAAATAGCATTTTTTCTCAAAATAATATCATCATTTTTATTTTTTTTAGATTATTATTGAAATTAAAAGCGAAAATTGAGAAATGTTCCGAAATCAATACGACAGCGATGTGACAGTGTTCAGTCCACAGGTATAATAAGAAATTGAACCAAAATCTAATATTCAAAGTTGTCAGGGTCGTTTGCATCAGATCGATTATGCCGTCGAAGCAATGCGTCAAGGGAGTGCAACAGTGGCAATTCGGGGCAAAGATCATGCGGTTGTGGTTGCTCTCATGGTTTATTTAACTAACTTTAATTAAAAACAAATTTGTATTTTAAGCGGGCCCAGAACGAACTTTCATCATATCAACAAAAGACTTTCCAATTGGACGATCATGTTGGGCTTTCCATGTCGGGTCTGTTGGCCGATGGGCGAATTTTGGCTCGCTTCATTCAAGGAGAATGCGCCAGCTTCAAATGGGAGAATCAGACAGCCCTTTCAATTTCCGATTTGCGCACCAAACTCATTCTGAGTAAGTTTTGGTTGGCTGCTTTTTTTAATAAATTCTTTTAAGAACTGCAAGAGAACACACAATATTACGGCCGCCGCCCATTTGGTGTTGGACTTCTGATCATTGGATACGACCTTTGTTTTAAAATATTCAATTTCTAATCAAAATCAATTAAGGATCTTGGCTCACATGTGCTCAGCGCTGATCCATCCGGAAATGTCGAGGAAGTGGTGGCTGCCGCAATTGGTGCTCGTTCACAAAGTGCAAAGACCTATTTGGCGAATCATTTGGACGACTTCAAGGCGGCCGACCTGGACAACGTCATCAAACACGCCCTTCGAGCACTGAAAGAGACATTGGCAACGGATGCTGGCAAACTGGATGAGAATGTTTGTTTTATCCATAAAAAAAATAAGCCATTAATTCACAAAATTTTCACAGAATACGGCAATTGCGGTCGTCGGGATACGCCAGAAGTTTGAATGCCTTGAACGCGAGCAGGTCAAGACCCATATTGCTGATATCGACGGTGAAAATGGTGGAGGGGATCAACAAATGCAAGAATAAAACATTCGATGATATACATGGAATTTATTGGATGGATGACCTATTTTGTTTGGACAATATCAATATTATTTAAATTGTTTTTTTTTCTCTTTTTTGATAAATGTTTTAGATTTTGATTATAAATTGCTTCATTTTGTTTTAATTTCCATATATTTGATCAATAATTTACCAAAATTAAAATGTTTGCAAAGATGTTAGAGCAATTAGAACAATTTTTAATACAATTTACTTCATTGTCGTTGTCGATTGAGAAGAAAGACCAACAAAATTCCTTAAGGGAGTATGAAATTGACGAACTTCAACGAATTATTACAAAAATTTTGAAAAGCCCTCGGTTCTCAGCAGGTTTGAATTTCCAATTTTTATGCAAATTTGCTACAAAATTATCAGACATTTTCGAAGCATCAAATCGGCCAATGCTCGGTCAATTGGTTTCAATTTTATTGGATGCTTTTTCCCAGCCGAAAATGGCTTTAGAAACAAGGTTTCATTTAATTTTATTTATTGATAAATTTTCCAATTCAAAAGAATGAAATGCGGTACAATTTTATGCTCAATAACCGATGAGAAATTCAAAGAAAATTCGGCTGATTTTATTGCATTCATTCTGCCCGGCATATTTTCTACTTGTCAAAATGTGAGTGATTAATCAAATTATTTAACAATATTTAATTTTACAGGTTCTTTTAGCAAATTTGAACGAATTGAAATCATTGGAAATTTTAAACTTTGCCAGTAAGGTTCAAAATTCCGAAATTAAAATTTTAATGTTTAAAATGTTCTTTAGATTTTGACGAATATTCTTGCGGTTTCATTCACAAATTTGAACCCAAAATTAGCTGAAAATATTAACAAAAATGAACCACCGAATGCATTTCTTGCCTTCAAAAGAGATGAAAATTGGGGGAAAATTGCCAAGGAGCGAATTTTAAAACAAGTTTAATTTTGAAATTGGAATATTAATGTCAAAATTTAATAGTTGACTGCAATTTTATCGAGAATGTGTGCCCATAATATTGATGCAATCCGCGCTGAATCATTGAAAATTGTTTATAGAATAAATGAATTGAATATTTTTGGTAATTTATTTTGCAATTTAATATTAAAATAATTATTTTTAATTAAAAGATGAATTCGACCGAATTGCATTGGACCTGGTTTCGGTGCTCTACAACGAAGATATTCCAAGGTTTTCACATTTAAATTAAAATTTTAATTAATTTTTATTTAATTAAGTATTCAAAATTTATGCTCCAAATTGGTTCCTAAACTTCAATCCAATAAAGAGCTAATCGAATCCTATGCTTTACAAAAATTGACAAAGGCACTGAAAACGCTGGAAAAGGATGTTAAAAATGCTTCAATGGGCCAGAAACATGTGGATAATGTTTGTTTTTAAATTTTTGAGATGGACTTATTTTAATTTTTTAGCTGATAAATTTATGCAAAATAATCAATTCAACCGTGATGAATCGACTATTTTTATCACAAAATTTTATGGAGAGGTTTTTCTCCACAATTCTTTCCACAATTGAAGTTGATTGTTCAAAAGAGTTGGTTAGTGATTATCATCCGGAGGAAAGAGGTAAATTTTAATGCAGTGTTGCACAAAAAGTCCTCGTCTTTCTTCTCGTCTTCGTCCTGTGTCCTCGTCTCATCATAAGGAAGAAAAGACGAGAAAATGGGTAAAATCTATGGCATAGAACGAGTAAAATACAAGGGAATAGACGATTTTTCCATTGTTTAGAGGTGTTTTTTGGTCTCTTCTCGTCGGACGAAAAACGGGACGAGAGACGAGGGCTGAAAAAATCGGGGACGAAAGGATGAGACGAAAACGAGCGATTTGTGCAACACTGTTTAAATGCAATTTTATTTACAGAATAATTAAAAATTACAATTCATATTTTTAGAAGACCAGCAGCATCAAATAATTTCATTTCCATTGAAATATGGCATTAATGAAAAACAAATTTATCGACTCGCCCGCTTTCTCATCAATTTGCCGAATTTCGAAGTAAAATCTGTTCTTTAAATTTAATTAATTTTTAATCGATTTCAGAATTTATTGGATTATTTATTGGATCATTTTAATGAAAATTATTCAATGTTGGAGCGGAGAATTGCAATTCTTTTTGTCATTTTTCAAATGATGCGAGCATTTTCATTGGAAAATGATGGCCAAATGAGGAATGCAAATTGCCATCAATTTATTGGAAATTTCCTGGATTTATTGAAAACAATGGACCCAATGGTTGGAGAGGATGTTTCGGATAAACAAATTGAAGAAATTATTCCATCAAATTCAAAGGAAACCAGCATAATTCAGTAAATAATACTATTTAAATTAAAATAAATTTAATTTTTAGATTATTGATTGGATGCTTATCGCTTATCAAATTTGATCAAATTCCATCGAAAGTAAGAAAATTTATTAATTAAAAAATTAATTTAATATTTCAGCTTGTTGGTGATGTGCTCTATGAATTGTTAAAATGGTCTTCATCCACAAATTTTGCAATAAAAGCTGCCGCCAATCATTGTTTAGCACATTATGCAAAGGTAAATAAACCATAATTTTTAAACAACTAATTTAGTAAATTAATAATTTGGTACCGAATTTTACCAAAAAATGCATCTTTTATTCATCTAAAAATAATTTGGATTGGACGGAATCGAACCTCCATCATTCCTCTATTTTTCGCTCCAAAAAGGGCAGAAAAGTCAAAATCTATCGGCTGATAACTTTAACTTAAACCGGTTTTTAGAACCAACACCCTTATATACCATTCAATAGAGCTAATCCAGTTGCATTAATTTCAATTGATTTTTTGTCTAATTTAACAGAACCTTTATGAAATTTAAATCAAAACAATCAATGAGGCAAATCCACGATCTAATGTTTATTAAAATAAGTTTTCTTGGGTCTAATGAAACTAAACATTAAAAATTAAACAAATTTATGGCAAAAATTATGATCCTATTGACAAAATAATTTCAAAATTATTTTACAGCAAGAATTTGCGCCATCATCGGAATTGGCCCTCTCCGACTTCATTTTCGCCCATGTCCACCAAATAATGTTCAAAGTTTCGTTGGCTGCCCACGATTTTGCACTGAATCCCCGCTTCCCGTTGGTTATTGCCGAAATGGTTTCACGATGCGCCAAAAATCCCAAAATGTTCACTGAAATCCGCGGTGGAATTGGTGAATGTCTTTATTGGTTGGACCGAAGTGCCCAAAATAGGACAATGCTTTTGTTGAGGGCACTACGAAATTACACACAATCAATGCTGGAATGGTTTCCAAATTTGATGCCATCAACATCCACTGACAACGCTGATCCATACAAAATTGAGGAAGGCAAAAATGCGCCCAATGACCCAAATTATGAATTGATTTCCAATTCTACAGCCATTTTAAATCGGTATTAAATTTTTTAAAAATATTTAATTTAATGAAAAAAAAAACATTGAAAATTCCGAAAAGAAATGGTTTATCCTAAACCAATAAACCTCATATATCCAATTGAATATCATTTGATTAAGCCTTGGTTTAACTAGTTCAGTTTTGAACCATTAAACCAAAATGGGTTTAAACCGTTTAATACCCCTTTAATTTTTGACCAAACCATAACAAATTATATACCATTCAATGCGTCTTGACTTGACCAGCTCTATTTAATTGGGTATATGATTTCAAATCCTCTTAAACCATTATAATTATTTGTCTTCGTTAAGTAATCCTTTTTAGGGGAAAATAAATACTTAAATATTTCTTTTTTAATTTTTACACCAATTTTTCAGAACGAAGCATTTTATTTCATCAAGAAATTTGCCAATTCAACTGCTCATTTTGTACATTTTGAATTATTCACTGGAATTCATTAAAAATTATGAAAATGATCTTCTCCCAATGATCCATCAAAATTGGCATGGATTAATCAGAAAATTGGGAGATGATGGCAAAATTCCAAGGCCAATGACAGAGTCGGAGAAATTGGTTGCAGTTAAAGCAATTCAGGTTGGCACAAAATTAAATTTATTTTCGGATGAAATTTATACCTGGTTTAAACTGACTAGAGTTTATTAAAAAATTACCGAAAAAATTTCATTGAAATTTTATAGCCTAGTGTTACCCATCAAAATTGGGGGTCATGGGTTCGAATCCGCTCAGAGGACAATGATTTTTTTCTGTCTTAATTCCCGCTATTATATAGTTTTATACATTCTATTTTACATTTATAGCCAAAATACATTAATTCAACCCAAAAATAACCCAATTCTCTTTTAAGGTGATCGAAAGGATATGCATCATATCGACGGATTTTGTCCATAGAAAAGTGATTGAAGATTTCATTCCACGGGCACATTCACTGTTGAAAATGTTTGCAAGAGTGTCATCAAGTGCAATGAGGGGATTCGAAAGGCATACGGCCACTTATCGACTTCAATTTGCTCTAATTAACAGGTTTAAAACCTTTCATTTTGACCCAAAATTTATGGGCCATTTTCAGTACTCCAACAATTCTGCTGAAAAGCAATGTTTTGGCCACAGAGCACATTGAACCATTCAAACAATTGTTGGCTTCCTACTCAAATTGTGCAGAATTTTGCGATGAATTGAGGAAAAAAGCATTGGAATCACTCATTAAAATTGAACAATTTCCAAAATAATTTATTAAAAATTTTATCCAAATAATTTATAAAAATTTAATATTTATTCTTTTGTAAATAAATTTCTATCACAATAAAAGTATGGAAGAAAACCCGAAATAAATTAAAGTAGCATTTTGAAGGATCAAAAATAGGGTATGGGGATGGGGGGAATTTATCAATGGTCGGTGGTATTGTAAAAAATTACGGAGAAGCAAACAATTGAGGCACCGAGTACAAAAATTGCAGTAATTTGAAAGTGTTCGAAGATCATCAACGAAATGAGAACAACGCAGATGATTGAAAGGGATGAGGCGAAACTGCAAAATTAAATATTAAAATAAATTGAATTAAATATGTTCAAACCTTTTATATAAATTGTCCAAATGTTTCATAATAAGAGAAATGTAAATGCCACCCAATGAGAGAAAAACTGCAAAAATGCTCATTTTAATTAAGAAATTCATTCAAAAATCCTACAAATTATAAGATAAACGCGGGCATTATAGCCGAAAGTGAAGCCAAATTCTTGAATGCGGTTCTGTAAAGAATTGAAGATTAATTTAAAATAAAATTGAAAACAAACATAGTCTTTCATATAACAGCCAAGCAATGCGGATAAAACACCACAGGAATACCTGAAGAAATTAAAATGTATTTAGTGCAGAAAAAAAGAATAAATAATACCAAAAATTAATTTATAATGGTTTAGGTTTATCTTCCCTTCTTAAACCATATATCCAAAATTGAATAGATTTTGTCAAAACACATCGGATGGTATATAATTTGGTTATGGTTTGGTCAAAATTAAAAGGAATTAAACGATTTAAACCAATTTTGGTTTAATGATTCAAAACTAATTTAGATTTGGTTAAATTCAAGCCAAAATATACCTAATCAAATGATGCCATATTGACGAGATAAATCGCTTGGATTTAAAGTTTATTGGTCTAGGACAAACCATTGAACCGTTATATACATTTTGGCGTTTTCAGTTTTTCCCCATATTAAATATTTTCCCCATTTAACTCTTACATTTGCAAATTTCGTATCCAAAATGGAGTGCTTGATCCATCTTTGAGCATTTTCTCAAAATAGACACCAGCAAAGCCGGCTGTCACACAAGTGGCCAAAACAGCAAATAAACCGGTCAATTTGTTGCCTTTCGCCATTTTGGCATTGGAATCGGCCTCGGAAATGTCCAACTAAAATATTTTCACTACTAGGATGTTAAAAATGGCGAGAAAACCTGAACAAGTGCTACTCCGCCACAGAGCATAAAAATTGCAATCCAACGGCGAAGGGAAAATCGTCTTCCGAGGAAAAGCATCTTTAATTTATTTTAATTATAATTAATTTAAGGAAAATTTTTAATTCGTCGAAAATGGTTTAACGGTTCAATGTTTTTCCTAGACCCAATTTTAGACCAAATGGATAAACCTGATTAAATAAAATGCATCATTTGATTATATTTTGGCTTAAGGTATAACCAATTCTAACTTAGTTTCAAACCATTAAATCAAAATGGGTTTAAACCGTTTAAAACCTTTTAATTGTTAACCAAACCATAATAAATTATGTTCCATTCGATGTGTTTTGACCATCTCTATCCAATTTGGTTTATGAATGTATTAAAATCCTCAAAAAAACCAGATATTTTGGTTATTTTACAACAATTAAATAAAATTTACCATGAAAACGGCAGCAGATGGAATTTTCAATTGGCTGATAACTTGATAGGCCGACGCATCCAAATTGGATAAAGCAATGAAATCCAAATTCTTAATTAATCAATTAAAAATGGACCAATTAATCAAATTAAACCAAACATTTTGAAGGGCATAAGCCAATGAGGGGACGCTCATTTTTGCCAGTTCAATTGGCTTTGAAATGAATTCTTTGTTTATTAACTGAAAAATTTGGATTTAATTTTGAATTAAAATAATTTAAAATTACTTGATTGCCCCTTTTGAACGAGAAATGGCCACCACCACCAAATCCGCCATAGATGAAACAAAGCGTGATGATGAGTTTGACACATTCCGAGAAGAACACAACTAAAAATAAAATACTAATTCGCATTTATTTATTAATAGGGTACGGATTTTTAGGTTGCAAAGATCGATAAAATAAGTACGTATCTAAGTTCCTTTTCTTTGTGAAATTTGTCCAAAAAGATTCGGGAACGTCTTAATAGGTAATTTTTGGCTTTTTTTTTGCATTTTCCTAATGAAATTTTGCCCTAAAAAAATGCCAAAATAGGTTAAAAATTACATCAAACGCTATTTTTATGAACTTCCCTAACCAATTCTGATATATAAAATAGGCAAAAAACCTTTAATCGCCCCTTAATTATTTAATTTCAAAAGAAAACCTGTTGAGGATGAATAGAGCTGTAAATTAATAAATTTAATTCGGATAATTAAATTTAAATTAACCTCTTTCTTCGGTGTCATTTGTCGAGTATATGAAATCTTTAAATTAATCAAATTGAATTAAATTAAAAATATTTCCCATTACCAAAATTGTGTAACCAGTCCAAAAAAATATTGTGAAGGCAACCACATAACAATTGAAGAGGACATCCTTCACATTTAAATGCTGCTTTTTATGGGAATGGGCACTTTTTTCTGTGGCAGAATCATCCAATAAATTTTCAAGGGATTCGGGATCCCCTTTCATTCTCTTCACCCGTCTAAAAAATTAATGAATAATTAATTAATTATAATTATTAGAAAATTAGCAATTTTTATGTAAAATTATTCTCGATCCATAATAAATTTGAAGTATGAATATTGATAAAAAAATCAAATAAAATTGAAAAAATAAAACAAAAATTTACACAAAAAAATTTTATTCCACTCAATTTAATTGTACATTTTTATCAAATAAAATGAATTCCTATTTGTGTCATCATTGTTCTTCTTCTACATAATTCTGTTGATTTGATCAATATGCGGTTTGACAGGTTCACCAGTGCCTCCGGGAACATATTTCCAAGAGAGCGGACTCGAATAGGGAACCAATTTTCCGGCGAACATTTGCACTGATGGCATTCCCTGGATGCCGTGATAGTGGATGCGAGCCTGTTGATAGACGAAAGTGATGCCAATCAATGGTAAAGCGACGAGAAGGCCATGCGTGATGCTGTAGTTATCTGAAATTAAATAAAAATTAAATATTTTTGTCAATTTAATTATTGATTGGCTTTTTATCTAGATTGAATTAATTTCTTCCAATTGAAAAATAAACAATTTTGAGTTCTTAACGGCCATCTGGAACCAGAAATATCCCTTAAAGTCATGCCGTGATTTTCGCAAATTAATCACTGGTTCAGTTTACATATTATTTGTGAGGTTTACTCATAATCATAATCAATCTTAGATCCTATAAATAGGTGACCGGTTAAAAATCCTATTTTTGCTAATGTCCCAAATGGAGGATTTTTAGATGACTAAATTGGGCATTTGGTGTCTTCCATTTAACTGAACCAGTAGGAAAGAGCCACCCTAAATGATAAAAGCATTCTTCGGGTCTTAACATTTTTAAAGCATTTTTCAATCTAACCAATGACCATAAATTTATTATTTAAAATAAACTCGCTTACATATTGTCATCTGTGCCAGTCCAGTCACAATAGATGCTAAAAATTGATTTCGATTATAATTTAAAAATATTTTAATAACCAATGCTCCAATTCCAAGTATCGTCCACATGGCGAATGGTCGCTGCCGTACATGCTGCTGCGCCAAACGTGAATGACAACACAACGGGTATTGGCGCATTTTTGGTGACCCAATTTTTGAGCATGTTTTTGACTTTGACCTGCCCGACATGATGTTGAACATTCCTTCCACGATAGCCGATTTCTTCAATGATGGAATACATAAATGCTGAAATGGAATAAATTTAATGAATAATTAGGATAAATTTACTGTAGAGTGCAGCATATTTTGTCAGTGAGAGCCCTTTCTCCAGGCAACCTTCATTGATTGGTTTGTCCCAGAAACGCGGACCATAATGGATCTAAAAATAAATGTTTAATTATATTTTTTGAATTTTTCGAATTCGTTTTTCACATAAAATTCATTTCATTTCAAAAATCTCAGTTTTTTAGACTCAAAAATAAATCTCAAGGTTTTTTCAATTTTGCAGAAAATTTTCACTCCATTTTCAAAATAACAAAAGTTATAACAAACCGGATTATAATAATTCATATTGTGCGGCTGTCTGCCCAAATATTTATTGTCATAATGATGAAGGGTGTTGCCCAATGGATTCACTAATATTCCAGGATGTTGTTCGCTAATATCCCACTTCTCCGCAATTTGTTTGTATTGTCTTGAACCTTCTCGAACCTAAATTATTTATTCAACTTTTAAATCACATAAAAAAATTATAAAACCTTCTTTTGAAATTCAAAGAAATTCCCCGGTTGATCCGCTTTAATTGTCGTATTTTTATGGTATTGTGAATCAAGTTGGAATGCTCCAAACATTGATGTCCCATCCGGCACTTTCGGGTCAAACCATTGACGGTCTTTTTCTCGCAGGCTTGGGAATACTCCGGTTTGTCTTCCCATTCTCAACAATTCATCTTTGTGTCCCAATTCAAGCCACCATTCCGGTCGTCCATGGCTAAAGAATTAAAAGGATTAATTTAAGATAAATTTATGAGCTTACTATGCTTTTGTAAACAGGCCAATATGGTGGTCTTTTAGTACAGATTTTTGGCGCCAATGGTGGTTCATATGGATCAATATGAGGCATTGGTGAATATTGAATGCTCTAAGAAAGTTTAAAATGACGAAAATTGGATGTTAAAAATATATTAATTGAATTGAAAAATATCAAACATAAAATTAAACATTTAATTCGAAAAAATTTATCAGATCACAAATAATTTAATTAAAAATACTGGGAATAATAATTGAGAAAAAACGGTAATAATCAACATTCAACAAATATTTAAATTCATCAACAACTTCATCATCTTTCTCCAATTCCTCATCTTCATTTCTGCTTTATCCACGCATAATGTAAATGAATGGGTTCTCATCGAAGGGCGGATTCTCGAAAATGCCTGCATGGACCTTGGTGAACATTGCCGGATTGTATTTGTACCATTGCATTGGATTGCGCTTCATTTCCACCTTTTCGAAGATGCCTCGTTCATAAATTTTGTTCGGCAGTGATGACAATTTGACTGACTAAAGTTAATTAATTGATTGGTTTTATTTACAATAAAATAAAAACAAACCTTCTTGACAATCGGTTTCGGCTGAAGATTGAATTGATGAAGTGGGAGAGGGCATTCATGTACAATGTTGTTGCTGAGTTCTGCCTAAAATTTAAATGATTAGTATTTTTATAATAATTCTCTAAATTATTTACCTTTCCTTTAACTTTCGGCAGTGAAACCAACCATAGTTGAGGCATAAGATTGAATTTTTGCTTTTTGAATATGAATGATAAAAAGTTTATTTTCCTAAAATTTGTAGATTGTAAAAATGATAAGATTGAAATAAATTAAAACGGGTATAATGAATAATCTAGAAACCAGAATGGAAAAAAGTTAGAAGTTACTAAGTAAAACTCATCAAATATTTCTAGCTCTAGAAAAACTGTTCAGAAAACCTGAAGTTTTTTTGATTATTTTAGATGTTTTCATTAGCATTAGAGATTGCGGAAATCGCTATTTATCGATTGAAAAAATAGTACATAAAATGGAGGGGTAGAGATTAAAAAGGAATAATAGATAACCACAACTCTTTTTCTCATTCCTAAATCGGAAATCGCTAAATTTATTAAGCAAGCAATTTTCCTTTTCTCGACGCCCGACTTGCGCACCGAATTTTCATATTAGCTTAAAGCTTACTAGTTTTGCTAAAAAGAAACTCGAATTAGCACAAAATAGTAAGCCACAAGCCTAAAAATTATGCATTGCAATCGATCGCGTCGCGGAATAAATATTAGGAAAAATAGATTTGGTGAAAAAATAAAAATGACATCGTCGATATCGATAGATCCAAATCTACTAATAGGTCTTGGTGGTTATCGCACATCTAATATTATGATGGTTAACGATAATGAAGCATCTTCGAGAAATATTGGTTCAAATGAAACAGCAATAATGGTTGAAGAACATGGCGATCTGGACGATTCGGAAATGATTGGTCAACATTTGGTCACTGGAGGAACTGCTGAAGAACCTTCATTCAATCTTAAATTAATTGAGGCTGTCAAACAGAGCCATTGTCTCTATGATGCTTCAGACAAGTTAGTAAATTAATTTAAACAATGATAATTTTGAATATATTCATTAGACAATACCGGAGTGCGGATTATAAAATCAAAGTTTGGAATCGATTGGTACAAGTGTTGGGCTTCCAAGGTAAAACATTTACGACATTTTTAAAATAAAAATTTTCTATTCAGGAGATGCTAGAACACTTTACAATCGTTGGAAACAGTTGCGAGACAAATATGGGAAGGAGGTTTTGTTATCATCAATTTAAACAAAAATGAAATGCAATTTAAATTAGAAAAAGAAAATCAAATACAGCGGCGAACAACAATCACAATGGCAATATTTCAAGGTTTTATCTCGGTAAAAGAAATAATTGTTTTAATCAAAATTGTAAAGTATTTGACTTGGCTGAATCCACACATGCTTGATCGAACCCAATTACGATATGAGCGGAATAGAGATGGAAAAAATGTACGTACAATTTTATGATTAAATTAAATTCATCATCATCCTAAAATTTTAGGAGCAACAACAAATTGTTATCACAGACCCGAATTTTACATTACATTTGATCAATGAAGTCCGGTTGCAACCGTGTCTCTACGATATAAAGGATCCCAAATATCGACATACCGGTTTAATTTTAATATAATTTATTTAAGAAACTTATTTTTGTAGAATATCGAAATCATGCTTGGTCGGAAATTGTCAAAAATTTGGCTTTTCCAGGTTAACAAATATTTTCCTAAATTTAATTTGAATTAAATAAAGGCGATGTAAATGCTTTGTATAAACAATGGAAGAAAGTTCGTGACCGTTATGTTCGAGAGAAGAGGAAATTGCGAATGACCAGCAGTGCAGGACAGGAAGAGCCAAATTGGGAATTGTACCGTGAATTGGTGTGGATTGACCCTTATCTTGACGAACGGGCAGCGTAAGTTAATTAAATAAAAACCTTAACTTTTCATAAATTTTAAGTCAAGTAAAAAGGAAACGTGAAAGCAGTGAATGTTCCGGTGATGAAAGCATGTTCATGAATGACACATTCTCCTCTACACTCAATTCATCCGGACTCGATTCACTTACCCTCAACAACGCAATGGGCGGCAGTTCATCCCAGCAATCGCAACATCATCATCAACAAATGCAACAACAACAACAAACTCATTATGAAATGTTGCAACAACAACAAAATGGGGGAGGGAGCATCAATGCAGAGGGGCAAGTCATTATTGGGCATCAGCTTCAGCAATTAGTCAAACTGCAGAATCAACAGCATCAAATTCAGTCACAGGTATGTGGTATGCCATTGGGTTTAGGCCAAAAATTTATCAAAAAATTTGGAAAATTGTGAAACCTTAATTTTAAGGGCCTCGGAAGAATTCGGTCCTCAACCGGTGGTGGCACAACACCAATTGTTGGCACAGTAGGCGGCATCGGCTTGGCAACATCCACTGGAAACACTGCCGCCGCCGCATTGATGATGTCTCAACAACAACACAACATCCCACTCCAAACTAGTCAAATCCACCATCAACTTATTCAAGGAGGGGCAACGACATCCTCCGGTTCCGCCACTACACAACACGTCATTATCACAAATGAGCCGCCGGCGGTGACAATCGATGGGGACCGGGCATTTGCAATCAGTGTTGCAGCCGATTTGCTGTGTTTGCCGGAACATGCCCGCACAATGGCCCGTGCTCAAATTCAACATTTGCTTGAGAATTCAAAGATTACCATAGTTAAAGCATGAATCGATTCTTCTTTATTTTATATTTTTCCGCTTTTTTTATTATGTAGATTTCTTAATGCTATTTTCCCTTTCTTCATTCTATCGCAAATTAAGATTAATTTTAATTATCTTTTAAATTTATCCTTAATTTTTAATTATAGTAATTTTTATATTCATTTTTTAATCAATATTGTCTATAATCAGCAGAATTGTAACGTAAAAATTTAGTATAAATTTTTCTTAAATTGGCACATTTTTAACAAATGTATTTTTTTTTTAATTTTGTTTTTAAACAAAATTCAATATTTTTAAATCATTAAATTTTCTTGTTTGCACATTTCACTGAAAAAAAGGTTTGTTTTCATCAATTTTCAAGAATAAAACGAAAAAGCCAACTATCATTTGGATTTAGATGTTAGAAAATTCTAAAACCAGTCGAAATATTTAGGCTAAACTATCAAAAACATGATTTAATTTAAATCTTTTAAACTTTCAGTATTCTGGAACTATATTTGAGAAGAGAAATGAACGATTCTCCACCTTTAAAATGCCCTGTCTGTTGTGAATGCTACCCGGATGCGCATACATTGGAGGTTCACATTGCAATGGTGCACGTTTTCTACACAGCATATGAATGCGAAATATGTCAAAATGCATTGTTCCCAACTGACCAGTCACTCCGAGAACATTACAAGAAGATCCACAAGAAAAACACATTCAAGGTTGGCAGTTAATTTGATATTATTCATGAAAAATTTATTATTTAGATAAAATACAAAGTCAGTCCGGAATTGGATCAGCGCAAGGAAATGGTCCAGAAGCTGTTGGCTCAAGCACTTTCGGCGAACAAGGAGATGGAATTGTTCAATCCGTACACCAGTCAATTGCTTCAATCCTGCACTGCCCAATTACTTCTCCAAGAACAAATCATGAAATCTGCTGAAATGCTTACCACATCTTCAACTGCCGCTGCTGAGGACCACAATGCCAGAATGGAAAGCGATGTTTCATTGGTTTATTTTGCATTTTGCATTTGCTTATTTTCAATTTTTAGGAAAACCACCTGGGAAATAATATGGCTGAATGCTCCAATACTCAACCTCTCACAACAAAGTATATTTTTAATTTTAATATTATTTAAATTTAATTTTTCAGTAATTTTTTCGATTCGAATTGCATTAAAACTGAGCAAATGCATTTGGAAGAAATGCAATCGATTATGGATGAAGTCGAAAAGCCAATATGGGACAATTCGCTGATTGAATGTATGAATTTAATTAAATTTGTGAAAAATTTAAATAAAATTTTCCAGCGAATACACCCAAAAAACGTGGAAGACGCAGGAAGGAGGAAAAGGAAGGCATCAGCGAAGGCAACAAATCCAGTCCAATGAAGGGTGAACTCGATGTAAATATTTAATTTAATAATAAATTATTTATTAGAGTTCTTCAAAATGGGTTTCAAACCGAAAATAGGAGAAAAATATTTTTAAATTGGGAATATTTATTTAAGTTTTTACTCTGCATTTTAGTAATATATATAAAAATAATTAAGGTGGAATGCAGTGATTGCAAGCGGAAGGTGGGCAAATATCGCAATTCCATGCTCATCCACACCAGCACTCATCATTGTGACCAGCCAATCTTCGAATGCTTGGGCGAGAATTGCGGCAAGAAATGGTATTGCCTTTCGGCACGCACCAAAGAACACATTGAAAGCAAACATGGCGGGGATCAAGCATTGTTGAAGGTGAATATATTTTGTCCTTATCTAAAATAAAATTGACTACTTTTTAAGGATAATCGCAATGAATTGCTTCCAATTTTGAAGAAGAAGACTGCCGAACTTTTCCCTGAACATTATTCGCATTATACGTTTGCGGATCATTCACCGGTAAAATTGGAAATGGATTGAGAAAAGAAAGAAACTTCCTCCATTTGTTTGATATTATTGATTGATTGAATATATTTAAATTTTTGATAAAATTGGATTAGTCTCTCAAATTATCATCATATTTTAAATTGAATATTATGGTTTTTTTAAACCTAATTTTATATCTTTTTTTATTTTATAATTTAATTAAAAAAGATGATTTTAAAGCATTGTCATAAGCGACTATTTCCGATTCCGATTAATTTCCTATTAACAACAAATTGGATTACTGCAACGAAAATGGCTTCAACTGATCAATCGAAGAATGGTGGCGCCGGCGCTCAACCAATTTGCGTTATGGAAGTCGAGAAGAAGGCAAGCAACGACAGAGAACAACCAAAGAAAGAAGAAGAGGATCCGAAGGCAAAGCGATTGGTCTGGGTGGACTGCGAGATGAGCGGACTCGACTTGGAGAATCATCGCCTTGTGGAAATTGCTTGCATCGTTACTGAGCCAGATTTATCGGTTAGTTTTCATTTTTATCGCAAATTTATCGATTATTAATTTGTCAAAAAAAACCATTGAAATTGTCGAAAAAGGGAAAAAATACTAGTGGTTTAAGGAGGGTTTGTCCTAAATTCATAAACCATATATACCCAATTGGATAGAGCTGATCAAGACGCATCGAATGGTATATAATTTGGTTATGGTTTGGTCAAAATTAAAGGGTATAAATGGTTTAAACCAGTTTAATGGGTTTAAAACTAAGTTAGAATTGGTTAGACCAAAGCCAAACATTAAATGGATACAAGGTTTAAGACTAGAATAAACTTCTGACAATGTTTTACAATTAAAAATCATTCGAAAAAATGCGGTTAATCTGTGGTTAAATAAGTCTTCAATTCATCCGGGCTAACTTTTCCATTGGAATCTTTGTCCACTTTCTTGAATCCCCTTTCCACCGCCTCCTCCAATGATTTGGCCGAATATTTGTCCAATCTCTTTTTTAATTCCCCCGGGTCCATCGTTTTCACTTTTTCCTTCCAAAATGCCAATGCTTCGGCCGGGGATATTCCGCCGTCCGAGTCGGTGTCCACTTCCTCAAAAAGTGCCCGAAATTGTTCCTCAGGACTCGGTTCCGGTCCATCTTCTCCCACATCGGTAGAATTTTGTTGAGATATTGTCGGCTTAAAGAGCACAAATATTTATGGAATATTTAGAGAATTTATTACATGCCCATAAATTTTAAATAATGGGTGCTTCCTATTATTTCGAAATTTTTATTCCGCCAAGGGTTTCGCATAAATTTAAAAATTTATGGCCATGTTTCTCACATTTATGGGCTATGGAAGGGCAGCTAGGATTAGGCGTAACTTTTAGTTGCTTCAGTCTTTGTTTTGAATAAATTATATTAAAACTTACTAAAATGAAAAAGCTGAACAATCCAAATAGAACAATGCAAATTCCAATTATTTTTAACATTTTTTCATTCGCAAAATCGATTACAAATAAAAATATTTATTGTAAATTATTTTGTTTAGATTTCTTTAGAGTAATAGGAAAAAGGGAATGGATCGTGCCAGTCGGGGTTAGGGTGTGAAAAAATTTGGAGAGGTGAGACGATTTAGTCACTGATTGATTATCGTTCACCTTGAAAAGAAGTCGGGGGAAGAAATTGCGCTAAAAAACGCAGAAATTTGATGAATTAAATTGAAAAACAAAAACATTAATATTTACTTCCAAATTCATCAATAAATTATTTTTTGATTTAAGGTTGTTGCTGAATTTGGCCCCGTCGCGATCAAACATCCACCGGAAGTGCTCGAGAACATGAGTGATTGGTGCAAGGATACCTTTGCCAAGAATGGTCTGCTCGAACGCATCAAAGCCGAAGGCCTCGATGAGCGTGAGGTGGAAATGAAGGTGGGCACTCATTTCTAGAATATTTTTAAATAATTTTTGTTTTTTTTCAGGTGCTCGAATTCCTTCGTGACCATACTCCTCCCGGGAAATGTCCATTGGCTGGCAACAGTGTCCATCAGGTGATTTCGATTTTTCCAATTTTCATATAACATATTTATTTACTTTTATTATTGGATAACTAAATTTGCACGAAAAAAGAGTACATTACACAAAATAATTTAATGGTTTTATGGTTTATCCTAAATCTACAAACCATATATCCTATACCCAATTAGATAGAGTTGGTCAAGACGCATCGATCGTATGATATATAATTTGTTATGGTTTGGTCAAAAATAAAGGGTATTAAACCGGTTTTAAACCAATTTGGTTTAATGGTTCAAAACTAAGTTAGAATTGTAACCCAAACCAAAAAATCAAATGATGCGTCTATGGGATGTTCTAGGAAAAACTGAACCACTAGCATCTTTTCGCATTTTCAGTGTTTTTTCGATAAATTTCTTATTTCCAGAAATTTAAATTATTGTTTTTTTTTCAGGATGCACGCTTCCTTCGTCGCTATATGCCGAAAATGTGCGAACATTTGCATCCCTATCGCATTGTGGACGTCTCAACATTGAAGGAATTGGTCCGCCGTTGGTACGAGAAGACTGAGGCACTGGAGAAAATGCCACCGAAGAAGGGGAATCATTTGGCCTTGGATGACATCCGTGAGAGCATTGCCGAACTCGAATATTACCGTAAGAACTTCATGCTGGCCGCCTAAAGCCTGAAATGCAGAACAGATGGTGAGGAGGCGATCTCAATATAAGCCGATGACATGTTATTGACATATTTATCTCAATTTGATTATTTTATTTAAATTATTGTTACACATGGACATTATTTTTTGTATGGACATTATTTTTTTGTTATCGTAAAAGCGAATAAAAATTGTTGACAATCCAAAGTATCATGAAAAAAATTTACAAAGAAAACTAGGCAAAAATGAAAATGGGGAGCATTTTTCCCATAAATGAATGATCCAAATTCATGATTCGCCCAACGGTTGGAGTGAATCCGATCGTCCGTTTGCTCCATATCCATTTGAGAAATGCCCTCCACCATCTTCTGATGTCCTTAATTGTTGCAATCGCCTGCCCAACTCTTCGCATTGCTGATTGGCTCCAGCATTTCCACCGGCATCGAAAGGGCAACATGCCGAAGATTGAACCTCGGTTGAAGGGCGTCTGGAGAAGGCTTTGGCCTCGCCTTCAAAACCGCAACGAATCTATTTTGGAGTGGGGGATTAGCCATCTGTAATTCATATAATCGCTACTTTATCCGTCCAAAAGGCGATCAATGTTCGCCAGGCTCTTCCAGCTTCTCGAGTTCTCTGAATTTTTACATTTTTTCTGCTTAAATAGAAAGGAAAAGCCCACTTGAACACATTCCACGGCACAAATTTTTTCAACGGCAATTTCCTGTAAAAATTATGATTTTCAAATCACTTTATACATTTCAAATTGACCCCCAATTTGTCCCAAACATCGGGAGGCAATGAACTTGTATGCGCCAGAAACTGTGGAATTGGGGATATTTTATTTGAATAAGCCTTTCCAATATTGTTACCGCATGCTGTTGGCCAAGAGTTTTGATGCTGGCTGTTATTTCTTCACCGCCCTCGATTCCGGTTGGGCCAGCCCCTTCCACAAATGCCACCAAATCGTCAAAAAATCTATTGGGAGTTTGTTTGGATTGAATTGGCAAAATATTCCCCCCTACTTGGCCATTAGACGAACATGTTCATCTAGAGTTGCCGGATTCGGAATCGTTCCACCTCCTCCGGAAGCCGAAACTTTTTCCCAACAATCCACATATCCGGCTTTGTAGAAAATCTGATAAAAATTAATTTTAATATAATTGTTTTGCCATATCATTATTCTTTCCTTTGATTTCTCTCAAATCTAACCATCAAATGCTATTATGATGCTCCCTCAGGCTCTATTATAATAATATAATTCAATTTCCCCAAGAATTAGAAATCAGCAGAATTAGTTTCTGGAATGAAAATTACAAGTACAATCCAGATTCCAGTCTAAATATTGCAATCGCAATTACAATTCCGACTAAAAATGACTACAATTACAATCTAAGTTTTACAATTACAATCGCAATTACAATTACAATCTAAGTTTTACAATTACAATCGCAATTACAATTACAATCTAAGTTTTACAATTACAATCTAAGTTTTACAATTACAATCGCAATTACAATCTAGTTTTACAATTACAATCGCAATTACAATTACAATCTAAGTTTTACAATTACAATCTAAGTTTTACAATTACAATCGCAATTACAATCTAGTTTTACAATTACAATCGCAATTACAATTACAATCTAAGTTATACAATTACAATCGCAATTACAATTACAATCTAAGTTTTACAATTACAATCGCAATTACAATTACAATCTAAGTTTTACAATTACAATCGCAATTACAATTACAATCTAAGTTTTACAATTACAATCGCAATTACAATTACAATCTAAGTTTTACAATTACAATCGCAATTACAATTACAATCTAAGTTTTACAATTACAATCGCAATTACAATTACAATCTAAGTTTTACAATTACAATCGCAATTTAGAATTACAATCTAAGTTTTACAATATCGCAATTACAATCTAAATTTTACAATTACAATCTAAGTTTTACAATTACATTACAATCGCAATCGCAATCCAGACTAAAAAGTACAATTACAATTCCTCTAAACCTTATTTGCATAAATTAATAAATAGTTTAGAACTGATTGTGAGCCATTCGATGACCAAAATCTTCATGATGACAAAAAAGATGTTAATTGAAACAATTTGTGCCTCAAGACATATCAATTCCCTCATTCCCATTTCCGTTCACGCACCTCCTTCACAATTGGCTCCGTTTGTTCCAATTCTATTAAGCATTTGCGCATCAATGCACACAATTGAGCATGTTGATGTCGCATTTGGCGCCAGGTGCCAATCAACGCAATCCGCTGGCTTGCCGACATTCGTCCCAACAGGGATTGGGCCTCAAGTGAACCTTGAATAACATTTTTTGAAGGTGATTAAAGGGAAGTCATTCTTATTACCGAATCGATGCTTCGACGATTTGCTTCGATAATTCCGGGATCCACTGCGTGAAAAATTTTGGGAACCCTGAGCGGATGATGCCGAAGGCAATGGACAGTGGCCTTTATGAATAGAAGGGAGGAAAATGATTTTTACCCCAAAGAAATAATTATTTGTTCACCAGCAGCGGTTGAAGTGCGCGGAAAACGTAGCGACTGGGCACGACGATGGAAATGGAAAAGGCCACCACCTGTCCCATTTTTTGTCGCCGTTGCTGAATCCGCTACGGTTGGCATGCGCAAAATGTGGAGTTGATAATAAATGGATAAAACTGATGGAGGATGAGGAGAAAAGTGGGAATAATGGCTTAAGAAAGGATTGTTATGTTCCCAATAAAGTGATCTATCAAAAATGGCATCATTATAATGAGGAAATGTTTCTTCCAAAAGTGGTCACATAAAAAATTGCAGCAAATGACGTGTGAACACATATTCCACGGGCAAAATGCATATTTAGGGGGATGTGGTTATGGGTTTATGTGGTGGCCATGATGATGAAGGGCGCAGACAACCTTTTTTGGGGCCATATTGGACCACTTTATGGGATGAGAAAAATGAGAGGCGAGAAGATGAGGAGTTGAAGGCGAGTACAAAAAAAGAAGTCCGGAAGGTGTGAAATGGGATGAATAGATGAGTTGAGGGGAAAGGTGTGGAAGGTGCCGTGAATTGGGCAAAACAAAATGGGCGGAATAGACAGCAGCAGGAGGTGGCCAAATGCTAACGTAGGGCTTTTCCCCCACACCTTTTTTGTTTGCCGCCACAGGCCACAACCTAACGAGCCCTTCGTTCGTCCCATTCATTGGGTACACTCATTTGCGAGAATGGGAGAGGCCATGGCCATTTTGAACCTTTGAAAACACACAACAGCCAAATTGGAGGCCGCTTATCTTTGTGTGCCCTTCTACGTGGACACCTTTTTTTTGTGTGGGGGAACAGCCGAGGAAATGAGCAAAGAAGCTGGCCATTTGTGAATTTGTTTTTTCAGCTTAAAAAATTAGCGATTTTGGCTGGAAAAAGTGGCGACGGCACAGCGTGGAGCATGGATGATTCCGAGAAAAATGGAGAAGTAGCCGGAGGGAAATTCCCAAGCATATTCAAAGGACAAAAAATTTTATTCAATTCCCCCGACCCTTTTTATACCGGTCCCCACGGGTTTTTTTGCTGCCTAAGATGCCAAAAATCTTTATGGCTTAAATATGGGCCGCAGTTGGTGGATGGGAACGCCATGAATTGGCCATTTGGCATTGGCACACACAAAGCACGGGAATTGGGCCGATTAATGAGTCGGCAAAAAAAGAGGGATGAATGGAAGGCATTCTTCTCGATTCATGGCGCGGAAAATGCTGCACAAACTAATGGAGGAACCACACAAAGGATGATGATGTGGGAACAAAATCGGTGAAAAATGAATGAATGGGCTTTTTTGCTGGGACTCCAATGGAAGAGGAATGGCAGTATTTTAAAAATGAAGAATGAATGAATCCTTTTGCATAGTCCTGTGTGGGAACACGGAAAATGAATGAAAAATATGAGAGAGGAAAGGGAGGAAGTCCCCAGACTGGGCTTCATCAAAATTTCCACGGAATGGATGCGCCCTAGGCCCCACCAACAGTGCGTGGCCATAGGCCAAGTCCAATTGATACTGGAATATGAGAGGAGGGGAAATGAGAGGAAGAGGAAGTTTGATTCCGGTTTGTGGGTTTGCCGTTAGGAAATTCGATCACGAAGGAATTCGGAGATTCACTGTGTGGCAAAAAAAAGCGGTGGATGGTTGGAATTGGAGGGAGAAGAGCAATCCGCAAGGGCTGTGGCCAAAGGTTTGCGTGTCCCCTGCTGCTTGGATTGAGCCAAATTGGAGAGGAAATCGAGAAAAGGCGAAGGCAAAAGGGGAAGGGAGGAGGAATGCCGCCGGTGGAATAAGCCTTTAAAAAAGGAGGGGGCTTATAGTTGTCCCCTGCGGGGTGCGGTGACCGAAGAGTTCGTTCGTTTTGCCATTTAGTTCCTATTTTGTGTTGCGTCTTTTGTTATGGCCCCTTCCACATGTTGGGAATTAACTCAATTTGGACACCTTCATTCCCTTTTGTGCCGTGGCATGTCGATAAACCCTTTTCAATGGCCAATTTTGTGTCGATTTTCTCGACAATTTTACAAAAGGAAGGGGCAGTCTTTGTTGATGGAGAGTAGTATAAAATAAACTCCAAAAGTAAAAGGCAAAATCAAAAAAAGAAAGAAAAAGAAGGAGAACATTAACGATCGAACGATCGATACAAAATTTGGTCTACCGGATACTGTATTGTAAATTTAAGACATTTTATCCAAATAATTTTTCGCTTATTAATTAAAGATTAAACCTAAATCAATTAAAATTTAAAACCAAACCTACGTAAGTTTATCGGTTTATTAAACTTAATAAACCTACCCAAAATGAAATAAAATTGCTGGCAAATTCTGAAGATTAAATTAAATAGAATTATAATTTGGAAGGAAGTTAAAAACGTTGATCGAAACCTGTTTTAAAGGCAGAATGTCATAACATAACATAACTATAATTTTTGTTATGGCAACAATGGTTGCCTGCCAATATTATATTAAAAAAGCGATCAAATCAAACCACAATTCACTTAATTTATTTAGTCTTTAACTTTTAACCGATCCATCTATACTTAGCTTAGATTGGATTTTCTTCAAATTTTAATTAATTCTAACATTTTTAAAGATTATATTAATCATAATCAAATTATGTTGAATTCCTTTCCTTCTTTACTTGATGAGAATCAGCAATGCAATAATGCTCAAGCTGAAGTCACCTATAGCTACCAAGAATGGTTCAGGTTTTTATTCAAATTTAATGTAAAAAAGCAAAGAACATTTTACAGGCTTCGCGAGACATGGAGTACATTTACAAATTTACAAAAGACAATTTGCTCATATTCCAAACAACTTGAGGCTGTTATTATAGAAGAAAATGACTTTCGGGAACGGGAAAATGTAAAATTATTAATTATAAATTTGTAAATTTTTACAAAATTTTTAGGCTTCTGAAATACAAAATTTAAAAGCAAGAGTGAAAATCCTCGAGCGAAATATTTCAATTACTCGTGAATTAATCTGCACTGCAAGATATCGATTAAATGGAATTATTGCAGAAAATGATGAATGTAAAATAAATTAAATTTTAAAAATTTAATCACAAATTTTTCAGTTGAAATCAAAATTAAAAATAATTTGGATTTATCGCTTGTACAAACTGAAATTATAAAACAACAGGAACAAATTACAGAAGACAGGTTTGATATACTAAAATAAAATGTTAAAATTGATTAAAATTATTCTAGGATAAAATTGAGAAAACTTCAAAATGAATTAACCCTGCGGCGAAGATATATGTTCAAAAATCTCAATGATATTTTCTTCCCAAGAGGACCCGCCAACAACAACAATTTTACGCCAATTGTTTTCAAGAAGAACTGTTTATGCATTAAATTTGATTGCATACGAGGTCTTCACCTTCCAACGGTTGCAGCAAGATTAGGTAAATTCAACATAATTAATTGCAAAATTAATGGATTGTGGTAAGGATTTTTGTTTCGAATTAGTGTATTTCGACTCGAAATGCCCAGTAGAATTTTATAAAAATGCATAAAAGTGATAAGCAAGTCCGAAAAAAATAACTTCCGCAAAGCGGGTTCGAACCCGAGACCCCCAAATTTGCCAAAATTGAAGTGTCCAAAATTTTAGATCGAAAATTATCAAATTTTTTTGGACTAAAAATCTATAAAAACCCAAGCCAAGGTTATAAATTCATCAAATATTTTAGGCCATAATGACATTGAATTGTGCGCAGCAGCCGGCATCCTAATCCATTTGTTGGAATGCATCAGTGCAATTTTATGCTATCCTCTCAAACATTTGATCACATTTAATGGTTCACGGTCAATGTTGACAACCCTTTCAAAAATGGAAAGGTAGAGGCCATTAAATTAAAATTAATAAAAATGCAAATTTTAGTTTTAATCTTTTCAATTCAAATTCATCAAAAAATAGCCGGGATCGTTTCGACCAAGCGCTGTATTTACTTTGCGAAGTGGTCGTCCAATTGAGGGCGCATTGTGGGATTGAAACCCGGGAATTGGATAGGCCAATCCAATCGCTACGTGAACTTTTATTGACTTTTACCGGACTTTACAGGTTAATTTGGAATTAATTACACATTTTATAGATTCAATTTTTAGATTTTCACCAACAGAATTGATTGCCAAATTTGACAAAATTTCACATTTATCCCCTTCAATTTACATTTCAATTGACAAAGAAGAGGACAAAATTGCGAAGAAAAATTCGGCTGATTTTATTTTGCACAATTTTATGCCATTACTTAAATAATTTTGCCAATACTTAATTAAATTAACCTGTGATATTAACAAATTTTTATAAAGATTTTAACATTAATAAATGAATAAAATTGAATAAAATTCTTATCAAAATATTATTTTTGGAATTATTTTAATTCTTTAATTATATTTATTTTTTTATTAATTTATAATTTAATTTTAAATACATTTTAAAGATTCCAAATTAATGGATGCCGAAGGTATTTCACCAAATTCATTGGATGAAATGGTGGAGGAGGACGGTGAACATGATGAATTGATTGAGCCAAGATTTCGATACAAGCGGATTTTGGGCAATTTAATCACCGTAAATTTCATTTAAATTTATTAAAATTTGTAAAAATTGCACAGGTAATGGAAAATGATGCTGCTTCCGCTTTTTGTATGCATGAAAAATTTTTGGTCATCGGTTTTCAATCCGGACGAATTCGCCTCTTCGACCACATGGGCAATGAGAATATGGAAACGGTATTTGAATAAAATATTATTGATTATTAATTAATGATATTGGAATTTAAGTCAGGACGACTCCACAAATGCGCGGTTTCCTGTGTGTCAGTGGATGATTCGGCAAATTACATTTTGAGTTGTGCCAATGATTTCAGCATTATAATTTTTGGCATTGGATGTGCCGAGTATAATCAGGTAAATGAAATAATTATTTAAAAACAAATTATGGTTTTTAAAAATTTTACTAAAAAAATTATTGAAAATTTTTTTTCGGCTTATGATTTTTGTTCGAATTATTGTAAAGTACATAAAAGGGTGCACTAAGCCAGAAAGAAATAACTTCCTCTGAGCGGGATCGAACCCGAGACTTAAATTTTTCCAAAATTGATGGGCTCCTTTTGGATTACAAATTTTCAAAACAAATTTTTGGTAAATTTCTAAGCGCCAAGCCAACCTGACCTAAATTTGAAAAAGCAATTGATTTATTTAAATTTTACGCAGAAATTGACCACAAAAGCATCGGCAAAATTGGTGTCAATTGCACCCGATTTCTCTCGCAATGGTTCTGGCCAACGATTCCTGGCCTGTTCCCATGATTTGGTGCTCTACGAGCGGGGGATGAGGGCTGAATTGTTCGCTGGCAAACGGCGAGAAACAACGCTGTACAGAGGCCTTGACAAGGATGGAACCATTTCGTGTCTTTCATGGAAACAATCGCTGATTGCATTCACAAATGAGACTGGGACGAGAATATTTGACCTGTGAGTTTTAATAAAATATGGGTGCTAATTTTTTGCCAAAAGATTTAAATTATTTTGACCAATTTACCGTTCAGAAATATTTTTAAAAAAAATTGCTAAAATCTTCAAACCAGTTTTAAACCCATAATCAAAATGAATTGATTGACGTAATATTAGTCCAGTTTAAGGCAATTCTTAATAAAATTTAAACCATTAAACCGATTTTTGGTTCATACTTTTTGGATTTTAAACCCATAACCCAAATAAGTAATAAGCAAATTAAAGCATTCGGATAAATTGAAAACTGAACCGATTGGTTTTTATGACGTTTAAACCATTAAACCATATTTTGGTTTATCTATATTTTATATTGATTTTTTGTAATATTTGAATAAACCTAAAAAATTACAGGATATGAAATTTTAACTTTCGGCACAAAATCATTTCTAATTTAATTTAATATTTTAAATTAATTATAAATTCCATTTAAAGCAAATTAACAAAGTGCATCACCCTGGTCCAGCCAATTCACAAGAATGAACAATTTCCCACTGCAAAATTCCCTCCAAAGCATACATGGTAAATTAAAATTATATTTTTGATTTATTAATGCTCAATTTTAAACAGGTTAAATTCCACAACATTGGCAATTGGTTGGGCAAACACAATTTGCATATGTGGAATTGTTCAAAATACAAGGAGAATGGTATTTATTAATTAAAATAATATAAATAGGGAAATATTTAAAAAAAAAAAAGAAAATTTCGAAAAGAAACGGTTCAATGATTTATCCTGGTCCTGTTCCTATAAACCTTATACCAATCCCATACCCAGTCATTAAATCTCGTCAAGACTCATCATTTAATTAATTTTGGCTTATAGGTTTAACGTTTAACCAATTCTAACTTAGTTTTGAACCATTAAACCAAAATCGGTCTAAACCGTTTAATAGCCTTTAATTTTGGCCAAATCATAAACTTAATTATATACCATTCGATGCGTTTTGACCAGCTCTATCCAATTGGGTATATGGTTTGTAAATATAAGACAAACCTTCCTTAAACCATTATATTGCCGTTAAATTAAATACCAATCAAATAAAATTCCCTTTAATTTTAGAGCACGGCCTCAGAATTATTTGAAATGCCGAAAAGATGTGGACAAATTCTGCACAAATTTACGCTGTCGGATTTCATCATTGCCGGCATCTCATTGACCACACATTGTTCATACAATGAAGGCGGTGAAGGAGGAGGAATGGAAAATATAAATCCAAATTATCACCGAAATTCATTGATTTCTTCCCCAAATTCGGCCATAAATTTGCCATCTTTATCGAACATTTCTTCACCGAATGGATCCACCAAAAATCTTCAAATGTTGGCGGCAACTTCACCAGCAATGGAAAATTCGTCATCATCTTCTCCAATTTGGCGTGAATTGATTGTATTTGGCATCAAAAAATCTTCTGCCGGGGCAAATACAAGGGAATCGAGTCTTCTCAATGTTACAAATGCATCAATTTCATCATCAAATCAACAGGTAAAATTAAATATTAAATAAAAATTTATTTTTCAATTAATTTATCAATAAAAAAAATAATTGAATTTGCCCTTAAATTTTCATGTCTAAAAATCAGCATTTTTGAGATCATAAAATTGGTCATATATTTATTAGAAAATTGTTACCATTATTGGAGTGGTTCAGTGGTAGAATCCTCGATTTAGCGCCCCAATTGGAAAAGTTCAATTCCCATTGGCGTCAGATCATTTTTTCTAATAAGATTTAATACTGAGCCTATAAATCCAATCTACGTTGCTTCAAAAAATTTTTTTTGTACACGAAAAGTTTTGGGTAAATTAATTTTTTCATCATTTAAAAATTAAAATACAATTTTTAATATTCAACATTTATTTTTTTAAAGAACATTTCTTCCAATTCCAATGACATATCCAGCAATAATTGTGATGATTCAGCATCAATTTATTTGGCTCAACTACTTTTGCTCAAACCAATTTCACTTCAAGAATATTTAATTGAGGCGGAGGACACCATTGAAATGAGAAATATTAATTTGAAACAATTACATCGATTCACCCTATGTTCACTTCCATTGGATGATATTTACTTTATAATGGGCCCTAGAGAGGCTATTGAGGTTTTTTTTTATTCATTTTTACAATTTTTAGAATAACCTTTTGAGAACACAAAAAAATTTAAAAAATAAAATTTATTTTAATTAAAACTCCAAATTAAGGCTCTTCCATGTTCAATCGATAATCGAATAAATTGGCTAGTGGAAAATGGACTTTATGAGGATGCTTTCGAAACTGCAATAAAAAATGGTAAATGTGGTCAACACAAAATCTCAACTCGCCCAAAATCTCTAGAGAAAATAAATTTTTAGATTTAGGCAGCGAAACATAGGAAGTGAAAAGTTTTAAAAATTAATGGAAAAAGCCTGCTAAGCAATTGGGTTGAAGTAGTATAGTGGTCTAAAGCCTTCGCCCTATATTAAATACTTAAGAGTTCAAATCCCGGCTAAGTCCTGGATTTTTTATTTTAATATTTTTACTATGGGATTTTGGTTATTGAAATTTTGGGTGTGTTGGCAAATTGGCAAATTTTGGATAAATTTATTCCAAAAAATTAATAAAAAAAAACATTTCAGTTGAACATTTACGTGAAAATTCCGTTCTTAAAGTGGGAAAACGCCTGCTGAATCATTTAATTGAGCAAAAGGATTACGAGGCGGCTGCTGCTTATTTACCATCGGTTTTTTTTTTGAATAAAATTAATAAAATTATTTAGCATTTCAATTAAGGTATGTTCAAATCTGAAAGAAGAATGGGCCTACTATGTGAATGAATTCGAAAATGGGAATCAAATACTCAAGCTGGTGCCCGTAATTCCAACCAAAGATCCACAGCTTGAGCCAGAGAATTATGAATCCATTTTGATTGCCGCCCTGCATTCTCGGCCAAAACTGTTCAATGCCATCGTCAACAATTGGGATGTGGACATTTATCGTGGAGCTGGTTATTCATTTTTTAATTATTGGTAACACTAGTAAATTTTGGGTCAGGTTTTTCCTCAATTTACTGTATTTTGGTCAGAAATTCACCGTAGAATGTACAAAAATCTATAAAAATATTTACCAAGTCGAATAAAAAATAGCTTCCTATGTGCGGATTCGAACCCGAGACTTAAGAGCGAAGGGTACAATCCACTTGACCAAAAAGATTTAACCTGAAAATTGCTAGTATAGCCAAATTATTGATTGATTAAATAATAATTTCCTCCATTTAAGCCTCCATAATTGCCAAAGTTTATGAGCGAATAACAACGGATAATGCAAATAGGCGAAGGATGAAAACCCAAAAAGATTTATCCATTCAATTGTTGAGTGCAGAGGATCGAATTTATTTGTTGAAATCGTTGGCTTCTTTGCATTTAAAAACAAGGTAAATTCTATTAATTAATAAAATCGCATAATAAAAATTTAGGCAATATTTAAATGCCATCAAAACTTATCTTCTGATCAATGACCCGGCAATTTTTGGTGTAATCGAGCGTCATAAATTGTTCAAACATGTCAAAGATAAAATTATGGATTTGATGGGAATTAATCAGGATTTAACGGTTCGTCTTTTGCTCAACAATGAGGATGAAATAACGCAAGAGGAAGTTGTGAATTTGCTAGGGAATCATCCAAAAATACAGGTTTTTGGACATTTTGAATGGAATTAATCCTCATTTTTAGTTGGCCTATCTCCACAATTTATATAGCAAAAGTGCAGGTGAAAAAAATGTGGATAAATATGTGGACAAACTCATTCGACTTTATGTTGGTTTTTATTGAATTAATAATTAATTAATAATAAATTTAGGCTGAATATGATCGACCATTGTTGCTCCCATTTCTTCGGAAAAATGAAAAATATCAGCTGGATTTGGCTTTGGATATTTGCAAAAGGAAAGAATATTTTGATGAGGTTTAAATTTCAACATAATTAATTATTTAAAATAAATTTTTAAGGTGGTCTTCCTCCTTGACAAAAGCGGCAATCAATTGGGTGCATTGGATTTGATGGTGAACAAATTGCTGCACATTGATAAGGCCATTGATTTTTGTGTGGAAAAAGACGATCCAGAACTTTGGGAACGCCTAATCGATTCGGCCATTAAACGGCCAGAACAATGCGCCATACTTTTGAAGAGAATGGCCAGCATTAAAATTGATTCGTTTGATGTCATTGAGAAGGTAAATTTTTGATAAAAATTAAAATAAAATCACCGAATCAACACAGATTCCATTACAAATGAATATTCCCGATTTACGGCATTGCCTTTTGCAAGTTCTGCATGAACATGAACAACAAATGGACTTGTTGAAACATTCAAAAAGTGCCTCACAATCGGATGCATTGGAATTGTTCAAAACACAATTAAACCAATTGGCCGTAATTTCAAATTGGGAAGAACAGCAAAAGCAGGATTCACCACAAGAATTAAAATGTACAATTTGCAAGTGAGTTCATTCTTTTTAATTTGACAAATAATTTTATTTTCAATTTAAAGCACAAAATTGATCGATTCGACAAAAAGTGAATTCCTCCTTTTGGCAAATGGAAGAATGATTCATGATGGATGCATTAAGAAAATAACAAAAGAATGAATGAAATCATAGAAAGCATTAACAAAGAATTAGATAACAATGCAATTAACATTTTTGTTTGTTCGTTCGAACGGGTCTCCTTTCAAACTACGGATTTATTTTCATTTTATTTTTATTATATTTTTATTTTGCACACCTCACTTTTTATCATTTTTATGTGATTTATAAATTGAATAAAATTATTTTTATCAAATTCCATTATTATTTTCATTGTCCAAATGGAGTATAATTTGAGCTCCGACTATTTTTCCTCTTCTTTTTGCAATGCACGTGGACAAAATTTCCGACATTTCCTTGAAGCAACTTTTTGCTAATCTTAAATAAATTTATTAATCTTAGCATTCATCACCGCCTTACAAAATATTCATCTCTTCATAAGTTGGGTGGTCTTTACCGGAATTACAAATTGGTAGGCATTCAGCACTGCGGCGAGCAAAATAAGGTTTGATTAAAGTTTAAAATAGTCCTCACTTGACTCCATGGTCAATACAACATTCCCTATGGTCATTCCGTCGTGAAATGCAATTCCAAAAATAGGCATAATAATTTGGGTTAGCATAACCGCCATTTGCGACTGGGAGAATGCCATCTTTTATGGCTGAACAATTCAGCGTGGCAAAATTTCCATATTGGTTTTGGTGCTCACAGCATGCTCGCATTTCCTGGTCATAGATTAGCCCACTGAGCATTTCACCAATGCTTTTGTGACCTTTTTCCATTGGTGCATTCATAGCAGACGGAAATGATAACAAAAAATCGGCAAAAATGATAAACAAAATGGCAAAGCAGAAGGATGTCATTATTTTTGAGTGTGGGTTAGGTTATTCAGTGCACCGCGAAAAAATCAACTATAAATAGTCCACATCCATACGCCAAATTTTCCAATAATTCCAATCTCATAAATTAATAATCCATCATTTTTCTATATTAATCTTAACATTCCGAGGGAATATTTGTGTATAAACTCTTCCAAATAAACCAGTTTTTAAATAGATTTTTACAAATTTAAATGACCACACCCTTTTCCGAATTATTTACAATTTTTCACATCCTATCTAAGTAAATATTAAAAAGCAATTAAAATGAATTATCCAATTAATAATTTTCACACAAATCAACCAAAAAACCAACCAAATAAAACGAATAAAATGAAGATAAATTCCCTTATAGTTACATTTATTTTCTCGCCCGGAGTGTCACAGCTGTGAGGAGCCACCATTCAGCAAATATCCCGACTAGATTAGTCGCTTTTTAGTGTCCGTAGTCCCTTCAATTTTTCATTTCTCTCTTCTTTTCCTGCCTTTTAGCGTTTTTCTTTGTCATGGGTTCGCCCGAGGGGTGGGTTCTTAAAACAGCCATAGCCAACAGCGCAATATTCGTCGTATTTAATCGATTCTTTGCTTTTATAAAGGAGGTAGAAATTCTCCATCCACCTCATTTCCACATACATTCTTTCCCTATTCAATCTTCCTTCAACAGCTTTACTCCCCTACCAACCAACCTACCAACCAAAAACTCCCAATTTCCACATCCAATTTGACAAATATTATTACATTCACCTATTTCTTACCATATTTACTAAAATTTAACATAAAAACAATTCCATTATTATTTCTAGATTACACACAATCTGTAATAAAATTGATATTATGGCAGCAGCAGCCAAAGAGGCGGCTGAGGAATACAGGTCAGCGCAATTTTTTATTGCAAAAATCTAACATTACTTAAACTTTAAGATCAGTGCTCTCGGAGCTGACTCGGAATGACAAAACGCAAATCAATTTGTTAACAATTTTGGCTGAAGACTATGCATCATATGCCGAAGAAATTGCCAATGTGATAGAAGAAAGACTCAATACGGTTTGATGAATTTAATATTCGCGAATTAATCTAAACATTTAAGTGTCCTGTTCCACTCAAAATGATTATGCTTTATGTGGTCGACTCCATATTGAAGAACATCCAAGTGACCACCAATTACCGGGAACAATTTGCCAAGAAGATCGTTAACATGATAGTCCATGTTTTCAATGAGGTGGATACTTCTACTCCATCAGATTGAGCTCAATTAAAAAAACAACCACCCATCCTTAAACCTCATGAATCTCACATACCTCTTGGTTTACCCACCCAAATTCATCTCATTGCCTTTGTCTCTCTAATCATCACTTTTTTTTTGTTCAATTCTCACTTTTTACACATTTTTAAAAAAATTGTTGCCAACGTGTTAAAAAAGTTTATTACTAGTTTGGAGTTTTAATGAGTCTTTAAATGTATTTTTTTTATTTTGAATATGAATCAATCCCGAGTTTTAAACTCAAAAACTGAGTTCTCAACTCGATTTTTCCCTGTCTCGCACTCCCTTATGGCCTTTTGGTCGGCTCGAACTTTTGCGTTTTGAATTTCCCAAAGGATGATGACTAAGCTTTTTTTGCATTGAGATGAGATTGCTAAGCAAAAGAAAAATTTTGAATCATTTCTAAAGGAAGAAATATCTGAAATTCTAGTATCTAATAAGAGATAAAAACAACCTAAACTTCCCAAATAATCCATATTCGGAACAAGCTCAGTAGAAAACCCGTCTGTTTTAATTTGTTCTTAAATTCCAACGGTTTATAATTTCCTTGGCGTTTGCCATTTACCTTAATCTACAAGCCTGATCCGAATATGACCAGTCTTTTATATAATCAATTTTAAATTTCTTATCTAAAATTTAGGGCGATGAGAAGACTCGATCTGCAATTTTCCGGCTTCGGTCCACTTGGACAGACATTTTTCCAAAATCCAAGCTTACCCTGATTGACACCAAAATCAATGCCATTGACAATAAATGGCCTCAAGAACGAAAGCCGGAGTCACTGCCACAAAACCGAAAGCCGGAGTCACTGCCTCGGGACCGGAAGCCGGAGGCACTGATGTCTCTTCGCATCGAACCGCCTGCATCATTGCCACAACAACCAACGGGACGTCCTCAACAACAGGTCAAAAAACAATCAAATTTGGTGCATCAACCACAACTGTCAAATGCACAACAACCTCCGGTCAAACGGCGTAGAATAGTGCAACAAGGACCACCACCATCAAGTTCGCATCCACAAAGGGCAACGCGTGAAAGAGAAACAGCCCCGCATCATCCACAAAGAGTACAACAACGAGAAGGACCACAACCTCATCGCATACCGAGAACATCGCAACAAAATGCCACTTCAATTCCGCATCAATCACAACAACCGCCGCAACAACATCATGGTTTATTGGGCCAACAAAAAGTAAAATAAATATTTTATTTATAAAAAATCAATAAATAATTATTCAGGCTTTGGAACCAACCGCCGCACCAGGCGCCCATGCATTTGACCAAACTGTCGTGGTGGCCGCATCATCACATCCCAATCATCAAATTTGCGCTGCCGATACAACCACTAAAAGTTTGTTTTACTTGAATATATTTAATCTGCTGAATAAATTACTGAAATTACCGAATAAATAAGATCAAAATTATAATGGTTCAAGAGGGGTTTATCCTACATTATTCACATTCACAAACCATATACATAAACCCAAATGGATAGAGCTGGTAAAAATTAAAGGGTAAACGGTTTAACCTATGTTGATTTAATGGTTCAAAAACTAAGTTAGAATTGAATTAAACCCAAGCCAAAGCATAATCAAATGATGCTTTTGACGAGATATATTGATTAGCTATGGTTTTCGAGTCTATAACAAACCATTGAACCGTTAAAATCTCGGTAAATTCAGTAATTTATTAGGCAAAACTAAATCTATTTTTGAATATATTTATGCATAATCTCTAATTTACCAATAAATTTCAGCACCACCACAGCAACCGCTTAATATCCAAAATGTCATTCCAGCGGTACCAATTCAGCAGCCAATTAACATCCAGCAGAATATCGCACCGGCACCAGTCCAGCAGCATAATATCCAAAATATCACACCACGGCTCTCAGGTATCCCGGAGAACAACAGAATTTTTGTGGATGGCAAAGCCTACGAGGTATGATTATATTTTTAAGTTAAACAATTTAAATTTATTAGGATTTTGAGCTAGTTTTTTAGGCTGGCTAGGATTATAAAGAAAATTTTATCAAAAAAATTATTTTGGTCTAAATGGGAACCTTTCAATTTGCGAAATTTAGGTCGCGGGTTCGAATCCGCTTAGAGGAAGTTATTTTTTTTCATGCTATAAAACCATATTTTTGACCTTTCCATTTCCCTTTTTCGTTCATTAAGGCCTCAAAAAATTATTTAGATCGATTTAACATTAAAATTTTACGGGTGATCAACTAAAAAAATATCCAATTTTTTGCAGGTTTTCTACATCGAACAAGTGGCTGTGATTGAACGCAACGGACTCCCTCATCGTGTCTCATTCGCCGGCCCTCCCCGTGACGTCATCATCGATGGGGTGGCACACCGAATGGCATTTGGCGAGCAGAAGCAAGTCCTAATTGACGGTGAAGTGCATTTGCTCACATTCGGTGCACCCTCGCGTGAACTCTACATGGGCCATTATCCGTTCAAGGGCGCATTCGGAGGGCCACCCATAATTGCCACAATCAACGGGCGACGGCATGAAATTCGACTCTGCGGTCCACCGCCCGAAGTGAGAATTGACCCGGAGCCAAGCTATGAACTGATGCGACATATGCCCGCAATTCGTCAGCAACAACCGCAAGCACAAATCTCACCAAAAATTGAGCCAAAAGGTTTTCTTTTTTTTTATAAAATATATTAAAATATTGTGGTAACCTCACGTCAACCTTTTCAAATTAATCTTCCGGTTTCGGGCTATAAACAATAAACCGGTTTCAAAGTGGTAATTTTTTCGTTCGGTTTGAATTTGGGAAACTTTTCCAATGTGGTATGGGGAATGGGTGATAAGAGGTCAAGGGTTCGAAATTCGAATCCAGCCAAAATGCAAATTTATTTTAAAAATAAAATTTTAATGTTTTTTGCTTTTTTTAGAGCCAACATTGGATGTGACTAGCCTGTTGAAACGTCTCAAGAATTCGGGCATTTTGACCAGCGTGAATGAGGCGGAACGCAAATCGAATGAACGCCTTGTTGCACTGGAGGCCAAGGGACATTCAATTGGTGGTCGGTCGAATTCACCGCCCGTCCCATGCGCACATCGCCTGGATCATATGGAACGCCGACAAACACCGATGGCCGGATTTGACCAATTTTCGATGCGCTCACTCATTATGTAAGCGATTTTTTTCTATTCAATTTGGACCGTTTTCCACTCGGGGTTTTAGAATTACGGTTTGTATTTTGTAAAGATCAAGATTGGGTTGACTAATGAAATGACTAGGTTTTTAAAAAAAATTGAACATAAAACTTATCGAAATCTTTTTGGCTCAGATGGTTACACTTCAATCTTGCAAAATTTAGGTCACGGGTTCGAATCCTCTCAGAGGAAGTTATTTTTTTCGAACTTGATCCGTACTTTTAAGCATTTTTATACATTCCACGGTACATTTTCTAGACGAAATAAAGTATTTCGAGCCAAAAATACTTTACCCAAATCACCCAAACACATTTATTTTCAGTCGCTATGATTCAATCATTGATTCGATCCATCGACAGCGTACATCCTGCCAACATTGTGGCATTGGCTTCCAGGAGCTCTATGGAGAAGCATATCAACGGCATGTGGATTGGCATTTGCAGGACAGCCTCAAAATGAAGGATCCACGCCACAAATATCGGCGATCCCAACCGTGGTATTTGCTGGATGTGAGTGTTCAAAAATATTTAAATTTAATTCAATTTTTAATTTATTATTTTTTTCCAGGATTGGTTCAACTATTCAGAGACGGAATTGGTCAATCGGACACAAAATGCTGGTAAATTAGTTTGTTGGGATTAATTATTGAAAATCATAGGGTAAAAAATATCGGGCCAGCCCTCAAGTCATATATGGTGTAGTGGGTAGAGTGCTTGGTTTGAGGGAATAGTCGGAATGGTTCGATTCCCACTGAGGGCGGATATTTTTTTAAATTAATTAAAATACAATTTAATATTAAAAAAAATTAATTAATATAATTTTTAATATTAAAAATAATTAAGAAAACGAGAAATCAGCAGCAGGAGGAATTGATGATTCTCATGGCTCTCCACAAGGACAAATGACAACGGGTGATACGAACCGGGATGCCCAATCGGATACGGTCGATACAAAGGTAGGAGGAGGGAAAGGAATGAATTAATGAAATAATTTTTAATTTGAAAGGAATGCCAAGTTTGCCATGAGCAATTCGAGGAATACTGGGACGAGGAGGAGGATGTGTGGAGGCTGCGGGATTGCATCATTTCCGATGGAAAGGTAAATATATTGGGGAAAATGTTTTATCCTTTTTTTGGCGTAGAAATTTGTGGACTAAATTTAGATTTTAATTAGGGATGTTTTAATTAAAAACTAATGACTAATTATTGAACCAATTGCTAAAAAACAAATAATTTTTTGACATTTTCAGGCCTATCATTCCAATTGCCGTGACGATGATATTGGGGCAGCCAATCAAACATTGCCTATGGCATCAGATGACAATGAAAATAATAATAGCATCGATTAGATGAATGAACAAATCAACCAAAGATGATTCTTCAAATTTCCATACCATTTTTTTTCTTTGATTATCACAATTTATACACTTTTTGTCATCACATACATATAATGAATTCGGGATAAAGAGATATTATAAAAATTGGTTTATTTATTTCAAATGGGCGTTTTATTTGGGTGGCCATAATTTTTTGTCGTTCCTTTCGAAGAAGTTGATTCTCCTTTTGAACTCTTTGACGTTCAGAATATTTCCTTCTCATATTCCATGGCAAAAACGAATAATTTTTCGTCATTTCCACGCCAACTTCCTGAGAAAAACCCGTTTTGTTGGCCGTAACCGCCTTCAACTTCCTCCCAGTTTTGTTGTTCGTTCTTCCTCCCTCCCTTCCCCCTCTTTTTGGCCGATCATTTATGCTGATGTATGGAAGGCTTATTGCTGCCCAAAACCAGCTCAACAAGTTCCCCGCGCATTCCAATTCCCTTTTTTTTAAAAATGGAATTGACGAAAGCGGCCGATTTGTTTGTGTGGAATATTCAAAATACGCTCACAGGGGTGAAGCTCATTCATAATGGAATAGGGGGAATTCGATTCAATCTCCGAACGTTTTAAACCACCATCCCAATATATTTGAATTCATGGAGATAAACCCTTACTCGCCATGCATGAACATGAATTTATGTAGATGAACATGTTCGACTCCCAATGTTTGCCTTTCCCCAACCCATCCATTTTTGATCATCACCATAAAATCAGCTGCACTGTCCCACGAATTATAGTCAAAATTTTCGTCGCGCCTATTTTTCATCAATTTCTGCCAATTCCCCTTCCTCATAATCAGCCCATTTATTAATTAGGCCCATTTTCATCTCCTCCTTTAATTTAAATTCCAAATTTCAAGTTCACAACCACTTTTCGTTTCCAATTTCCTCCGTCGCGCACCCGCCTACGCAATATTATTTTATTGGCCAGCGGGAATTTGTAAAATATGAATGAATGATCGCCGTCCACAATTCGAGTTTGCGTCATTCCCCACTTTCTCCCTTCTATTCCCGCTTTCTTAATAAGTGTCCTCGATCTTTTCCAATTTTGAATGGTTTAATAACGGAGTTTGGAATTGTTGTTCAAGGACTTTAAAAATGGACAAAAGGGGCGAAGGGCGAATGAATAATTCAAAATATTTTCGAGTATTTTCTGACTGAATATTCTAACTAGACGAGCCAAAATGTGTTCCCTTTCCCCCTTAATTTGCGTGAAATTCTTTGGAATTGCTGATCATTCCTCGTGATATTTTGGTTGGAAGATTAACATTCTAAATGAATTTATTCAAAATTTTTGATGTTAATTGGGCCATTATCTGAACACTTTAAATCTATGAACTCTGAAGCATATTTCATGCTTCGAGGCTATCCGTACCTTTTAAACAATAATTGGCCCTATAACTGTGGAGTACAGCCAGCTAATGATAAGCCTTTTGCTAATTTGCCTCGAGAATTGTGCCTTTTTTCCATTTTTCAGATTCGCTCCTTGGCCAAATCCCAAATCACGGCTTCCTTCCTCATTACATTTCCATCCAAAAAGCGGTTTTCCCCGACCATAATCATCTTCCGTTCCACAATAATTGTCCTTTATTAAAATTTTTGTCCCCAAATTTTCAATTGGAATAACAAAAAATTCCTTTTTCTCCTCTGTTTGTTAACCCTTGGTCAAGAAAGATTGAGGGCGAATAATTTGAGAGAAAGTTTTGTTGGGTTTTTGACTTTTAAGGCCATCGCCCCACTGCGCAATCAACGCCTCTCTCAATCATTCAGTCAGTCAATTGGATGATGATGAACTTTTGGCCTTGCCTCTGGGGCCCAGCAAATTTCCTGCCCCGTAAATTGAAAAATTGATTGTGCGAATTGGCTGTTGCGCTCGTCGCGCCCGAAACGAGTCCCTCCTCCTCTTCCGATGTGTTGGAATTGGGCCCTTCCTCCCCTCTTTGATTGCCCCCAATTTACTTTTATTTTTTTATATTTTTTTTTTATAATTTGTTGATGATGTTTGCCCCAATGTACATTTTGCCCATTCCTTCCCATTTTTCTTTCGATTTCTACCATATTTTCTCCAAGTCCGTTCATAAAGAATTCATTCAATCTTAAATTAGGACCCCGGAATCGAATAATAACTTTTTTGGGTCATATAATATTTTGGTCAAATTACCAATTCATTTCCAATTCCCATAGAAAATGTCATCAAATTTATTTTGCATTTTATTTTTGTTGCCTAAAGGCCGAATCCTCACTACAATGGCTAAAAATTGACACCTTTCCTCGCCATTTTCGCCTTTTAATTCAGGCCAAATTAATTCCGTTCGATAATGTTGCAATTACTCCAAAAACTGGAATATTTGTACTAGTTCTTTATAGATTTGACCCATTGCCCGGCGAGGCAATAACCAATTTGGGAAGGCGATATGCCTTTCGGCAGTCCTAAATGTCCTCTTCAAAGTGGCCTTATATAATTTATGAAATTCATCTTTTTATTAATATGTTTTTTACTTTTTATGTCTTTGAGTGTAAGAATTCGAATTTTTGGAGGAAAAGCCGCCTATTTTATAAATTCTTTTAAAATTTTAAAAATTAGATAAGCTACTTTTTAGAGGACATTTTGGGCTTTCAAATGGTATAATGCCTTCCAAAATTAGCTGCTTCCTTGTTGAGATATGGCCAAATGAATGGCCCAGGTACACATTATCCTCTACCGGGCCCATTTCTTCCCTTCCCCCCTCTGTTTTTTTTTATTATATAATCAATTTATATAATTAATTTATTTAATTTTCAATCAGAGAACATTTCCTTTTTGTGTCCGTCCTCCTTAAATCCGGCAGAATGACCACCGAATTCGCTGCCACCAACAGAATATCAAATCCATCTCGTCGTTGGGCCCAATTCGCCATTTTCCTCTTTGCCCATTTGTTGCCCTCCGTTCAGCCAGATATGATCGACCAATTGACACGCCAAGGCACGACCATAATCGAAAATTCTAAAATTGTGGGCGGCGAGACGCGGCAATGCACATGCGATGGTAAAGAGTAGAATTGAAAAAATTTATTGAATTTGCCAAAAAATTAAGCCCTTTTCTGATTTTTAATTCCGCCTGGTTGTCTAAGTTTTAATAATTCCGCCTGGTTGACTAAGTTTTAATAATTCCGCCTGTTTGACTAAGTTTTAATAATTCCGCCTGGTTGACTAAGTTTTAATAATTCCGCCTGGGTTGACTAAGTTTTAATAATTCCGCCTGGTTGACTAAGTTTTAATAATTCCGCCTGGTTGACTAAGTTTTAATAATTCCGCCTGGTTGACTAAGTTTTAATAATTCCGCCTGGTTGACTAAGTTTTAATAATTCCGCCTGATTGACTAATAATTCCGCCTGGTTGACTAAGTTTTAATAATTCCGCCTGGTTGACTAAGTTTTAATAATTCCGCCTGGTTGACTAAGTTTTAATAATTCCGCCTGTTTGACTAAGTTTTAATAATTCCGCCTGGTTGACTAAGTTTTAATAATTCCGCCTGGTTGACTAAGTTTTAATAATTCCGCCTGATTGACTAATAATTCCGCCTGTTTTAATTCTTTTGATAAAACCACCTTCCCTCCAGCTGGTAGGAAGGTAAAAGAAGATGAAAAAGAGAAAAATTCTATTAGAAATACGCCAACATTTATTAGTGTTTACACATATAAAGCAGCACTTTGGGGGAAGAGAGACCCGGAAAATTGAAAAAAAAGCTAAAAAAAAATTTGCTATTGAAATGAAAATATTCTTCCAGAGCAACGAGAATGCATCAACGAAATGCAGGGCCAAGCAATGGGATGCGTGAATCAGTGTTGGAGCACATTTGGTATATAGGAGGGGACAGAAAAGGGCATTTGTGACATTGGATTAGTTGGATATTTTGTTTTCCTCCCTAGCAGGCTCCATCACTTCCAGACCTGACACTTTGCGAAAATGTTTTGGCCGAGCCGACGTCCTAATTGGTAAAGTGTAAAGGGGAGAAAAAATTAATTGAAAAAGGGAGAATCAAGTGTATTAAATTGTTTTTCAATTGGAGAATTCATTCCAAAAATAATTGACATCACCCGAAATTTATTTCTTATTCTTTTATTTCGAACTCAAATCCCTCATAATAAAATCCCCTACTAGACAAAAATAAAAAAATAACAAATGAATATTTCCCCAGGCCAATTCATCACATGCTTCGAAGACAACGTTGATTCGTTCGTTTGTTTTTCCTTTCCAAATTGTATCGTACCCAATGTTTTTCAGTTGTCTGACCCATAGGGCGGATGTGAAAATTCCCAAAGTGAATATCACGGAATTGTTCAGGCTGGGTGTGGACAAAATTGAGAAGACAAAGCAGCAATTGACGAGGAGTTTATCCGGTTCATTTAAAAAAGCCAATGTCTTCATGAATTTATTTTTTCTTTTTTAGATGGACCAATCCGAAAGGTTGTTAATTGGATGAGTTTATATTAACTTTTAAGAAATAAAATAATATTAAAAAGAGGGAGGATGGATTCGATCCTTGATGACATTTTTATAGCCTAATTTCTCTAAATTTTCGCCTACCCAGTTAAATATTTTAGTCTATATTAGTCTTGGGACATTGCCTAAAATTTCCAAATAAATTCATCAAAATTGCGCAGATCATCGACACAGCCAGCGATTTTGGCGTTTGTGTTAAGGTGGGTATGCCATTTCACCAATTTCCATAAATCCAATTCACACATAATTGTGCCCTTCCTTCCCTCACAATTTAGGATTGCTTCTTGGCCAAAAATCCCGATCAATTTTGCTTCGACCGAAAAGAGTCAGTAGTAAGGAAGGGAAAAAAAGTAAAATGCCATTTTAGTTGCCAACCACTTTTGCTAGACAATAAGGCCAAAAAGTCATTGCGGCAATGCACAAAATTGATTGATTGGAAGAAGGAGGCCGGCGAACTTTGCGGTAGTGTAAAAATAATGATTAGGGGAAATTATAATGAATTTGTCACAGAATGTTCGGTGAAGGCGGGCATCAATGATTTGGACCAATATTGGTAAAGTCTAGGAAATTATTTTGGGTAGCAACTAATTGGCCATATTCCCCACACAGTCCAATGCTAAAATTAATTGGTGGAAGAGCGAATGGAGGAGGTGGTGGCCAAAATGCTGGGAGGAAAACGCAAGGACGGAAATGAGCGAAACAAAGAAAAGGGTGAAGCATGGATTGAAGAAAATTTTTGTTTTCTTTTCTCCCCTATTTTTAATGCGTGTCAAATTGGAAAATACTATTAAAAATTCCTTCAAAATAATAAAAACTTTTCCTCTTTTTTAAAAAATGCATAAATATTTAAATAATAATTGGACGATTTGATGATGGGGATGGGGAGAGAGGGAAATGAGGAGGAGATCGATGAATGTGGGTAATTGGGTTATTTTGGTGGTAATTTTGGTTGATTTGTGTGATTCAATTTGTTTGATATTTTTTGATTGTAATTCCATTTCGACTTCATTTAAATTAATTCTTCTCATTCGCCCCTCTGTTGCTGTTGATGCATCGTGGAATAGATGGAGGCTGCCGGATGATGCGGTTGTTGTTGAAATGTGTCCATGAAGGACAAATCCAATTGTTGCAGCGGTTGCTCGGCCATTTGTCGATGTTGTTGGCCGGGTACAAGGCCCAGAAGAGATTCAACATTGGCAGCCTCCAGTTGATTATGACCCAACATTGCGGCAATCTGTGAATGGAGAGGGAAAATCATTGGGGAAGATGTGGCCCGAGGCCCAAACCCTCACTTCGTCGCCAATGTCCATCGATGCACTCTGGGGCTGGAATTCGCCGGGTGACCATTGGTTGGACATTGGCGAAGGACTGTCACCGCCAGTGGTTGAACTCAATTTACTGTAGGCAATGAAATAAATTGATGAGGTAATTAGTGGAATTTGGTGGAATTAAAGAAGGGGGATATACAATTAAATGGGCAAAAAATTATCGGAATAAAAAATAAACACAAAACTTCCAAATAAATAACTGACCATGCCGCTGTTTTGGCGACCATCACAATTTCGGAACCAATATAGCCGGTGGGCGATTCATTCGCCTTGTAACGTTCTTCTGTCTCGAAATAGGCGAGCATTTCCTCCTTGTCAATGTCGGGAAAAAGGCATCGAATGTCCTTCAGTTGAGGACAATTCCGAATGCGCGATGCCAACGACAGCTGGTCCAAATCCTTGATGGTGAATGGGGCCAAATGGAATGGAACTGAAAAAGATGAGGGGAATGAAAAGATGGAGAATATTGTTACATTGAAGGAAATGGATATTAATCTTATAGAGAAGATGAAAAGTTATAGAAATATAAAAAAGTTCTTTTCGGAAAGAAAAGTGCAATTACAAATACAATCCATTTCCGGAAAGAAAAGTGCAATTACAATTCCGGATAGAAAAGTGCAATTACAAATACAATCCAAAAAAGTGCAATTACAATTCCGGAAAGAAAAGTGCAATTACAATTCCGGAAAGAAAAGTGCAATTACAATCTTCCGGAAAGAAAAGTGCAATTACAATTCCGGAAAGAAAAGTGCAATTACAATTCCGGAAAGAAAAGTGCAATTACAATTCCGGAAAGGAAAGTGCAATTACAATTCCGGAAAGAAAAGTACAATTCCGGAAAGAAAAGTGCAATTACAATTCCGGAAAGAAAAGTGCAATTACAATTCCGGAAAGAAAAGTGCAATTACAATTCCGGAAAGAAAGTGCAATTACAATTCCGGAAAAAAGTGCAATTACAATTCCGGAAAAAAGTGCAATTACAATTTCGGAAAGAAAGTGCAATTACAATTCCGGAAAAAAGTGCAATTACAATTCCGGAAAAAAGTGCAATTACAATTCCGGAAAAAAAGTGCAATTACAATTCCGGAAAGAAAAGTGCAATTACAATTACAATCCCTTTCCGGAAAGAAAAGTGCAATTGCAATTACAATCCTTTTCAAAAGTGCAATTGCAATTACAATCCTTTTCCGGAAAGAAAAGTGCAATTACAATTACAATCCCTTTCCGGAATGAAATGAAACTAATTCTCATTCCGGAAAAAGTAACCGGAAACAATTTTTGATTTTCATTCCGTAACAATTGTCTAAAGATCCGATATGCAAATATGTGAATTAATTTTTATGAATAAATAGGAAATTAATTAAGTGAATAAAGCATTGAATCTGAATCGCTTGCCTTTGACTCCATCCTCTTCACAAACGAATCCAATGGAGACGGCCCCAGTTTGAGTGTCGGAAAAGCGAAGAAGGAATGTGGAATTTGGACACCTCATCATTTGTTGGGATGCGTCCTGCTTGGAAATGAAGCCAACAAGCCAGCCTGAGGGAAATAAGGATAATTTATACCAAATGTGTGGGATTTGAAACCTTCATCCCAGAATTTGAGCAATTTTTGTTTGATCAACTGCATTATGAGGAAAAACCATTCCCAAAATGAGAAATTAACATCGTCGCGAAGGTTTTGCTGAAAATGCGCAACAAAATTAGAACATTGATGAAGTAGTGGACCTTGGCAAATCGTTGGAATGTGATTGGTTTATTGTCCACTGTCGAATGGATTATGCCCAATTTGTCGCCCAAATAGGCCAAATCACTGTCGCTGAGTGGGCCTAATTTTGAGGAGGGGACTTTCATGTAAAAGGGAAGAATTATGTACGATGTGCTCCGGTGAACAATGAGAATTTATGGCGAAGTACTTGACTTAAATCAGTCCATGAAACCATCATGATGTCATCCGATCCGTTGGTTCGGTTCACAGAGGAAAATGCCCGCTAAAAATGGAAAATTTCTCTAATTATTTAATATTAGTATTTCTGTACCTGCCAAAGGATGACTGCTTGCGCATCACAGTCCTGAGAGCCGTGGACAGTGACCTGAATAAATGGAATTAATGACAAAAAATAACAGTGGAGAATTACCATGATGGGCAGTGACAAAGTCCAAACATCGAATTTGCCCAAATTACCCAATTGGAATGGTGTAATATGGAATAGGAGAGCATATCTGAATTAGTAGATGAAAAATTGTCAGGCATTCGGAACAAACTTTTGATCGGTGGCCGTTTGGACGGCTTGACTAGCTTGAAGGCTGCCTTTGGCCGGCGGTTTTCGATGCGCAATTCTCGAAAGTTTCTGTAGTGGAAAAATGATTCAAATGACCCAAAAATTGAGGGACCGAATTGTTGAATTTTGCAGCCATATGGCCTCTCTCATCCAGCGTTAATTTCTCAAAATCATTGCTGATTGATCCAACCGTTTTGATGTCTTTTTCGTTGATTTGCCCAGTGCTCAGCATTTTTGCCTCCTCTTCGGCAATTATTTTCACAGTCACATTTGTGTTCACCAATTGTTGTTTGATGCCGAGCCGATCACCGATCAGAAGGCGAACCTGCGTAAATGAATTTTCCATTCATTGAATCATCAAATTCGTGTGCTAGTTTTATGGAAAAAATTTGGCCAAATCAGGCTTATAAAATTATAAATTACTATGCTCCAAAAGTGTAGTCTTAAACTAAACTTAACCCATAGGTATAATCCTAGGCCCTAATACTTTATTATGGCAAAGTAAATGGCCTCTCAAGTTAATTTTTCTATCAATGTTCTTTTCTGCAAATTAAAATATTTTTCCTTTTAAATATACAGTTATCTATTCCTTCCACCAATAATATTTTACTCCAAATTGTTTATCAAAATCACCTTGTCAATGCCAATAATGCCTAAAAGGGCTTCTCCTATTCATCCTACTGTACCCTCATTTTCGCCTAATCATAATCAGCCTGTCCCTGTCACCCTATCAATCAAATATTGCCCCAATCTGCCTTTTTAAACCCGCTCCTTTCCCCACTAAATGTTCACTTTTCAGTTTTCACCCTTTTTTTTACGACGTTCTGTTCTCAATCAGTCCAGCTTAAATCCAATCCCCTTTCCTTGGCCACTGGGGGCTTAGGCTCCCGGCAAAGACCCGGGGCGAGAGCCTTTTAGGCCTATTCTCGTCCCGAACCACATTGGTCCCGGTAATAAGGACTATAATTTCCTCCATATACATATCATTCTGATTCTGATCACAAATTTTACCTCGGCCACAAATTTGTGCTGCGTTTTCAGGACTGGATCCGGTTGAACGGCCACCACAAAGGATTGGGTGACCAACATGCACAACAGCTTGGTCAGTGTTTCCAGAATTTGGGACAAATTCGAAATATGCGATTGGGCGGATGCATCCGACAATTGCGGAGATCGCCTCAACAAATCCAACTATGCCAGAGGGTAAATTCATATTCAAATGGATAAATGAAACCTGCCAACAGGCGCAGGCCCTCAATGTCCAATTGTTCTCGGCCAACACCTCGAATCTAGGTGCGAATTATTTTGCGTGAATTAATGTAGACTTAAAGGCAAAGTTTTAAGTTTATACTTGGCTTTAAAGTGAATTTTGTTAGTATTGTTTCATATATTAGCTTTCCAATTATTGACACAAAATGGCTTAAAGGCTTATCTTAAGCCGGATTCAAAGCCTAAATTTCCAATACTTATTACTGTCCTGACTAAAGCCTCAACGAAAATCCAGGCCTATATGATGTGGGCAATCAATTACGAAATAATAAATAGAAATTTACTCTCCCAATTTAACAAATTAATTTGATCAAAAAATTATTGCCAAAAGATGGGCCAAGCACAACTCACTCCGATTGTACTTCATCCAATTGTTGTTCTCGCTGTTCGAATCCAACTCCAATTTGGGACAATTTTTGGCTGTTTTTCCATTCCAAAAGTCGTTCCGATATTAAATGTGTTTGCATCATTGCAATCAAATGGACACCTTCGTTCAGATGTTTCACCTATGAAATGTGCCGAAATCCATTCAATTTCATTCCCAAAATTCCTAAAACTTGCCAGGCTCACTCGCCGTTCTGTCAGCTGCTCATAAAGTTGACTGGCACGCCGTTGCATTTCCAGCCTACAATTTTAAAGGGAATGAATCCAGTCCAAATAATATTTTATTGGAATTCGTATTCAATTATGAATCTTATGGAAAATATTCTGAATCCCTGTGCCATTTTCACTTTGCCTATTCTATAATTCGCCTTGCTACTTTGTTTATTTTCAGATTCACTTAAAGTTTAAAAACACTGACAAAAGAAGCTTCGTTTATAAGATTTAGATTGGAAATTTGGAATCTTATTTCAATGTGAAACAATTTCAATCATCCTCTCTTGATTAATGCAAATTTAATGAGAACCAAAATTATTCCACTTGAAATTGAAATTTGGCGCAATCCTTTATTCTAATTTCATGTGAATTCCTTGGGGAATGGAAACTCACTCAAGAATTCTCACCTTAAAATAAAATGGCCTTTGATGGGACTTATGGGTGTATTTTTAGTTCCATATAATGCCTACAGCTACACTTGTTAAACCGCTTTCCTTATCACTGCTAAAAAAGTGTTCGCCTCGGAAATTATATGGTTAAAGATTGTATTTTTGGCATTTTTGGGTAAATTTCTCCAAATCCAGAATGGAGTGGGCAACCCAATATAATCGCCTAATTATAATTAATTAATTAATTCATTCCCCACTCACATGCTTTGTCTTGCGGCCCCCAACTGTTCATGCCTTTGCTCATGCTCCAATTGCTGAATTGCCAATTGGAATCGCTGCAACTCGCTGATGTCATTCACGAAACGACCCTGCATGTCCTTGTTCTCCTCCCACAACATTTGGCAATCCTTGGACAGTGCGGCCAGCGCCGCCTTCTGCTGTTCACCAGATGCCATTGGACTGTGCGAATGTTGTTGTTGTTGCATATTTCGGGCACGTTAATTGTTTTTGTTTTTAGATTAGTTTTTATTCCACACACAATTTTGACGCCTTATGACTTTTTTGTGGCCAAATGGACTCCACTGAATGAATGAGGAGGGAATATATATGGGAGAAAGGGTGACAAATGACTATCAAAAGAGTGGGGGCCAAGGAGGGGTGGGGAAGGCGAGTTATTGGCCATAGCCAATGAGGGCGATGGCGGAATGTGCTCTCGTGCTTATTATGATGATGATGAGGAGGAGAGTGGCCCCAAGGCTGTGATGAAGGAGGGGGGATTGGGGGTTGCGCGGGGACAAGGCTGGCTTGAATTGTTGAGTGAGGGAGCCCTCCTAATTACTTTTTTGTTTTGTGGTGCTGTGTGAAAATGTGTGGTAAAACCGCACCGCGAAAACACAGCGGTCCCTCTTGGCGAGAGTCGAGAGAGAAAATAGTGGAGAATGGAAGGGTGGGAAGAAGATATCGTCCACAGGGCTTCATCCACATTTCCCTTTCTCAATTCCCTTCCCCTCCCTTTTAACTTTATCCTCCTCCTCCTATATATATCCCAATGTCTTGGCCATTTGTGAAAAAAAGGGTGGCTTTCAGCCAGTGAGTGAAATGAAGGCGAAGGGAAAGATTGAAAGGAAAGTGAGGCGAGAAGACAAAATATAGAGTTGGCCAAAGGAAGTCAACCGGGACGAAGGATGCAGGGAATGCCGCCACTGGTAGCCTGTTGCCAATTTTTATGGCCAAGGTAAAGGACAGAGGATTGGCCTTTGAGGACAAAATGTCCAAAAGGCCAATGGAGGAATGAAGGGAGGGAAGGGAAGAAATGTGGCCAAATTTAAGGGAAAGAAAAAGGCCACAGAAAATGTTGGCATCAAAATATATGGGGGTGGACAAAAGCGAAGTCCAATGAAAATGCCTTGTTTCACTCATTGCAGCCAATTTTAAGGTCATTTTTTGTGCCAAAATGCATTTAAGCAATTGAATTTTCACTCATCAAAGAAAGGATAAATATTATCAAAATTCTCGCCTATCCACCTTCCACTCTCGACTCTCGATCAAATTTACGCATTCAATTTCTACCAATTTTGATTTTACATAAATTTTCATACTTAACCTTCAAACAAAATAAAAAATATTTATTTATTCCACAAATTGATTCCCCCTCCAAATTCCCCACCGACCAGTCATCCATTTCCATTCATTCATTTTGCCCCATTTTTTCCCATTTAGTTCCATCCATATTTTCCCCCATATTTATTGAGCCGATCTTCATTTTTTATTACAATTCCCCAAAAAATTGGTTTCCCCTTCACATTTTCTGCCCTTTTATATTGTAAAAAACATATTGTCTCTGCGCGGAATGCCTCAATCAAATGTAAACAAATGTTCCATACAAAAAATGGGGCCAAATTTTTTCTTTCACCAATTTTGGCACAAAATTTTCAGCATCAGTCCCAAATAATTGTGCCCTCCAATCATTGTTGTTGCCAGTCCATTTTGGATTCCCTTTTGTCCTCTGCCTCGACGGCACCATTGTCGATCGACCAATTCAGCCGAATTTTGAGCCGTGCCGCATTTGAATTGCGCAAAATTTGTAACAATAAAAAAGGAGAAGGGGAAGGAGGGAAAAATGATGAGAAAAAGAATACGGAGATGGATGAAGTGGAGGCAGAGGCTATTTGGAGGCGAATAAAATTGCTGATTCAGGTGTGGCCAAAAAATCCCTATTCATAGATTAATTCCGCCTGGTTAAGAATAATTCCGCCTGGTTAAGAATAAATCCGCCTGGTTAAAAATAAATCCGCCTGGTTAAGAATAATTCCGCCTGGTTAAAAATAAATCCGCCTGGTTAGAATAATTCCGCCTGGCGAACTTAGAATAATTCCGCCTGGCGAACTTAGAATAATTTCGCCTGGCGAACTTAGAATAATTCCGCCTGAAGAACTTAGAATAATTCCGCCTGGCGAACTTAGAATAATTCCGCCTGACGAACTTAGAATAATTCCGCCTGGCGAATTTAGAATAATTCCGCCTGGCGAAATTAGAATAATTCCGCCTGGCGAACTTAGAATAATTCCGCCTGGCGAACTTAGAATAATCCGCCTGGCGAACTTAGAATAATTCCGCCTGGCGAACTTAGAATAATTCCGCCTGTTTTAATTCCGCCTGGCGAACTTAGAATAATTCCGCCTGTTTTAATTCCGCCTGGCGAACTTAGAATAATTCCGCCTGGCGAACTTAGAATAATTCCGCCTGATTAGAATAATTCCGCCTGGCTAAGAATAATTCCGCCTGGTTAAAAATAATTCCGCCTGATTAGAATAATTCCGCCTGGCTAAGAATAATTCCGCCTGGTTACAATAATTCCATCTATTCATATTAGCGAAAAGTACCAATTTCCCTTCCCCAACCCCCGCCCCTTCATTCCTTCAATATTTTCCCTTTCTCCAATCCACAGTTTGGCCTTACGAATGATACTCGATTGCCTGGATGGATTTTCAAAATGGGCCAAGCAATGTTGTGCCAAGGGAATGCCAACATATTTGGCAATTTCCCGACACATATTCCCTCATATTATTCCCATTCCCCATCCACAACAGTTGATCGCCTCGAATGGATTTGCCTTTCATTGAATGGTCACAATTTGCCGCCTATTTGCACACCAAAACCGGCATTTTTGCCATTCAATAGCTGGATTGATGGCCAATGCTCTTCGCCTCCATCCCAATCTTCGGCTGAGGCCGCGGCTCGGGTCGATATTGCCGGTCGGATTTTTATGAATTCTGTCGATTTATGAGGAATTTTTGGGAAAAATCCAAATGGGGCAATTGATATTTGATTTGCCCTTGAGGAAATTGGTGGTATTTTGGGCAATTTTAAGGAGAATGAGAATGAATAGAAAATGAGACAAATATGAATAAAGGACATTTTGAGTTTAATAATTGATACATCAAACATTTAATTCATCAATCCATCCGACAATTTCTCTAAAATCAAGGTGGATGGACGGACACACCTCCAATCACATATCAAATGGGCCAAATTGTGCCAGCCGTGCTAAGCATGTCCATACGGGTCAATGGAAAGGTGAGAGGAGGGGAGAATATTCCATAATGTTTTATAGGCTAAAAAACAATATATTCTATTCAAAAAAGGAAAAAGGAATTAACATTTCTTTTCTGGAATAAAAAACAATTGAATATCATCGATTCATGTCAGTATCTAGTCCTCTCTCTATTGATTATTGCTCGACGAGGCAATCCCAATTCAGGAAGGCGATATACCATTCGAAAGCCTTAAATGTACTTTACAAAAGCGGCTAGATTAAAATTTTTATAATCAAGCTTTAAAAAAGTTACATGTCATTAACTATAATAAAGCCCAAATTTTTTTGAAGAAAAGCCGTTTATTTTATTAATTGTTTTAATTTTCTAAAATTTATAATAGCCACTTTTTAGAGGACATTTAGGGCTTTCAAATGGCATATCTCCTTCCCAAATTGGTTACTTCCTTGTTGAGATATAGCCAAATGAATGCCACCGGAGTACTGTAATGACAGTACTCAATATTTCTGCTTCTGCTTTTCCTTCTTTTCGTTGAATTCCTCCATTCCCGTTCCACAATCACTCTTGGTTGTTTCCTATTTTAAGCTTCCAATCCGTTGTCGTTGCTCTCGTTTGGAATATTTCGAGGGAATTTTTTATAGGGAAATGTCAGCCGGCCGCCAACAGCCAACATTGGTTGGTTTTTATGGGCCCAAATTTTGTCAAAAAAGAATATTCAGCATTTCAATTCGGCAGCCAAAGTCTTCGAAAACTGCAATCGACCTTCAAAACCAGGCAATCATTCCATTCTCAACACTTAGAGATTTGGAAATTATGAGGAAAAATTTCTTTAGGTTCACTGATTTGTGCCGTTTTGGTCGTTGCCGGTTTCGTTAGGGAGGAATTGAATGGTGGCGAACGAAGGCAATTCTTCCATTTTGGGGGCCCAGGCAGGGGAATGCTCATCGAGACGGAGTCAGTTTTTCGATTTTTAATGGGCTATCCAATGATTTTGGTTTTAAAAATGAGCTCCGAAATATGGCCATTTTTTTGGTATTTACATTTTGGCATTGAATGTGGCTTCCTTTCTGTGAAAGGAAGTGTCCTTTTTGCCTTTTACTTTGCTAGCTTAAATGGAAAAGGAAGCTGAAAGGCTGAAGGGGAAAATTTCGACAATTTTTAGACCGAAATTAATAGAATTTAATTAATTCATTCATCTAATTTATCCCTTCTCTCCTTTAATAGATCGGATTTGCCTCATGGCTCGGGGCTGGGCTCATCGAGCATTCTTTCCGGTGCCCTTTTGGCGGCGTTAGCCCAAATCAAGGGCCAAAAATGCGGAATGCATCCAGCACATTTGGTGCATTCCGTTCTACGTGTTGAGCAATTGCATTCAACCGGAGGCGGATGGCAGGATCAAATGGGCGGCTGCTTGGCTGGATGGCGGCAAATATTTTTTTTCTCATTTTTCTTTAATTTTTTAATATTTTACTGCCTTCAAAACCTCCTTCTCTTTTAAGCCTACCCAAAATTAGGCGAAATGAATGATCCTCTCCCTCCCTCATTCCCCCTTTCCAATTGAACCAATCCTTTTTAGGCCAATTCCCGTCGAAATATTGCGCAGAATACAATGAATTGAAGAAGCAATTTGCGAAGAATACGGAGCCGAAAATTGTTACGGAATTCAAGGAGGAATTGATGCGAAGGGGAATGGCCGAAGTGGGATGGATGGCCGGCGCCGGGGGCGGCGGTTTTCTTTACATTTGGTTGGCCAAAGGAGTGAAAGTGGCTGAAATGGAGGAAATGATGGGCACCGATGCCCGGTGGAGGGGAATGCAAATTTGGAGGGTAAAAATGGAAAAGGAAATGCCAATGGATGTGAAATAATCAAAATGGATCAATTTTGTCAAAAATATTTTTTTATAATATTTAAATTATCGTGCATAAATATTTAATAATTATTAAAATATTCTATTCAACATCAAAATTGTTTGGCATCAAATAAAAAAGCAAGGATCCGGGCAACGTTGGATGAATGTTTCGTAGTAGCCAGTTTGAACGCGCATTATTGTTGTGTGCACCGTAGATTTGTTCAACTATAAAAGAGGGAAATGAATTTTTCTTGAGGGCAAATTTGTAAATATATTTAGAAGGTGGTAAGGAAGAACTTGATTTTGGCCATAGCTCAATAAGAAGGTAGCCAATTTGGGAAGGCGATATGCCATTTGAAAGCCCTAAATGTCCTTTAATAAGTAGCTTTAATAATTTTTTGGCCACTTAAAATTTCATGAAAAAGCTAAACGGCTTTTCTTCAAAAAATTAGAGATTATTATACTCAAAAGCATGTAACTTTTTTAAAAAGATAAATTTTATAAAAATTTTAACGCCACTTTATATAGGAAATATCGTGCTTTCAATTGAAATATCGCCTTCGCAGATTGGCTAAAGCTTCGCTGAGCTATCAACCAAAACTAATATTGGTACTCATTCGACGTTAGTTCAGTTGTCCCTTATCATTTTGGCCCATAACTTTGTGAGGCAATTATTAATTTTGGAAGGTTATATATCATTTTAATGCCTAAAATGTCCTTTAAAAAGTGGTTTAACTAATTTGGTGATAAATAAAATAATTCGCTAAATAAACGGTTTTGCCTCTAAAAATAGGGGTTCATTATAATCAAAGACATATAAATTTTTTTAAAAAGAGAATTTTATAAAATTCTTTAAGCCACTTTTTTGAAGATACTTTAGGCTTTAAAATGATATATTTCCTTCTCAAATTGGCCATTGCTTAGCGGAGATATGGTCAAAAGAATGCGTTTTCCCCTCCTAAATTTACCGTATTCTTTGATGAAAGCACTGCCATTAGCCCATCAATGCCAACGCGCAATGGCCCCAATTGTTCCATGCATTTTTGTGTACCCGCAATTGTGTCCAACAAATTTGGCTGTTTCCACCAATTTCTTTGCATCAAAAACCATGGCCTCTCGCTGATTTGGCCCAATTCCCTTTTGTCCGTTACGCTGGTGGCATTTCGCATCAGTACAATGCCTTGGCCTGTCCGATTGCCGCCCAATGCCAAATAACAGCTGGACAACAATGGCACGGTGGACAGGTAATGTTTTGCCGTGTCAAAATCCTCGAATTTTTCCAACAAATTTCGTTGGGCCCAAAGGACGGGTGTTGGCATTGGAGTGGAGGAATTTTTGGGTGGCTCAATGATTCGGGCGAACCAATGAAGCAATGGGGCAAAACTGTGATGCAGCTGGGAATTGATGGAGACACTGTAGCGATGAGGGCGCATTCCAGTGAATAGGCCTAAATGGCCAGCAAATGTGGTGCCAACAAATTGTGATTGGCCATGACGCGTGAAATTCAAATTGATTGTGAGCTGTTTAAATGGATGAAATGGATTTAATAAAGGAGTGGAATATTGGTTAAATAATAGAGGGAATTAAGATGGCCAAAACTGCCAATTTCTTGATTAATTCCATCATTTATTAATGCCTAGAATTTGTGTTTTTTAATTTTGCATCAAAATTCGAGGCTTATAAATTTTGGCCTATTTATTTTGGCTTAAATATGGTTTCATTCCACAATATATATTCAGTAAAATAGGTTGAATATTGGACTAAGTAAAACTAGAATTATAAGTCATAATTATGACGTTTTTGGCCCAAATTTTATAGAGAGAAATTGACATTTTTTGACAAGGTATATTTGAGTAAAAACTAGATAATTCTTTTACCCATATCTCAACAAGGAAGCAACCAATTTAGGAAAACGTTACACCATTTGAAAGCGTAAAGTGTCCGCTAAAAAGTGGCGATAAAAATATTTATAAAATGGTCATAATTAAGACACTTTTTGGCTTAAATTTTAAAGGGAGAAATGGACATTCGTTGGCAAGTTTGAGAATAAAAACCTGGCCATTCTTTTGGTCATATTTTAACAAGGAAGCAACCAATCTGGGAAGGCGATATATTATTTTAAAGCCTAAAGTGTCCGCTAAAAAGTGGCCATAAAAATATTTATAAAATTCACATCCTTAAAAAGTTGCATGTCTTTGAATGAAATCCACCCACACCACCCACATTTTTGAGGAAAAGCCGCTTATTTTACAAATTATTTTAAATTTTCATTAAATCAGTTTGCCACCTTTTAGAGGACATTTAGGGCTTCCAAATGACATATAGCCTTCCAAAATTGGTTGCTTCCTTGTTGAGATATGGCCAAAAGAATGACCCAATGTAGCGGTCACATACCCCTCGCAACATTTCCGTCAATTTCCATTCATGCTTTTGCCAATCCCATCCCAATGCCATGCCAAAATCCAGGTCACGGCCGTGCACAATTTCATCGTCCACCGAATTTTGGGCAATAATGCTGGTGCAAAGATGGGACATTTCATAGAACAAATTGAGGGCCACCAAATCGGGAATGGGCACGCCGGTCAAATGCGAAATTCCCTGAGGCAAAATTTGATGAATTTTTGATAAAAATGAAGGATTTTGCCTCAATTTCCTCCCTATATGGGGAAGGAAACAAATTGACGTCGATTTCGGCCATTGCCAATTCAAACAAATTTATGCCAAATTGGCCAATCAACGAACGAAGCACAGCCTTCACCGCCAAAACCACTCGACGAATTTTTGTCCGAAATGGCCGATACGCTGGAATGAATCTGTGCCGTGGTGCCACGTCCAAATCAACGGTGCCCCATGGAGCCTAAAGAAATTAGATTCTCATTTTTAATATTAATTTTTATTGCCTTTTCCAAAGAATTTCTATTGAAATTTTCATCGTTCACCAAACATTCTGGCTCGAATTCATTTGTTGGAAATGCTTCAAATTCTTTGGCATTTGTGCCAATGATGAATTGGAATGAAAGAATGAGTATTAGGGGTAAAAAGTTGGCAATGAACATTTTTTTTATTTGGAATGAAGAGTGGTGTGAAAAAAGGGGGAATCAAAAGGAAAAGACGACGGAAGCACGGAAGAACATAGATCACCGCTCAAATCTCGATGCCTTTTTATAGCATCATCCGTAACCATTTTAATTATTTTATCAAAGTTCAGCGATCGTCTGGCCAGAAGAAGGTGGCTGCGGTTGGAATGGCTGATTGCTGATCTTTGCCAGACGGCTGGCAATCTGCAGAGCTGCTAAATGAATGATTTTAATATGTATTGCCTTTTTTTATCCCTTATATTCACATAAACATTACCATTATTTGGGGAAATGGAATTGGATTATGAAGTATTAATAATAATTTTATAAAGTCGCGACCCAGCCATGTTTGACTCGGTGGGTTACATCCCATGTTGTCGTCTTTTTTGCTTAGGTTCTATTCCCAGCTTAGGAAGTTAATTTTTTTCAAAGAACTAGTCTATAAACAGTTTTTGAAATTGAAATTTACTATAGTAAATCGACCATTCTGAATCGAATAAGCCATGGCCGCGCCCCCGATTCTCAAAACTAAGTGAGTTAGAAACAACCAATAATTTCCCATGGAGTACTAGTTTATTTATAGGCCTAGAAAAGGGGCCTTGGTCCTATTCGTTCCTGTAATAGTATAGATTCTGAAATTAAAATTTTCCATACTAAATCGACTATTCTGAATTGAATAAGCCATGGCCGAAAATCTGATTCTCAAAACTAAGAGAGTTATAATTATAACTATGGCCAAATTTGAAACTTGGCCATATTCATATTCTTGTTCCCACTAATGGCCAGTTTTTGAAATTGAAATTTTCTATACTAAATCGACCCTTCTGAATCGATTAAGCCATGGCCGAAAATCTGATTCTCAAAACTAAGAGAGTTATAACTATGGCCAAATTTGAAACTTGGCCATATTCATATTCTTGTTCCCACTAATGGCCAGTTTTTGAAATTGAAATTTTCTATAGTAAATCGACCATTCTGAATCGATTAAGCCATTGCTGAAAGCCTGAAATTCATTTATAATGGAGTTAGAACTATGGCTAAATAGGAATATTGGCCATATCCATATTTTTGTTATCGCTAATGGCCAGTTTTTGAAATTGAAATTTTCTATACTAAATCGACCCTTCTGAATTGAAGCCATGGCCGAAAACCTGATTCTCAAAACTAAGTAAGTTAGAAACAATTCTTTCTTTTTTTTATCGAATTCCCCTCTCCAATTATTTGAATTGGCGCCAAAAATTGTCATTATGAATTTTTTGGGATAAGATGTCTAAAAATTTATTTCTTTTTACCCTCCAATTTAATCATAGTCTCTCTCACAGATGCTTCCTTCTGAGCTTTTTGCTGCGGATTGATTTTTGTTATTTTGGTTGATCTTCGTGAATTTTTATAGTTTTGACTACTTCAAATGATCAGATAAAAAAGGTATTAGGAAAATTATATTTTTAAGTTGTTTAATTAATTTTTTATTGGTTAATTCCAGTTCTACCATCCCATTTCAATTAATTAAGTAAGATTAGTACGTAGATAAAATATAATAATGAGTATGGCCATTTAATAAACCAATACTTTAAGCAATTTGATAAAGAAAATAGAAAATACACTAATTGAATTGAATATGGCAACTGCACCAGCTGCGAACAAAATTCTTCTCAAATCAAACGACGAGGAAATCTTCGAAGTGGAGCGATCCGTGATCCGCCTCTCCACAACATTGAATACCATGTTTCAAGGTTTACATTTATAAATTTTCGCATCTCATTCTTTTCATTTAGACCTTGGAATGGACCAGGATTCAGCCGACTCAATGCTCACTGACCCAATCCCATTGGCCAACGTGAACGGAACAATTCTGCGCAAGGTTCATCCGCAAATATAAAATGTTAAATGATTTATTATGTTTAGGTGATCGCTTGGTGCCAACATCATAAAGATGGTTTGTTTTATTTACTTTGTGGGAAATATAAATTGAAAATATCGAAAAGGTTGTAGTGGTTTCAGTGGTTTGGCCTAGAACCCTAAACTTTATAGAGAGCTTATCTTATAACCAATGTCAACGGATAGATCTCATCACGAGTCATGACATGACGCATTATTAATTATGCTTTAACTTTGGGTTTAACCATTAAACCAAAACTGGTTTAAATCGTTTAATACCCTTTAATTTTGACCAAACCATAACAAATTATATACCATTCAATACGTCTTGACCAGCTCTATCCAATTTTGGGTATATGTTTTGGAATTTAGAGCATACTTATATGCATCCCTGATACTGGCCTTTGAGCAAAATAGAAACATTCAAATATGTCTAAACTTCTTATTTAAATCAATATTTTTTTTTTGTGGATCCACCAGTGAGCGATGACGCCGAAAGCAAAGAGCGCCGCACGGACGATATTCCCAGTTGGGATGTTGAATTCTTGAAAGTGGATCAGGGAACACTTTTCGAGCTAATCTTGGTTAATTTTCTACACATTTTTACAAAAATAATAATTTATTTTAGGCTGCCAATTATTTGGACGTGCGCGGTCTGTTGGACGTTTCCTGCAAAACTGTGGCCAACATGATCAAGGGAAAATCGCCGGAGGAAATTCGTCGCACATTCAACATCAAGAATGACTTCACACCGGACGAGGAGGAGCAAATTCGCAGGGAGAATGCCTGGTGCGAGGATTGATTGATCACCGGCGGGCGGAATATGGACCAAAGAAATGATGACAATGAATGGAATTGGATGGAGGAATATTTTCTGATTATTTAAATAAATGACAACCCACAAAATCAATCCAATTTATGCTGCTCTACTCTTAATGTTCCCTCTCCTATATAATGATGATGATTTTTCATTCCCCTGTCACCCGATTTTCTGTTTTATCTATTTAAATTCAAAAATATTTTTCTGATTTATTTTCGTGAATAAAATATTTACTCTTCAAAAAATTGTTGTTTTTTTTACTATTCAAAGGGTAAAAATAGTTAAGAGGAAATTCATAAATTTCTAAGGCCTAAAGGCTAGTTTTTTTTAATAATTTTAGATTTAATTCATTGACCGTTTTCTATTAAATTTATCCCTGGGTCTTTGTTGAATTTTAAAAATAATAAACAAATATTGGAATTAATTAAAATATTTATTTTCAATAAAATAAAATTGTTAAGTGATATGTGCAAAAATATGACAAAATAAAATATGGTGGAAAAGTGGATGTGTGGGATTTATGTAATTTCACAAGGTTCAAACTTCAAATCAAATTGTATTCTTAATCGTAGCCGCCGGTAATTTTAATGGGATGGATGGCACAAATTATTGGAAATGTTCACATTCTTTCAAACAATTGTTCCCCTCGAATTGAATTGAATTTTGTAGATGCATTGCTTCAGCCGCCTCATTTGATTGACCAACATTTCCCCATAGACTCGATCATACCATTGGCTGGGTTTTCCTCTATAAAATGTGTGGTTTTGATTAAATTTTTATTATTTTATTTGCATTTTAAAGGGTCACAAAAAATATTGATATTATATAAGCCTTAATTTGTTATGGTTTGGTCAAAATTAAAGGGTATTAAACGATTTAAACCCATTTTGGTTTAATGGTTCAAAACTATTCGAATTGGTTAAACCTAAACCAAAACATAATTAAAAGATACGTCAGGATGAGATTTATTGATTGAGACCGGTTTAAAACCAATGTTTTTGAGAATTTAGTATTTTTTTCGATTTTAATATTCCCTTATTAAATGCATTAAAAATTACCTTAAATCTAGCCTTGAAATATAATTCAGCTGGGAGGAATGGCCGGGGCACGTTTCATGGATCAAAAATTTGGATTCGAATACGCTGACCAAATTGTTGTTCAGCGACAATGAATGCCGGTCAATGGAACGAGGAATGATTGAACATTCAATCAATGAACAAATTGAATCCGCATCCAATTCACTGTATGTCCAGCGCCTTAAAATTTTGTAGAATTTATTGTTTTAATTTTTTCTTATTTTTGGTAGATATTTTAATTAAAAAAATCAACTGACCTGGTCAAAAATGAATATTTGCATTTGGGATTGTCCACCGTTTTGGCATATTCAATTCGGATAATGTCGAAATTTTGTCCCGACGGTCCAATTCTCTTGCATTCCAACACATTTGGGTCGTAGGAATTCCTTGAAGAAAATTATTTTAATTAATTAAATTTTAATTTAAAATTACCTGGATCGATGAATTGTATTCAAAATTAAATTGGATGGGGCGGCGATGGTCATTTGCACACGAAAACACTTCAATGGGATCATATCATTTTTGGTGGAGGTGAACAGCAAAGTTCCATCCGAAAAAACCCTCTTCAATTCCCAGCCTTTCCAATGGTCGAAATAATCCTTTAAAATAATATAAAATTAATAAAAATTAAATAATTTTTACCTCTTTAAGTCGAAATAATTGACGCCTAAAATTCAAATGCAATTCTTCGGTGAATTCAAATTTTCCATTCTTCAATGGCACACTCAAATCATGGCAATCATTCAATCCTTTGTCCACAATTCGTTGAACAAATTGCTTGGGTAATTTGCAAATTTGTTCCCATTCCTCAATCATTTTGGCCAAAATTCGTTTTATTCCCTCGTATGCATTCCGCTCTTTTTCGCCCGGAATTCCAATGGTTTTTCGTCTTCTGAAAATGTAGGAATGAATTTTTGAATTGAATAAAATTTTAAAAATTTTCCCAGAAATCAGAAAAAAAAATCATTTAGCTCGGAAGGGAATCGAACCGGCGACCCCTAGGTTGAAGACCTGTGGACTAATCCACTCGACCAAACTTGCTTATGTAATTCGTTTGTTAAAAAAACAATTTTTAAGTGAATATTAATTTTCATATTTTTTGTTAATTAACCTTTTCCTATAATAGAAAGAGAAAGAAATGGTGAATTTATTTCGTAAAAAATTAAGCCAAAATCTTTTAATTAAAGTAGAAATAATTGCTGAGATATTGGTGGCTAAATTTTTGTGAGGTAAAAAAAGTCCAAAATTCGGGGGTTTTAATAATTTTCTGTTTAATTACATTTTAATCTATCATTTCAATATTCATTATTAGAATCTCCAGAGAGAAACTAAATTTTATAAAATTTAATTAATGGTTTAAAAATTTGACATTTTATAAAGTTTAGGCCGGAAAATTTATTTTAATAATTAAAAGTTAAAACTCACATCAATTTCCGTCCGAGGGTCCCACCAACTCCTCCTCCTACTCCATTTATCATTTTTTGTTCAGCTTGGGTGGAAAAATGGAAGAGGGAGGGCATCCAGCAAGTTGCCAAATTTTGTGCGCACATTTGATTGGTGCCGGAATGCCGGGAAATGCCTTTGAGGAATTTGAGCAAAATGAACAGTGCTTCGCGATTTTCGGCCGGCAGCAGGAGAACACATAAATGGAGGGCATGGAAATGGCATTCTGGAGGTAATTCGACCACCACATTTTCCAGCATTTTTGAGAGTCGATTTGTGAACAGGCATTCCGGCAGTTCACGAAAATAGCGTTTTAATGAATCGGCGAGGTCGTTGAGCTGGGAATCGTTGAGCAAATGCGATGGAATTGGCTGGTTTGGTGTCAGTTTTGAGCAGAAATTCTGTAAAAAATTAAATTTTATAGAGAAAAATATTTAAATTTAGAAATAATTTTCATGTCAAAGATAGTATTTTTAAACCTATAATAGAAATTGTTCCATTTTAAATTATTTTTTCGATTATATTTCATAAAAGGTGAATTGGTTTGATTTGTATGAGAGAATTCTGGAAGAATTGTAATTGCACTTTTATTTCCGGAAAGATTGAAATTGCACTTTTCTTTCCGGAAAGATTGAAATTGCACTTTCCTTTCCGGAAAGATTGAAATTGCACTTTTCTTTCCGGAAAGATTGAAATTGCACTTTCCTTTCCGGAAAGATTGTAATTGCACTTTTCTTTCCGGAAAGATTGAAATTGCACTTTTATTTCCGGAATTGTAATTGCACTTTTCTTTCCGGAAAGGATTATAGGATTTATTACGGATTAGCATTAATCTAGTACTATATTTAATTTTCATTAAAGGAGTAGGCATATTAAATGGTCGCAAAAAAGGTGTTTTTTTGACATGAAAATTTGTTAATAATATTAAAAATGAACTTACTTTAATCTCAACAATTCGTGCTTGGCAACCTTTTGTGAAATTTGAATAAAATATATTTTAAAAAATATTATTAATCCAACCATTTTTGCGGAAAATGCCCTCAGCCAAATCCGCTTGTTCCCCAATAAATTGCATAATGTCATGAATGAATTGAGGCAATGGACTGGCATCGACGCTTTCGGCCTGGATTTGGCCTAATGGAATTTTGTACAAGTTGTAATCGGCCGCCTGCTTCAATGAAACTGCCTCTGTTGTTTTTGTTTTGTTGCCTTCCGTCGAATTTTGGGCTGAAAAATGGCAAATAATTTTACATAAAATTTTTAAAAATTACATTTTGTTCGAATTTGATGAATAAAACTTTGCAAATGTTTAATTTGAATTAGCCAACGAGGCGAATGTGTTGAAGGATTTGGGGAATATTTTTTGAACAGTTTGGTCAATTCAGTGAGCGAAATTTCATTCAAATAATCCTAAATAATATTTTTTAATCAATAAATTATTAATTTTGCCCACCATAATTAATGCACTTTGATTGCCAATGTAATGTTCTTCGCTTTTGCCATTTGATGTTTCAAACAAATTTGTTGTTTTTGATGATGAAAGCGATGAACTCGAACAACTAAAAATGTTTACATTAGCGCTTTTTCTTCTCTTTTTTAAATTTTAATTATTGTATTTCGTAAAGAAATTTACTATAAAATGCATAAAAATTTACTACCAAAACCGAAAAAATAACTTCCCATTAGCGGATTCGAACCTGGGACCTAAATTTTGCAAAAATTGAGGGTCCTCTTTTGCTCGAAAATTTTCAAAAAATTTTTTTCATAATTTAGGTGATTTAAAATTGATAAAACCCACCTTCCATCATCATCGCAGTACAATGGAAATGGTCGAACAATTTGAAGGGAAATTGTTCTCCGGGTTGATAAATTCCTTGGCGGTTGTTGTTGAATATTGTGATGGGGGAGAAGACCGTGAGATGGCATTTTGGTCGGTCGAATATTTTGAAGTGATCTCAATGCTTTTTTCTGTTGTTGTTGAAGATGATTTTGGCCATTCTCATTATGGTTAATATAGGCGGAAGTAGTCAGTAAATTATTATTTGATGATTGTTGTTGCCGTTGAAAGATGGCCGATTGATAGCAAGGATTGACCACATAAAGTGCTTTATCATCGCTGTTGATGGTGCTGGTTGATGGATGGAATGAAGAATATGGCACAGAATGATGATGATTGTTGTAATCTTCATATATATGATGGTCGATTAATGGAGTTGAGCCGGAAATGGAAGAAAAGCCACCGTTTATGTTGTTGAATTCGGAAGTTGGCGAGATCAATGGACCGGAATTTGTTGAACTTTCAGAGGCTGCAATAATTGTTGAGGTGGAAATTGTTGTGGATTGTTCAAGGGAATTGGAGGACAATGAAGGGCTGAAATTTTTGATTTTTTAATGTTAAATAATCGATTGATTTACCTGAGCATATTTATTGTTGTTCTTGGATTGGAGTGATAAGCCAAAATAATTCATGAAATAGCACTGGTAATGATTGATGAGATAAACCGCAATGAATTTAATCAGCTAGACTAAAAATTTAAAAGATTAGCATTGTTTTTAATAAAGGTCAGTCAGTAAAAAATAAATTTATTGATAAATGTGGACTTTGGACGGAAATGGGAACGATTTTTTCAAGGTTTTTATTACTTTAATTTGTGTCAATTAAATATTGATAAATAAAAGAATTGAATGTTTTATTCACGCGGTTTTTGAACTATTAAAAACCTTTTGGAGGCAGGAAAGAACAACGTGAATGATCAATAAAAATTGTTTAAAGATGATTCACAATTTCCTAATTTAGTGACCCAATAAAAAAAATTTTATTTTTGGGGTTTTAACAATGACAAAATAAATCAATTCAATTTCCGCATAATAATAATTCATATTATTACATGCACTTTGAAGAGGATTTGTGCGGTTGAAGATTAGAAGAATTAGATAATGGAAACGGGAATAGGAGGAGGCGATGCGGCAAAGTGGGTGGATGAAATGTGAGGGAAAGGCTGGCGGCTATTGGCAGGAAAAGGCCACTTCGCTGATGGTGCGGTGGTGGTGGTGAATTTTATAAATGGGAATAATTCATTGAAAGCCCCGCCGCAAACACCATTCCAGCCAGCCGCCCCCAATTTCCTCTTCCTCCACCTTCTCTTCCTCTTCATCATCCATTAACGCATATCGGGAAGGTGAGGGTGGAAGGAAGAGGAAGGAAAGTTGAAGTAAACATTCCTCCGCTTCCGAACTGTGCGCTTTTCGTTCCTTTTACTTCATCATCATCAGCCGCCGCACCAGATGATCATCCCATCGTCGTCGTTTGCATTTGGCTGATGAATGAAATTTGTCCTCCTCGCATTCTTCCTTTTATTCTTCTTCTTCTTCTTGAAGTCCCAGCACACCACACAATCTGTGCTGTTCTTCGTCGTCGCCGGCTCATAAAAATGAACGGCTCGATTGGGAGGCGAAAAGGAAATATGGGGGAAAGTAGGGAAATACTTACAGAGATAAGCGCGACAAAGGGCCCCCTCAGCCTGTCGCGCTGAAAAATGTGCGACCATTTTGTATTTTCCCCCCAATAATCCATTATCCTATTGATCGGCGCGGCAATTTGTTGAATGGGGACTAAAAAATGTGTGGGCACGATTGATCTTTTCGAGGAGGAATTGGGAAAAATTTTTTAGAGTTGACAAAATGTGCACAGGTTTAGTATTTAGTTTGTAAACTGCACCACTTAAAATAGGGGAAAATATTTGGAGAGGGTGCCCATGTGTATATTTTACGAGTGAGTGAAGAACAAAACAAATAAAAAATAGAAAAGAGTAGAAATCTCCACCATTTTGCAAGTTTTATTTACTGCACTTTTTATTATTTAAAAACCATGGATTATTTATTAAATAATTTAGTCCGAATTTTTATTAAAAAAATAAAAATATTTAATAATTTTATTAAAATTTTTGTATCAAAAATTGGCAAATTAATTAACAATAATTTTATCCAAATTATTTATCAAAATATCCAATATCAAAAAATAATTGTTATATAAAAAAGAAAAGGTTATTAAGATACCAAAAGTGAAACTTCAGAAAATTGTGAGATTGATGTGCCGTTATTTCCAGCGGTAGCGGCGGACAATGAAAGCGCAGAGTGCAGATCAATTTCCAACAAAGCAAATGTGCCGGTGCCTTTTCCACGAGAAAATCGCCCCGGGTTAATGAAAAGTGAACCATCGACTTCCTTAAATGAATTAATTTTAAAAAAATATCAATAAATTGGTGAACCTTTGTTAATGGTTGAAGAATGGAAGGAAGTATTAGGACATGGGGGCGAACATCCAATCGCAACTTTGAATGGCTATTTTGCAGGGAAAATGACAAATTTGGGTCACTTGGGAACAGTGGATACAGAGAATGGTTGCTGAAAAAATAAATAAATTTATAAGATTCCAAATTTTTAAAAAATATTTTCTAAAAATAATTTATTAACCCGCCGCTAATGGAATCGAACTTGAGCAATTTTTGCAAAATCCTAGACATTTACCAAATAGACTAACCGAGTTTTAGTTCGGTGGAATTAAAATAATTTCCAAAAGGAATTAAAAAATTAATAATTAATATCCAAAATAATAAAAAATATTTTCCCAATAATTTTTACCTGAACAAATTGGAAATCAGTCGATGCATTCGATCCTCATTTTCCATATTTGTGGATTTGTAGATTTCCCTTTTGCACAAATGAGTCAAAATTTCAGAAGAAGAGACCGCAATTCGCACACCTTCAAAATCGAATTGGGCAGGATCGGGCAGAAACGTGATGAACTAAAATTTGTGGAAATAATTTTTAATCATGAAAACAATCTTACATCATTTTTGTGGCTATTTTCCTGTGAATTCAAGCAGATCGGTGGTGTCGGAAAATAGGGCATTGCCATCAAATCCGATTGGCAATTTGGAATCAAATAAACATGAATTTTTGCGCCTTTCAATGAGTTGAATAAATTGTTGTAAAATGTTTGGAAAATATTCTCCGCATTTTCGCCGCTTTGATCATCAATATTGGTTGGAACGAATGGGCCAATCTAAAAAATAAAATAATTAAAAGTATTTCATTGAATCCTTTTTACCAAAATTAGAGCATTTGCCCCAACATTTTTTGCTGAATTCAACAAATTTTGGAATTTCTCCCAATCGACATTGTTCGCGGAAAATGGACCAGAGGCAATGCAAATTTTTAAACGAGCTGAAAATTAAATTTTTCTAATTTTATTTAAAAATATTAATACAATATGGAGAAAGATGATTGAGTTCGGCCATTGGAAGTTGAGGGCGCTCCATGACGCGTTGGACTTGACAAATTCCATTGCCGTCTAGTTGGCATTTTACCGACAAATTCTAAAAAATAAAAATAATTTTTTGGAATTTTAATAAAATTTTTAGCTGCATTTTTGAATTAATTTTAAAAAACTTATAATAATTTAATATTTTTATTAATTTATTAATTAAATAAAATATGAAAAAATGTTTTAAACGAACCATTCCAGGGAATAGCGAAATTCGTTCAATTTTATCAAAATCCAACAAATATGAATCGTTGGCGGTGAACAATGTGGCATTGTCAAAATTCAAATGAATACCTTCTTGTGGGTAAATTGAACCAGTCAAAATCAGTGAATCATCCTTTAAATAAATTAATTTAATAAATTAAATTGGAATTAAACTGACTTCATTTTCATTTCCGGCTCCATCCTCCAAGTTCCCGTCATTTTCTTGATCATTCAGCCATGGCATTATTTCTTTAATGAAAATAAAAGGAATTTATTTAGGGATTAATTTTGAGGGAATTGCATTAATTTTAAGTGAATTTAAAAAACATTTTATAGACTTATTTTGGATAAAAGAAATTTACCGTAAATGTCATAAATGATGCTACTGTGCCCATAAAGATAGGAGGATTGGCGGCAATCGCTGACAATTTTATGCTGCGGTAAATCCATCATTGAGGCAGCATTATTTTGGCCAATTTCATCCAATTCTTGCGAAAATGAATTTCCAGTGAATTTGGATTTCACAATTAGGCCCAAATGATTTTGAATATTTTTGCTATTAAAAATATTATTTTTAACGATTTAATTTAAATAATTTACCAATCTTTCGGCTCATCAAAAATGGCGGAAATTTCGGAATCGACCAAATGGTGTCCATCATCCTCTCCGCCATTTCCATCCTCCAAACTTGTTTTTGAAAACATACTCAGAGAAAGTTCCTTCAGAATTTGTCGTTCACTTAAATTTAAATAATGAATAAAAATAAAAAGAATTTTACTTTCGAAATGTTGTGGCCGACGAGGAATGAATTTTGGCCGAAGTTTGATTCTTCTTTTTTGCTATTATCTAAAATTCAATAAATTTAATTAATTTTAAATCAAATTTTAATTCATTATTTAATTTTTAATTAATTTTTATTATTTTATTTATTTAATAATTAATATTTTAAACAGAAAGTCAAGGTCAAACCTGATTTTCATATTCATCCAACAAACTTGGTGTCACAATATTCCGTTTAGTATTCTTCAAGAAAGCAACCAATCTAAAAATTAGAGTTAATAAAATTGGAAGAAAACCATAAAAATTCAAACCCATCAATTAAGTCCTCATTCCGGATTGAATACACCGTGGAGAGAGCATTCACTAAAAATGGATTATTTAATTTAGATTAATTTTAAAATTGTACTTTTGTTCAGCGCACTGTCCGCTTCATCCGAAATTAGTTCACAATCAAATTCGGTCAGCCGATCTTCAACATAATTTGCGTCCATTTTACCAAATGCATCATCGCAAAATGTGGCCATTCTTTGGATGTAGATTAGTCGAAAATATTAGATATTTCCTGTTAATTTTGTTGAATAAATAAATAAAAATTTAATTAAAATATTTCAATATTCATATATAAAATGATTGTGAATTAAATATTTTGTTGGCAAACATTTATTCGAAAACCGGTCAATTTTATAAAAATAATAATTTAAATATACAAAAATTATTCTCATGGAGATTTATGAATAATTGGACCAATAAAAACGATCAAATTAAAAATTGAATTAGTTGAGGCCTTCTCCAAAATTCTTCCCGTAAATTCTTGCAATTGATTCGACGGGGAAAGGGCCATTTTGAATGATGGATTTTGGCCAAGAAGTTCAAGTCGTTCAGCCAATTTTGGGTCAATAACTTAAATTGAAGTATTTTAATTTTAATATTTAATTAAAGAATACCCAATTTAATGAGTTCATCCGAATATGGAAGAATAATTTCCGGTGAATACAAAAATAATTTGACCAAATAAATTATTTCAATCAAATGATCGCCATTTTGTAAAAATTCCTAAATTTTTAAATTTAATTAAATTTCCAAAAAATTATTTGAACCGTAATTAGTGTGAAAAAGAAATTTCGCAGCTCAAATTTCCTGTTCCTTTCCTCCATATATCGAAAAATGTCCACAAAAATTCGCAGCCTCTCGCCGTATTCCTTTTGTAATTGTGGTGCACATTTTGGATTAGAATTTGCCTAAAATATTTTGGAAATTATTTTTAAATAATTAAATTGAATTTTGAATTACAATTTCATTGCAATGCATTTGAAATTCGGCAGCGCCGGTTTTGATTAAATGTTCCAGAATTGATGAGGGAAATGAATCACTGCAAAAAATTTGGATTAATTTGAATTAATAAAAATGAAATAATTTAACCTAATATAAATTGTTACCCAATCAAAATTGTTGGTGAAATTCTTGTGTGCAGTCACAAATGCATGAATGACCTGTTCCGGTGCAACATTTAATCTGGAAATGTGTTAAATTTTTATGTTTTTGTCTGTACTTTATGGATTTTAGGATAAAAATGGCCGTTTTTCTACTATAAATTTTTAAAATTTTATTTAGTAAATTTCTAAAGGGAAACATTTTTAGTATTCTATAGCTAGTTGGTTAAAAGTGAGAACAATTTAAATTAATATTTACAGAAATAGTAAAATAATAGAAATGTTCTTCTTGAATAGATATGGGAAGATTTTTTTATGATTTTATTTTTAATTTTGTCACAAATTTTAAAGTAAAATGGAACATTATTTTAAAAAATTTATTATAATCCGGGTCCCAATATTTTAAAAAATTTATTATTATAATTAATAAAAAAATTACATTGAATTGAACGTTGTTTGAAGCAAATTCAACAAAATGGCAATGCATGGAATTTGTTGGAAAACGAAGAGCAACACCGGCGAAGGAGGTCGCATTTGGTTGAATGATGGTCTATTGTGATTGTGGCGGCTCAACTCAGAGAATGTTTCAAAAAGCCATTTGAGAATTTGCATTGAAAATTTCGCCTTCGGTCCAAGTTCAATTCGCAGTTTGTCCAATTTGGCAATTAGAATTTGAATTGCGCATTCAATGTTTGGATTAACTGCAAATTTTTGTGGATTATTTTTAATTAATTTTTGCCTACTTTTTCCCGCTCCTTTCCTCTCCCGTTCGCAAAAATGTTGGTGAACACTCTCGTGGACAAGGCCCGAGATAAAATGAAGGACCGCATTTCTATTTGAGGGAGGAATAAATTAATAAAAAAAAAATGAAATTAAATACCTGGATGACGGGACTTCCTCCAAAAGTTCTCCGGCTCCAGCAACCAATTCTTCTTGGCTGAATTTTGCCAAATTCGATCGGTTTCGATATGTTGAATTCACATCACTGAAACTGGCAATTTCAAAGAATTTTTGGAATGATGATTTAGTGGTGGCCAGCCGCTTAAATAAAAATTAATTTATTTCATTTAATTAATCATTTCCAACCTTATCAAGATGCACTGTTGATTGATCCATCATAAAATGCGCTTTAAAATTTAAAATGAATTTAAATTACATTCAAATTTGTTTAAATAGTAATGAAATGATATAAAAATCGATTAAAATTATTTAAAAATCAATAAAAAATATTCTTTTATCCATCAAAAAATGGTGATTATTTGTAAAAAATAAATTCTTGGCTGATTTCATCAAAAACCAAAGCTTCTTTTCGTTGATCGAACCGACTTTCCTGGTTCAGCTATCCTCTCCATTCCAGCCGCCGTCCGTTGAGCCCTTTCAGTTTGTGCTTTCCTTTCCGACATTTGTTTCTGCGCTTCTTCCATTTCGCGTTCCATTGCTGCTGTGGTCCGTTGGGTGTCCTTAAAAATTAATCAAATTAATTGTTCAAATATTCCAAAAAAAATTTACTCGAATTTTCTCTGTCCTCGTTTTGATTGTCTCTTTGACCGAATAAAACATTGGACCAAGTTCGGCGAGCCATTGTGCCTCCACCGCAGTCACACATTGCATATATTCCTTTGCGGTCATAATCAATTCATGATAGACAACAAACTGCATAAAATATTTCATTTCATTAAATTAAATTTATTTATAAACCCACATCTGGTGTATAGCCCATTCCAAATAGGGAGGAGGTTGGATGCAAAAAACATGGCATCCCCGTCCGGACATTTGCATATTCGCCAATTCCTTTTAGCCTAAATTAATTATTTTTTTAATTAAATATTATTTTAGACCTCGCTGCATTGAAAAAATATGCTGAACAAATGCATTTTCGCACAGTGTCCCAATCGGTACCGGACGAATTGATGTCCATCTTTTGGGTTTCCATAATTTCCAACAATTGTTCGCGGACTTCGCGCACTTTTCGCATTGCCTTGGCGTGGATGAAATTGTCAGTGCACCATTTTGAACTGTATTTGTGCTTTTGCCATTGAATGTAAGTGTTCAAAAAGGTGAGATGATCACTCTCTGGGACCTTTAAATTATTAAAATTAATTAATTTATTTTTTAGGTTAAAATTGAATGAATTTGTTTAATTTGGTAACCTGAAATTTTTCTCGCCGGGCATCTGCTTCATCTTCTCGTGTTTTTGGTCGAAAGAAAATTGAAGGGACCGAAAGCATTGAGACAATTGCTTAAATTTGGGCAAAAATATTAAAATTGTATTTAATTTATACTTACAAAGAATTTCACTACTACAGCCCATTTCGACGGATTTGATTAACATTTTTGAGAGGGTCGGATCCAGTGGGAATTCCACCATTTTCCTTCCCATATCCGTCAGCTGCCCAGTATTGTCCAGTGCACCCAAAATCCACAGTTGGTACATGGAATTGAGCATATTGTCCATTGGTGGGGAGTCCATAAAATGGAATTGCAACAAATCATCGACATTTAGGGATTTTCTGAATACAAAATAAAATTATTCAAGTAGTTGGAAAAAAACGTACAAAAGAAGAACAACATTGGCCAAATTGGTCCGCTGGATTTCGGGAACAGTGGTGACCAACATTTCATCTTTGAATTGCCGTTGGGTGTAGAGGCGATAGCATTGGCCAGGGCCCGTGCGACCTGCTCTCCCGGAGCGTTGATTTGCGGACGCTTGAGAAATTGGAAAGACCTAAAAAACCATTTCCAATTAAAATTAATTACAAAAATGACGAAAACCTGCAATGAGTCCATTCCAATTTTTGGATTGAACACTTTCAACTTGCAATAACCGGGGTCAACCACAAAGAAGATGCCATCAACAGTAAGTGAAGTTTCAGCAATATTTGTGGCCACAATGCATTTTCGCATTCCACCGGGCGCCTTTTGGAATATTTTTGCTTGAAGATCGCTGGGAAGTTGTGAATAAATTGGGAGGACGGCAAGTGGTGGTGCTTCTTCCAATTCCGTCAGTTTCTCCTTGATCAATGCACAAGTGACCTTAAAATATTAAATTTTAATTATTAAAAAAATAGAAATTAAATATTGATGAAATAATTATGCCGAAATTGCTTCTAATTAAGTTCAAAAAAGGGAGAAAAAAATCATTTTATTTGGCTAGGTATCGAACACATGACCTTAAAAAGCTAAAATGTAGGCGGTTACCCACTATGCCACCGAAGCTTATAGCAATATTTTATAAAAATAATTTAAAATAATACCTCAATGTCTTCTTGTCCAGGCATAAATATCAGAATGTCGCCTTCTTGACCGCCCAAATGAATTTGAATGGACTGTTTGACGGCAGCATCCACATGGTCTTCGACCGGAACTTTGGCATGGTAAATTTCAACGGGAAATGTTCTGCCAGGGATTTGAAATATTGGAGTGTGGCCGCCGAAGAAATTGGCAAATTTTTCGGCATCCATTGTTGCTGAAGTCACAATCAGCTTGATGTCAGATCGCCGGGCCACCACCTCCCTGAGTAGGCCAAATAGGACATCCGTGTTCAGCGAACGTTCATGGGCTTCGTCCATAATTATGGCGGAATAGGCGTCCAAATCTGGGTCACTCAAACATTCTCTCAGCAGAATACCGTCAGTCATGTACTAAATAGGTTTAATTATTTTAAATTTTCGATTTAATTATAAATACTATTTAATTTGACTAGAAGATTATAAAGGTTCGGAAATTTGCCTCAGACTCATAAAAATAAAACTTGTGCCCAAAACCCAATCGATAATCTCGTCGAGACACATCACTTCCTTATCATATTTTGGCTTACTAGGTTTAACCGTTTCTAACTTATTTAAACCATTAAACCAAAATCGGTTTTTAAACCGTTTAATACCTTTTAATTTCGAACTAATTTTTTATATTTTTTTTTTCAACAAAATAATTATGGTTTACCTTGATAATTGATTTATCCGATGTGCAATCCTCAAATCGAATTGCGTATCCACATTCCTAATAAATTATCATTTTAATCTTCAATCAATATAATTGGTTGAAACCTGTCCCAGTTCCACGCCCATCTCTTCGGCCACCCTCTTTGCCACACTCATTGCAGCCACCCTCCTCGGTTGTGTGCATCCAACAATTCCGGCCGCTCCATAACCATCCTCAATCAAATATTGTGTCAATTGGGTGGTTTTGCCACTACCCGTTTCGCCCACAACCACAATGACGGAATTTTCACGTATAACTTGGAGCAATTTTTGTCGGACCGCAAAAACTGGCAAATATTCCCTCTGTTGTTTGATGGTTTTTTCCATTGCAAATGCGGAGACCGCTTCCGTGTCTTTCAGATGCGATGCAAATTGTTGGGATTCTCTGTGGAATTTTTTGAATTTAATTGTTTAAAAATGCTATTTTACTTGAAATTTGTCGATTCCGCCGGTTCAGCTTCCTCTTTGGCTTTAACGCCCATTATTTCGCCAATCCTCGTTCCGGCCAATTCCCAATGTTTCTCCTGTGCTCTCAGCCGTTCCTGTTGGTCCCGAAAATAGCGCACTTGTTTGCTGCCTTTGCTAGCGGTTACAGCCATATCCGAAGTGACATCTCGGACCTTTAAATTTGAATTATTAAAATAACAATTAAATAAAATCATTCTTGAAAAAAATTTAAATTGCCGAAAAATAACGATTCAGTGGTTTATCCTAGGCCCCCAACCTTAAATGCTATTGTTAGATTTTGTCCATACGCATCATTTGATAATGATTGCTTGGGGTTTAATTATTTTTAATTAGTTTCGAACCATTAAACCAAAATGGGTTTAAACCGTTTAAAATATTCTTTAATTGTTTATCAAACCAAACAAATTATATACCATTCGATGTGGATGGTTTATTGAATTATAGAATAAACCCTTCTTGAAAAATTATAATTATTTGTACTCTTTTTTCAGCAAATTAAATTTAAAAATAATTAAATAATGAACCGGAATGATTGGTTGTGTTTGGCAAGTGTAGGCAATTCGACCATCCAAAAAAGGTGGAATAATGTTGTGGACAAGCAGCGACACTCGATTCTCATCCGCCTCATTGTCAAAAACTGTGTCGAACTCTTCGGAATGCATAACCACACCTTCAAATATTTTAATAAAATTATTCAATTTTTAGGACAAACCTGATCTAGCCAATCGATTATTTTCCCACATTTCATTGTCTTTTTTGATTTGTTGTTGTTTCAAAGTCAGCCTGGGTTTTTGCCGTGTTTGTTCCAGTTGTTTTTCACGTTTGTCCACATATTCCTGGGAAACATGCGCAAATGGGTTGAATTCATCATTGTAGCCTTGGTCATTTTCATACCTTAAATTAAATGTATTAATAACCAAAATATCAATATTTATTGATTTACCATTCCCTCTCCAACATATATTGCTCATTTTCCCATTGTTTACGTTCACTGTCATTTTGAAATTCGGGTAATTCCTCAATCCGTAGTTTATCATCTCCAAATCGATATCGATGCCGTCTACAATTTTAATCAATAAATTATTGAATAAAAACACAAAAATTATTACTCTCGGTGTTCCCGTTCTCTCCGGTGGTCTCGTTCGGATCGCCATATGCTCTCCGGGTTGCGTTCAAGGTCATCTCCTCCAACTTTTCTGCCATCTTTGTCGCGCGGTGTATCAAAATCCCACGAACTCCGCTTGGATGGTTTTTGATGGCCCGGAAAGTCCTCTTCTTCCCAGCGTGAACTGGACGGAGTGTTCGGAAGTTTGAATTTTGGCGTTTCCACATCACGGAATGAGGGTCGATCGCGATCTCGTTGGCGTCGATCCCTCCGATCTCGGTATGGTTTTCCATGGGATCTTTCTTCTCTGTATTTGTCTTTTTTGCTTTTTGAATCCGCCTCAATCCCTCGGCGATCTTTGCCATATTTTTCTGACACATATCTACGAAAATTTATTAAAATTTGTTAAGTCAAAACTATGCAAAAAAACCTATTAATTTCCTGCCGCACACTATCCGTCAATCCTGGAGTTTCATTGCCTTCTTCCGGTCGTCTTTTTCGCAAATTCTCTTCACGTTTCGCTTTAGCCAGCCGGTCCAGTCCAAGGATGGAAGGTTTTTTGAAAAGTTTGTCGTCTTCCGCTGATTCTTCCTTCTTCTTGTTCCTAATGATTAATCCACCTCGTTCATTGCCGCTGGTTCCTTCCAAAACCGAAATTGATTCAACTTCCATAGTTATGTTGATAGTTTTATTCTGAATTAATTTTTAAAATTAAAATTTAACAAATTTATGAAAATATTTTTAAAAATCGTCAAGAATGTGAGCTGAACGACAAATTCCATTTAATTTTATTTATTTCAATTTATTGAAATGTCCATCAATATAAAAAAAAACAAAATAATTTTGAGCCAAATATATTTCATTTGGGGAAAATATCGCTTTAAAATAACTTCGGATTTGAGGAGAGAGGATAGAAGAAATGAATTAGGATAAGGTGAGGGTGATTTGGCGCATTTTTCATCAATATTTATGGCCAATTTATTTTGCTGGTTCTTCATCAATCATCATCATGTCCAATTCATTTCCACCAAGTGCCTTTGTTGATACGATTGTAACCAATGTAGGCAATGAGTGAGAATGCCGCAGCCCCAACAATGAAGATGGCAATTCCGGTCAATGGACTGTAAAAATATTCCAATTACAATAAGTAAGTATTAATGTTTAACATACTATTTTTGTGTGTCATTTAGGTGGAGGCTGGCAAACACATTTACCTGAATTTTGAATTCGCATTCGCCTTCCAATTGGTTGAATATTTTAACTGCCTCGTCAAGGGTGATTGCCTCCATTGAAGTGCCATTAACCTTAAAAAATAATTGCATTATAAATTGATTTGACACCCCGACATGAAACTCACGGAAATAATTCGATCCCCTTCGCTGATTTTATTCTCAAGATCGGCATTTCGAACGCGGCTAATGAAGATTGCATGTTCATTCGGAGTGCCACCGATAATATTGAATCCAAAACCTAAATTAATAACAAACTTCTGATTTGGTAGATTTTGCAAAATTACTAACCGTCTGTTGAACTTTTTGTTATTTTGATTGTTTTGATTTCAGTTTTTATTGTATTTGCCGAGCCGCTGCTGGTGTTGGATAACGAAGAAGCAGTTTGAACGGCGTCAGTCATATTTAGAATAAAATTTCTCTTGAATTAATCAATGTTGAGCTAAAAAAATAAGAATTATTTGAAGCATTATTTATTGATGCTTTTTGATTTTTGTTTCAATACTAATGATAATGATAAAATATTTGACGTAAATTATTATTAGTTATTAGATGGATCTCTAGATTTTCTAAAACCGATTATGATGAATGAACTTATTATCAACAGATCAGTAGACTGAAAAATATGAATTCTGGATTTGATTGTGAAATCAATCAATCGATAAATTTTTACATTAATATTTTATTTTTATATTTAATAAAAGATAAAAGTAAAACATTTTTTAATCGATAATTATAATAAAATAAACTATATCAAATCGCTAATAAAATTATAATAAAAAAGTGATAAAATGAAGGGGATTTTGAGATTACCCGATGGCATGAAAATGAAAACAATCAATCACAATAAAAGGCAAAAGAAACAATCAATATTTGGCAAATGGGATAATGTATCGTGAAAGAGTATGGAAATAATCAAGGAGATTGGGTATTTCTTGATAAATCGTCGTCCTCTCGGCAAAATCTAAATTGGCAACAAATTATAAGAGGAAAAAACTCATTCAGAATCAGAAGCTTACCGTTCAAATATCCAAATGCTCGATAGATGTAAACAAGAATGTCAAATGAGAGCTGTTAAATTGGGAGAGGAGAATGGCAACATAATATAGGGACTTGCCTTCTGAATTGCATGGCTTTCAATTTGTGAGAAGCATGAAGCCAAAATTCCATTTGTCATCAATGCTCCTTCAACAGTTATTGGACTGTAATTGGAATTGAGTAAAAATTATGAAAAATATATGTGAATTTACCTATAAATTCCCTTCGAATAACGTCGACCAATCTGTAAAACTTGCCTATTAATTTAATCAAAATTCTAATGGACCTTTTTGATTCGTTCAATTCGAATTCCTCCTACCCGATCTGAATCCATCGTGAAAACGCATTGACCTACAGTGGCTTTGTGAGCGAATCTAAAGTGGTGAAAGGGAACGGTATTCCTTAAGGGCATTTCACCTCGATCGCTGCATCCAATATTCCATTTTCTCCAAATCCAATTGGCCAGACTCCATTTCCGTACAATTGCCAAAAGGAAACAGATGAAGAGCTTCAAACAAAATGATAAATTTTTGTAAAATTCACCACAATAACAAACGAGTCAAGGAGAGGCCTTTGCCCGTTTCGGTCTCGATGTGAAGGAACATTGTCTTTGAAATTTGGATGGAATATTAAAAATGGTAACCCTTGCCCTCCTTATTACATATGCATCAGGTTGCCGATGGTAGAACATTTCGACACGTTCGAATTTCTGGGTATTCCCACTGGCTGGCACCAAAACCTTAAAAATGGCTTCACTTAATAATACATAAAATTATATTTTAATGAACAAAGTTCAAATCCTCCTTATATTTTTGCTTTAAAATCAAATCCATAAAACGACTCAAATCTTGTAACAAAAATATGCCAAATTTTCGACAATTCCTCTAATAAATAGCTCCTAATTAGTGCCACCGACCATATCGCCCACTTCCAGCTGATCCATTCGAATTGGCCCCATTGCCGTGTGGACAATTGTGTCCGCACTGAAGCAGCTTCTCTGCATCATCGCCCCAATGTCCATTTGTGGTGCTGCAGCCTGCGCGGGACTGACTGGCGGAGGAGGAGGGGGAGCAGGGGCAGGAGGCGCTGCAGGGGCAACAGGCGCAGGTGCCGGTGCTGGTGCAATTTCCGCTTGTTGTACAAATGCTGGAGGAGATGGGCCCGGGGCGGGTGGTGGAGCTGGTTGCGGAGCACCGCGAGGCGCCGGAGGTTGCGGTGGAACGCCGCCTCCAGCCGGTGGTGGCGGTGGCGCTGGACTTCGGCTGGTAGTTGTCGGCTTCGCTGTCTGTCAAATAGATGTAGATAAATTTGGATTGGATATCAAGTAAAGGGTTAATGAATGTTATAGACACATAATAAAGTTTATGTTGCGGAATAAAAAAACTAGAATTTAAGCCAAAATAATATTAAAAGGGCTAAACGCTAAAAGGGAACGATTCAGTACTGTATATACAGTATTTGCATAGGTTTTTGGTACATAACTCAACGAGGCTTTAACCAATTTAGGAAGGCTATATACTAATTGGTAGTCCAAATTGTCCTCTAAAAAGTGGCTATAAAATATTTATAAAATCCACCTTTTTGTAAAAGTTTATGTCTTTGAGTGTAATGAACCCAGGCATAATGCCTTCCAGAATTGGTTGCTTTCTTGTTATGCTATTGTCAAAAGAATGGCCCAGGTACTGAATTGTGAGTACTCAATTTTACAAAATTCTATCTCCGTCAGACTAAAATAGTAATACAATTCTAGAATTGTCCCATATCCCACCGTTGTCCCTCCGCCTCCACCTCCACCTCCATGGCTAGTTGTGGCTTTGGTCGTTGTGCTAGTCGTGGTCGATTCCGTTGTCGTTGTTGATGTTGTCGTACTTTTTGTTGTGTGATGTTTGCTTTCAATACTCGTCTTTCCTCCTCCTCCTCCTTCCTCCGATTCCTCAGATTCTTTGCCTTTTCCAGCTTCTATCGTAGTTCCTGTCCCTGTTCCGGATTCCTCCTCAGAAACCATTCCCTTTTCCACACTTCCAATCACTTCGGATCTGTTTTTATGGCCACCAACAATTTCTCCAACCAATGTTCGATTTTGTTCAGTACTTCCGCTGCCTTCCCCACTGCCAACTCGATTGTCTACTTTGGTACGATTAAGGCTTCCTGCTATTGCTTCAATTGGTTCCGTCACATTCCCTTCTGAAAAATATAGTATGTTCCATTACGCCACACCAACATTGGTAGGGGATATGTATTTCAATAAAGCCATTTTAGTATTTGAGCCATTCTTTATTTGTATCTCATTAAGGTAACCATAAACAATTCATAAAATTTATATACCATTGAAAAGCCCAAAATGGCATTATTAAATCCACCTTTAAAACAATTACATGCCTTTGAATATAATAAACCCTGTTCTTTTGAGGCAAGCCATTTAATTTATAATTTATTTAAAGTTTTCAAAAAATTTGTTAGCCACTTTTTAGAGGACATTTTAGGCTTTCAAAATGCCTATTATATTGCCTTCTTTCTAATAGGCGGAATTATTTAAAATCAGAACAGGCGGAATTATTCTAAGAACAGGTGGAATTATTCTTAACCAGGAGGAACCAGGCGGAATTATTCTAAGAATAGGCGGAATTATTCTTAACCAGGCGGAATTATTCTATCCAGGTGGAATTATTCTAACCAGAGGCGGAATTATTCTAACCAGGCGGAATTATTCTAACCAGGCGGAATTATTCTAACCAGGCGGAATTATTCTAAGAACAGGCGGAATTATTCTAACCAGGCGGAATTATTCTAACCAGGCGGAATTATTCTAAGAACAGGCGGAATTATTCTAACCAGGCGGAATTATTCTAAGAACAGGCGGAATTATTCTAACCAGGCGGAATTATTCTAACCAGGTGGAATTATTCTAAGAACAGGCGGAATTATTCTAACCAGGCGGAATTATTCTAAGAACAGGCGGAATTATTCTAACCAGGCGGAATTATTCTAACCAGGCGGAATTATTCTAAGAACAGGCGGAATTATTCTAACCAGGCGGAATTATTCTAACCAGGCGGAATTATTCTAACCAGGCGGAATTATTCTAAGAACAGGCGGAATTATTCTAACCAGGCGGAATTATTCTAAGAACAGGCGGAATTATTCTAAGAACAGGCGGAATTATTCTAACCAGGCGGAATTATTCTAAGAACAGGCGGAATTATTCTAAGAACAGGCGGAATTATTCTAACCAGGCGGAATTATTCTAACCAGGCGGAATTATTCTAAGAACAGGCGGAATTATTCTAACCAGGCGGAATTATTCTAACCAGGCGGAATTATTCTAACCAGGCGGAATTATTCTATTCTAATAAGCAGTCGCAATTAAAAATCTGCTTCTTTGTTGAACTTTGGCCTAACAAAACCCAGGTACTATTTCCCCTAATGTCACCTTTTCCATGCCGGTCCACCTTTTCCGGTCGGCCTTTTCCCTTCCCTTCTTTCCGTCGCTTTTCTTCCGCTTCCTCTGCGGATTTTCCACCACTAATTTTCTCAATTCCTCCCTTCCTTGTGCCATTTGCCTTCTCCACGGATCCTTCCGTTGGTTTGGGCTCTTGGCTTCCAGCGCCAGCCGAATCCGAACTTTTATTCTTTCCTTCCTTCCCTTTGGCCTCCTTTTCCTTTGATGATTCCGAAGATTCTTCGCCTCCACTACGGTCATCGCCTCCATCCACTTTTACCTTTCGGCCATCTCCTACAGTGTTTCCCTCTTTTCCATCCTTCCCATTGGTTGGCGTTGGCACTTTTCCCTGGATTGAGGGCAATTCCTATAAATTTGTTGTTTTTTTTTGAACTATTCCTGAATCCACCTCATTCGATTTCTTCCCTTCTTTGCTCTTTTTCCCTTTTCGTCCACCTTTTTTGCCCTTTCTTCCATGGCCACCTCCACTGGTTCCTTTGCCTTCCTTTTCCTCATCAGAATCTGCTTCTTCTTCGTCACTTCCTATAAAGGAGGGATTAATGTTTAATCTAAGGTTTTCAGAAATTTTTAAATTAAGACCGTAGGCCTAGGCCCAATTTTCGACCCACCATCTTCATTCCCATCGCCTCCACCATTTCCACCGCTTTCATCCGTCGTTTTTCGTCCTTTATCTTTCCTCTTGCCCTTTCGTCCACCTTCCTTCCCTTTCCTGCCCTTTTTCTTCCCGTTTGGCTCCTTTCCATCTCCGCCACCTTCCTTTCCTTCTTCTTCTTCATCTTCATCGCTTTTCGGTTCATCCGTGCGATCATCGCCTCCTTCCTTCCCTGTTTTACCTTTACCTTTCTTCCCCTTCTTTCCATTTCCTTTTCCATCAACTCCGCCAGAATCATCTCCATCGTCAGAATCATCATCGTCGGATTCATCGTCACCTATGAAAACAAATTAAAAGATTTCCTCATGGTTAGGGGGCAATTTGAGTATTGCCGATTTAGATCCACAATGGTTTTTGACCCATAGCTCAGCGGGGAAATAGCTAATTTATGAAGGCGATATGCCATAAAGCTCACAATTTCCTCTACAAAGTAGCTTTTATTATATGTATATAAAAAATCTTCCTTTTAAAATAATTATATGCCTTTAAATGTAATAAACCCGAACTTTGGAGGAAAAGCCACTTATTTTGTAAATTATTTAAAATTTTCAAAAAATAATTTAGCGACTTTTTAGTGGACTTTCAGTGCTTTCAAATGGCATATTGCCTTCCCAAATTGGTTATCGCCTCGCTGAGCTATGACCAAAAGAATTTTCAATTCGCTAATTCGAACTTACCCTTCCTTCCTTTATGATGTTTTCCTCTCTTTCCATTATTCTTCCCCCTTCCATCTTCATCTTCATCCCCTCCTCCATTTCCTCCTCCATTTTTGCCTCCATCATCATCCGTTCCATTTCTCACATTCACCGCCAAAACACCAATCCCTTGGCCAGTGCCACCAGTCAAATTGGCATTTCCCACGGCATGTCCTCCATCACCGCCTTGTCCGCCCACTCCAATTACGGTCACATTGTTCACGATGGATGGCTGCGGGCCACCACCGTTTTGGCCACCTCGGGCTTCCGCATTTCCTTCGGCCCCAGCTTCGGCGCTGGCCTCCGCTTCAATTGACCTCCCATTTCCACCACTTCTATTTCGGCTTCTTCCGCCTCCTTTTGTCCCATTCCCAGGTGTCAAAATATTTGTACTCCATGAGGACCATCTTTGGAAAAGGGGATAGATTAGACATATAGAATGGTATATAATTTGTTATGGTTTTGTCAAAATTAAAGGGTATTAAACGGTTTAAATCCATTTTGGTTTAATGGTTCAAAACTAATTTAGAATTTGGTTAAACCTTTGCTAAATTATTATCAAATTATGCGTCTTGAAAAAATCTATACCTCTTAAATTAGATATTCCCCTCTTCCTTAAAAAACCAACGATGTTGTTTTCCATGAACTCCAAGCGGCCGCCGTCCATTCCTCCGATGATTTTCCACCATCAACTTTTCTACGACCACCTTCACGTGAACCCAATGGCCGGCCATGGCTCATCAATGGACCACAACGGGGTCGGCAAATGGTCACACGATAGCCGTCCCTAGAAAAATCAACTCTAATTTCCATTTTTGTGATGGCTTTTCTGCCCCTAGAGGTTAGGGAACGTTTCAGTAGTATCTGCATTGGTTTTCGGAACATAACTCAACGAGGCTGTAACTAATTTGGGAAGGCATTAGCCATTTGAAAGTCCAAAATGTTCTCTAAAAAAGTGGCTTAAAAATATTTTTGAAATCCTTCTTTTTATAAAAGTTTACGTATTTTGAGTATAATGAACCGAATTTGTGGAGGAAAAGCCGCTTCTTTTTAAATTTTTTAAATTTTCAAAAATAAGGAAGGCCACTTTTTAGAGGACATTTTTGGCTTTTAAATGGCATATCGCCTTCTGAATTGGATTAAGCCTCGCTGAGCTATAACCGAAAGAATGCCCCGGCTACTGACTGAAGTCTGTTTCACCGCTGCAAACTGACTTGACCCGTTGAATGGCTTTGACCAAAAGCACTGGTGGACTTTTATTCCGCAACAGAAACAGCCGCATTCGATAGCCAATTTGTCCGGGTGAATCACCGAATTGTGAGGGAATTTGGTCAACACTATTTAGGAGGGTGAATTCTTCTGCCTCATCTTCGGCCGTGACAGTTTTTGGCTTCTCAGTTTTTTCCTTTTTTGGTGAATCCGGTGTGCTGCCATCCGGCAATTCATACACAAAACAATCATTCCCATCATGGCCAGGGATGCCCGGATGGGTGGGCGCTTGACTGGCCGCGCCGGGCAACGCCTGCAACAGTTCGCAACAAGTATGCGCCACCGGGGCCAATGGCGTTGGTTGATTGACATGAGAGACAAAATTGGTTTTGCCACCGCATGCCGATTGGTTTTGTTCATATTGGCAACGCTGGAATGGAGGGAGCGGAGGAAATGTTGCGAGAAATGGTAGGGGATAATTGAATACTGTCGATTGAGTCTATATCGGTCGGTTTTTTGGTCCATAGCTCAAGGAGGCAATAACCAATTAAGGAAGGCGATATATATTTGAAAAGCCTAAAGTATTCTCTAAAAAGTGGCTAAAATATATTTATAAAATTTACAGTTCTAAAAAAGTTACATGTCTTTGAGTCTGATAAATCCGAATTTTCTGATGAAATGCCACCTATTTTAAAATAAAAATGATTTAAATTTTCATAAAATTAGTAAGCCACTTTTTAGAGGATATTTAGAGCTCTAAAATGACATATCGCTTTCCTAAATTGGTTGCTTGCTTATTGAGCTATGGCAAAAAAAAATGGCCAAAATATTGAATCGGCGTTGCTCAATTTTCTTATTCAATGTGAAATAATGAAAAATGAAGACAGACCACGGATTTATGTCCGCAAAGTTGAAGGCGTTGACAATGCATTCGGATGGAATCATTGCCAAACGATTGGACAATCAGCACTTGATCACCTTCGCAACGATAGGAGATAGCCATGGTGGAGTGGATTAGGAGAGGGAAAAGGCCAAATATAATGGCCAATAGCCAAGAAGGAAATGGCATTATTGGCTAGCAAAAGGGAAGAAAGGATTTTGAAGGAAAAGGGGAAGGATATGGAGGGGATTTGAGTGTTTTGGATAAAAAATGGAAAATTGCACAAACAAAATTTGAAAAGAATGGCACCAGATTATGTGGAATTGAGCCACTTAAGTGAAAAGGGAAAGTGCCGATGGGCAAATACAAAAAAGAGAACGGGAAGGGGGAAGAAGAGGAATGTGTCCATTTGGATATATGTATTGCGATGATCCTCCCCTCCCCTCCTCCATCCGAACAAAAAATGTGCGCGAGAATGCAAACAATGTGCCCCCATGCCCATAGGCACGCGTCAAAGAGGGAATGGGGAAAATGCCATCGTGAATACTTTTAGGTAAAAACAGGGGAATGAAAGAATGAAAAGGAATGTGAAAGGGACACCGTAGCCTTTTTAATTGGCAAATTATCCTTTTTAAATAAAATGGGACAATTGTAAAGCCTTTGCCTGTTTATCCGGAAGATCAACCCCTGGATCTGTGGAAGCAAGGAGTAAGCCATTCAAATCTAATTCAATGTCGAATTGAAAGGGAAAGAAAAAAGGGCACGGAAGCCTTTTTGAAATGACAAATTGCCTCTTTTTAAATAGAGTGAAGAAATCTACTCCATTTAAAAGTCGGCATTCCCTAAAATGGAGCCCATCAAAAATTGTGAAGGCGTTCATCCGGAAGATCAACTGATGAGAAAGGCGAGGGGAGAAGGCAATGAAGGCGAAATCCAATCCAATTCCGTTGTCCCTTTTTCCGCTCATTTGCCGCCGATTTTCTGCTCTATCGCGGAATGATTGGAGGGAGGGGCTGGTAGGAAGGAAAGATGAAGCCGTTTGGGGGGTTGGGAGGGGGGGGGGGGGGGTTATTGGTGAAGGTTAGAAAAGGCGTTCCCCCTTTTCCTTTGCCGGTTTAATCATTTTTTGTGTATATTCGCCCAAAGCGAGACTTCTTAATCAAATCAAATCATTTTAGGCGTTCAGCCACCTTCTATCAATTTTTGGCGGCACACATTTTATTCCCCTGAAGGCACAAAATTGATGATGAGCGCGATTGATGGGTGGAATGTGTGACATTGGATATCAGCGAATTCGTCACCCAATTTTGGCTTTTCACCCGATTATTTTTTCTTTTTCAGCTTTTGCCACCCTTCTTCTCTCGGGGTTCAAAGTGAAAATTGGTAGGCGAGGTTTCAGATTCAGAGTGATATGGGAACAGAAAGCCCTCCCCACCCAAATCTGGTTTTATTTTATTTGGTGTATGAGAAAATGGAATTAGAAAATATGCAAATTTTGTAAGGATGCGGCAACAAATATAATTGCCGCCTTCCCTTTTTTCATCGGCATTTGCTACCTAATAAAATTTAAAAATTGCAAGCATATCGAGTTTTGCTTTGATGTGAACATT